>CM068296.1:76848721-77465312 GCA_034768395.1 Linum lewisii
TGGTGAGTGATCGTGATGTGGCTATCGACTCGACTTCATCCGCTTCTAGATCCGCACTTTACAAACTCGGGCGTAGGATCAAGGGCTACATTTGAGAATTCTTTTTTCTTTTCTTTCCATTTTCATTTTTTTCTCTTTTTCTTACTGCATACTAGTGCTCGATCCAACACTTCACTTAGGTGTTGAACCTGCCTAGCTCACAGCTTTTGCTATTGCTAGTGCTCAACCCGACACTTCACTTAGGTGCCGAGCTTGCCTAGCTTTTCTTTTCTTTTGAGCATTTTCTCTTTTTTTTTTCTTCACAAAATAGCCACTTGATCCCTAGCTCTTTACAACTTCCACACAAGATTTCGAATTGGAATCCGTCTAATCTCAAGCCACAATCACGAAAAATCAAAAAGGTGTCGAAAAACATGGAAAAAGGGGAAAAATTCGGATTGCCTTCATCATCTTAGACCGGTGTTATCGAGTGGTACAAAAACACGTATCAAACCAATCAACCAACATACAAGAGTGATAAAATCTCTGTTCTGGCCTAGACTCATTTGATATTAGCTCTAACATGCTGGTTATAGGTTCTAAGTGGAACAGTCTAAACGTAATTGTGAAAGCTTGAAGTCAATTGAACACCAAAAGTCAAGAACCGAATGATTCTACAATAGAGGAAATTGACATTCAATTAAGATCATGCAGCTCATCAAAGCATAGCCTTAGACTTCTACCAACAAATAATCACACCAAACCTCAAACTCCCCTACGACTAACATGAGCATTGTCCTCAATGATCAAGAGAAAGAGGGTAAGGTGGAACGAAGTTACCGCGTTGGTAGAGAGGAGCATAGGACGTAATAGAGGGAAAAGAGTTCCATGATGATCCTTGGTGAAGAGTGATCCTAATTTCCTGCCAAACCTCATTCAAAAAGCTAAAACAACGCAAATACCTCAAAAAAACAATTAAAAGCGAAAAAGTAAAGATAACATGGGGTGCCTCCCAAGAAGCGCTTGGTTACCGTCTTAAGCTCGACGATACCTGTGTTAGGGTGCCCAACTTATTACCTCCTTCAAATCAAGTAGCTTCTTCCATGATGAAGTTTGAGCTCCAAGTAGCGATAGAAGCAAAGGGTAGAATGACCAATGAGCTAAGCTTGAGTTCCAATTGTTACCTTGACATGGCCTTCTACCATTGAGTTTAGGAGTTTGAGGAAGAATGTATGGAAGGGGGGGTGCCATCGAGCTCCGTTGCATCCATGTTGGTGATACCACTCAAGGAGTCTTCCGGTTCAAGTAGAGGTGGCTCCACTTCCACTACCACCTTAGGAGGGGTAGAGATGCATGTCTCCTTGGGTTCTTGGCACAAATACTTCATGATCAAGCAAGAAGATTGAAGAGTACTCACAATCCTTGGTGGGACCACAATAGCCACACATGGCCAAGGAAATGAAGGAAAGAAAGACAGATGATCACCAAGAACACCATGGCAATCCTCCTCTTGCAAGCTCCTCTTCCAAGGTTGTGGACTTCAATCCAAGCTCCTCTACTTTGATTTGCACCTTGCTCTAGGGTTGTGGATTGGAGATGAGGAGAAAAGTAATTGGAAAGTTGAGAGGAGAGTGTTTTTGTCGAAGGCTGAAATCCGAATAATGAATTGTTCTTTCATTTTCGCCGGCTTCACCCTTTATATATTGTGCTGGAAATCACTGGAATTTTTGGCGAAAATTATGTAAGATTTTCGCCGAAAATCTCTTTGAAAATCACCAGCGGCTTTGGCATTCCTTCACAGATTTTCGGTGAAAACTTTGAAGAGTTTTCGCCGAAAATTTCTTCATAAATCGAACGGCCGTCTCCTGTAATTCGGTTTTCAGTCGAGAACTTAGAGTTCTCGCCGAAAACTTCTTCAGTTGAAGGGTGCATTTTTCTCGATTTTTCAACGATCATATCTCCTCCGTCCTAGCTCCGATTGACCTCCCGTTTGATCCTGCGTGCTCCTTGTCACTAGTACTTCAAAGCCAAGACCTGAAAATGCAAAGAAAACAACTCCAATAGACACAGAATTGGCCTCAAAGTGGCACTTGGACAAAAAAGAGCACTTTGCATAAAACTTCCATAAAAGCAAATAAATCATGGCAAAATGGATCAAACATGGAAGATCCTTAGGCTAATCAAAGGCTTAAAATGCACCAAATATAGTCACATCAGTAGGGTGTTGTATATTATAGTAAGTGTTGGCTGATGTTAATGTTCTTCTGTAATGTAGAGTCATCCCAAAGCCAGTGGTTTGAACAACAAACCACTGCCTTATTGGGATGAGTTGTGCCGCATATTTGGAGTGGACCAAGCTTTAGGTGTTGATGATGTGCAGCCAGCTGATGCAGCTAGCAAGCTAGAGGGTGAGGGGCGAATTTATGACATGACAGATGAGAACAGCCACTACGACTCGTTCTCCATCCCTCAAAGCTTCGACCACAATGATGTTATAGAGGAGATCATCAATCAAGGGATTGACCTCCATGCCACAAGCTTGAAAGAGGTGGAAGAAATATCCTCTAGGAAGATGCAGCCAAAAGGAAAGGGCAAGGAGAAGGCAACCTCGTCTGGGAGCAAGAGGTCCCGCCAAACATTCTTCGAGCAGGATCGCATGCACATATCAGAAAATATTGCACTGACGGCTGAGAACATAACAAAGATTGCAACCAACCACTGCATCGAAGGGGACTTTGCCGTGAAGCGGCAATATTTGTATGGAGAATTGTCGAAGTTTCATGAGCTATCTGTGCTGGAGCGTACACGCGCTCTTCGTCACCTGAATCGTGACGATGGTGACGCAATGACCTTTTTCCAACTCCCAACAGATGAGGAGAAGCTGGCCTTCCTGCGCGCAGTTCTAGAGTAAGATAGTAGTGTATTTTGTCATGATGTTGTGAACACTTTGTAACACCCATCCAAACTGACCCGGGTTCACCCGTGGTCGAACCAGTTTGAGTGCTACTTGAGATACAGCATTTAAATAAAGGAGTAAAACGCAGCGGAAATAGAAACAACTCTTAAGTAAAAGCTCAAAGACAACCGAAGGCCTTCATTACATAAAACCGAAATCTGAAACCAAATCTCAAAACGATTACAAATCTCCCAATCCAGAAGTGTCAACTGAAATCTAAAATTAAAACAATGGTCACTCCACGATAGCTTTCTAATCTTCACTTCACAACTCCAACCTGCAACTCCTCCGAACTCAACCGAACCCTGAAAAGAGAAACTGGGGGGGATCAGCTTCCTAATGAAACTGAGTGAACCCACTGGGTTTAACTATGCGCCGAACCTAGCCTAGAAGAGCGATTCCAAACTCTGCACACACAACCACAATGGAACCAGACATAACCATACCATATTTTAATTCCCTAAAACATGCACAGTCTAGGCGATCACATAGGTGCAGTTCTCAGTTCAACATTCTCAATCCACAATAGCATCAATATACAAAGAGCATCATTCAGACGGTTCAACATTACATCCATACATATAGTTCAACAATAGAAACGCAATGCATACAGTTCAATGATCAGAAGCATCCTAAGTCAACTCGTCATCTCAATCGTCACACAACAATCATACACAATCGTCTTACACAAAATCCTAAATTACATTCCAATCTACTAAGTGAGTTATTAGGCATCTTCCCATATTAACAGTTCACAGTCCATAACACCATCCTACACCTAAACAATTCACATCAATCCACAGTTCAGCACAACGAACCATTCAATTCACAGATCAATCCAACATAGACCACAACACAACACAAGGCACCCACGTCCACATTTAATGCACACACACACACATGAATCGCACATGCATCTTATTTCACCGACACTCACAAACACGCATACACCACCTCACATAACCAAGCATCCTCATCACTAACACATACCACACAATCATTGATCTATGTGAGTTAATTAGGCGCCATAAGGAGTTGTTCCCCCGCTACCCCGCCGGCCTTCACATCATCCAGACGCATCCATAAAGGATCCTTCCCCGAAGGAGTATACCACCAGACGCATCCATAAAGGATCCTTCCACGAAGGAGAAATCACCAACCTTGGCAACCCAGCCAAGGGATTCACCCCAGTGAATCGGACTCAATCACAACCAGTATTTCGGGTGGGGTAACGTTGGCTCCTTCCAGTTCTATCATTTAAATTCCATTTAATGCGACCACAACAATCATACTCTAATGCAACCACAACAATCACACTCATCCACAAAACAGTTCCATTCAACCACAAATCCATTTCACAATTCTGATTCCACTTCCCAATTCCACTGTACAACTCCACTACACAAATTACACATCCCAATGCCACATCACAAAACCACAACACAATCCCACATCATGATTCCACAACACAATTTCATGTTCTAGTTCCATGCACCAATTCTATGTTCCAATTCCAGCATATAATTCTAGTCTAACCACAATCGACAATAACAGATACAATCATAGAAATTCATCGCATCCAACCCCATCCCATCTCACATTTCTAGATCAAATACATCAGCTATCATCTTATATCCCAATCCCCACATCACACTTAGATCAGCACAATCATCATACGCCAATCACAATACAGTTATTCAGTTTTACTCTCATGGGTTCATGCAAGACCTAATTCTGTTCCAAGTCTATTAAACTCCGCACTCCCATTTCTAGCCACCTAGTCAACTATACACTCACACAAGTCAACCATACAATCACACCAGTCACCCAACACCACATAACAGTAACAATCACGACAGCTTCAATTTACCATTTCAACTCTCCTATTAAGCATTACTAGATTAAATCACATAATCTATCTAGTTCACAAGTTTCATCTAACACGATTCCTAGCCACAAACCGTACAATTCCGACATCCTCATTCTTCTCTACCATTTACCAATCCACATTCAAGACTCCAACCTTACTACGGTAACCAAAAGACACACTATCAATCACCATCACACACAACGTCAATTTCACTCAAATCAATCACACAACACCAATTCAACTAGTTCATGCAATCACACCACCCAATTCCATTACTCAATTCCGTTCACCAATTCCCTTAACCAATTCAATAAGTCAATTCCACATACCGATTCAATTATCCACTTCCACGTACAATTTCCCTTACCAATTCTATTAGCCAATTATAAGTCATAAGTCTACCACCTTAAACACATTAAAATCCATCTTCACACACAACATCGATTCTACCTAAAAGGCACGTCGCATAATTCATACATCAACACCTAGCATCATCTCAATCCCAACATCACATGAACCAACACAATCCAACTCATTCAGTAATCCCACATCACACATAACCACACATCGCAAGACATTCAACGCCTCCCACGGCACAAACAGTTTAAGGGTAAACAGCTAGCTCACCGGCCACCCCACCTGCAAGTACAGGGGAAGCCATGTCATAGTCGTAGAGTTACCCTCCTGTACGTCCTTCATTGGATGACCACACATTGGTGGAGCCATCCACCTGTTCATCAATTAAGGGCGACCCCACATTGGCAGGACCACCCTCCTGCAACCACAGACTGACAATAGCATAATATACACAATTCTCATGTTCACAGACCCGTCCCTCCTATCACTCTTTACTAGTTCCGATCAATTCATCATCCATGTTAATCAATTTCTCCAATAAAACTCATCACAAACAGCCATCAATCATCAACCAATCCATCAATTAACAAATATCCAACAATCATCAAAACAGCATATTTCACAGAACAATTTTTCCCCTTTTACTCTCTTTCAATTTCATGCAAGGCCCTACATTTTTCTAAGTCTGAATTGTAACTCCTCACACCGACAAGACTACCTATCGTACGCTAAACCCTCACCTGACAAGAAGACGAGGCTCTAAAACTCTTCTAGAAACCCGAACAGCCAAGCTCTCAGACACCAAAAACGTAGCTATCCTCCTCTTCACCGACATCAGCTTACTCCGAAATATCCAGAACTTCTGGGTGAGATCTCTTCCTCTCATCACAACGAACTCATAGCAAGAAACGGATCGCCAATCGGATCTCTACAACTCTCAGAATCGAGGTTTGAAGTTTTGGAGATTTCTGGCTGAGACACAAAAACGTAGCTCTTCCTTCTTCCACGGACAGCAGCCTGCTCCGACCCAGCCAGAACCACGACTAGCGATCTCTTCCTCTCGCCTCCACGAACGTGTAGCAAGAAACGGATCGTCAATCGGAGCTCTACAACTCCCGGAATCAAGGATTGACCCAAATGGGTTTTTGGCTTCTTCAAATACGGGTTTGGGGAAAGATGGAGGAAATGAAAAAGGTGAAGAACTCCTCAACTCCCTTTTTAGCACTTAAAGCATGACACATGGCCCACGTGTCATCAAATGCACCCCAAAATGTTTTAAACTCGACCCAACTCAAATTCGAACGTCCCGACTCGAGCTCCAATACCCGTGTGGTTGGGCGAGGATGTTACACACTTCGACTATGATAGTTGTATTTTGTAACAAGGCGTACAGCCTTCAAGTCGTATGTGGCGTAACGTATGAACTGGTAGGAAGATGAAGTGGATATGCAGCAGTCATGTAATCTTGTAGTATCTGATATCAGTTTGTGTAGGTTGCTGCAAGTAGACGCAGTCTTAGACGTGTATGGTTATTGCAAGTTGTTTTGGTATGTTTGTTGTTGTAATATAAAGTGGATGATGCTCTTAATTACGGAAGTGAGTACGAGTACAATGAAGCTCCTAACATTCGGCACAAGCCGGAACGAGTACAATGAACCTGCACTCTGCATCCTTGAAGGGTTGATTTGTTTCTGAAAATGGAGAATATGTTGCAGTTTTAGGGGCCTGGAAATTTTACTTCGTCAAAGAGCAGCCACTCTCAACAATATGAGATATGGGCAATATTGTCATTACCCATCCACCCTTATAATTTCCAAAAAGTGAAATTCTCTCCAAGGCATCTATCCAAACAATGAATTCTGACAATCACAGCTTTCTGCCAATTTGCATTGATCCCTCATTCCCCCATTCCACTTCCCCTAATCCTCATTCTTCTTAAACAAACGTCCCCTTATTTATTAAAAGGTTTATACCCTTAAACAATTTAATACATTATCTAGTCAACCTCCACATCATCTTGCTTCTATAGAAAAAAAAATCTATATTAGTTTAAAATTTAAACTTCTCATAAAAATACTTTGAGAAATATGACTCTCGTTATAATAGTCAAACTATTGGGTTGTGTTGTAAGGTCATTTGCTCAATGCTCCCCTTTTATGGTCCTGAGTTCTGTCTCAGACTACTTTTATGCTATTGATTAAAGGGCAACAACGTGAAACAAGAAAATTGGAAACGGAAAAAATAGTTAGCCCCTTCACGCTGAACCTTAATTTTTCTTTGAATAAAGGAGATAGTGGTGGATTTTAACCTTGGTGCATTGAGGCTCTCAGTTGTTTGATGAAATAATTGTTCTCACCCCTCTTTTTTTTCGTTCGTCGCTAGGAACCCTCCTCCGGTACTAGTTTCCGTCGCTCCTCTTTTCCTTTTCTTGTCCTTTCTTCTCTTCCTTCATAGATTTACGTCTCTCAATACCTCTGTCTCATGCTCTCCCTGTTCTTACCTCCGTTCTTGTGGCCTTTTCTTTGGTCTAGTTGCTTTTTCTCGATATTAGTTGCGGGTTTCCCGTATACTGTATTACAGACTCTGTTGAGTCCTAATGCCACCTTTGTGGTGTATTTTGTTTTAAGGCCAAAAACAAATTTGTAGCCAAACCTTTACGGGATATGTCAAATGTAGCCAAAACTATTCGTGTCACACTGTTTAGACCAAATTTTTAATTTTTACGACAAATGTAGCCGATATTAGTTAGAATTTTAACACCGTTAGTGACTGTACAAACGGAGCTGACGTGGCATCCACTTGACCGGTCAACTAGGTGCCACGTCAAATGCCACGTCATTATTTAAAACTAAATAAATAAATCTAAAAAAATTAATTTAATTTAAAATTTCTTCTTCTTCCTCTCTCTAGCAACCGCCGCCGTCGTTCTAGCAACCGCCGCTGTCGCTCCCGCCGCCGTCGCTCCCGCCGCCGTCGCTCCCGCCGCTGTCGCTCCCGCCGCCGTCGCTTCCACCGCCGTCGCTCCCACCGCCGTCGCTCCCACCGCCGTCGCTCCCACCGCCGTCGCTCCACCAAACCCTCACTAACACCCCTAATCCCTCTCACTTACACCCTACTCTCATCGAAACCCCCAAGTTCACCACTGAACCTACCCACCGCAGCTCCAGTTCACCATCGAACCCACCACCGCCGCTCAACACTAAACCCACACACCATTGACGCATCCGCCGATTTCTTCGCGTGGAAGGGGGAATCGATGACCTGATGGTGAACAGAAGCAACAGGGATCGACGTCGCCTCCCTTGCCGCCATAGAGTTTCCTCGAAGCATCCTTCTCCTCTCCTCGGAACCCGTTTCACCCGCCCCCAATCCATTAGCTAGAGATGGTGAGTTGGGTTGGATGGTAGGAGGTCCGTCGATTCCTCTTCCACTCGACGAATCTGGAGAGAGGAGGTGGGTTACTGAAATCGATTGACACCTCCAAAATCGATTCCTCTTCCACGCCGACCTTTTCTTCCCCATATAAATCGTCGATTCTGGGTTTGAGGGGAGGATAAGGTGTGGAGTCGTTGCTTATGGAGGTTTGGTGGCGGAGGTGTGGCGGCGAAGGAGGTGTGACAGAGGAGGAGGTGTGGCTGATGTAGGTGTGGCGGCGGAGGAGGTGCGGCTGATGGAGGTGTGGCGGCGGAGGAGGTGCGGCTGTTGGAGGTGTGGCGGCGGAGGAGGTGTGGTCAGGGAAATTAGGAAATTAGGGTTAGGGATTTTTTTTTTGAATTTTTTTAAAGTAAATTTCTTTTAATAAATGCTTATGTGGCAAATAATAGCCACATCACACGACAAGTCAGATTTAGGGTTAGTATTTCCGTTAACTTGGACGGAAAAGTTAACGGAAAACTAAACATGGCTATTTTTGCGATTATGAATAGTTTTGGCTATGTTTGACATAAGCCGAAAAGGTTTGGCTACAAATTTGTTTTTGGCGTTGTTTTACCTATTTGCATGATTCGTCAAGAAGGCTGAATTTGTGCTCTCAACATTCTTTTTCTACTTCCTCCAAACCTGCAAGTTACAGCGACGAACGACTCTGCAGTTTGCAACTCACGTTGGCGATACTGGAGATCAAAACTCTCAACACTTTAAACACAATTGAGAAGAGAGCTTCTTCCTAAGTCAAATACGTTAGAGAGAAAGTTTGTCTATCGCCGCCCTTGCGTCACCTCAGCCAATCCAGTCAAATGTCCACCGTAATCAACAATAGGGATTTTTTTGGGATTCAAATCACATGGAAGAATCATGGAGAAAATCCCTAAATCTCTTTATTCAACTAGTACACAGTTTGATCTCCAGGAGCGATGGTTGGTGAACAGGACGAGTTTGTTGGTCGTAGCTGATGGTCGTGTCGTGTCGTGTCTGGGTCTCTAGGTGCGTGTCTTTCGAATTAATTGGTACATGAAGTGATCGTTTCTCCCCCACTCATCATGGTGCCCAAATTTTTAGCCATGGACCGGGTCAACTACCAAAGCTTTTGAATGCAGTGGTTTGTGAGCCGAGGAGCTGGGCCTTCCGGTCCTGGTGTCTCAATTCTCTGATTTCTGGCTTCTGGTCTCCTTGTTGCCTCCCTTTTCTGGAATCTTGTTTTGGATCCGTTTTGGTTTATCTTCAGTGCAATTGCGGGTTCCCCGTATACTATATTAATGCTCTTTTGAGTCTTGAGGCCACCCTTATGATGTATTTTCATTTCTATTTTTGCAGATTCCAGCAAGGAGACACGATTCACTTCACTTGTGGGGCCTTTGGTTTTGTCCTCCGACGAGAGATTTTTTCCATCATGAATCCATGGTCACTAAAAATGGATGAATTCCTTGGCTTCCTAACATTGATGGTCTATCTACTATGTATCCACAAGAAAGGTCTATATGATCTCTATCAATTAGTTTGTCCAATTCAACCCAATCTATCATTCCCCCTTCTTCTTTAGTTATCTTGGTTCTCTCGTCCGGGAAAGAGGTCGACAAAAAAAAAAAAAAAAACAAAAAGGGCAAGAACATAGACGAGAACAAGTTTAGGGATTAAAGTATCAAGATTAGAAGAGTGGAGGTATCAAACGGACAATCAGTTTTCTTGATACTTTTGTAAAGGCCCATCCCAGCTGCCAAGTAAAGAAGAGTCTTTCGGGTTTCATCGCCGCTCCGCCGTTTACTTCCGATCGAACGGATCCTTCTCCCCATTCCCAACAAACCAACCTCCGATTCTCTCTCGACCGCCATTTTTGCTGTCCAAACGGAGGTCTCCTCCAAGTCAATCAGCCATGGACTTCAGTAACCAGAACAAGATCAGTTACTCCCCCACCTCTTCATCCTCCTCTATCTCCTCCACGCCCCAGCCGACCACCACCACCACCACCACTACCACCTCTGCCACCGTTGCCAACACCACCTCCACCGGCGACCCGATGCACTCTTGGTGGGAATCCATCTCCAGAGCTCGTACTCGCATTCTCGTCCTCAACTCCATCCTCCCTCCCGATCCTTCCTCTTCCTTTTCCCTCTCTTCCCTCGCCGACTCCGACAGGCCGGCCCTCTCCTTCCTAGCTTCTCCTGACGCTTATTCTCTCTTCTCGTCTGCGCTATCGCCTCCTTCTTCCGGTTCCGGATCCGATCCTCTTTGCCAGTGGCTGTACGAAACCTACCTCTCAGCTGATCCTCACCTCCGTCTCATCGTTCTATCTTTCGTTCCTCTTCTCACTGGTATTTACCTGTCCCGGATCCACTCATCGGAATCAACTTCCTCTCCTTCCCTCGCTGGTTTCGAGGCCGTCCTCCTTGCTATTTACTCTACGGAGGTGAAATCTCGGGCGGGGAAACCTGTTCTGGCTCATATTCCAGATCTCTCGCAGCCGTCTTTGTATCACAGCCCCCGCAATAGGCAACAAAGACCTACTAAGTCAAGGCCCTCTGTCGGGGTTTTGAGTGCACCATTGGAGCCTCAGCTTGCTGTCAAGTCAACCAAGCGGCCAATCATCGTTGGGGTGGCACTTGATAGCTATTTTAAGCAGATCTCTCAGATGCCGAGCTGGGCCAAGGTCGAATTGTGTAGGTATGCGGCTGCTTGGGCTGGTCAGGACTGTGCTTGCAAGCACACCTTTGATGATGAAGATAAATCTGCCAGTGAATTGGCAAATGAAAATGGCTCTGGGTACTTTCTGGAGGGTAGCAATTTGAGTAATGGCTTTGTGAACAATGGATATGGCATTAAAGGTGCTGAAATTGAACATGAAGATGGTGTTGTGGATCAAATAAGGGAATTAAAGATTGTGAGGGTTGATTCAGGCGATCTGGAGGTGAACGGGGTAAGGATCCCCCTGCCTTGGGAGATTTTGCAGCCGTTGTTGAGGATTTTGGGACACTGCCTGTTGGGGCCATCGAGTGCCCAAGATGTCAAAGATGCTGCTTCTGTGGCAGTAAGAAGATTGTATGCTAGAGGGTCTCATGATTTGGTTCCTCAAGCGATATTGGCCACGCAGAGCTTGATTAGGCTTGATAATAGAACGAGGGAGGCTGCAATGGTAGCAGCAGCTACAAATGTCCCGTCAAATGTGACTACACCCAGTAAAGCTAAGAAACCTGAAGTTCTGTTGGTTTCAAAGTGAGTGGCTTTGCAGGTATGCTTATGGACATTATCTTTCTATTCTTTCTATTGGTTGTTGATATAGGGCTACACTGATTGTTTTTGAATTGGTAGCGAATTGAAAGTCTTTCAGTTCTGTCTTTATGACACCACCAAATACATGAACTCTTGGTCATTGGAACCATATCCATGGTGCTGTTAATTGCGTCCTGCTTCTAGAACTCATTATTCCTTGTGATGTTCGCTTTTGTTTCGCATTCTTAAAAAGTGGCCTAAGGTAATTGGCATCAACTTCTCAACATGTGTGCTCGAGTTCTAGCATTCAGGTGTCTCGTACTTGATCTCTGAAACTTTTCGGCAAATGCCTGCTGAAGAGTGTTGTGAGTGTTACTGTATTAGATTTCTGTCAGTTTGGGTACCTTCAATATGGTCTCCCGTATGCTATATGGCAGACTAGTTGAAACTGGCAAAGCGGTTGTATTCTGCTCTTGTTTTTCTGGGTTTAGGCTTTCTTCTCATGTTTGATTACAGATCTTTATTTTTCCAAAGACGAATGTTTGCATTTTCCAATTCTGTGTTCTTGCATTCTGTTCTCTATCCAGGGCTAAGTTCTAGGTTATGCTTGGATTTTTAACATAAGTTCTAGGTCATGAGTCTTTGAACGTGGTGGCATTCATTTAAAATTAGTGTTGAGTGAGTCAGTGAAGCTTCTATGGTAAAACTGCAAAACATTTGGCGTATGTATTGACTGATTGAGCATGATTATAGCAAAAACCTACTGATCTTGGACAGGGCGGTAGTCAGTTTTTGTTCTTCCTGATTGAAGCATTATGGTAGGAGGTATTGTTTGTTAAAAAATCGACAATGAGATGGGTTTTTGCTTGCGTGGATAATCCGTTAGACTCAAAGGATGTCAACCAGTTTGTAGCGTGCAATTGTAGAATAGTTCTTTCTCCAAAAGGGTGCAATGTCACGACCCGAGAACCTGAAAATATTTGTTTCTGTAGGTGCAGTGACGCTTAAATGACAGTTAGCGTATATGTGAAATCAGGAAGTTGATATGATTGGGATGCTTTCTTGAAACACAATGCTTTGTTTGAGACTGTAAACAACTCTTTAACTGGTTATCTTATTGCTGTTGTTGTGATGCAGAATGCTTTTGTGTGATTCAGAAGATGAGAATTCAGTATAGTGTCGTGGGACTTAAAGAATGTGATGTAGAGTGGGGAAAGAAGCACTGTGTTTGGGCAACTGATGATAATGCCTACCTATATCATTGCCACGAAACAAATACAAGTATAGGGTGTTGAGGTAATGAATATATAGTAATTTAGGGTAAAAGTCAGAGTATTTTTGTTTTCAGTTTTGGTTTCGTTTTGTTCAACCCGTAATGTTTTGGAGAAAAAGGAGATGGTTTCCCCTTCTCAGAATTGTCTGCCTCTTCGCCTTTTGCATTTGGTAATGTTCAGCGAGCGTTGGGCTTGGGCTTGGGTGGGCGCTTAATTTTTCTTCGTGTATGGTTATCTTCTTTTCTACGTGGGAGTTATCTTTGGCAAAAAAAGAAAAGAAATGTTCAGCAAATGTTATAACACTTTACTAGATTGATGTCCCGTATATGATTAACCAATTACCTAAATGTGTATATATGTGGTGAATGCTTTATGGGTGGTTTGGTTGATGGAATTGGGTTTGGAAATTAGATTTCAATTCTCGGCCCAATGAGAATTGTAGTGCAATTATTTGAGTCAATTCCCAATGGACCAGGAATTGGGTCTCAATTTCCGGACCCAATTTCATCAACCAAACGACCTCTTAGTATTCTTACCATATTGGCACTCTTGCAAAGAAGTTTCATCATGTTTAAAACTTGATGACAGATAATTAGTCTTAAACTCATTGCGATAACTCTAGTTACTAATAAATAATGCAACCCCTAAATACGAAACCCCAAACCTTAAACATGGCAGCATAGACTCATACTCTAATATTTGACTATAAATCCATATTATTAACATGATTGAATTTTATTTATTATTAATATTTTTATTGTATTTTTTTAACTTCTAAAATAATATTTCAAAATATAATAGAATTGGAATTATTAATTTTATGTTAAGTGATGTGATGTATGTAACTTGGGTAAGAAATCTTACCATTGTTAACGTTAAGTTTATAAACAATACTATTGTTAGTGATAATTTTTTGATAAATTATATCAATAAATGAAAAGTTCAAATTTCGAATTTTTGCAGCTTGAAAATGTGGCTAAATAATTAAGTTTTTAATACATCTTTGATGTGATTTTGGGCTTAGTTTTTTGTTAGAAAATTGACTGAAAAATTGTCCGATTTTGCTAAAATTGACCCGAATAGACCTTATGCATAGACCTATATATATATCTCTAATGGCTCCCAGGGACGTCCCCTCCTACTTCAACCTTTAGTTGAAGTGAACCAATAACTCTCCTCCTACTTCAACTTTCAGTTGAACCAACTTATTAGTCCAACTGGGCGGATCAATATCCTTAGTGTAACTTGTAACCTCCTTCAATTGGGTTAATGTTTTGTTTTGTTTTTGTCGACAACACTCCCCTTCGTTGTCTTCGGGTAGCCTGGGCTTTTGTTTGCCTTGCTTCCCTCCCAGGGCTGTTCTGCTTTGAGCTGCTCCTGATGCCGAGTTTTCGGCTCCTTTTGTGGTGGGATTTCTCCCTCGTATATAATACATACAAATTCAGATAAAAAAAAAATATATGTCCAGAATAAAAATATTAAAATTTAGTAGAAATTATACTTAATCTCGATAAGAGTATGTGAAAATTACAAAATTTAATATTAAAAGCTAATTATAAAGTGAATTAAGGGAATATAAACAATAATTATTAAAAATAAATTAACCCATATGTTTCATGGGTTAAGAAACTCTACTTTGATTGTTGATTTGGGCTTAAAGCTCAATGAAGTTGAAATCAAGTTCCAAATTGGAGTGGAGACCGTAGAGATTTTGGCAGGATGGCTTTCCCGGAGTTTCAATTGAAAAAAAGTAAAATGGTATTATATATATAATAGAAAAGAAAATGGTACTTTACCCTCTCTACTTTGCTAAGTTAACAAACAGTCTCTATACTATGAAATGATCAATTTGCCCCTTTCTACTATGCCAACCTAACAAACAGCCTTTTCCATCCAAAATTATGTTAAGTGATTGCCACATCATTGACTTTCATCCATATTTGTTGGTGACTCAACTAAATTAAAAATTTAAAAACAAAAGTCGATAAAAAAATAATTTTAAATTTATAAATATATATTTAATTTTAATTTTTATGGATTTTTATTTTGTAAAAATTTCAATTAAATTTAATAAATATTTGTATTTAAAAAGTTCAATTTTTTTTTTTGAAAAAATTGTATATTATTTTAGAAAAAATGCTATTTTATTTTTTAATATTAAAATCCATTAATGAAATATTTTTTTTTTATATTTCAACTAAACTAAAAAGAGAAAAACAAAAATTATAAAAATAATTTAATTTAATTTAAAAATAAAATATAAATTATTTATTAAATTTAATTTAAAAAATTAAAAAAATAAAATTAAAAATAAAAACTAAATTAAATATATATTTTTTAATTCATAAATTTAAAATTAATTTTTATTGACTTATGCTTTTAAATTTTTATTTTAGTTGAGTCACAAACAAATATGGATGAAAGTCGATGATGTGGGAATGTACTGTCTGATATATCTCTCTAATCAGCTAGCACTTTTCACAACAGAGATTTAAAGCTCTAAGTGAGTAAGTGTGGAGCTGTGTTTTGCATGAACTGTAACACTGAAAATGTAAAAGGAACACAGAAAATTTTTAACGTGGTTTGGCAAATAAAGCCTACTCCACGTCCCAAGGGAAGTGATCCCTTGAGAATAATTTGATTCGAGTCCACTAATCTGAGAGCCTTTGAGCTTGAGAGTTACACCCTTTAGATTTCTCCCCGAAATCTACCCGCTATACTAATTCAGTTCCCCACTGAATAACAAGCTATGTAACTACTCACAACTCTATCTTTGTAAAACACTCTTCCTCACAGAATACAAGTGTGATTACAATCTCTTGACTACTGCAACAAACTCAGACGGATTTATAGACGGCATTAGAACAGCAGAACTGGAAATGAACTGAAATCCTCGAAGATGATTTGATACTTGGATTTGATCTGTCTTTCCATAAGACTCAGATAATTTCAGTATTAGAAACTGATTGATATCTTCCAGAGGAGGTTCAGCTGTAGAGTGATCTTCAGGATGGTCCAGCTGTAAAAATGATCGTCAGGAAATCTTCAGACTTTCCTTTTCAAGTCGAGAGTTCTTTCTGATTCTGAACAGACAGAATCATAACCTGCACAAAGAGGCATACTGACAAAGTATTGTAGTGTGTCATGAGCAGCCTATCATAAAGAGAGATCACAACACTGTCATTAATTATGGATGAGTCATATTGGTGAGTCATCACTTAACAAAATTTTGGATGAAAGGTGTTGTTTGTTAGGTTGGCATAGTAGGAGGGGGCAAATTGATCATTTCATAGTATAGGGGCTGTTTGTTAACTTGACAAAGTAGGGGAGGGCAAAGTACCATTTTCCCTAATAGAAATATAGATTTGGGTTGAAATTTAACATTGGGTCGGGCTCAGCTTTTTTTCCTGAGTTTTACCCCGAAAAGAATAAATCCTCTGATTTTCATAGCCCGGGCCAGACCCTAAACAATATTAATCGGGTATTTGGGCTACTTGAAGCCCAGTTTGACTGGGACGGGTGGTCAATGGCCGGTCAAACTGGCCAAGTTTTTCGCCCTAATTCTTCCTGATAGGTGGCTGGGCATGTGTTGGACACTTGTTTCTTGGATTTTGGTTTATAAGTAAACACAAATCATGAAATATTTCTTTGATGGAGATTCTTCCCATTCAACACAAATTGCAAAATTAAAGGACATGAAAACTCAATTTAACAATTGAAAGACCTCCTTGCCAAGAAAACGCAATCTCTTTTCCATCATCACCATACACGCACCTATTCAAAATCGGAATTCGAGTAATCAAACACATCCCCCACTTCCCAGTAATCGGCCAAGCTGAATCCAATGTTTTTTTTCACAATCAACCCAGTTCTCCTCTCCTCCCTCTTCACTTGAATCCTCATTTTCTTTCATCTCTTAGAAGTATTGTTGACGGATCAGTTCCAGAAATTGCCAAGATCTCTCAAAATGTTGATGCGACATAGCTTAAAACTGAAATATTGAAAAACTTACAAACTTACACATGTAGAATTGTTTTCTACATAGGGATCACTTAAGTAGTGAAAAGTGACATTAATCATGAACAGTTGAACAGAAAAATACAAATGTATACGCAGATGAAAATTGCTTTTTTCCTGGCATTTATAATTTATGTATCCTATCCAACGAATGATAGTGGAGAATCAGTTGACTGCGGAACAGATTCGACGAATCTCACCCTGTGCGCCACTCTTGATTTCTATATTTCCCATCCTCACCATCGATCTCCCGAACTCAACTGCAAAAGTTAGCCCCGCCAACCCTCTTATCCCCAAGAACCTTTGTGCCATCACTCTAGTCCCGGCATCGGTCCAGATGACAGAGTCTGACTCCAGAACAGTTCTCCCACTCCTCAAGTTAGCATAGTATGAATTGTCAAAACGGTTAGGGCTTCCAGTGTCCATGGCCACCCTCCTTGCAGGGTCTCCATTTTGTGGGCAAACAGCCCTCAGTTGCGGTACGAATGCCGGGTCGAGAGTCGGGTCAGCACCGGATGCTGAGCCAGGAAAGTTGTACAACCTGTACCGAAAGACCGCGCAAGCTGCTGTTCCTAATGTGTGGGCCCCTGTCAACCATTCCCAATAGATAATTAGAACCAAGATCCTGAGTGTTAATTACCAGAAAACAGAGTGATAATATAAGGAAGATGTGTTGAATTACCAGAAAGAGCAACAAGATCCTGAGTGTTGAGTCCTTTCTGAGTGTACTTTGAAATTTGCACTGCGGCTGAGTCATTGAACGCTGGCAAATTGGTTGTGTCCGATGCCAGAGACACTGTCCCGTCTCTCCTCCCAGTGGGCACTCTCCAACTCGGCCCATTTGTCTGCACACACCAAAATCAAAACAAAAAAATGTTACAAAACAATTCATTAATTAATTAACAAGAAGCAATGTAAGCTATACAGTCTGCTGCTACTATATTCAAAATATAATTACCACTGCAACGGTATCACGAGCAGCAAGGGCGAGAATGTCGGCACAAGAAACGATCCCAGGACAAATTGCTTCGATCTGGGTTTTGGCATCATCAATAACGTCGTACCCTCTGAGACTGCGATTAGGGACGGCAGTTTTCTCGGAGGTGGGACCGTCCAGGAGTATGGAACCGTCACATCCGTGGACGAAACAGTCATGGAAGTGCATCCTTAGTATCCCTGGGGCAATGGTAGGGTCAGAGTTGAAATGTGACTGGACCGTCGAACGAACAATCGACTCAGCACGTGGACACGAGGTGGAATAGAAACCAACTCGAGTAGCTTGGGCTTCAACAGACCTGTTGGATACAGCCATGATGAGAAACCAAACCAGAAACATCATAATTCCCACTCTTTTCCCCATTCTCTAATGTATTATTTGGTGGGTTTGATGTTTTTACTTTGCTTTTGTTTATGTTGAAGTTGTTGTTGTTGTTGTTGTTAGGAGTTTGGTTATATAGTACCTAGAGAATGAGAGATTATGTGTTGAAATGGTAAACAAAGACGGCTAAAAGATGACTGGATAATGAATCTGACAATTTCAAATGATTCCATGATCAAAAAGTTTGGGAGGGAAAAAGTCAAACTTCTGTTATGATGTATGATAAATTAATGCAATCAAATGAATTAAATGCTGTATACAACTGTCTCTTTTAACATTACTTGTTACCGTGTCTCCAATCACGACTTTGTTTTAATTTTTTTTGGTAGAAAAACGGGCGCAAGGCACCCTTACTCATTCATCAAAATGGCTCTGGGAAAACAAGTTCCTACATGATCAATCCAAATCGCTCTATCGACCTCATGGGGATAGGTACAATTAACATGAAAACCGTAACCAAGGGTATGGCCATGGTGGGCGAGCAGGTCAGCAACTCTATTACCCTCGCGATAGGTGTGGGAGATCGTGACATCCCAGTTTCTACTACGGAGCTCAGAAATGGTCTCGAGCGTCCGGCCATGTCTGAAGTCCTCCTCCTGGTCCCCAATGATAGCTGTGATAGCCGCCATAGAGTCCAACTGCAGGTGAACCTTCTTGAAGCCCATGTCCCAAACAATCATAAGGCCAATCTCAGCCGCACGAAGCTCAGCTCTCATAATTGAGCATCGCACAAGATTGGCTGCAAAGGAACTCACTGGCCGACCCAGGAAGGTACGAAGAATTCCGCCGACTGCCGCTTGGGAGTGGGGCTGGAGAACAGATCCATCTGTATTGATCGTAATACAGTCGCTTGGTCCTGCCTTCCAGCCGAGGAGGGTGTCCATGCGCCGTGAGGTAACCTCTGAGGTCACTTGTGAGTCCGCTCTCATTGTCTCTCGAACCCCGGCGATCCAGTGAAGGACTCGTAGGCGGAGCTGATCGCATGTCACTAGCTTATTCTCAAAGATGGCCTCATTACGCGCCTTCCAAAGAATCCAAATGATGATGCCAAAAGTGAGCCCAAACTCCTTATGCTGGAGCCCAGCCCTAAGCCAAGCCTGCAAACTATCTGAAAAGAAGAGTGGAGCAAGTTCAGGTGGAATGAAAAGTGACCAAACCTCTCGCGCCAACTGGCAATCTCTAACGACGTGAAGGGTATCCTCAATGCTGCCTCTGCATCTCTGACAATCAGCAACCTCCGTCATATGCCTTCTATGTCGTTCTGCATTAGTCAAGATCCTGTCATGAGCAACCAGCCAAAGGAAGTGCCTGACCCGATTAGGTCCCGTCCAACGCCATCATTAATTCTTTTTTTACTTTGACTTACTAGCTAGTACAAAACATAAAATTGATTATATCCTATAAAGAATAGTTTAATATTAATTGAAAAAACATGTTTTGGGCGGGGTGTAATGGGGAGTTATGGAAAGAACTTCCAAAGTTAAACGTGTCTAAGGTGGAGTAGTGCAGAGATGAGTGACCTATTCGGAAGTCACCATGATGCACTCCCAAAAGAAAATTTATGATGGCCTAGGCCCACAGCGGATATTATCTTGTCAGAAGACGAAATTTATTTCAGGAGTAGGATATAAGGTGAGTGACTTCAAGATTCTCAACCCAGCGAAAATCAAACATAAAAGTTGCATTGGGAAGGAGGATAAGTAATGAAGAGAATTGGGATATGATCGGGAAAATGAGGTTGGAGGCGTTAACCGTGCTTTCCGGATTAACGTATAACCAAGCGGAGTTAAGGAAGAAACGATCCAATCGTTCATCAATAAACGATCAATCAGTGTGGTGATTGTACCAAATGAAATCTGGGCTAGAATTAATACCCGATGTCTAGAAGAGAAAGATCATAAAAAACTCTCGTAATGGACTCATAGATGAATGGTGGAGAGTTATACGTCCTCTCTTATAATTCACTTGTAACATACAATTGAAATATCCGTAGATCAAGATCAATTCAGTTATATTTTTCAACCAATAAACCAGCATTGTTAGCTGATGATAGGCTTGACAACGGTTCTGTTTCGGTTTGGATAGTTGATATCCATTTCTCACTCGTTGTAGTTTTGGGTTCGGGTAATAACCACTCTAAATAGCCTTTCGAGTGGTAAAGCTCATATTGTCGGTTTTCGGTTATAACCATAACCAGGAAAAAATCAATTCTAATATTAAAAATTCACATAATCTACCATTTTATAAACACATAAACTTTATAAAGCACTAATAAATAATAGTTAAACTGCATAGCTCAAATATTTTGTTAGTATATCTGTAAAAAGTACAATACTTAGCTATTATAAACATAAAAGTGTTCATCATAAAAATATTTTTGACGAATTTAAATTGATCAGTTCGGGTTCGGTTCGGATACTTCAATATCCATACCCTACACATACTCGCATGTAACAATTTCCGGATTTACGCATACCCTAAAAATATCCGGTCAACTCGAGTTTTATCCTATTTGATCAGTTCTGGTTCAGACGGATAACTGAAATTACCGTTATAATTACCATGCCTAGCTGACGAGTTCTTGTAGATCTAGAATTCGAAAGGTAAACACAAAGAATGTAGGCAAAATGTTGGTCCTCATATTCCCAGCAAATGCCAATGAAAATTGGTTCAGAAAAAATGATGGAACAAGATAGGGATGGCACACCCTCACCCGATCATTGAGATGAATACACTAATTCATCCAAAACCTTTGTTTTTTTGGAAATACAAATACACAAAACAGCTTAATCTCCTCAAAGGGGCAAGTGTCACGGTTACATCATTTAGGAATTTAAGAATACAATGTCACTTCCCAACTCCGAGGTCGCTCCATTTGCTGCTGCTTTTGCTATCCGATCGGCTAAGGTGTTGAGCGATCGAGGGATAAAGGACACCCTAATCTGGGGGTTCCTCTTAAGGAGCTGGTCCATGATCTGAATCCATGCCGAGCATTGCCAAGGCCAATTGTTCGGACCTTTTCTCAGAGCGTCCACCAAGGTAAGGCAGTCCGACTTGACACACGTTTCCTCCCTATATAGCGTAGCAAACCTGATGGCATGAAGCAGCACTTTTGCTTCCGCGGTGATAGCTGATGAGCACACTAGGGTCCCTGCGAAACCTTCTAGAAACTCTCCATGGAGATCCTTAATGACGATCCCATATCCCGCCTTCGGGAGTCCTTGTGTGAAAGAACCATCACAAAGAATTTCCCTACCAGGGGTCGGCGGTGGAGTATTTTGAGTTGGTGTTGCAGCCGGGTTGCTAGTAGGAAGCGTTGCTATACTATCTCATTCACTTTTGGTCCTATTTGCAAGTAGGATCGTAGTATCGATGACCGGGGCTTTCTATTAAAGATCATATCGTTTCTGGCTCTCTAAATGTTCCACATGATTGTATTGCCAGTTTTATATCAAAGTTTGCATTCCCCTCTTTCATTTGGTCCATCCATTCCACCACATTCATCCTCCGCTCCGGCGTTCGGTAGTTTGTCAGAACTTTCATCCATGTTTCCTTTGCATGGGTGCACCGGAAAATACAATGGGACGTATCTTCATCTTCTGTTTGGCACAATGAACAAATCGGAGAGTCCGCACACTGTCTCCCCCAGAGATTCTTTCGGGTCACCATGGCATTTTGGCAACACCGCCACAAAAAGAATTTGAACTTTGGGGGGACATCACAATTCCACAACTTCTTCCACAACGGGGAGCAATAGATATATCGGTCTGGGTTGGGCATTCCATGGTCTTTGTTGAATTGGCATCGATATGCTGATTTAACAGTGAATTTCCCATTTGTCGTATGGTGCCACACCCACTCGTCTGGGGAGTCTTTTGGGCCGATTGGAATTTTTATAATTTTCCTCAACTTCCTCCTCCTGAAAATCTCCTCAAGTTTCATTGTATCCCACTCATCCCTTTCGTCGTTCATCCAGAAGATAGGTTTGTCATCCCTGGTTAGGTTACGAGCATCTGGTTTGAAACCCGGCATGGTTGGGATCCACGGGTCAATCCCCGCCAAGATGGTGGTGCCATTCACCAGATTTTTCCGTACCCCTAACTGGAGCGTCTCTCTAGTATCCATAATACTTGCCCAAATCCAGGAGGCGCCCGCTCCTTTTTTCGCTTAAAAAAAAAGAAGACTGGTGGAAATAGAGGCCTTTCAGGAGTCGTACCCAAAGTTTTGTTGGTTCCTGTAGGATCCTCCATCCCTGTTTTTCTAGGAGGTCATGCTTGAAACTCCTAAACTCCTTGAACCCCAGTCCTCCCATAGACTTGGGTTGGCACAAGACATCACCTTTTCTCCAGTGAATGGTCTTGGTGTTGTTCGAGCTCCCCCAGAAGAAATCCCTTAGCATAGAGTTCATCTTCTTGGTCACGGTCTTTGGTAAGAGAAAACAAGACATGATGTATGTCGGGATTGCCTGGAGAACTGCCTTCAACATTGTTTCCTTGCTTGCATATGAGAGGAGCTGACTTTTCCATGATTGGCACAGGTTCTCCATGCGCGTCAGCATGGTTGCGACCATCTCCTTCTTAGATTTACCCCACTCGGAGGGGACTCCCAAGTACTTCCCAAAAGTCGGGTCATTTTCAAAGCCGAGTCTTCTCCGGATGATACTCTGCATGGTGGGTGGGGTATTGCGGCTGAAAATGACCATTGATTTCTGGATGTTGATTTCTTGACCCGTACAATGTCCATACTCTCGCATAGTCTTTAGGATCTCGTCTGCCTCGGAGACCGAAGCATCGCCGAACAGGATGGTGTCATCAGCAAAAAGAATATGTGTAAGCGTTGGGCACCTCTTATTCAATTTCAGTCCTTTCAGGGTACCCGTACTAACTCCTTTTTGAATGAGGTAGGATAGGGAGTTTGTTAGCAAGATGAAGAGGAAAGGGGAGATCGGGTCGCCTTGTCTTATGCCCCTAGAAGGATAGAACTGATCTGTCGAAGCACCATTCAGCAGGACTAAGAATCTTACAGTTTGAACACATGTTCTAATCCACCCACACCAACCATCATTGAAACCAAGGGCCCTTAGGGTTTGGTCAAGGCAGTCCCATTCCACCATATCATACGCCTTTTTCATGTCCATTTTGATCATCATGTTCCAATTTCCGCCTCTTTTGCTCCTAGTTTTGAAATTATGGAGGACCTCGTGGACAATTATGATATTATCCTGGATAGCTCTATCTCTCGAGAAGGCTGACTGCATTTCTGTGACAATGGTAGGTATGAATTCCTTTAGGCGGGATGAGAGGATTTTTGAAATGATCTTATGCTTGAAATTACAGCAGCTGATTGGGCGGAACTAGGAGATGTTTTCTGGGTTTGGGACCTTGGGAATCAGGGTAATGTTTGTGTCATTCCAACCTTCAGGCATACATCCAGTTCTAAAGAAACCCTTGACCTCCGAGTTGATTTGGCTTCCGACAAGGGTCCACACTTTCCTAAAGAAAGCACCCGAAAAGCCATCTGGGCCTGGAGCTTTTGAGGCACCCAGCTGGAAAACCGCCTGCTTGATCTCTTCGTCAGAAATGTCTCTACTCAATCTTTCATTCATTTCTCTCGTGACTACTATCGGGAGGTCCCAAGCACCCAGGTCTGGTATGACATCACTACGTTTCCTTAATAGTCTCTTGAAAAAATCACACACGTTCCTTTCGATGCTCTGATGGTCGTCAATCCATTCCCCGTTATCATCCTTGAGCTTTGTGATCGAGTTTCTAGATTTCCTCTGAATGGTTGCCGCATGAAAAAATTTGGTGTTCCGATCCCCATCCTTTAGCCAGTGTACGCACGCTCTCAAAACAGCTCATTTGAACAAAAAAATTGGGTGATTTCAAAACTCAACTTTTAGTAGAGTTTTGGGTGATTTGATAATAAGTGAATTGAAGAGTTTGTACAATTACCTTTCTATCCAACTACTAATTCAGAAATTACAATCTATGCCACTATTTTAATTATCAAACCTACCACTTTGCCATAAGTCCTCCTCCGAATACTTCTTCGTCCTCTTCTTCTTTGATGAATCTAACTTCGAGGTGAGCTCTTCCTCATCTTCTCATCGTGAGGTTGTACTACCATCAACTGCCGACATAAGAGGATAAGTTTAAATTGTGTAATTCCACAATTTTGTAGATAGGAACTTGAATATGCAGAAGCAGTGTAGCTTGTGTAAGCATGAAATATTGTCTTTGGATTAGTAATATTCTAGTTTAATGTTTGCTCGTAATTTGACTGACTATTTAACCATGAATTGTTGGCCCTGGTAGCACTTGCATTAAAACAAACATGCATGTCTCTTACAACAACAATGACTTGACCATAATCTACCTTAACTAGACTATTAGTAAGTTTTAAATAAAACCTTCATCACTCTTTGGCCCGGAAATCTGCTAAAAATTATTGCATACAAATATCATAAAAATACCATTTTTCATCAATTCAAATATGGTCAGCATAATAACAAGGGTACAATGGTAGTTTGGGTTCATTTTAAGACCTCACACCCAAATTCCAAACTGATTCACAACAACTTCCAAAGAAAGGTTTTGAGTAAAAAAGTGTAATCACAAAACAGCCTTTTCTAAAACCACAATATTGCTCAAATACACTATTTCCAAATTACAAAATAACCCGGAAGATAGTACGAAGGAGTTTGGAACATGGACGTAAGAAAAAAAAAACAAAAGGAAAGCCAATATTATTTGTAACACCCTTTCTTTTGAAATAAATAAATTTTACAAAATTACCCTTTATAATAGCGGAAAACATTAAACTACACGAGGGTGCTACGCTAAAACAATAACATACTTTACCAAAATGCCTTAGCCAATGAACTTGATAATAGAATAAAATAGAACTTATAGAACTTTGAATAAAGGATATAATCATAAAATGATAACTTGATAATTGAGCTCTAAACACTCGGACACAACTGAAGTGAAAGTAAGCCTTGACAAGCTCTTATTAGATCTTTACAAAATGTTTGTCTCAAGTCCAGGGTCATACATCATTGTAGACACTACTCCACTCTGAATCAGCTCTTCTAGGCTCAAGCTTGATAACAACAACTAAAAACCTGGTGGATGGCTCGGTGCCAGTCTTTCGTACTCAAACATTAAAGAACCATAAAAGGGATCCCAAGAACACCTCGTTTATGTGCGTCCCCGTTGGTGGGTGATGACCGTCCGATTTGGTTGGAGGAGACTTTGATGGATTGTTGCTTGATTTCACATTATAATTGATGAATAAAATCTCGTTTACTTTCAAAAAAAAAAAAAAACAATAGCACCTCAAAACATTCATCATAAAGCTATCCATAACATAATTCACAACTTAACTTATAACATAGATGATAACATAACTAGGAAAGTTCTCATAACATTCACATTTACTGGACATGACTTGAAGCTGAGAAACATGAACATAACACTTCATGCATAACTTGAATTAACTCATTTCTGATAAGCTTTTACTTAGGGTACGTCCCCCCTAACTCATCTAACTAGCCCAACCGCCCCCTGACATACATGAACTGTGGGTCTCTGGTGGCCCAATAATAAACTACATATCTCTAGTGGTCTGATAACATGAACTGTGGGTCTCTGGTGGCCCAATGGGTCTTTGGGTTTGAGAGTCTGTAAACATTTTCCTCGTCAGTTAAATATAAATCAGCATCGAAGTCATCCAAATTGAAATTCAACTATTCAGAGTCGTCATCATCATCAAGGTCTTCTCCATTCGATTTCATGATGCGCAAATAATTTCACACCTAGTCTTAACTTGATAGAATTCTCTAACAATATCGTATTTCCCTATGGTCTTTCCGGTTCTATTACTCAACACGCATGTAAAGCTATTCGGGTTTCAAAGGTTTGGTTTGATAATGGTTGTGGATGAATTAAACTAATAATGCAAAAGTAAACAAGTAACCAAATTGGGGGATTTTCAAGAATGATTAAGGCGGTTGTCCATACTCGAATCCATTGTCATTTGATAAATAAAAAATAGTTGAGTAGTGAGTATGAATGAAAATGAAAGTTTAGTGGTATTTGGTGTTATTAAGTCCTATCATTTACATTTACACAAGTTTCCGACCTAAGTGCAATGTAGAATATGACCATTATAGTCATATTAAATGACTAAAATAACCTCATAGTTCACAAGATTTGGACAATAAAGTTTAATGGGTTATAATAATAATAAAAAAGGTTTGAAATTTATTGAATGCAATCCGCTAACTACTACTACTCACATGTAACGAACTTGTCTTAGTTTGATTAAAGAAAAATAAAGATAAATTAACGAGATCACAAGTCTAATGAGTAGTGACTAAATCCAAGCAATCTGTCGCATTCTTATGAGATTGCCAAAAGTCAAAATGTGTATTTGCATGGAAAATTCAAACAACACATGCATATTAAATCATAAAGATTCAAGTGGAAATAAAAAAAAAATGGAGTAGTGAAGATAAGTAGTATTGACAAATAGATGGAGGAGATAGACATAGATAGAGCCCCACAAAACGAGTAAAATTAGCTCTCATCACTTAATTAACTTGGAGCAACTTGGGAATGAGGTTGTGGGCTTTACCAAGGGATAATCACATGAATGCAATGCAATGCAATGCATCCATGCATATTATTCAAGCAAGCACCAGTCTTTAATTAGATAGGGACTACTTCTATAGCTAGTTGACCAACTTGCTTCACCATGCATTCACATTGAGATGCATATGATTTTCAACGTGAGAGTGAGGTGAGTGTGACCCCCTAATCAGTGCTTTCATTTTTAAAAGTCAGCTGGGGGATCTCTAATGAATATCTTTCTTCTCCATATCTCAACGTTGTATGGCGAGTTTTACCTCCATTTATATATTTTTCAACTATACTAAGCAGAGATGAAATCAGAATTTAAAGATACACTAAACCAAATTTGAAACATAAATTTTCTATAAATTTAAAATTTGCTAATAAAATTGGCCGATAGAATTAGTGAAAAATAAATTTGTTGGTAATTGTAACTTTAAACAACTACTATTCTATAATCTTAGCTATCTTTTAGAGGCACTTATTTTTGTTGGTGGTAATTTTTGTAGAGACGCATATATGTATGCTTTAAATAAAATATTCCTACCAGGATATTTTTCTCTATTGGATACTTTTTCACTATTTTTTTTTTACTATGAAGCTCATTATATTCATCCACTGAGGGGCAACGATTACAAAGTAATGTTAAGAATAGAAGAGATAGAGGCCTAGTCCCCTGACAGAGACCCAGCGGCAGCAACTTTTGCTACTCAGTCTGCCAGGAGGTTATGGGACCTCGGCGTGAAAGAAACTCGGATCTGAGGGTTGCTCTTTAACCTATCTGTCATAAGCTGAAGCCAGGCTGAGCATTGCCACGGCCAAACCGCCGGTTTTCTCCTCAGGGCGTCGACTAAGTTGAGGCAATCAGATTTGACTACCGTAGGTAACCCCGAAGTGGCGTCATGATCGATGGCTGTAAGAAGGGCTTTAGATTCAACTACTATGGGGGATGAACAAACGAGTGTGCCCGAGTAACCATCAATAATCCTTCCATGGGAGTCTTTAATAATGGCCCCATAACCCGCCAGCGATGAACTCTGCGAGAAAGATCCATCACAAAGGATTTCTCTTACATGGGCAAAGTGAGGCGGTGGATTAGGATATTGAGGTGGATTTGTTGGATTCAGTGCTGACTGGCGAGGATTCAGATCCCACTCTTCTTTTTGGTTGTTCGCCAAGTAGATAGTGGTGTCAATCACTGGGGCTTTGTTATGGAAAATCTTTTCGTTTCGAGACTTCCATATATTCCACAAAGTGGCAATGCATAGGAGTACATCGAAACCAGTGTTGGCCTCCTTTGTTGTCTTCATCCAATGAAGGATGCCCATTCCTGGGCTTGGGGCCTAACTAAGGCAAAGGACTTTTCCCAAACACTTTTCGCATGCTGACATGCGAATAGACAATGGCTAATGCTCTATTCTTCCCTTAGGCACAAGGGGCATAGTGGGTTGTCTGAACATTTCCTTTTCCAAAGATTTCTCTTCGTCGCCAAGGCATTCTGGGTACATCTCCAGATAAAAAATAAAAACTTCGGTGGGATCCCGATTCTCTAGAGCCACTTCCACTTTGGGTCCTCATAAATATATCTATTGGAGGTGTGCGCACCTTGGCGGTGGTAGGCCGAATGGACAGAGAACTTTCCATCACTTGAGAATTGCCAGACCCATCTATCGTCTGACGAAGGGGGGATATCAGGATTTTAAGGATTTTTTGGACCTCATTGTCACTGAAGACCTCTCGAAGCTCGTCCATGTCCCACTCATCTTTTGTATGCTTCATCCACTGGCAGGGGTGAGAATTTGTAGGAATAGCAACCGAAGAGGGGATAAACCCTGGAAGGGAGGGTATCCACGGATCACTTTTATCGCAGATCTTCTCTCCATTCATCAAGTTGAGATGGGCCCCTCTCATGAGGGTCTCTCTTGCATCACATAAGCTAGCCCAAATCCATGATGCACACGACCCCTTTCTGGCTTGGAGGAAAGATGTACCTGGGAAATAGAGTCATTTAAGAAGCTTTGCCCACAGTTTATCCGGCTCATTCAACAGTCTCCAGCCTTGTTTGGCGACGAGTGCAAGGTTGAATCGACGAAAATCTTTAAAACCCAAACACCCCTCGATTTCGTTTGGCAAAGGACATTTCCATCTCTCCAGTGGATTGTCTTAGAGGACGTTGTACCTCCCCAAAAGAAAGCTCTTAGAATTGAATCCATTTTGCTCGTCACATCTTTGGGTAAAAGGAAACAAGACATGATATAGGTTGGTATCGCTTGGAGGACCGCTTTTATCATTGTCTCCTTACCCGCGTGCGATAGAGTTTGGCTCTTCCAGGATTGGCAAAGATTCTCCATCCTTGTAAGGAGGACATCAACCATGTCCTTTTTTATCTTCCCCACTCTGAGGTATACCAAGGTATTTTCCAAACAGGGGGTCCCGCGGGAATCCGAGTCTATCTCTGATGATATCTTGCAATGCTTGAGGTGTATTCTTGCTGAACGTGACTGAAGATTTGTGAATGTTAAATCTCTTGGCCTGTGATCTGCCCGTATCTGGTCACAGTCTTCATGATTTCGTTTGGGGAGGTACAACGTCGCGTTTTGGACCTCGCTCGCGCCTTGCTCCTTGAATCTCGAATTCCTTGACAATTTTGGGTTGAGACGGTTCGTACGGTGGTTCATCTTATTAATATTCATCCAACACCTATACTACGGATTCCTCACCATTTGAGTAGCTTTATGGTAAACTCCCTGATTATACTCGTTTCATAATATTTGGCTGCACTTGTTTTGTTCTTTTGCCAAAAAAGGATCATCACAAGTTAACGACAAAGACGGCTCATTGTGTGTTTATTGGCTATACTCCTCATCACAAGGGATACTTATGTTATGATCCTATTGCTCGACGAATTCACACAGCTATCATGTTATTTTCCTAGAACAAAATCTCTACTATCACTTCACACCTATCTCGACATCCCATACGACCACACCACCACATATCCCTTATTTTCCTGATGAACAAACCTTTCCTCCATGCAACCTACCACCTCACCTTCCACTCCCATACACACTCCCATGCACATGTTCCCTTCCTCTCCTCCCATACCAACCTCCATCCACACATCCACTTCTTCTCCACCTCCCGCCCACCATGACACCACTCCCTCAATATAATACCTTCCTCACCTCCCAACTCCTGCCATTTCATCCGAACCCACTGTCACTATTCCATCACCTCGTCGCTCAGTGTGATCAACAAGGGGTCAACCTCCACCGTAATTCACTGATTACACCACATATTTGATGGTCATTCCTATTCCCACCACTTACAAACAAGCTTCCACCGACCTTAATTGGACTCGAGCGATGCAAGAGGAGCTCTTGACTCTTCGGGATAATGAGACGTCGACTATTGTCCCTCGTCCTTCTAATGCTCTAGTTATTGGCTCCAAGTGGGTTTTTACAGCCAAATATCATCCTGACGGGTCACTGGAGCGGTATAAGGCCCGTCTGGTTGCCCAAGGTTTTCGTCAGGAATATGGAATTGACTAGGACGAGACATTTGCACCTGTTGCTAAGATGCAAACGGTAAGAGTTCTTCTGGCGATTGCTTCTTAGAAATCTTGGTTGATGTACCAACTCGATGTTAGAAATGCTTTTCTCCACGATCAACTCAAGGAGATGGTGTATATGGAGTGTCATCCGGGCTTTGCCAAGCCTGAACCTACATCTGTTTGTCTACTTCATTGCTCTCTCTATGGTCTCAAACAGGCTCATCGTGCGTGGTTTGAGACATTTTAGACTCTTATTCTTCGATCTGGATTTCTTCAAAGTCAGAACGATCCGTCCCTATACACCAAGTCCACATCTCGAGGTTTGACTGTCCTTCTCTTGTATGTTGACGATATGATCTTAACAAGGGATGATGGCCAAGGGATCTCGGAGGTTCGCAAGGTTTTACATTCTGAGTTCAAATTGAAGGAGTTAGGCGAGTTATCCTACTTTCTTGGCCTCCAGATAACTCGGTCTATGAAAGGAGTGTTTGTCTCTCAACAAAGTATGTCGGTGATCTTCTTGTTGATGCTCATATGATTGATGCGAAGCCTTGTCAGACTCCTATGGAATTAAATCTCCGATTAAGTAAGGACCAAGGTGAACTGTTATCTGATCCTACTCTCTATCGCAAGTTGGTTGGTAGTCTTATTTACCTCACTTCAACTAGTCCCCATTTTTCCTATGCTGTCCAAGTTGTTAGTCAGTTTATGGCCAACCCGCGAGTTCCTCATCACTGGCAGCTTTTCGATTTTGCGGGTACCTGCAGGGGACTCTGATGTTGGTTTGTTTTTCCATAGCTCGGGCTCTTGTCAGGTGGCAGCGTACGCTGATGCTGACTACGTCGGGTACGTCGATACACGGCGCTCTACACCAGGTTGGTGTGTTTCGGTTTGGTGATGTTTTTTGTCTCGTGGCGCTGCAAGAAATAGGAGTAGAGTCTCTAAGTCCTCTACGGAGGCCGAATATTGTTCTATGTCTGAGGTTTTCTCTGGAGTGGTCTGGTTAATTTGGTTACTAACTGAGTTAGGTGTCTTTGTTTCTCAACCAGTACATCTCTTTGGTGATAATACCAGTGCGATTCAGATTGTTGTGAATCCTGTTTTGCATGATCGGACCAAGCACATCGAGACGCATGTTCATTATATTCGTGATTTGGTCCGTGATGGAGTTGTCCAGCTTTTCTATGTTACATCTGAAGAGCAGATTGTGGATCTCTTGACGAAAGCAGTGTCTAGTAGTCGTCATTGGTTCTTGTCTAACAAATTGATGTTGCGAAATGCACATCAATTTGAGGGGGGGGGGGGGTTTTAACACGTGTATGGGTTATAAGTAATTAGGTCTTTTCCTTAACTTAGTTATCTCTAATTACCTTGTTATATACCCTAGCCGTCGGGTATACTGTAATCATGACTTAAATACACCAGATACCACTGAACTTTTAAAAATCAGTCACTCTGACCACTTAACTATTTTTCGTTCATCGGGTACCACTTAACTCGAAGTAATGTTCACTGCATACCATTATGTCCAAAAATGGATGAAAAACTGACGTGGCTATTAACGGCGTTAGTCTAATCAGCGTAACTGCTAACGTGGCTACTAACTGTTCATAAACTTAACTTTAAAACAAGAAAAATAGTTTAAACGCAACATTTTTGTGAAGAATGAAATGAGGGGAATAGACAAAAGCATGAATTTTTTGTTGCTATCTCTTGCTCAGCTCCAGAATCCAGATTTTGCTCCTTCCTTATGCCTATAATGATGATCATCCAGTTGATGCTGCTGCTCTCTTCCATCATCATGTCTGCACACCAGAGAAGAAGAAGGGAAGAAGGGGTGTTTGATAATCAACTGAGACTTAACAGCTCGGTTGCTTCTGCTACGTAACTAACAGGTGATATAGAAAAATGAAGTGAATATTTCTCAATTAGAAGATAAGGTTTCTATGAACTGCTTGTTTAATTTCTAACTTATCAAAGGAATTGTGGCTACCAACGAACAAAAAACAAGTGGGGTACAAACTTGGAGTCTTGGACTAAATCTCAAGTTAGGCAATCTCATAATCAAAAGAGAGAGAAAAAGAGGTCTAAATCCAACAGAATATTCCCATACGGAACTAAAATTTCATTAAGACTGATACATACAAAGAGAAAATGACAGGTAGTTGTTATATCCTTGGTTATTTTTTTATGAGGAATATTTTCCCAGCATACATATTGGTTTAACTATATCCTTGGCTCAGCTGGTTCAACTCCTTAAAACATAACTTCATGTGTTCTACTCGCTCACAAGTAAACAACAGATGAATCTTCCACCGATGTACTCTCACAAGTCTAACGATGCTTTTCTCAATTACTTCTTCCCTAAAGAGCACATACAAAGATTTGAGAGTTTCCAGTTGTTGCAGAAACTGTACCCAACTATTTCGGTTCCTCAAAGGCTTCCATGTCAACCGTTATCTCGTCACCAATATCAGTCTCTATCTCATCCCCATCTGTCCCTGTTGGATGGACTCCATTTTCTTCTAAATTAGATGGTTGTCGTTGTTGCTGCTGCTGCTGCTACTTTAGAATTGCTTCTTCAGATTCATCTTGTTTTTGCGTCACCAGTGGATATGGATCCGTACAGGTAGTGGATGTAGATCTGACTAATAAATTCTGCAAATGTCGACAGTAATATTTCAAGAAGAAAAGAATGAGCTTGTACTCAACAAGAAGCAATTGAAATTCATGAGATCTTCTAAACAAACCAAAAATAAACAATTACTAATCAGCTGGTGACCCACTGAGCCCATGGTAATTTCAGATTTTATGGGCAGACGTCCTGTGAAATCATGCATATAACAGCCTACCACAATGGACAAAAATAGTACATCTCGACTAACCTTTTCTAGAGCAAGAGCAAGCTTTGAGAGATTTGGATAGATGCGTTCCTTGCAGCCAACGGGATTTAACAGACACATCATTAGCCAAAAAAGGACACAGTAAGATAATACCTCAATTGACAACTACAAATAAGAACTAAGAAGCTCAGCAAGAATAGATGATAGAAATCAGTCGGTCACCAGAAGAATAGAACACATGAAGAAGGGGCAGAAATCTGGATTCTGGAGGCTGGAGCTCAGTAGGAGGTAGCAGCAAAAATGGAAAATGAAAAGATTCCTTGTGTCTATTCTTCTCATTTCATTCTTCACAAAAATGTTGAGGCTAAACTTTTTTTTAACTTAACTTTATGTACAGTCAGCAGCCATGTTAGCATATATGCTGAATAGGCTAACGCGTTAACAGCCACATCATTTTTTTCATCCGTTTGCTGTGAACATTAATTCGAGTTAAGTGATACCCGGTGAACGAAAAATAGTTAAGTGGTCAGAATTACTGATTTTAAAAAGTTCAGTGGTATCCGGTGTATTTAAGTCTTGTAATCATCTTCTTCATTTCTTCTCTTCTAAACCTAATAAGAGATCTCTTTTCTTCGTGGACTAGTCGATCATCCTGGTCGGAAACCACGTTAAATCTTGTCTCTCATTTTCACTTTCTCGTGATCATATCATGGTTAACACTAATAATCTAAACTACTGGATCGGTAAAAAAGTCAAATATGATTTAACGATTGATTAAAAGAAATGGAAGTTTCCAACCTTTCTAAGGATTGGACGTTGATCACAGGACGAAACTACTCTAGCTTTAAGATGTATTTAGTCTAAGTGAGAGGGAGATTTAAATCTACAAATCTATATAAGCATTTTAGCTTTTTTCCTATTGCCACCTAGGATTCTCCATGCCACTCCTTAATTGTAAGAAATTGGCCAATCAATGAATTTTATATGATTTAAATTTATTAATTTTTTTAATAAAGGTGATAATTTTTCAGTAACTACGAGACTCGAACCCACAACCTCAAGGATAAAAGTATGTGCTTTACCAACTAAGATAGACAAATTAATATATAATTACATTAAAATATTAAAGCACATTGCTCATATGTATTTTACTGTACAAATTGAAGCACATTTCACCCATTTCCCACCAATGTCATTCATTAGTTTTATGATAACCAATAGTTTATTGTAGAAATACACTACCAAGTTGAATAGATAGTAGAGTGAATGAAATTATGATAATAATTTATTCATATAGTTTATTCTGAAATGATGATACTTTTTTTAAATGGGCTCTGTGTTGTTTAATAATCAGGCTCGACGCTCTGTGTAGAATAATTAAATCATTATATTGGATAATGTATTTGCTCACATGAATTTTTAATAGACATTCAGGATAACTAAGCCATTGATTAATTTCCTTTAAAAAAGTCATTGACTAATGGTTAATGATTGATTTGCATAAAGCTTAAAAATTTATGAATATTTAAGAGAAGTATTTTTCAGTTAATATATCTACTGAGCTACAAAAAACTGAAGAAATAAAGTTGTACCTCAGTAACGTCAATGGTGAGTGCAGCTATGAGTGTATACGAGTATGAGTTATGAGATCGTAAGTGAAACGGGTTACATGCCATTAAGTATTAACAAATTCAGAGTATCGATCGAGTTGTGTTCAGTTTGAATTGGGCGTATTCATTAAACATACATGCATTCATATATATGATCCTTATTTTCAAATTGTTTTAAGTTTTAAAGGGTCAATTGAACTTTCATTTTTCATTATGTTTAACTATTCCTTAGTTTTTTATAGTGATAGTTTCTTTAGTCTCCACTTTATTTGTTTGCATATGCTTTGAGAGAATTGCAATTTTATCTTCCATTTGTATTGAACTGAATTTTGTTGGTAAATTATTTGAAGGACTCCGAGTTTGGTAAGTCATAATTTCATTTGATCAAGGATCAAACTGCTAAAATTTTAAAATTTATGAATATTTAAGAGAATTATTTGTGATTTAAAATATTTATTGATCAAGAGAAAACTAAAGAAATAAGGTCATACCTTAGTAAGATCAATGGTGAGTGAGGCCATAAGTGTATAAGAGTATGAGTCATGAGATCGCAAGTAAAGCGGGTTACATGTCATCAACTATTAACAAATTTGGATTATTGATTGAGTTGACTTAGTTTGAATTAGGCATATTCATTAAACTTAAATACATTAATATAACATTATCATTATTTTTAAATTATTTTAAATTATAACAGGCAAATTGATGTTTCATTTTTATTACGTTTAACTATTCCTTAAAATATTTTTTTACATTAATGGTTTATTTAGTCTCGAATTTATTTGTTTGCAAATGGATCAAGAAAGTTGTAATTTTTTTTCCATTTGTCTTGAACTAAATTTTGTTGATAAATTATTTGAATAATTCCAAGTTTGGTAAGTCATTAATTAATTTGATCAAGGATCAAGCTGCATAAATCTTAAAAATTTATGAATATTAAAGAGAATTATTTTCAATTAATATATTTATTAGGCTAGACAAAATTGTACAAATAAAGTTTGTGTAAGATCAATGGTACATAGTTCATGAGTGTACCGTAAGTAAAATTGTCATTAACTATTAACAAATGAAGAGTATTGATCGAGTTGAGTTAGTTTGAATTGGGCATATGTATTAAACCTAAATACATTCATATAACATGATATTTATTTTCAATTTTTTTTTAAGTTTTAACGGGCCAATATAATCGAGGTTTCATTTTTCATTATGTTTAACAATTCCTCAAAATAATTTTTTAACATTGATGGTTTATTTAATCTCGACTTTATTTGTTTGAAATGCTTCGAGAAAGTTACAATTTTATTTTTCATTTGTCTTGAAATGACCTTTGTTGGTAAATTATTTGAAGGACTCCAAGTTTGGTAAGTCATTAATTAATTTGATTAAGCTGCATAAATTATTAAAATTAATGGATATTTAAGAGAATTATTTTTTTAATTAATATATTTATAATATAGAGAAAACTAAGGAAATAAGATTCTACCTTAGTAAGATCAATGGTGAGTGAGGTCATGAGTGTATAAGAGTATGAGTCATGGGATCGTAAATAAAATGAGTTACATGACATTAACTTTTAAAAAATTGAGAGTATTGATCGAGTTGAGTCAGTTTAAATTGGGCATATTCATTAAACCTAAATACATTCATATAACATGATTCATATTTTAAAATTCTTTTAATATCTAACTGGCCAATTGATGTTTCATTTTTCATTATGTTCAACTATTCCAAAAAATAAATTTTATATACGATGATTGATTCTTTAGTATCGACTTTATTTGTTTGCAAATTTTTAGCGAGAGTTGCAATTTTGTTTTTCATTTTTATTGAATTGAATTTTTTTGGCAAATTATTTTGAAGTACTCAAAATTTGGAAAGTCGTTAATTAATTTGATCAGGGATCAAGCTGCATAAAACATAAAAAATCATGAACATTTAAGAGAATTTTTTTCAATTAATATATTTAATGATATAAAGAAAACTGAAGAAAAAGGTTGTATCTTAGTAAGATCAATGGGGAGTGAGATCATGATGAAAGAGTATGAGTCATGAGATCGTAAGTAAAATGGATTACATGTTATTAGTTATTAACAAATTTAAAGTATTGATCGAGTTGATTAGTTTGAATTAGACATATTCATTAAACCTAAATACATTCATATAACATGATCCTTATTTTCAAATTATTTTAAGTTTTAACAGGCCAATTGAGGTTCCAATTTTGTTTTATGTTTAACTATTTCTCAAAAAAAATTATAGTGATGATATCTTTAGCCTCAACTATTGTTTGAAAATATTTTGAGAAAATTTCATTTTTTCCATTTGTCTTAAATAGACTTATGTTGGGAGAGCATTTGAATTAATATTTGGTTTAGAGGACTTCATTAATTCGAAAAGTTTGTTTGAATAAAAAGTAAAATTTTAATGTATTTTTTCCATTTCAATGATCATAAATGAACCTATTTTATTTTAGTATGTAATTACAATTAATTACTGCCTAAAATATCCTATGATTAATCACAATATTCAAATTAAATAGTATATTTTTTGGGTGTGTGTAAAGAATCATCTAGCTAATATATGAGTATTTAAAATTAGGGAGATACAATTTAAAACTCTCTCTTTAATAATAGGATATTAACCTATCATATTATTTTGTTTCTTATTATTTTTAATTATTCAACAAATTAAATTATTAATAAATAAAACTCCAAATAGTTGTGACTCACTTTTTAATTTTAGTTTATTTCTATATTTTCTAATTTACATTGTTTAATTTCTCATTATGTAATATGTTAACTATTTGACCCACTGAGTGTTCCTTTAATTTTAATCATTCAATTCAATTTTTTGTTAATTTACAAATTATTAAAAATAATATTAAATCTATCATTATAAAATAATATTTTTTACTAATTATACTTAAAAAAAAAATATAACATATCGGCCAACGGGCCGAAACAATGCTAGTGTATAGTATAGTATTATCATTGGATCCATGTTTTGTCAAAGTAAAAACAGAATCAAAACAAAGTCGTGATTGCATACACGGTAATGCAAAAAAAAAATAAAGAGAAAGAACAAAGAGACAGTTGGATATATCATTTAATTGATTTATATCATAATTCATACATCGTAACAGAAGTTTGACTTTTTCCCTCCCAAACTTTTTGATCATGGAATCATTTGAAATTGTCAGATTCATCATCCAGTTAGCCTTTTAGCCGTCTTTGTTTACCATTTCAACACATAATCTCATTCTCTAGGTACTATATATACAACCAAAGTCCTAACAACAACAACACACACTACAAACAACAACTTCAGCATAACACAAAAGCAAAGTAAAAACATCAAACCTACCAAATAATACATTAGAGAATGGGGAAAAGAGTGGGAATTATGATGTTTCTGGTTTGGTTTCTCATCATGGCTGTATCCAACAGGTCTGTTGAAGCCCAAGCTACTCGAGTTGGCTTCTATTCCACCTCATGTCCACGTGCAGAGTCGATTGTCCGTTCGACGGTCCAGTCACATTTCAACTCGGACCCTACCATTGCCCCAGGGATACTAAGGATGCACTTCCATGACTGTTTCGTCCACGGATGTGACGGTTCCATACTCCTGGACGGTCCCACCTCCGAGAGAAACTGCCGTCCCTAATCGCAGTCTCAGAGGGTACGACGTCATTGACGATGCCAAAACCCAGATTGAAGCAGTTTGTCCTGGGATCGTTTCTTGTGCCGACATTCTCGCCCTTGCTGCTCGTGATACCGTTGCAGTGGTAATTATATTTTGAATATAGTAGCATGACTGTCTAGCTACATTCCTTATTGTTAATTAATTGATGTATTGTTTTGTAACTTTAGAGTTTTTGATTTTGATGTGTGCAGACAAATGGGCCGAGTTGGAGAGTGCCCACAGGAAGAAGAGACGGGACAGTATCACTAGCATCGGACACGACCAATTTGCCTGCGTTCAATGACTCTGCTGCAGTGCAAATTTCAAAGTACTCTCTGAAAGGCCTCAACACTCAGGATCTTGTAGCTCTTTCTGGTAATTAACACATCTTCTTTATATTATCACTCTGTTTTCTGGTAATTAACACTCAGGATCTTGGTTCTAATTATCTATTGGGAATGGTTGACAGGGGCCCACACATTAGGGACTGCAGCTTGCGCGGTCTTTCGGTACAGGTTGTACAACTTTCCTGGCTCGGCCTCAGGTGCTGACCCGACTCTCGACCCGGCATTCGTACCGCAACTGAGGGCTGTCTGCCCACAAAATGGAGACCCTGCAAGGAGGGTGGCCATGGACACTGGAAGCCCTAACCGTTTTGACAATTCATACTATGCTAACTTGAGGAGTGGGAGAACTGTTCTTGAGTCAGACTCTGTCATCTGGACTGATGCCGGGACGAGAGTGATGGCACAAAGGTTTTTGGGGATTAGAGGGTTGGCTGGACTAACTTTTGCAGTTGAGTTCGGGAGATCGATGGTCAGGATGGGAAATATTGAAATCAAGAGTGGCGCACAGGGTGAGATTCGTCGAATCTGTTCCGCAGTCAACTGATGCTCCGCGATCATTCGTTCGATAGGATACAAATTATAAAAGGCACGAGAAAAGCAATTTTCGCCTGCGTATACATTTGTATTTTGCTAGTTCAACTGTCCATGATTAAGTGATTCGTTTTCAGTACTTGAGTGATCCCTATGCAGAAATAATTCTACATGTGTAAGTTTGTAAGTTTTTCCATATTTCAGTTTAATTTTTCTGTTGGATACGGCGATAATGCAGACTCGTGTTTCTACGAATTTCTACGAATTTAACCATAGTATAGGAGTATCTATTATGAAAATTGGTACTTGTAAATTCAAATTTGGTACTTACTATGAACAAACCAGTACCTAAATTTTAAAAATTTAGTACCTAATAATGTTATTATCATGACAACAAAAAATATCCACATGAAAAACCAATACAAAAAATGAGGCCCAAATTTTCATGCAAAAATTGGCTAGGATTGAAGAACGAGTTGGGTTTGGGTACTAAACACATACTTTGCAGGTACCTGAACTTGTGAACTGCTTGAATCCAATCACAAACCTGTTGGGGTATTCGGGAGACCGTATACCCGTACATGTAGGTCAGATACAGGTTCGAATGCCCTTTTAACCCAAAAATTGAATTTGTTGTCTCGCGTATGGCATCCCAAATCACAAAGAGGAAACTGTAGGTCGAGATCAAACAACTTTATGATTAATTAGGAATTTTAAGGATCGGGGTTCAGAGTCGGAGAATTAGACATGAGGAAAGAAATTCAAATTATCTGAATCTGATTTTATTTGGTTAGTGGATACTAGTATTGTTTCGGCCCGTTGGCCGATATTTAGTATAGAGTACATACACATTTTTTCTCTCATACTATGCAAAGTTAACAAACACATCATTCTAATATTTTTCAATCAAATTAACCCTCTATTTTAACACTTTTAACAAATGTTCCCTTCCGTTAACTTTTTCGTCTATTCCCCATCTATTATGATTATGGTATACACCACATCAAACTATTAGTTCATGTGACCCTTGAAGTAAACTTTAAACTAAACAATCTAAAAATTTAAGACTTGTAAAATAAAGGTTTAATACATATTTTGCCCCCATTTCTCTTCTTCTTCTTTCTGGACACACCATCTCTGCAAATTTCTTATTCTCTTAGCATCTATGTGTACAAAATAGCTTACTGGATATGTCCAGTCAACAAATTTAATAGGGAATGGATGAAAAAGTTAACGAAAGGGCACATTTGTTAAAAGTGTAAAAGTAAAGGGGTTTAATTCTGCTGAAAAATAGTAAAGAGCTATCTTATTTAACTTTTCATAGTAGGAGGACAAAAATGTGTTAACCCTTTAGTATAATTAGTAAAAAATATTATTTTAAAATGAAAGATTTAATATTATTAATAAATTGTAAATTAACAAAAAAAGTTTGAATTGCATTATTAAAATTAAATGAACACACAATATGTCAAATTAGTTAACATATTACATAGTGAGAAATTAAACAGTTTAAAGTAGAAAATATAGAAATAAACTAAAATTAAAAAGTGAGTCGCACATTATTTTTTCAAATATAATTTAATAATTTCAATTAAACTAATTTACATGTTGAATTTTACTTTTTCCTAAACTTTATTATGTTTAAAAACTATTTGGAATTTTTATTTATTAATTATTTAATTTATTGAATAATTGAAAATCAAAATATGATAGGTTAATGTCCTATTATTAAGGAGAGATATTTAAATTATCTCTCTCTAATTTTAAATGTTCATATTATAGCTAGATAATTCGTTATACAATGCCAAAAAAATCTAATATTTAATTTCAATATTGTTATTAATTATAGGATATTTTGGACAGTAATTAATTTTAATTACATACTAAAATAAAACAGGTCCATTTATGATCATTGCAAAGGAGACAATATATAAAAAGTTTATTTTTTATTCAAAAAAACTTTTCAAATGAGTGATGTCCTCTAAACCAATTATTAATTCAAATACTCTCCCAACAAAAGTTTGTTCAAGACAAATGAAAAAATTGCAACTCTCTCAAAAAAATTGCAAACAAATAAAGTCGAGGCTAAAGTTTGCAAATAAATTCGAGGATAAAGAAATCATCACTATAAAAAAATTTGAGGAATAGTTAAACATAAACAAAATAAGAACCTCAATTGGCCTTTTAAAAATTAAAATAATTTGGAAATAACGATGATGTTATATGAATATATTTAGGTTTAATGAATATGCTTAATTCAAACTCATCAACTCGATCAATACTTAAATTTGTTAATAACTAATGACATGTAACTCATTTTACTTACGATCCTGTGACTAATATTCTCTCATCATTATCTCACTCACCATTGATCTTACTAAGATACAACCTTATTTCTTTAGTTTTCTCTAGATCAATAAATATATTAATTGAAAAATAATTCTCTTAAATATTCATGATTTTTTATATTTTACGCAGCATGATCCCTAATCAAATTAACGAATTACCAAATTTTGAGTACTTCAAAATAATTTACCAACAAAAGTCAATTCAAGAAAAATGAAAAACAAAATTACAACTCTCCTAGAGCATTTGCAAACAAATAAAGTCGAGACTACATAATCAATCATTGTAAAAAAAAATATTTTGTGGAATAGTTAAACATAATTAAAAATGGAACATCAACTGGCCAGTTAGAACTTAAAAGAATTTGAAAATATTAATCTTGTTATATGAATGTATTTAGGTTTAATGAATATGTCCAATTTAAACTGATTCAACTCGATCAATACTCTCAATTTTTTAATATTTAATGACATGTAACCCATTTTACTTATGATCCCATGACTCATACTCTTGTACACTCATGACCTCACTCGCCAATGATCATACTAAGGTAGAATCTTATTTCTTCAGTTTTCTCTATATTAATAAATATATTAATTAAAAAATAATTCTCTCTAATATATATACATAAATTTTAATAATTTATGCAGCTTAATCAAATTAATTAATGACTTGCCAAACTTGGAGTCCTTCAAATAATTTTCCAACAAAGGTCATTTCAAGAAAAATCAAAAATAAAATTTTAACATTCTCGGAGCATTTCTAACAAATAAAGTCGAGATTAAAGAAATCATCACTGTTAAAAATTATTTTGAGGAATAGTTAAACATAATGAAAAATGAAAGCTCGATTATATTGGCCCGTTAGAACTTAAAAAAAATTGAAAATAAATATCATGTTATATGAATGTATTTAGGTTTAATGAATATGCCCAATTCAAACTAACTCAACTCGATCAATACTCTTCATTTTTGTTAATAGTTAATGACAGTTTTACTTACGATACACTCATGACCTCAATCAGCATTGATATTACTAACGTACAACTTTGTTTGTACAATTTTCTCAAGCCCAATACATATATTAATTGAAAAATAATTCTCTTTAATATTCATAAATTCTTAAAATTTTTACAGCTTGATCCTTAATCAAATTAATTAATGACTTACCAAACTTAGAGTTTTTTCTAATAATTTATAAAAAAAATTAGTTCAAGACAAAAGGAAAACAAAATTGCAACTTTCTCGTAGCATTCGCAAAAAACTAAATTCGAGATTAAAGAAACCATCACTATAAAAGATTATTTTCAGGAATAGTTAAACGTAATAAAAATGAAACATCAATTTGCCTGTTACTTAAAAGAATTTGAAAATAATAATCATGTTATATGAATGTATTTAAGTTTAATGAATATGCATGCTTCAAACGAAGTCAACTCAATCAATAATCTTAATTTGTTAACAGTTGATCACATGTAACCAGTTTTACTTACAATCTCATGACTCATACTCTTATATACTTATGGCCTCACTCACCATTGATCGTACTAAGGTATGACCTTATTTCTTTAGTTTTCTCTTGATCAAATATTTTAAATCACAAATAATTCTCTTAAATATTAATAAATTTTAAAATTTTAGCAGTTTGATCCTTGAACAAATGACTTACCAAACTTGGAGTCTTTCAAATAATTTACCATAAAAGTCAGTTCAATACAAATGGAAGACAAAATTGCAACTCTCTCAAAGCATATGCAAACAAATAAAGTGGAGACTAAAGAAACTATCACTATTTTTTTTTTTTATGAATAGTTAAACATAATGAAAAATGAAAGTTCAATTGACCCTTTAAAACTTAATTTTTTTTGAAAATAAGGATCATATTATATGAATGTATTTATGTTTAATAAATACGCCCAATTAAAACTGAACAACTCAATCGATAATATGAATTTGTTAATACTTAATGGCATGTAACCCGTTTTACTATGATCTCATAACTCATACTCATATAAGGATCATATTATATGAATGTATTTATGTTTAATGAATATGCCCAATTCAAACTGAACAACTCAATCAATACACTAAATTTGTTAATACTTAATGGCATGTAACTCGTTTTACTACGATCTCATAAACTCATACTCGTATACATTCATGACTGCACTCACCATTGATGTTACTGATGTATAACTTTATTTCTTCAGTTTTTGTAGCTCAAAAGATATATTAATTGAAAAATACTTCTCTTAAATATTCATAAGCTTTATGCAAATTGATCATTGGCCATTAATCAATGATTTTTTTAAAGGAAATCAATCAATGACTTAGTTAGCTTGAATGCTATTAAAAATTCACGTTTAAATTATTCAATATAATAATTTAATTATTCTGCACAGAGTGTCGAGCCCGATTATTAAAAAATACAGAGCCAGTTTAAAAAAAAGTATCACCATCTCTGAATAAATTATTATCATAATTTCATTCACTCTACTATTTGTCAACTTGTTAGTATATTTATACAACAAACTACGGTTATCATAAAATTAAGGGAAAATGGTGTTTTTCCCCCCTCTACTTTGCCAAGTTAACAAACAGCCCCCTATACTATGAAATGATCAATTTACCCCCTCCTACTATGCCAATCTAACAAACAGCCCCTTCCATCAAAATTTCCATCCAAAATTCCGTTAAGTGATGACTCACCAATATGACTCATCCACAATTAATGACTGTACATTGCCACATCAACGACTTTCATCCATCTCAACTGAACTAAAAAGGAAAAAAAGAAAAATTATAAAAAATTAAATTAAATTTATAAAAAAATAAAAAGTATTTTTTAAAAAATACTTGGTTTATGGATTTTAATATTAAAAATGAAATTACATTTTTTTCTAAAATTAATATACAACTTTTTCTAAAAATAACTTTGAAATTTTTAAATACAAAATATTTATTTAATTGAAAAAAATTAAAATTAAAAATCCATGAAAAATTAAATATATACTTTTTAATTTTATAAATTCAAAATTAATATTTTATTGCCTTTTGTACTAAAAATGTATTTTCATTAATGATGTGGCAATGTACTGTCATTAATTATAGATGAATCATATTGGTGAGTCATTACTTAACGGAATTTTGGATGGAGTTTTGGATGGAAGGGGCTGTTTGTTAGGTTGGCATAGTAGGAGGGGGTAAATTGATTATTTCATAGTATAGGGGGCTGTTTGTTAATTTGGCAAAGTAGAGGGGGGCAAAGTACCATTTTCCCTAAAATTAATGAATGTGCAAACCATAGGAGCAATGTGCAAAATCAATGAAGGGTGAAATTTGCTTCAATTTGCACAGTAAAATACATAGGAGCAATGTGTTTTAATGTTTTAATGTAATTATAAATGAGTTCGTCTAGCTTAGTTGGTAAAGCACAATTCTTTTAACCTTGAGGTTGTAGGTTCGAGTCTCGTAGTTACTGAAAAATTATCATCTTTATTAAAAAATATTTTTATTAAACATAAATTATATAAAAATTCATTGATTGGCCACTTTCCTACAATTAAGGAGAAGCATGGAGAATCCTAGTGGCAATAGGAAAAAAGCTAAAATGCTTATATATGTTTGTAGAAGTAAGTAGCTAATTTGAGTTTTAGGTCTGGAAGTTATAGGTAGATTGGGTACTTGCGAATAAAATATGTTTGAATTCAGGTGGCCTACAGGGCAAATCCGCAACTGAAGTTGAAAATCCAAACTCAAACTCAAACTCCTCCATTCTGATACTCTGAAATTAAGTATTGAGGAGTTTACAGTCTGTCCTTCGAAAAAAGATCCTTCTGTTACCAATGTCGTATGATACATTGTAGTACTGTTGAGCAATGACCCCGATGACCGATACTGCAAGCATATCATCAGATGCTAAAGGCCTCATGGTAATGCAGAATGTTTCCGTGTCCGCCTGATAGAACAAGCTTCCTGCATCCACCACAATATCAACACCCTCTTCTAGGTGGAATGTAACTGTTGGTAACCCTTGTAGGTCGTTTCTAACGTCCCCGTAGTAACATAACACCCATGGATAACGCTCGTCTTTGTGTCGCTTCAGCACACCGTCTACCATCCGGTTAATTCTGGACACTATCCTATTGTACACTAGTTCTGGTAAGTGTGTAAACTCTGTTCCAGAGTCTATAATCACCCCGCCACTATATGGTTGCCTCTTGAAGATGGTAGGATCTATGTCGAGTCTGGCCTGGCCTACACTAATGTCCTCGAGATTTACATAGTAGTGTGAGTTGTGTATCTGAAATGGTGTTGAAAAGCCTTGCAAATTCACAGTATCACCGAGAGCTAGACGGTTGAAGTTGTATAGAGGGTCACTGATGTTACCAATGCAATAGGAGAATTTGTTGCCCAGCTTTGCAATGACGGAGATAGGAGAGCTACCAAGGCCAAATACACCAGTCCAAGTCCTTGATCCCCCTGCCTCTGCATTCTCATGACCACAACCGAATAACACATTACTCAACACCGCAAGGCCTTGGTTGGATGTTTCAAATGTTAGCTGCTCTCTAGCCATGTTCCCCGCTGAGGAGGAACCGTCGATGTAAAACTGTTCATATATGCACGTGCTGTGGTTATCGCAGAACAAGTGGGAGTCAATGTAGTCGCATGAGCGGCTGGCGCATGGAAGTTTGGCGTAGGTAGAAGACCTAGAAGGATCGAAAATCTGACTTTTTTGTTTGTAACATGCTTTGCAGGGAAGGCACTGGATCCATGTGAGGCTGCTGCTTGTGTCCATGATTGCAAGCTGTGGGACAGGAGGTAGCCCGATGGAGAAACTGACGAGAAACACCTGGAAGATGCCGTCTGCAATGAGGCCAGGCCGATAACTGTGGCTTGAGGATGCCAGAGTCTTTTGGGATATGTAGGCGTAGCGGGCATTTGAATTTTGCACCATACGAGCTGCACGGTCCTCAATGGTGTGGTTCAGGTTGTACGACGGGGAGAAGATGGAGTCGCGGTGAATAAGCTTGGCAATGAATCCTTTATGAGGTTGCGCATACGATGAAGCAAAGGGTAACAGTAACAAGGATGTGTATGTTGAATAGAAGAAGAGAAGAAACAATGATGATAGCAATGAAGATGAAGAATCTGGTGAAGCCATTATAGTTATCAATGGAAAGAAGACAAAGTTGGGTGAGTGTTTGTATATATATATATTTGGAAGGGAAACTGATGAACTGCAATACACAAACAAACATTCGCATGGCATGCTAATGTTGTGTAGTTAATTTTCAAAGAGAGATGCTAAATTGCATGTTCCTAATCGTGTTATTTTTAACCATGCAATTCAGATGATGTTCTTGTTTTATACCCAGAACAATTCAGGCGTCAAGATGCCTTTGGAAATTTGTCAAAAGAAACACTCATCAAATAACAACTGCTTTCAAAGTTGAAGCCTAGATCACAGCAATGTCAATTCAGTAACACTAAGCTTACATATTTTAATACAATCATCATATAGAATCTTCTTAATGAAAAAAGCATCTCATTTCCAAAACTGACAAAAGTCACAATCCCCTACTTACGACTACAGCACTCTTTCTGCTTCTTCTATTTCAATTTTCATGCAAAGCTTTCATCAAGTATAGTTTGCTGAAGTTCGGCCCCGCAACCCTGCAAAAGTTACAGGTGCAACTTGTAAGTGAGTCTCTAACTAATACAAGTAATCTAAATGCTAGCTAAAGAGGAAGCAATGGATCTACTGTACACACCCATTGATTTGGTTGCAGAAGTTTGAAATTTGGTTGGTTATGAGGAAGCTGTCCAACCGTGATGGTTCAGGAATTGGCTTAAATATTGGGTTTGAGGGATCCTCCTCGGGCAAAGGCTCTTCACCAGCAGCCCTGCGTGTCATGTTCTCAGCCCTACAGAATCATAACAACATCCAGCTCAGTAAAACAATGTAAAGAAAATGAAACAACACAAGAAAATCATCAATAAAAGTGAAAGCCGAAGGCTAGTCAAAGAAATCTGAGATAAAAGAATAAGCATTGATACTAAATTAATGAAAGACTCCAACCGATAAAACGTATTGGACAAACTTGCAACTGTTTTAAGCACCGATATGTAAAGTAAAGCATGATGAAAACCAATCTTGGTTCTATAACCGAATAAATAATATTCAGGTGACACGCCAAGAAATCAGCCAAGTGGCCAGACTATATATGCTACAACAATAAAGATCAGCTTATTTTGGAACAGTTGTTGAGTCGAACAACAACTAACCTTCTCTTTTGAAGCCATGTTTGTTGTTGAGCTTGTTGGCGAGACAGGTTTCTATGGTAGTATTGGAACTATGGAAGCAAAGAAAGAAGGCAACAATAGTTCAGTGAAATGGGAATAAGCCGGTATTGAATACCGACAGAGAAGGCCGAGGGGCCATACCTTCTGCTGTTCCATTGATAAATCATCCATGCATTCAATCAAAAATTCAGCACTTCTCTCCAAGAAGGGATTGGTTGATAATTGCAGACGGTCATAGTCACACTAGCAGCCAAAAAGAAAATGATACAGAATTAGAATATTCACAAATTGAAGTAGAAATACTCAGGTTCTCATCAAGTCCCTAACAAGCATCCATAACCTACCTGGGTAACAGGAGCATCATCTTCCAGGCCTGTCATAAAGGCACTGATAAGTGCAGAATTCGAAACCTTGATCTGTTATTTTCAAAAGTAGGAACAAAAATAAGAAAAAATTACCAATTCAGACTGTCAGAACAAAAACATTGAACAAAAATATACTATTTGCTTGAGAAACTTACAGGAATTTCCTCAAAAATGTCCACCCATGACAAGTTTTTCTCCCTCAGCCTAATGAACCAGAAGCAATGACATGAGTAATAATCCTTGGATGGAATGAAACAATAAGCTTTATCTTGCATAGTAAGAGTTCTTACTTCTCTCCAGTAAAGCTGTTAGTGCGATATAGCTCCATGAATGAATCAGAAAGCTTCAGAGCCTTGAATGCCAGGACGCCTTGGCTTGATCGTGATGGATCATAAATGATACAGACACAGCGTTTTATGTTTTCCTGCAATTAAGAAAAAGGTTATACCATGATCTGCACCTGAAAAATTAAACTGACACAGGAAGAGAATAATAAAGACAAGAACCTGGTAATTCATGAAAGTTTCAATCAACTCCACTGTTTGGAAAGAGCCCATCAACGTTGACTGGTACCTGAAGTTGGTGGGTACAAGATAAGAATCTGTACGAACTAACATTACAGGAATAATGCAGATCTAGCAGCAATATGCACATGAAAGGAACATTTAATTGGCGAGAATTTGTTAGGCGTTGAGAAGAAACATAAGGTGAGACAAGCAATGTTAAGATAACATATTATACTTCTCCACAGGAGGCACATCAGCATTTCCCTTCCTGACATGTAATATAGGCCACAGGAAAATAATGCTCTAGAGCCGATCCAAAATCGATCAGCTTCATAGAAAGATAGCAATTACTAGAAGTTGCAATAAACACAACAAAAAATAGGAAAATACAACAAATCTGCAACATAAATTTGCACCAAAACGAAAATCAATGAAAAATTAAAAGCCAAGCAGCGTCCAGATGACAAGCAATTCGATAAGCAGAATCACCAAGGCAGATAATTCTTCAAAGAACTACTTAACTAGTTAACATCAACAGACGCAAAGAATACAACTCACCATCCGACTGTATTATTGTCTACGTTAACCTCCCTCAAGCATCTCATCATCTCAAGCTGGTAATTTGCACCATCTGCCTCAACCTCTTCATCTTCCTCTCTAATCTGAATATAGAATAGAAAAGCCAATGAGGACAACTCTGTAAAAACGAGAACAATGACAAGCAAAGCAAAATCCTCGAGCCTTACCGGGAAAGGGAAACAGTTGGTTACTTCAAGTACGCTGCCAACATCCAGCCCAAGAAGCTGGCCAGTGACTAGAGCTGGAGAGAATTCCTTGCAGTGTTTGATAATCTTCAGCATAACCTAACTCGTAAAAAAAATTGAACACACAGCAAGCAGCATCAATACCGAAACCCCTAGAAATTAATACGGACATGAAGTAAATTTGAGAGGGCAGGAGAAAGCGGAAAAGGAAAAATAGAGGAAAATTTACCAATCCTTCGATCTGAACAACTCGCAGAGGGGGCGCAACCTCCTCAGTTGCTGCGACCTGGAGGAAGGACCTCGCTATTGGAGCTGCCGCCATGACTACACAGAACACGTTACATGACCCCAAACAATCAGAAATAAATCTAAAGAGCGAAACATCCTGACAAAACGGAAGGACGATGAAGCAAGTGCAGAGGAGAAGTTGAGATGGAAAAACAAAAACCGATGTGTGTTCAGAGATGGTACCTAAACTGGGAATCAAAGCTGAACGTTAGGAGAGGACGACGAGGGAGCCGGCGAAGAATAGATGGGGTTAGGGCTTCCTTGTAACTGAGAAAGCGGCCGCACAGGGAACGAATAGAATGGGAGAGATTACAGTGTCGATTTGGGAGAGAGGAAGGAAGGGCTTGTGAGATTTTAATAGGTAGAAAGACAGTAATACCCTCCGTCCCCAGATACAATGTAGTATGGATTAAGCCAGATAATTAACATAAATCATGGTCTATAACTACCCGAACTCGCGAGGGTTTAAGATATTTGTAACCCGTTCGTGTTCAGGGTTTGGAATGGAAAATTTTGTATTAGGGTACCCATAAACCCAAATGGGTTTGGAATTGTTCCTGGGGTCACCACCGATTGAGAGTGGAAACCCTAATTTTCACTTTCCTCATGATCGATTACCGAACTTTGAGGGGTGGGGGGTCGTGGAACAGGTGCAGGCATAAGATATGGCTTGTCAACAATTAGTAGTTATTTTCAACTTTAAAGACGAACCATTTGCCGATTGCGAAAAAGGATTTAGTGTTTGTTTAAGCACGGGGAATACATATTACGCGTGTGAGTCACCCTACACTTAAATAGTGGTTATCGTGTGGAGTATTTGGAAGGAACAGAATGATCACATCTGGATGAACTGTTAGTGGCTTGGATCCATAATTGTGGGGATGGGTTGAAGGTGATGGAGGAATGGAGAGTGAAGCATTGCCAACCGAGTGAGATTAGGCCGATTATCTCCCTTCCGAAATGGCATCCCCTGGTAGTGGAGATACTGAAATGTAATGCAGATATCGCCATGTTTGAGACAGAACCATGTTGGTGTCGAACTTGTGATTAGGGATAAAATAGGAGGTATGGTGGCATATAAGATGATCACGAAGGTTGGCACACTATCGGTTGAAGAAGGAGAGGTGATGGCGATTAATGGGATGGTTGGGGGTGCACTGGACGACTGACTTGATGGTGGTGCCAAGAGAATTGGAAGTTGGTAAGGAAGATGACATGGAGTTCAGAACTAGTATAAACAAGTATCGTCTATTGGCGTCTAACACTTTGTTTGGGGGTGTATATGTTCGTATAGAAATGGAGTTGTTCATGTTTTAGCTAGAAGATTATGTTCTTTTCATCACCTACTATGGGGGTCGCTCCTCTATACTAGTTGATCAAACCCTTGGACAATATTTGTTTCATAGTTGATCATTAAATCATGATTTAAATATCCAAATCATGGACATGCACGAACGTCGGAACAATTGCCTTCTTCTGGAAAAAAAAAAACTACTTTTCTTCCACTTTCTTGCCATTAAATGTGTCTTCCCCTCTCAAAAGTAACAAGGTCATGAAAGATTTTTACCCCAAGTAAGATTCATTGAAATATCATATAGTTCAAAGAGACAAGCTGGTGGGAAAAATTCACCAATCCATGCAAAATATACAATAAAAGAGTCTTTTAGTCACAGAGTCAGGAGCTTGATTATAAAGATGGGGAACATGGTGGAAGGTGAAATAAGGAAAATAAGATAACATCTTTAAAAATGGTATTTTGCCCTCCTCCACTTTACCAAGTTAACATACGATTCCATGTACTATAAAATGTCCATTCTTCCTCCACCTGCTTTGTCCAACTTGACAATTAGTCCATATTGTTAAAAATTCAGACCACTTATCATTAACATCTGACAGAGAAGAATGTCATGTCATCAACAATAGCCACATAATTATTCATATTATATTTACTAAATATATACTCACACAAAAAATTACCCGATATCTTCTTTGTATACTATATAACCTACTTCGTATATCCAATTTTTTGTCACTCTCAATCCACCGATAATCCTTCAACCACCAACAACACCTCACTCTGACAAGGTCTAACATGACATGCTCTTCCATCAAAAGTTAACAACAAATGAACTAAATTTTCTTAATAAAAATGATTAGTCGTCAAGTGAACCAAAATAAGAGAGAAGAAAATAAATGTTTCATTGCAAGAGAGCCTATTTGTTAACGTGGTAAAATAGGGACAAATTACCATAAAGCCTAGCTCAAAAGAAAACAGGAGAAAATGAAGATTAGGAGCAATGAAAAAAAACCAAACATGGAAAGGTCTTCGAAAGGCGAAACTTATCGTATTCAATGGATCGATATTCTTCACCATTACACAACCATCAAAAAGAGCCGATACATGCTTCTGTTACAGAGTGCAACTTATGGAATTGGGGATATTCATTCATTGTCATCCCACAAGGTGAGTTGTAGTAAAAGCTTTGCTATTAAGTGGCTCAAGATCAAAAGGCCACTAGAGATTACCATGCCGTTAATCCTAGAGCAGTTCAGATCAGATAGGCTTAAGGCTCTCACTGAATCAGCGGAAGTAATGATCTCATTTCTTTTCCATTTCCATTGCACACATAATACACTTTCTTCCACTTTTCATCTGAAAACGCTTCTGGGTTTATCAATCTTTGCCTGCCAGGAAAGTCAGATGCGACAAGAGTTTCAGATATGACTCTGCATCACCCTGAAGACGAAAAACTGAGAAACTGCTTACCTAAGGTAGTAATGACAAACAGTAGCTGCTTCATCTACATTGTAGCGTGGTAGATCAACCCGAGCACCCACAGGAACATCTGGCAAGTCTTGTCGTAGCTTTCCTACCGCTGTTGAATGAGAGAAAGCTCCCACCATCATATCATTATGCATCATCGACCTAAAAGCGTTTACCTGCAGAACAAACAAGTTTGAAATTTTCAGTAATCTGTATGAAAATCAGTTCTACTTTCCCCGAGGTCGTATGGAATTCAACCCTTGACAGAATTATATACTGACCGTTGCAACCTCTTTGGCATGTACTGGTCTGGTTGAGTGCAGAGTCATTGGCTCTTCATACTCACTGAAGGTAAACCAACTATTATACTGGAAAACAAGCAAGTGCAACAACCATACAAAAGCGCATTTTAGGACTCGTGTTATAAGATTTTGATAGAAAAGAGGAAAAACCAAAGCTTTACTTGATCAATTGCAAAGAGAACTGGAACATCTTTCACAAACGACAGTTCTTTCCTCAAACGAACAACTACTCCAACTGCTGCATGCGTATGCTTGATTCCTATTTGAACCAGGTCAAAAAGAGTTGAACCTTCAGGAACTGGCATGGAGTCCACTCCTTTCATCCATCCAACACCAGCGCCCTCTCCAAGTGGAATAGGATCAAACATGTGACAATGCAATTGCTTCAACTTGGATTCGTTGTATTTCAAGAAATCCTAAAGGAAAATTGACGAGTTCATAAGTCCTCAGACACCAAGAAACTAAAAACATGGTTATCAAGCATATAGGAAAAGACTAACAAAACACAGGCAGTAGATTGACGTTGCTTACGAAAAAAGATCACTGTATATCACTTCACCTAAGGGTTAAAAGTTCTATAGACACGTACCTTGAGGATATTTTCTGCCTGAAGCGGGGTATCCCATAGTCCAGTGTGTGGGTTCTTGTAGAAATATCCACCATGAGTCCATTCCCACCCTCTAGGAGCATAAAACACCAGCCAACCTTCATCACGAGCCCAATGGACAAGCATTGCCAACGCGATACTCTTGCCACAGCTTAAAGGGCCATCTAATACAATTTGCTTTCTAACTTTGAAACCTAGAAAGTAACAAAATTCGTTCCAAAGCATCAGTCCTCTCAGATCATCTTTTGCCAAATACAGTGTATCACGTCAAGTGGTAACATAAGTGCTTCTTACGAGTACAGAAACACTCAGCTATTGACATATAACAAAAGTCGAAAGAGCTCATGAAATGCACCACTCAAAAATAATTCGAAAGACATAACATGAAGAAGTAACAAAAAATTGAAACAAGGAACAAAAGTTGGCAGTTGATACCTTTAGCATCCAAAGGAGGATCGACAATACGCTTGAAGTTATCACGAAGATCCAAGAAACTCTGCCTAACAATCAGAGACTCCCGCATTGACTCCTCAAACTCCGTCGCCATCCCCTTGGGCAAACCTTCCGGCAACGCCCCATACAATGCCTTCTTACTTGAGACAAAATCAGAGCAACCCCACTTCAGAAATTCACTCCAAATACTCAAAATTACGAGACTTTTTAGTTAATTACACAAAAAAATTAAGATACCTGAATTTGAAATAGGAGCAGGTGTCTTTGCGGGTGAGCTGAGACAGAGTGGAAGTCGAAGTGAAGAGAGGTCGACCATTAGGACCCTTATCAAGAGATGGTTTCTTGTCGTCCTCGGCTAGAAGATGAGCCCGCAAAGCTCGTTCATCGATTCCCGCTTTGTCGGAGTCGGCGGAGGCGGCGGCAAGACCAGATTCGTCACCTGGCTTCTTGGGGTTGGATTTCTTCTGAGGTTTCTGGGTTGATTTCGCTCCGGCTTTCGCTGAATAATAGCGGCTCCATGGAAGAGAGGACTCCGCTTGGGATCTCGTTAGCGTGGTTCTGAGGATGCGCCTTAACAACATCTTCTTCTTCTTCTCCTCTTTGTAGCCTTCGGGGGGTTTTTGGGGTTTCCCCAGAAGAGAAAAGTGTGTGTGAGCTCAGAAGTTGAAGGAGCTCATGTCATTTGTCTTTACTTAGAGAGGACGACGTTATTATTGGGTTATCTCGATTCTCCACATGTGTTGTAAAGCCCAGCAGCAAGTAGTATCACTTTCATTTGATCCACATTTCAAGCCCAATGCAAAGTGGATCCATCAATCCCAGGTTAGAATGCGAATCATTTCAGACTACTTACAAAACACTTTTTTAGTAACAAGAAAAATATCATCCTTATTATGCAAACTTATAAGATAAGTAAGTAGTAAAATCAAGGGTTTATTTCCAAACTTTGCAGAATTATTTTGGAAATATTCTAAGTTAAAAAAACTCCAAATCTATCCTGTACTTAACGCCGTTAGACCTTCTTTATATTTTTTGGATGAAAGTGACCAAAATGCTATTTTGACTGCCACGTCTGCTAACACGTTGCGACACGTGTGCTGCCCTCCCTTTCTTCTTCCTTCTTCCTTCTTCCTTCTTCCCGCCGTCTCCGCCGACGTGGTGGAACAATCGAGATGCGACATCATCTTCTTCATCTTCATTCCTTCCATCTTTCCATCCACCAATCCTTTTTTATGGAGCAGAGGTTTGGAATTAATTAGGGATTTGGATGAGAACGAGGTACTGGAATCGAATCGGAGGAACGATTTCGTCAAGGAACCAATGGCCAATCACAGGAGCTGGATTTTGATCCGATTCTGGAGATTTGAGACCAAGTGCTGAGGAAATGCTAGATCCCGCCGTGGTCGCCTAGCTCCGCCGCCATCAACCCGTCGACGGGGATTTGGGATACGAACATCTGAACTCCGCAAGTATGGTTGATTTGCAGGTCGGAGGATGATTTGGCCCCATAAGCTTTTTGAGCTCCGACTTTGGAGCATTTGAAAGTCGTGTAGTCTCCCCTTCACCGCAACTGTCGCGGCTGTCTATCACCACCATCTAATCCTAAACCTTTACATATTGTCTCTTCCTCTTCCCCAAAACCAGCAGTGAACCCTCTGCTTCTTGGCCTCTTCCCCAAAACCAGCAGTAAACCCTCTGCTTCTTGGCCTCTTCCACTATCATCGAGGTGTGAGTCTGCAAGACGGTGGAGTTGGAACAGGACTTAACGGAGTGGATACTCAGCTCTCATTCTTGTTTGCCGAGTCCCTAATTTTTTTTTGCCAAAAAAAGAGTCCCTTCTCTTAGATGTTAATCCCAATCTGTTCGGAGGATTCGAATTAGAGTTAAACTCTCGTTGCTGTGCCAATAATCGCAGCCCTGGCCAGACCACCGTCGAGTCCTTCATTCGTGACCTGCAGATGATGATCGAGTCATTCTGCCTTTGGATCTTAGCGGGTAAGTATCCTCCGCCACCCGTTATCTGTTTCAGTCGATTGCGCCGCCGTCGTCTCTGCTACAGTCCCACCATGTGAAGTATTATGACCTGAGATTTAGGGGTTGGCAGGGTTGGGAGGAGGGTGGATTTTTGTTTTTAGATGGAGGCTACTTCCATGGCTTCGATTAAAGAAAGTTCTCGAGGTAGGGAAGAAAGATGATTGGGAAGAAGGCGGAGCTCCGTTGAAGTATTATTTTCAGATCTGCAATGTCGGCGGAGAGAGATTGGCGGCAACGGATTTAGGTCTTAGATGGATAGATGACGATGGATTAAAATAAATGTCTTTTCTAATAAAAATATATTAAATAAATGTCTTTTCTAATAAAATATATTAAATAAAAGTACACGAAGCAAATGGCAGCCGATGACGTGTTTAACGTTATCACAAACTAGTCCAGAAGATTTAAAATTTTACAAACAAGGGCTAACAGTGTTAACTATTTCAAAAAGTGGGATAGATTTGGATTTTTTAAAATTAAAGCATTTCCAAAATAATTCGGCAAAGTTTGAGCTTTTTGAAAACATTAACCCTAAAATCAACATAGATAGAAATAAATAATGAGTGAAAGTTATACAAAGGTCCATCAAAATAAAAAAAAAAATTATAACCTAATAAAGAAATGAGTCAGTGACAACTCTATGAAACAAATTGATGATATGATAGATAAACAACGCAATCAAATAGATGAATTTTGAGAGAGCTACGCAGTGAGTGAGACAAAGAATACTGCAAATATTTTAAGAAAAAATATATATGAGGGGCATCTTGAGATATGTGTTATACTTTTATGAGAGGAGAGGACGCAAATTCACCAATTTATAACATCTTGAATTGGTGCTATTTTTTTTATTCCAATTAGTGGGTTAGAGATGATTCCATTATAAGTTTTTCATTGTAGATTGTTGATAACATATGATGATTTTTTTACCTTAGACCTATGAAGATTTCTTGGCTAGAGATTTGAAGGTGTCCTTGGCCCACCTTAATTCAATAGCATTTTGGGACATTTAACTATTGTCCTTTTCTTCTCAGAAGAGTTCAGTTTCATGATTCGTGTTGCCTCGTTTGTCTCGACGCAACCGAAACTCCAGAACACCTCTTTCTGCAATGTAAGCTTATCCAGTTGTGTCTTCAGCATGATGTTACTCCTGCCCTCCGTGATTGCCCTGACTCAAACATCTCTCTGTCCTGGAGTTTTCTCTCTCGACTGTGTCAGGATGTGCTGGTGTCAATCGTGTTCTTTTGGTGGAGGGTTTGGAAAGTCCGCAATGACGTTGTTTCTCTAAGTACCTCAATCTATTCCAGCTATTCTCATAACATTTTCCTCACAAACCCAAGAGTATTGAAACGCCATTGCCTCTCATCCTCCCCTCCCCCCCCCCCCTGATTCCTCCAGGCCCTCCGCAGCCTACAGAGAATGGTCTGGTCCCCTCCAAGTTGGATCAAGATCAATGTTAAAGCTAGTAGTGGTTCCGGTTCGTTGGGTGGTGCGGTGAGTCTTGTGGCGAGGAATTCTAAAGGACAGGTGTTAGAGGCAAGATCAAGAGTTTTCCAAGGACAATCCAACGTGACTTCTTTGGAGCTCATCAACATTTGTGAGGCGGTCATTTGGGCTCGATCTAATAACCTTGCTTGTGTCATATTTGAAGGTTATTCTCTTGAAGTTGTCTCACATCTCCGTGATCATAACCCCCTCCATTCCTCGTGTGATGCCATCTTCGAAGAAGTTCTTTCACGTTGCTCCACCTTTCCTCATTACTCTTTCATTATGTTCCCTCCTATGTAATCGAGTTGCCGACTTTGTGGCTAAAAAAATTCTTTCTTTGTACCATTTGCATGGTTTAGTGGATTTCTCCCACTGGCTTGTGTCGTTAAACCTTCTTTCTTAATCGCATCGATCTTTCTTTGGCAAAACAAAACTATCAACTAATGAGTTAATAGCATTATTAATCACTCTAGTTTGGGTCAAATAACATATTAGTTATTAAACTTTTATTTTTAATGAACTTAAAAACCAATTTTCACTTTAGTATCGAATCACTATTTTATCCAATTTTGTTTTATTTTTCATCCAGAATCTCACCAGCTATCCAAGTCATCTAAAATATTAATTTTCAATGCCACATAGTATAAAATTAACTCAACATTTCTTAGTCCAATATAAAAGCCAACAAATTCCACCCAAACCCAAAAATCCAACCACCCAAAAACTCAACCAAAACTAAAATATTTTATTTATAATTTTTTTACGAAAGTAATTTCATTAATTTTGGGACATTTAGCCAAAACTAACTAACTTGAGTGAGGAAAATGCTTAAACCAATGGTCCAACTAACTTAAGGGTCGTTTGGTTGATAGAATTAGGCCCGGAATTGATACCCAATTCCCGGTCCATTGGGAATTGACTCAAATAATTGCACTACAATTCTCATTGGACCGGGAATTGAAATCCAATTCCCAGACCCAATTCCATCAACCAAACCACCCCATAGTTTTTAGAGGAATGACTAATCTATGTTGATTGTTTCTGATAAAGAAATTTATTATCTTAGAATACTCGAGAATCACAATAGAGTCTTATTTGTTAAGCAGCCAGCCCAACCATAGATAACTGGTAAATGATTTGTACATATTAATGATGGTTTGGTAACAATCAAAACATACAAATACCCGTAAAATAAATCTATAATCATACAATTAGAAACGATCTTATAAACATTAATGATTGCTGACGCGAATAATATGATCCATCACAGAAGAGTCGAATGGAAACACAATAGGTTGGTGACTCGAGATGGCGAACTCTTCTTCTGACATCTTCAACAACTCCACAAATATTTCTTTCTCCAACAACTCCAACGGTAATGCGTACCTTTCTGTCTTGGTCCACGAACCGACCCTTCTTCTTCCCCTTTAATACAACAAATTGTTGCCATTTCTTAACCACTTTCATAAGCTTCTTCTGGACAGCCATTTTAATTTTGGATTGTAGTTAAGTAGAAGTAGGAAGAGATGAAGAACTCAGTAATAATAAGTATGTGGATTGATATATGTTGTTGCAAGTGTTAATCGCTTTTATATAGAGGGTATGGCTGATAATAATAATAATTAATTAATTAATTATAACATAGTCTTGTTATTTACAAAAGTAGGTAATTAACTGCGGCATGATCCATAATGTTTGTCATTTGATCAGCTTGGAATCTGCGTTGGTTGAGAGAGGGAGGGACTCTAATATCAAGGGCTTTCCCTTGTTCTTAGTTTATGTATGAATTATGATGGATTGGAATAAAATTAATAATAATATTAAAATAATAGCTGGCTGTCTTTAATTTGAGTTATGGTTGGAGTTTGTTATTTGATTTTTCAGATAGTGATATGGATATAAGATGGTATTGTTATTTACAAGGTTACATGGAGAGGAATCTAGCTAGCTAGGTAGCTACTAGTTTTTTTTAGCACTTCTAGGTGGAAGCGTGTTATAGATCGTGAACTAACTTAGAAGATAAAAATAAAAAGAAAAAAGAAAGAGGGGAGAGGAGGGGGGTTTGGGGTAAGGGGAGGGGTGGGGAAGTGACTATGAACTCGATCAGTTGAAACCTTAAAAAGTTACATTCAACCTTAAAAAGTTACATTCACGGGAGTTCTAGAGAAAAATCTTGAAAGGAGATCTAAAACCGAATTTTTGGAGCACCTAGCTTGTTCACATATAAACTTGAATCGAGCAATGGCTTATCCTCAAATTGAGGATAGATATTATTATGCCCTAATCGGTGAGAATGAGCCCTTATTGGCGAGAAGCCCTAATAGCAAGAATGAGCCCTTATCAGCGAGAATGAGACCTTATTGGCGAGATTAAGCCATTATTGGCGAGATTAACCCCTTATTGGCGAGATTGAACCCATATGCAATGTAGTCAAAATCTCGATTTTAATCTTAAAATCTTACGGTTTTACGATTTCACTGGTCTCTAGCGATCTTGATTCCACACAAAATCTATGGGTCGTTAAATCTATTAAAATCTCGATCAAAATCTTAGAATCTTATAAAATCAACGATTTTTCTTGTATTTTACGATTTCTCTTTCTATGAGAAATTACCAGTTTGTACAACTACATATAAGTCAGATTAATGACAATTAAATTAATTTTTTTTTAGATTTTGATTAATTAAGTTAGAAGTTATTACTAAAAAGTGTCTAAATTCTAATTATTACTTCCTTGAATGACTGCTTAAGAGCCAACACTCGCTCTTTTTTCTTATCTAGACTTTTTAAATTTGAGTAATGGTCTTCTTATTCTTAATATGTTGTTAACTTAAATGTTTCGATAGAAGTTCATAAAATCTTACGATTTTACGATTAAAAACTACGATTCCGATTTCACCCATGTTTTCGATTCCACGTGGAATCCTGATTTTGACTACATTGCCCATATGGTAAGGGAATATTTGTCATCCGCTTTTCTGTCTCCTTACTGTGGTAGCTTGTTGGTTTTCTTGGTAGGGGTTTCTATAATTTCTATGAAACATTATTCTTCCGTTGATTGTAGGGTGTGATTTCGGTGACAGCAATTGGATTGCTAAATGTAGAATTGATCTCAATCCTTTATCTAATCTAATAATTATCGTTTTTCTTTGTTTTTTCAAGTTTTTCATCTCATATGAATGCAATCTCTTTTTGACTAACTATATTTTCAGCCAAATAATGAGTTGGCTAAAGAGAGATTTCAATCTTCAAGACTTGAGACGTCGTTTATGCATGGCTATGTTCAGTGGCGTAGCCAGGATCTGTATTTAGGGGTGTCAACTATTTTCTTGACAAAAAAAAACAAATTTATCTTATTAAAGTATATATATAATGTTCATATAATATAAAAATGTATTTGCAATATAAAACCATGCCGCGATTTTATATTTTGAAAATGTTGAATGACACATTCAATGCTTATTCTATCAACCATATTTTTCTCAATGTATACAACTAATGTGTCATTTAATCATTGATCGCCCATGACGTTTCGAAACTTATTCTTGATGTAGCTCATAGCTGAAAAAGTTCTCTCAACACTTTCCGTTACAACAGGCAAAATAAGTGTCAATTTAATAAGCAAATAGGCTAATGGATAAACATTGTGCTTCTCTGTCTTGACCATTTTTTCGCTAAATGATCAATCTCTTTCAAGTCTTGGAATCTCTCATCAGACGGTATGTAAAAAATATAGGAATCCAATTGGTGTCCAAGTAATCTCATCTGAATAGAAGAGAACTTATCGGGATAAAAAGCTTAAACGACGAATTGTCGATTTAATTGGAAATTGTTGTTTACTTCATTATAATTATATATATTGTTTCGCACTAATTAATACTAAATCTCTGGCAGTGTAGTGGTGAAGCTGTTGCCTATTAATAAAATTGTCAAGTGTTCAAACCTGAAGGATGGCAATTTATACTCGGTTTTCTTTTGAATTTTTGGTTCAGGGTGTCAGGTGACCCCCTCACCTTGAGCTGCCTCCCAATGCTATGTTGGTGATGACGCGCCATTTTTACTTCGGACAGTCCGTTTTTACTTCGCACAATCCAGGTTTTACTTCGTGCAGTCCGTTTTTACTTTGTGCAGTCCATTTTTACTTCGCGCAGTCCGGGTTTTACTTCGCGCAGTCCAAATTTTAATGCAGTCCAAATTTTAATAACTTAAATAACTATAAACCTTAATTTTTTTGGTTGAATATTTTCGAAGATATGTAATGTTTTATACTTATTCAATTTATTTTTTGAAAATTTAATTATTTTTATTTTATTAGAAAATTAATTTTAGATTTGAAATATTTCATATTTTTTAATATGTATTTTATTTTACTTTCAAAATTATAATAATAATTAATTTATTCAAATATGGACTATGTTAGTAAATTTAGGCTGCACGAAGTAAAAATGGATTGTGTTAGTTAAATATGGAATGCGCGAAGTAAGAATGGACTGCGCAAAGTAAAACTTGGACTGCGCGAAGCAAAAATGGACTGCGCGAAGTAAAACACGGACTGTATGAAGTAAAAACGGACTGCACGAAGTAAAACTTGGACTGCACAAAGTAAAATACAATAAGGGTATAATGGTCCGTTTCTGAAAAATACGGACTGCGCGAAGTAAAATACGGACTGTATATAGCAACACCCAAAAATAAATACAAAGTGTACAACTCCCATATAAAATGTATACAATTTGTATACAACTCCATATACACTATAAAAAATAAATACAATAATTGTTTATCCTCCCACTACAAGAAACTGGTAATTTAACAGCAACAGCTTAACAGCGGCCAATTTTTGGCCGCTGTTAAATTACTAAATACGCGTAATTTAACAGGGGTCACTTAGCCGCTGTTAAATTATACAGGTCGCTGTTAAAATTACGCAATCTGATTGGTTGAAACAGCTACACGCGGATTACACCAAATCTATTCTTAACCGTTGATATAATCGTGGTTAATCTCAACCGTTGATTTTAAAAAACCCTAATAACTATTTTCTTCTAATTTCGGAGCCGCCGCTTTCTTCTTCGTCGGAGTTGCACCTTCTTCGCCGATCTTCCTCATCTTCTACTTCTTCTTCTTCTTCTTCTTCTTCTTTTTTCTTTTTCTTCTTCTTTTTCTTCTTCTTCGCCGACAACCTTCTTCTTATTCTTCTTCTTCCCAGTCTCATCTCCGATAGCCTTATTATTCTTCTTCGTCGAATCCAAAAAGCGCCGTCGGACCCCGCCAAAAACGCTGCCACAACAACCACTACTCCAGCGGCCAACAACACTACGCCCCCTCTCCCGCAGCCTCAACGTCGCCTCTTCCATCCCTTACTATGGACACGAGAACGAGGGAGGCGTACGTGCAGCAACTGTGGCAAATCCGACAGCAAGAGAGGGAGGTGTCCAGATCTGAGAATTCGAAGCAGCGACGAAAGCATCAACGAAAGGAGGAGAACGACGGAAGCGACTATCGCCGGAGTTCTGGCTCAATCGACGGAGCTCCGGCTATTACTTTAATCGACGGACTAATTTAACAGCGGCCTACGACCGCTGTTAAATTATATCGTTTAATCGCAGCCACTTTTTGCCGCTGTTAAACGCCTTTACCATTGGACAATTTAACAACGGCACGTGGCCGCTGTTAAACGTATTTTTTGCCGCGGTTAATCTAACAGTTTTCTGTAGTGTCCTTTCTCTTCAACCTAAAACTTTACTTTTCTACAATAATTTCTTCAACCTAAAACTTCACTTTCTACAATAATTTCTCCAACCATGTTCCACCTTCCCTCCTTTGTAACTCTAATTTCCTCTCTATCAAACTCACAGATCTCACCTATGTTCGAAATTGTTGAAAGATAGGCACTCGTAAATGTAACAAAATAACCAATTGTTTTTTAATTAAATATTTTGATTATTAACCAAACCAGTTTTTAATTTGTGAAAGATTTACTAAAGCTTGACCAACCACAACTTATATATTCTCTAATTAATTTCAAACTAATTATAACAAAAAAAATTACAATTTTTATTATACTTTTGACTTATTATAAATCTTAATTGAGGTTGGAAGGGATATGCGTTAAAAAACCAGAAGATTTAACAGTGAAAGAATTTTGATAGTAATTAATTTTGGCAAAATATTCATAAAAAATAGTAATTGATTTTGACAAAATATTCATAAAAAAATTAATTTTGGCAAAATTCATTTAAATTTTTTACCATTCATTTCAAATAGCCCAATTTTTTAAAATCTTTGCTATCCCAATCATTTCATCTCACTTTTTCAGCGTTCACTTCAATTTTAGTTTTTAACTAGTCAAATATTTTCTTATGTTCATTTGATTAATATATTAACTAACCCAACATTAATCAAAATATTAAATTGGGTGAGATTCATAGACAAAAACTCCTATTACTGGGAATAAAGATGACTTTGATTGAGATGAGTGTCTTAATATCCATTTTAAAGTGGGTGAGATTCATAGACATAATGGATATATTCATTTGGACAAATCGATTAAAAATGTAAACATGAAAGCTTTAGAACTAATCATGCACCTAACTAACAATTTGTACAAAAAGTTATGATTGGTTAGTGAGTTTGGCAATGAGCTTAATTTAAATAGCTAGGTACTGTGAAGTATTACTTACCATTTACAATAATAGTTTTCTATATTATGCAAGTTTAACAAAATAGATGGGTTAATATTTCCAAAATGCTTGAACTTTGGTGATTTATTTTGAAACAGCGCTAAATTTAAAAAACTTCAAATCTATCCCGTACTTAACGCCGTTAGTCCTTATTTGTAAAGTTTTAAAAATTTTGCACCAAGTGGCTAACGGAATTAATTTTTAAATTTTCTATCTTCTAGTAATAGTAACCCTGGTTGTTCAAATTGCATTTTAGCCCCAATTAAATTCCCTCCTTTTCAAATCCTCCCGAACACCAGCCTCTTCTCTCTCTTATATTTCCCCGATATTTATTCTCTCTCTCCTCACTCACACCTTCCGCACCACACACTCCTCCTCCGTCTCCCGCTGGCCATGGATTTCTCCTCCTCCTCCGGCAACAACTTCTCCGTCTTCTCCCATTCCTCTCCCGATTCCGAATCCACTCCTCGAGGATCAGCTTCTTCTCCTTCTTCCTCGTCCTCGTCCTCTGTAGTGTACAGAGCTCTCCATCTGATCCAATCGGAAAGCATCGATTCCTCTGTTACTCTGTTCACTGCCACTCCCATACTCGCCCCTTGTGCCCTTAGCATCAGCGGGAAAATCTCCGAGCTGTATACCCATGTGATCGGCACCATCCTTATTGAGAAGAACGCCACATACGCTAACACCATTGATATGCACAACGCCACTGCCTAATTCACTTTCTCCAACGTGTGATCAATTATCTCCAGGCTCCATCCTAGGGTCACCAGCGATATGATCATCTCTGCCACGCTGCTCAACAGCAGAGGTCTCCGTCCTATCCTATCTAGCAAGAAGGTTGCCACAAGGATGAAGATCATCTTAGTGAATCCCACAGCTATGGTGGCCAGTAGCTTCTTGTCTGATGAGGTGATACCCACTTTCTCGATGATCCGAGGGCTGTACAATACGACAGCGTCTATGCCGGAAGCTTGCTGGAAGAAATTAATACCCACGACGCATATTAGAATGTGGTGGACTGCTGGTGTGGGATGGATTAGAAGCTCCTTCCACACTACAAAAAAGTTTACCTTTAGCTACTACAAAATTACAACGGCATGCAGTAGTAAATAGTCAGTATTTGCTACAACAATCACTATTTCATGTAGTAATTTGCAGTAGCAAATACTATTTGCCACACCACTAATGCTACACTCAACATCCCCGTCGCAAATAGTGGTGTGACAAATAGTATTTGCTACAAATTACTACATGAAATAGTGATTGTCGTAGCAAATACTAACTATTTGCGACTGCATTTTCATGTCGTTGTAATTTTGCCGTAGCTAAAGATCAGTTTTTTTATAGTGCCATACGCCTTGGTCGTGGCTCTGTTTCGCTACTTGAACAACGTCGTCGTTGCAGTCTTCTGGAATTCCGGCGGTGCCCTTGATGTCTGCTAATCGCATTTGGGCTTCTTTAAGGGAGTCTGAGGTTTTGTCCAGAACTCGCTTGCGCCGCCGAGTCTTTCTTGCATAACCAACCACCTTGGGGATTCCGGCATCGCTAACACTCCAAGGGCAAGGAACACCGACGAAATTGAGCCCATCCCAAGCATTAACCTCCATCCCAGGTGCTGCGGCAGCTTTGAGAATGCGTAGTTCGACACATACCCCAATAAGATCCTGACCACTACAAGAAAATCCGGTTTTTAGTCGCTATTTTGTTGGTTGTCGGGAATGCATCGCGACAATGTTGTCGCTGATATATAATTATCCGCGACAATGGCATCCGCGACAACTGTTGTCGCTGATATATATAATTATCCGCGACAAATGGCATCCGCGACAACCGTTGTCGCGGATATATATAATTATCAGCGACAAATGGCATCCGCGATAACCGTTGTCGCGGATATATATAATTATCCGCGATAAATGGAATCATCTGTACACTACTTATTATTTCTTCTTCACTCTCTTCCTCTGATCCCTTCGTTTCTACTCCCCCAATCCCTTCGCTTCTTCACTTTCTTCCATCTGTGTCGCCATCGGACACCGCCAAGCTCAAGGAACTGAAGAACTTCGTCGACCTCTGCAAGTCCAATCCCACCGTCCTCACCGATCCTTCCCTCTCCTTCTTCCGCAACTACGTCGAGAGGTAAAACAATGAAAAGTTCACTCTACTCCATTTCAAACTCACTACGATGATTCTTAATTTCTTATGTTATTTCCGTTGATTGCAGTCTCGGCGGTAAACTTCCTGTCGCTGCTTACTCCTCCGGATCGGTAATCATTTCACCGCATTTCGATATCTATTTTGGGTTTATGATAGCTGTTCGATTTGCTTCAATTTTATATTTGTGATTCTTACAGAGGAGTCATGTAGAGGAAGAGAGTGACGAGGAGATTCCAGAATTAAAAAAAAAATTCTTGGTGTTTGTCGCGGATATGTTTCAGTTTGTCGCGGATATTCAAATAATTAATCGATCCATTAATCGAACTGAAGTCATTTGTCACAGAAAAAATCGCGATAACCTATCCGCGACAAAGTTTATCGCGGATGCCACATCCGCGACTAACACCGTTTGTATGAGTGATTTTAGTCGCGGATGTGTCATCCGCGACTAACTCTTGTTTGTTGCGGTCATATCAGCGACAAACAAGACATTTATCCGCAACTAAAAACCGGATTTTCTTGTAGTGGACATTGATGAACACCAGCATAATATAAATCAGAACATAAGCTAATCAACTGAGAAATAGAATTTGAAATTAATTAGTTGAATCGGTGGTGAGTGTATAGTTAATTACTTCGGGGAAAGAGGTGAGGAAGCCACGGGAGGAGGCAGGGGAGACTTCGGCGGTGTAAACAGGGGCAATCATGAGAGCGTAGCCGACGCCGACGCCGATGCCGATGACGAATCGACCGACCATGAAGAAGGCGTAGCTGGTGGCGAATCCCATGAGGAGAGTGGAGAGTTGGTCGTCGCGGTGGTGAATACAGTGGTGGTGACTGCGATGGTGGTGGCGTTGGGTTGGGGGAGAGGTGATTGAGATAGAGATGGGGAGGATGAGGAGGAGGGAGAGGGAGTTGAAGAGGCTGGAGTTCGAGAGGATTTGAAAGGGAGGGAATTTAATTGGGGCCAAAATGCAATTTGAACAACCTGGATTACTATTACTAGAAGACAGAAAATTTAAAAAGTAATTTCGTTAGCCACTTGGTGCAAAATCTTTAAAACTTTACAAATAAGGACTAACGGCGTTAAGTATAGGATAGATTTGGGGTTTTTTAAACTTACCGCTTTTTCAAAATAAATCACCAAAGTTCGAGCATTTTGGAAATAATAACCCAAAATAGGACGGTAATTAGTGTGAACAAATTGCTTGTAAGAATCTTGAAAGCAAGGAGAAAAGTCTACGACCTCAAAATGAAAACCGATTGCAGCAAAAAGGATAAAAACTTCTTTTAGTCACAATCAGGGGTGGAACCAGGATACAAACATGCACTGAGCCGAAATTGGAACAAATTTTTTTATATAAATTTAAAGTCTAAACTAATGTTAGTTATATTACAAGAATATATGTTGCACTAGATATATTTTTTACTTTTAGTATACGATGTATATTTACTATTAATTCATTGCAATCAATATCTTTTGTAAAGTTTATTACTATTTCTCTTTAGGGGTGTTGACGAACCGAGCCGAGCCGAACTTCACTGTGCTCAAGCTTGGTTCGTTGCTTTTTGGACGAGTTCGAGCTAGAATTTTTTTAGCTCGTGACGAGCTCGAGCTTGGCTTGTTAACTACACTTAATGAGCCAAACTCGAGTTCAAGTCAAACTCAGGTCATTAAAAGCACTTGATGCGTCCAGTTTTAGCCCAATTTGAAGTTTGTGCGACAAAAAACATCAATCAGTCAAGCTAAAAAACAAGTTATCCTAAAATTTACAAGTTTTTATTGAATATGACAAACCACATGTTTCAATATTTAGTTTATAATAAGTCATATAGTGGAGCTAGTATTCGAGTTGGCTCTCGAGCTCGAGCTCGAGCCAGCTCGCGAGCCTATCGAGTCAAACATGCTATGGCTCAAGCTTGGCTCGTATAAAATCGAGCCGAGTCACGAGCGAGCTTTTCTCGAGCCGAACGCCGAGCAGCTTGGTTCGTCAACAGCCATATTCCTCTTGATCAAATGAAAACTTAATGTGCCACCGGCAAATTTTTTTTAATTATTTGAATAATTTTTATCATAAAATATTAGAATATTCTTACTCATTTATAATTCGTAATAAAATGATTGGGCTTACTGAATCATCTACAAATGTTGATGAAATATTACTATAATGTATGATTAAAATATGATTAAGTCAATGAACTATATTATGTTTTGTTAAAAATACGATGTTTTTAAAATAGCTTTGGTTTTCAATTCGTCGAATTAATATCACACTGAGCTAGATTTAAAATTTGCACTGGGCCAGATTAGAAAATATCAGAAATTTTAAGGCTCGGGACTGAAAATGGGGTGAGCCGGGGCTCGGCCCGGCTCCCCCCTAATTCCGCCCCCGGTCACAATTGAGATGTATAGAAAATACATATACGTTGGTAACCTATTCACATCAAATATATAATCAGACAATTCAAATCAACCCATTTGAGCTGAATGACCTTACATCATGTCGTCGTGATTCTCTATTTCACATTCGGATTGATCACTACTACATAAACAAACATTGGTGAAAAAGACAGTTTGTATACAAAAAATTAAATACAAAGTGTACAAATTCCATACAAAGTGCATACAGTTTGTATACAACTCCACTACAAATTGTACAAAAATAAATACAGAGAGTACAACTCACAGTGTATACATTTTATATACAACCAGTACAAGCATCAATAGGAATTGTATACAGTTTGTACAAGCAGCATACAAACTGTACGACTAGTCATCGTAAAAACTGTCAAAGAAAATATTTTTTTTCATAAATTATTTTTTTCAGAAACATAGATCTAATTACGGTGATCACGTGGGTGAAAAAATTTTCATTAACGGAAGCTCATTTTTTTTTCTTCTTCCCTATCCCCTCTAAACCTCCCTTCTCCTTATTTTTTTTTCTTTTTTGCATCTTCTAAGTCAGATCGCAACCTTGGTTCTCCCCACCCGAGAGTTTGCCTTGGCAAATAAATTAAAATCTAAGGTTCATGAAAGCGAGGAGAAAAGTCGCTGGCCTCAAAATCAAAACCAATTTGCAACAAAAAAGATAAGAACTTCTTTTAGTCACAGTTCATATGTATACGAACTACATATATGTTGGTAATCTATTCACATCAATCATATAATTAATCAGACAATTTAAATCAACCCATCATCACGTAAACACCTTACACATGTTTCCAGTTCAGATTGATCACTATTACTAATATCACGTAAACAAACATTGGTGAAAAAGACATCAAGAAGAACATCCCTTTGATGGCACATAATAGTGTTGTCGTCCTCTTTGTTGTTGCTTATTAGAGATCAAGACGTGAATAATATGATCCATAACAGAAGAGTCGAATGGAAACACAATAGGTTGGTGACTCGAGATGCCAAACTCTTCCTCTGACATCTTCAACAACTCCACGAATATTTCTTTCTCCAATAACTCCAAGGGCAATGCGTACCTTCTTCTGTCCGATGTGTACACCACGAACCGACCCTTGTTCATCCTCATTAATAGAGCAGTTTGTTGCCACTTCTTCACCACTTTAGTAAGCTTCTTCTCGAGAGCCATAGTTTGGATGGTAATTGGTAACTAAGAGTAGGCAGAGAGTGAGAGAAATTGCTTAAGTTTAGTGTAGAAGAAAAGATGTTCTTTCTTTGTAGTTAAGTTGGCAAAGTGTTACCGCGCGCCGCTATTATATAGGATGTGGGCTAAGTCTAAGTGCAATGATAATAACTAATAATAGTATTGTTATTTACAAAAGTTGGTAATTAACGGCGGTATGTTAATCATGTGAATTTGTCGTTTAATCATCTTGGAATTGTCTGACTCTAATATCAAGGGCTTTTACCTTGTTCATAATTATTTAAATTGTGTGATTGGATTAATATTCCAAATGTTAGTCTTCCATTTGGAATTATGTTATTCAAATCACTATTTGGCTAACTAGTTATGCATTTTAATATAAAACTATCTTAAATTTTTTAGATTTTCCACAAAAAAAAAAGATTTGAATTAGAAATCAAAAAAATATTCATATTATCAAAATATTTTAAAGTTTTATTTGCTCTAAGGCCCTATCCTCCTCATAACCATATCACGCAGTGAACAATCTAATCTACAAACAGAAGTACCAAAATGAAAAAGTGGCGAAATGTTTAGTACTGAAACTGTGAAATTTTTTGGTATATATGTATTTTCGAGATGGGAGGAGATAAAATTTTGTGGAATTTTTTTATTTTTAATTAAACAATTAACTGTATTAATAAAAAATATTAGAATAATAAAAATATTAGAATAATAATATTTTAAATGACTGTGATATGTGACTTAGCTTCTACGTCAGCACTTACAGAAAATTTGGACGTAATTGGATGGAAAACACCTTTTGAGATTTTATGAAACAATAATGATTGAAATGCAATTTTTGAAACGATATGTACCAAAATGAACTTCACCCAAACATAAAGTACCAAAAAAATATAACACCTCTTCTTGGCCTATGAGCAAGGTTGTATACGAATAGGGTCCTTTTGAAAGTTAATACTCAAATTTCAATTCATTTCTATATCATAGTATAATGCTTTTAAAAATGTCAGTTTGAGGCTTTATAACTTTGTTTCTGAACTCTTTACCCGCATGAGAAATGGTCAAATACTTAAAAAGGTCCCGAAACTATAGGACGAGTTACAAACTCGTCATAAAATTTTAATCCGTTAGAGGGTCCTATTACTGTGAAACATGTTACAGAGTAGTCCTAGTGACGTCATAAGTGTGATTTTTCAACCATTTTGCCACGTCACCATTGGCAAGTCATCGAAAATATACTTCGAAATTCATCTTAAATTGATTCAAATATAAAATTATATCAATCTAACTCACTAGATTTAGTTTTTGAACCAAAGTTTATAAGGTAGATGAGTTAAGATTTAGATTTGAATCATATTGTTGAATTTTGAATTATTCTTTTAGATGACATGTCAACAGTGACATGGCGAAATGGCTGAAAAAGTACACTTATGACGTCACTAGGACTACTCTGTAACATGTTTCATAGTGATGGACCACTCTGTAACGGATTAAAAATTTAAGACGAGTTTGTAACTCGCCCTATAGTTTTAGGACCTTTTAAGTATTTGACCATGAGAAAATAAGCTATCTTATTATAAGGACCGAACACTATGTGCCGATGAGCCATATTTAGTTACCCTATAATCGAGGACAAGCCATTCTTAATCATTTAGGAAGGAAAACTCTGCATGAAACTACAGAGAGAATATTGATGCACCGGTTCTTAAAACTATTTTGACTTCTTGAAAATAAATTAATTATATCGCAAATATGCCTTCTTGAAAATATAAAAAAAATTAGGCTCCGTTCACTATAAATTATCTTAAATTATATAATTGGGTGAATTATATAATTTAGACAATTATAATTCATAATTAAAATTCTGTTTACTTGGTGTTTTGTAAATTATGAAATTAAATAATTTATAATAATAATTGTGTTCATTACTTTAGTTGAATTACAAATTATACATACTTCTAGAATTCAAGTGAATCACATATAACACTCGTCTAAACTCGACTAATTACTAGCACACTCATCACTCCACATCTGATTTGCAATCCAAAACCATGACAAAACCAAAACCATCAGAAGAGAACAGACATACCAAAACCATGACAACATGTAAATTGATGCAAATTTACAGACAAGTTTATAGTTTGTAATGTACCTTGATCGATTGCCAAGATGGAAATGGCTTGAGAGATCGGGTCGACGCACAGTTCGCAATCAAAGGCTGATGTGAAAACAGTGGAACAACGATTACACCCATACTGATGAAGAATCGAAAGCAGAGATAGAGTGAGGAGATGGGTGAAATTGATTACCTTCTCTTCATGATAGGTCAGTAGGAACGAGTTTCTGAGTACTGTATGAAGCAAGTTGTTACTAAAGTGGAATGCTGCTAGAGTTATTTATATAAGTTAATAGAGTGTTGTTAGGGGAGCAGCGTGAAATCAGCTATGAGTAGCTGAAACTCGATGATGAGAAGGATTCTGTAAAGTTTGTTTGCTGTTTGTTAGGAGTTTTGTTGGTGGCGGGGATTGAAAACTGGGTCAGCTTCAATGAAATAGGCCATAATCCCGGTCTTTCAATTACAAAATCAGTATTATATAATTTTTAAAAGCTTTAGGCCAGAATTATGAAATAATTATATAATTGTATTTTTTAATTTTCAACTAAACACCTATTTTGGTCATTTTTGAAATTATTTGAGTTGATTATATAATTTCCATAATAATAAGTGATAGTGAACAGTCTTACTTATTTTTCATGTGCAAATTTTTTTACTTATATATTTTTTTTGGATGAATAGTAATTTCATTTCAACAAAAAAATGGGGAGAGGTGGCAATAAACCAAGCCTCTAAGTTTTTTTTTGATGAATGGTGATCATTTCATAAATAAAGGTCTAACAAACAAGCAACAGAGTCTGGTGCACGGTGACAAAAACCCACCCCAAAAACAGCCTGAAGGCTCCCTCAACTATACAATCCAAACTCCACTGGCTAGGAAAATAGAACATCCCCACCCAAGTGACACCCAAAAAAGATAATGCAGTGACTATATAAAACCATCTGTACACCACAAAATCCCTAATAAAACATATCTACACCCCCCAAAACAGAAAACATCTGGTCATGATGCTCAAAGTCAACCAGGGTCAAACTCTACTCTCCACATAGCCAGCCATCCTCTGAGCTCATCCCTAGAGATAACTCCTGCCACAACGAGCCACCTCCCAATAGCGACTACAATCTTCCACACCACCTGCACTAAAGAACTATTTGTATCCCTAAAGATTCTATCATTTCTTTCACACCATATATACCAACACACTGCATGAACAAGTCTATCCCTAAAACTCTTCCATCTGCTATAATAGTTCCTAACCTGCCAATCACGGATGAACTCATAAATATCAAAATGATTCGGTCCCCAAATGGCAAGTTTGGAACTAAAAGTAAACCAAACCTGAGACGCAAAATGACACGAAATAAACAAGTGCGACACCGACTCAAGGTCGGCTCTGCACATAACACATAAATTGGGACCCACAAAGCCCCTCTTCCGCATATCCTCAAAAGTAGAGATACTTTTGTGATAAATCTGCCACAAAAAACCTGAGATCTTGGTCGGTACATCTGCCAACCAAATCGTCCCATCAGGAAAGTCCTCCTCTCCTGCATTTGCCTCCTGAGTTAGAATCTTATAGAAAGATCTAACCGAAAACTTCCCTGAAGCCTCAAAACCCCACATGGTACTCGGAGGGCCTTGAGAGATCCACCCAACAGCAACTCCATGAAGCAACTCCATCAGTTGTGCTCTTTCCATCTCTGCTTCGCCTCTCAGTGATGTCGTCAGGGGAATGTTCCAAGCATATCTTTCAGTCAAAACCACATGGTCATACAAAAAAGCATCCTTGAATTGCGCAGCTGCCGCAATTCGAGGAAACCTAACCGCTAAACACTCACCCGGTTACCAAGAGTCGAACCAAAAAGAAACATCCCCACCCCCAGGATCGACCACAGCGTACTCCCAAAATCTAGAGATGTTATGAACTATATCTCTCCAAACCGACCACCCTGTAGAATGTAGATCCCAAGAGGGAGCCAACTCAGATCTCCCAGCACCACATTTATCCTGAATCAAGCTGCGCCACCATGAGTTTCTCTCTGTAGCAAACCTCCACCCACTTCCCGAGCAAAGCCAAGTTCAGCTGCCTAACATCTAAGACCCCAAGACCACCTCTTCCCTAGGCACTTTGACCAAATCCCACCGCACTAGGTGAGGCCTCCTTCCCTCTCCACTCCCCTCCCACAGAATCTATTTTGGATCCTCTCAAGCTCTTTTGACACGGAGACCGGGGCTTGAAAAAGGGAGAGATGATAGATTGGGAGCTGAGACATCACACTTTTCAGGAGCGTGAGACGCCCTCCAAAAGATAGAAGCTTTGCTTTCCAAGACTCCAACCTCCTTCTCATCTTATGAAGCACAGGATCCCAAACCTGTTTGGCTGCGGCACGGGTGCCTAGGGGGAGACCGAGGTAAGTAGCAGGAAGACCCCCAAAGAACACCCAAGAATCTCAGCGAAGATTTGACCATCCTCCACATCCCCTACCGTATACATCACCGATTTATGAACATTCACTTTCAAGCCAGAAACTGCTTCAAAACAAATGAGAATAGCCAGAAGTTGATAAACTTGATCCCTATTTGCATCACAGAAAACAACCGCATCGTCCGCATATAGAATATGATGAACCTCACCCCTCCTAGCGCCCTCATTCATAAAGAAGCCTTCAAAGAGATTGGCTTCTTTAGGACCTCTCGAGGAAACGAGAGAGAATCTCCATTACTATGATGAAGAGAAGCGGTGACAACGAATCTCCTTGCCTCAAACCTCTAGAGTTAGCAAAATATCCTTTGGATTCTCCGTTCACCAACACTGAGAAGGTCGCCGAAGAAATGCACACATAAATCCACTTAATCCACCTATCAGGGAAACTCATCCTTCGCATACATTCCAACAGACAAGACCAACTGATGTGATCGTAAGCCTTCTCAATATCTAACTTAATCACTAAACCTTTTTTCCCCTCTCTCATCCTTGAATCAATAAGCTCATTAGCAATCAACACTGCATCAAGAATTTGACGCTTTTCCACAAAAGCACACTGGTTCATTGAGATGCAATCAGCAATAACCAGCTTCAACCTAGCAGCCAAAACTTTGGAGAGAATTTTGTAGAAAGAGCTCACTAGACTTATCGGTCTAAGGTCTCGTATGTCCTCAACTGTCTCTTTCTTTGGGATAAGGCAGAGGAAAGTACTATTAATTGACCTCGGCAACGACTCGAATTCAACAAAGTCTTCTAGAGTCTTGATAACATCAAACTTGATGATATCCCAATGGTCCTTGAAAAAACCCATGGACATGCCATCCGGCCCCGGAGCCTTGTCCCTACCACACTTCTTCACCACCTCCCAAACCTCCTTCTCCAAAAAAGGAATAATCAAGCCTTCTCCACTTGCTTGATCCACACATCTAAACCTCACATCAAGGGGAAACGGGCGATTACTTGCCGCTTCAGAATAGAGATTAGCGTAAAACCGCACAATAACATTAGCAAGTCCATCACCATCCTCAAGCACCATCTCACCAATCCTCAAAGATGAAATGAAACTGCGTCTTCTATTCTGATTGGCGATCTTATGAAAGAAGGTAGTGTTCCTATCACCATCCCTCGTCCACCTATCTCTCGCCTTCTGTCTCCAAGAAATCTCTTCTCTCTTCCATAGCTTATCCAGGTCACACTTCAAAAGACATCTCTCCACCTTATCAGCAAAAGAGATTTGTTGGCTTTCCTCAAGCAAGTCAATGGCGGAAATTTTGTCCAGAGTTTCTTTAATAACCACCTCTGTCCTCCTGAAGGTGATCATGTTCCAGCTTGACAAGTCCAACTTTAGTCTCTTGAGTTTTGCAGCCATACAGAATAAGCCATTTGAACCCTGGCTCGGAGTATCCCAAGAGGATTTAATCACTTCTTGAAAATTTGTGAACTCCAGCCACATCAACTCAAACCTCCACGGTCACCGCACGATCCTAAGTGTCGAACACTCTAGCACGATCGGGCAATGGTCCGAACAAGTCCTCACCACGGCTTTCAACAGACAACCGCTATACAAATCCTCCCAATCTGGAGACACCAAGGCCCTATCGATTCTTGACATGGAAGGATTCTCATGTAGGTTGGAAAAAGTATATGACGCTCCGCCCATTGGCAAGTCAATCAAGCCCAAATCCTCGATGAAATCGTTGAACGCCTCTATCTCCCTACCCGAACGCAAACCGCTAGAAGTTTCCTCAACGCCTCTAACCATGTTAAAATCACCTATACAGCACACCGGAAACCTCCACCAACCAATCACTTCTCTTAACTCGCTAAGAAAAATTGCCTTCTCCTCCGTATACACAGGCCCGTATACATTACACAGACTCCACAACACCCCATCTGACACGTTCCTAAAAATAGTCAACAAACAAAATCGACCCTCCCAATGGTTTTCTAATTGAAACTCCCTCTCGTCCCAAACCGTCATCAAACCACCACGCGAATTTTCCGCCGACACTGTCTCCCACCAAGCTCCCTCCTGCCTAACAACCTGTGCACCACCAACCTATTCACCTCTGGCAACTTTGTTTCCTGAAAGCACCATATGTTTGCATGCATATCTACAATTCTACTTCTTAATCTAAACTGCTTAGAGATATCCCCGGCACCCCTCACATTCCACGAAATAATTTTAGGACTCATTCACTACACTATCTGAGGATACATACCTTGATCGACGACCACCTGCGGACCGAGACGACTCTGATAAGTTCCAGTTCAGTCTTCTCATCTCCAAATCCTTCTTTGATTTCGGAACCGAGTAAGAGCGCCTGCTCAAAACCTCTCTAGTAACCTTCTCGATTCTTTCTACTGCTGCTTCTGAGGAACCCTCTAAACTGAGATTAAAAATCTGTGCAAAATGTCGACCCTTCGCCAAGAGAATCTTGCAATCCCCTTCAAAGTCGGTTTGCATTTTGCCTTCGGAAACTTCCTCCATCAATGGTTCCTTACCCGTCTAACCTGTTCAAACCCATCCCTTACCAGTTCCACATCACTGCCCACGTCCTCCTCTGAAGAAGAATTAAATTCATCTTCATTAGCTAGGAAAGAAGGAAGGAAAAGACCTTCATTTCCTATATTTTGTTCCACTGCAGCATCATCTGTTTCCTTAGCTTCCTTTTCCATATAAATGGCGCCATCCTCTTCCTCTAACAAAATGGGTCTTAAACCCAAAGAAAGTTCAATTAAACCCACCCCATTTTCTGCAATGGAACTAAAAGGCCCACCCTCATAACAGCCCAAGAAACCTAAGCTATCAAAAAGTGGTTTTTGGGCCACTAAATTAGTAAATTCACTTTCATAAGACCCACTATCAAGCCCAACAGAAGCAAATTCAGCCCCACCATCTTTAACCCACAACCCAACCCTCTTTTGACCCATTAGAAAGCCATCTGAACTCCCTCCTTCCTCACAACCTAGCCGACACCAACCCCAGAATCAGCCGCCACCCTCCACTTGATTCGGCGAGCCGACGGTGTCTTCTCGTCCGGCACCTTCTTCGCCACCTCCGCCGTAAACTTCTTTCTTTGTCGGCCGAAACTAAGAAAGTTGGTTCCTCCACCACTTCACTTCAAACTCGAGTCTTTCAAATCAGCCATAATGATTAGGCATACGGCTGCCCTTTTAACCTTCACCCTCACCGCCGCAAATCCGAATCTTGACACTCCACGAAACCTCCACACCTTCTTCCAATATTCTTGAACACAAGCTCCGACCTCAATTAACCGGAATCCCAAAGCAAGAAGCCAGGTGCAGCCCTGCTCTTCCACAACGTTCGTCCGACCAGCTTCTGGAAACCACTGACAAGCTTCAACCGTTGCCCCTCTGTAAAACCACGGACCATTCTCCACCAATCTGTCAACCCTCTCCTGAACCAACATCAACCAACCATGAATCATCTCCCAATAGTTTCGATTCCCAGGATCTTCTAACACCCCATCTTCGCTCCATCCAGACACGAAAATCCCCCCAACTCACATAACCATTTGTCCCCAGCTCAAAACGCACAATAATCCATGTTTTCAGCCATTTCAGCCTAGCCTCCACATCTATCTCATCAACGAAAATGTCTTCATCTTCTACTGCCTCTACCACCTCTAAATCTCCTTTTCCGAACATCGAAACCTTGTCTGCCTCTTCATTTCTGACCACCGCCGCAAAGGATCTCCCTCCTGCCAGAATGAAGTCGTTGCTCTGTTTCTCCTCGCCTAGAATGCTCTTCACCGACTTAAACCAAGAGCTCCAGCCAATCTGGGAATCATCCATGGGAATCGACACGAAGAAACGTTTCCCATTGCCGCATACTTCTGTAATCCTTAAGAAGCTTTCATCCTTCAACACGTACCTCCCAATCAAAATAACTCTCGACCCGCTTCTTTTCACCAGTCCCTTGCCAAATTTCCAACCCTTTTGAAAAGCATCTTGCAATACCACCCTCATCCATCGAAGCAGAGACTCATCTAAGAAAATGAAGTGCTCAGAACCTGCGAAAGACACCGAAATCCGAAAATCCACATCCACAAAGCGATTAGACGAAGAAATACAGATCTTTCTATCTCTAATTTCGAAAGCACGCAAAGATCGATCCTGAAACCTAGCCCTATCCCCAAAAATCCCACCCCCCTCAAACCCTCCCTTGACCCCTTTCCCTCTCTCTCTGCTTTTCTCTCTCATCTCTTTCGCAAACCAAGCCTCTAAGTTTTGCAGCATACAATCAAAAACCCAGAAACCTCACAACTATAAACATAACCTATACCCCGAAGAAGAAATAGAGGAAGAAAAAACTGTACAACCCAAAGCCTGGTATGCCAACTCCTGGAGGATATCCTTTGCCAAATCCTCAACACTAGTAGGAGACCGACCATGAACTCGGCCGCACCTCTCCCTCCAAAGACCCGAAACAATTGCCGTCCAAACAGCTCTAACCACAATACCTTTAGCATTTGCACTCTTGCCATATCACTAAACAAGGGCAACAACACTTCTCCATCATCCGAAACAAGTGGAGATAATCGACTAAGAAGGAGATGAGCTAACTTGAAAGAATAGGGACAGCAGAAAAATAGATGTTTATGAGATTCAGGGACCCCACTGCTGCATAAAACACAATCAAGAATCAAAGGTAACCCCCATCTGATCAGCCTATCTTTCGTTGCCAGCCGACCCAACACAGATAACCAAGCCAGAAAACCATTTCGAGGCCGACTTCCGAAGCCCCAAATTAGATGATACCAGGGAACAGGAGCACGAGAAACTCGAATTGAACTCCAAATAATAGGAATACTCATCTTGGCATGGACTATATTATCCCATCTAGCAACACCTGAAGTAAAGGAGAAATGGGTAAGGAAAGCCACCCTATGTTTGAGTAAACGTCTCCAAACCCAGGAACCAGAACCCGTTGATAGAGTAGCAAAGTCCCTTCCCTTTACTCTATAAAGGCGCAACCACGCAACCCATATGGTTTTACTTATATTTTAGATATGATTTATGAAAAGAAACTAATTGTCTATGTCCCGGCCTCCCTTCCCCGCCCCAATAACTCGGTTAACCATCTTTTCTATGTCATCTACCTTTAGGCCGACTACCTATTTGTCAATGTTGTCTGACCCATCGCTATTTAGTCAATCTACCTATTTGATGCTAGTAATAATATATTTATGTGTCACCACTTGCTACACATATTATATGTAGAAATAGCAACAATAACTCTTTTTTAAGATAGGTAAACTCGCAAGTCTTTACATATATGTATTGTACAAGTAGGTATTATATATAAAATTTTCAAAGTCTTTCATAAAGTGTATTTTCAGTACACATTTTCAACATGTAAACAAAAATAATAGAATGCCTAATGGAGAGGAAGTAACTAAATTGGTGGAAACATAGGGCCGTTTGGTTGATGCGAATTTTGGGTCAGGAATGAGACCCATTCTTTATCTTTCTTTCATAAACTTCAAAGGCATCCAAACCGACTGTTGTCTATAGTATAAACTCACGAAGTGGCCCTTACTGTAATTACTAGAACAAACTGATGACGTCGACAATGGGGAAGAAGGCCTAGGAATGTTTGCATAATTTGATTTGTCAATTACAAAGAAAGTTTTGTTTAATTAAGTATATAGTTGGAGCTAATCGTAACTATTAAGGTGTCTGTAATTACAATGAATTTTCTTTTAACTGTTTGATTGCTCCAATTATTGGATTCCACCGTATTAAGGTTTAACGTCATATATAATTAGTTAGCATAGTTATGCACTTGTAAGTACAAATAAATAAGATTCCGTAGTTTTCTCTTGTTCGAGAATTTAGAATGATTGTTTTGTGTATTTGTCAGCTAGTTAAGATAAGGACACAATATATGCTTATGGAATTTACCGTCATTTTACCATTTAACTAAAACTATATATATATATATATGGTGAACACTCCGGTGCACCCGGCTAGGTGGGTGCACTAAGTGCACCCGCTTGCGTGTCGCGATCTCATCCATCCGTTCAATCCACGGATCTTAAGCCTTTGAATTAAATAGGATTAAATTAATTAATTTTATTAATATTCTATTCCACACATGACATATTACATACAAGTACCTATTATTATACAATATTGCAAAACTAACTTATAACATTCTAAACTGAAATAAATTCACCCACACGTTATCTCTCCTCACCGACACGTTGTTATCTTCCCCCCTGACAACCCATTGTTATCCTTATCTCCCCACCCCACTGACAACCTATTGCAAATGTTTGTTTTATCTTCCCCCACTGACAATCCAGTCTGAATTGAAGGGTTTTTTTTAATCTCCCATTCCTAAGTCCACACGCAGTCTTTCTCTCCTAAATCATCATCTTCTTTTCCCCGACCGCGCTCATCCTCCTCACCGTCCTCTCCCATCGTCTACCTCCCGGTCATCCCTCACGTCCACCTCTCCCTCGGTATCTACCTCCTCCTCCTTCCCACGACCACTTCATCGGGTACAAGTTCCTCTCAGTATTTGTACAGGGGGTTATTCATATTCTGGTCCACCGCCGAACGCGATTCGACGAATGCCGCTCCAATCCCGACCCCTCTCCTCAATCATCCTTCCTTTCCCGACCACCGCCGCTCCAATCCCAACCCCTCTCCTCAATCCCGACCCCTCTCCTCAATCACCGGCCTTGACCTTTCGAGCACGCCTTGGGAATATGACAAGCTTGGCCTTGTAAGTCTTCAGCCTCTGGGCATTCACCTGCAGACCCTCGAGTGAACGGTTCTTCCTCCTGTGGTCGACTGAGATTCCAATGGTGGGTGCAAGCTTCTTCGGGATACCAGCAGCCTTGAGTTCTTCAAGAGTAAACTCTCTTCCAGCCTTGAGCTTCATGTAATACCTGCGTCGCCGGAGCCGAGGAAGACGACGTCGCCGGAGCCGAGGAAGACGACGTCGTCGGAGCCGAGGAAGACGACGTCGCCGGAGCCGAGGAAGACGACGTCGCCGGAGCCGAGGAAGACGACGTCGCCGGAGCCGAGGAAGACGACGTCGCCGGAGCCGAGGACGACGGCGTCGCCGGAACCGATGACCGTATCAACCGGTTTGCTGGGTTGGGCTGGTCGGATGAGTAATATCAACTCGGTTTGTATGAACTGCTTGGTTCGAAAACAGTAAGAAAATCGGGTTGTGGTTTCGGTTTGGTTAGTAGAATTAAAGTAAGTCATTATTACCTTTTAATTACCAAAATAAAATACAGAATCCGGTAGTTTTATTATGTGTGAATTTGTTATCTTTTAATAAAGAAAAAATCGGGTTGTTTGATTATTCACTGTGATATTTATTACTATTGTTCCAGAATAAGGATTTAATAAAAGGTAAGAGTTTGTTTTTTAGTCCACATAGTTAACTTTAGTTAATATAAATAGCCGGCAGCCCTGTGAACCCAAAAGGAGTTCAGTGCTTGATTACGTTTTAAGTTTTCCTTCCGCTGCCTTCGACGATGGCTCCGACACTCAGGTAATTCCTCTACTCCCGTTACTCCATAACAGATGTCACATGTAATAATGACTGTTGTTTCCATTCGGTTCAATATTACTTGTACATTCCTCTTATTGTTTTGTAAGCTGCTCCTCCTTCTCTTCCAACTGCTGTTTCAAATCCTCATGGCAGTTTCTGTAATTTTGGTGTGACAGTGAGAGTTGTAGGCTGCTGGGTTTTAGGGGTCACTGATCGGGTTTATTGTGGGCAGTGGGTTTTCTTAGATGGAGTTGGGTAGGTTGGCTTTGTACAGGGGTGCAGGGGACCTTATTTCCCTGTCTTTTGCTTTTCTCTTTGTTATATATAATACACAATCATTCATAAAAATAAAAAAAAAATCCTCATGGCAGTTCCATGTTACAATCCAGCTGAATAATTGTGGCCTTAATGTTCTTAATTTATGAATAATTGTTCTACAAATCCAATGACCTCTGAGTTTGTTTCAAATGCTCTGCGTTTTCTCTTTGACATTAATATTCTCAATAAGCCTTAAAATGCTCAGATTAATGCATATGCAATCAGTCTCGTTGCTGCTACGATGGTGGAATACATGGATCCTAAAATGCAGTTTCTACGCTCATATCATCATCCTCCTCTACGAAGCTCAAATCTTGCAGCCTAACTCGTAGTTTACTCATCTAGTTAATTTAGCTCCAGTGACATTCACGTAACACTTGATTTTCTTTATTCAATTGGTTTTTCTTGGATTGGTCTTCTAGTTTTCTTTCGCGTGGTTGTTGCTCTCCTGTTTATTTTGGTATATGTATATTCGGTCTCTGTTTATCATGTATGTTTGTTCATTTACACTGGTGTTTTATAGGTCTGAAATTGAAAAGAAAAGTTTTGAGAAAGATGGTGTAAATTTACGCAAAACTTGTCACAGTCTATTTGGCCGAGAAAAGGTTATCTCTATATCCGTTTCATTGAATTGCTATTTGTTGATATTAAGTTAGAACTCATATAATTCGTTTTGAATTGTCAATATAATTTCTTTTATTATGTAATTTTTATTTCTATCTACTCTTACCTGTTAGGGTACTAGCAAAGTAAGAAGATTGGAAGATTCGTATACTTTTCGCGATGACAAGGCTACAACAATGAAATCAAAAACTAGGAAAACTAGTGTGTCTCATACTCCAGCGGTTGACATAATTGATCTCGAAGAGGATTCAGATGTCATAGACAACAAGTGCAAAACAAGTGTGTCTCATACTCCAGCGGTTGACATTATTGATCTTGAAGAGGATTTAGATGACATAGTCAACAAGTGCTTACCGGGATCACTTGTCCAGGTATGCTAATTAAAGATGTTAAACATTTACACTTGTTCATTTAGTAGACAATAGTTAGTAATAATCCCTTTTTTTGTTAATAGTTTGAGATGAAGCTTCCAAGAGTAGAATATATGGAGCTTAATGAAACAGAACTTGAGGTTGCGTACTACATATTTGTGGATGGACTTTTATCTAATGAGGTGTTGGTACAAAATGCTCATTGTTTTTGTGACCGCTGGTCGATGTGGTCTTTACTTCCTGGAAAGTGGGTGGACAACTTTGTAAGTGTTCCATAACTAATATCTTAAATAGCGGTATAGTATTTATTTTTCAAACTTTTATTCTATTTTTTTTAATTATTGACAATCCATGCAGGTTATAACAAGTCTAGCATACCAGCTTAATCTTGAACAGTTATATTCAAGTAATAAATATATAACAGGGCCCGTTTGTTTTTTACCAGCAACTCTTCAGGTAATCAACAACATGAAAATAACCCGCTAAATATTGTTGTGTTGACAATTATAGTAACTGTATTTTACATTGTTGATGCAGAAACTAGTCTTGGAGCTTGGATGGACGCCGCAAAAGGTTATAGATGAATACAAGGACAGTTTTTTACTTACCGCTGACAAGTGCAAAAAGGTATGTTTAGAGAATTTATTTTCACAAACATAATGTGTTCAGTTACTCACTTTCTCTATTGTTTGTTTTGCTGTAGGTTTATTTGCCCATGAATGATGCCAATGCACATTGGTATTTGGCTGTAATATTAATGGACAAAAAAACAGGTCCACATGGTTGATTCACTGCCAAATGTAACGCGTCATGATATTCGTTTAAAAGCTGTAGGGAATATGGTTAGTTTTTACAATACCAAGTTAATGGTTTTTATCGTTAGATAATTAATATTAAGATTTATATTTTCTCTACTACATAATCATACTTCTCTCTTTGGAGTACAAATTAGGTGAAGTTCATGGGAGAATTGTTCAACATATTATACGCTAAGGGAGAGTCGAGTGAAACAGTGCCGAAAGTGGCTGACTTTGAGATTAAAGTTCCATCATTTGTTCCTAAACAGTGTAACATGTAAGTAATTTTGGACATTCTATTTGTATAATTATTATTTTTCAAATAAATTTATAAGTATTGTGTATGATACATTTTTTGTAGGTATGATTGCGGTTTGTGGTTAACCACATGGATGACGTACCATGACCACCCATTTGAATATAATGTCGGCGGGGTATATATCTTTTCGCATAATCATTTTATTTCATCCATTTATATAAAGCGTTCAGATTTTTAAACCTGTACTCAATTGTTTTCAATGCAGTTACGAAGCAATCTAGCTCGAATGAAACTTGCATTACGACTTGTAATGGGATCTCACAATCACATTAAGGATCATATTATGACGAAAGTATATGAACATGCAATCATTCGTAGGAGAGCAATTAATTTGTATTTGGCGGGTCTAGAAACTGCAGATGATGGTATGCGGTACTCAAATCATTTGAGGATTAGGAGGATTTTGAAGTTCATAAGTTGAAGAATGGATCATGAAGACTAGTCGCATTTTTTATTATTATAGAATATTTTTTTAATCAACTTATTTTGTCGAATTTCCTATGTTTTTCTTTCAGTAGCTGTTGACTAGTTATCACACATTCTATTTGTACGCCTGTTTGTGGTATCTGACGGAATATGACACATGGTAGTCCCAAGGTTCCGGATAAAACCCAGAGACCACATGGTTTCATCACATGTACAAATGCAGCTTCCTGACGGGGCAAGTGATCCCCGAAAGACTTATCAACAAAGGGACTAATTGTCTAGCCGCCAAAGACTCGTTGGAGTCTCGCCAAAAAAGTCGTTCACCAGTCTTCCCCTTGACAACAAAGTCATATATACAAATACGACAGCTCCATAACATTCATAACCCTAACGGATATGTACAGAAGAACTGGGTTGTTTGTAAAGGGGTTTTGAGCAATGTGATTTTGGATAGACATGCATTTTTTTTGTGTATGATCTGTGGCACAGTTAAATATAAAAGGTATAGGCTAAAATTGAGAAAGAAGCAGAATGATAAAAGTAGGGAGAAACTCAACCTAATATTTATACTACTTAATTATACATCCAGTACTTTACCTAATCTAAAAAGGATCCAGAACAATATTAATCTAAAAAGGAGAATGATTACTGTAATAGGTATAAAAATTAAAAAGACTTTCTTAAACCCATTAACTAATTAAGAAACAATAGGAGCAAACCCACCCAAACAAAACAGACCCAAACCCAGACCAAAACCCAGATTTATTTTATTACAAACCCAATTCCGTCCTCCACCAGGAATGCCGTTGCCAATCCCCACCCAATGTGTACATCCAAATGACAATGCATCAGCCACACCCCTGCAAACAATTTTCAATTTCACCCAGTTTAGATATTGATTCTAACAATATTCCCAGTAAATGTTAACAACTCAAGCTTAAGTCTTGTGTCTTACCTGGATTATCTGCGACGAATCGAATAATTGCCCACCCATTAACAGGAACAGCAGCAGTGTTCGTTAGAGGCGGATCAACAAGGTTGAATTTTGGATGTATCAGTATTGGGATTGAAGTTCCCAAACCCTTCAGCGACTATGTAGAAATCGTATCCATGGAGATGAATTGGATGATTCTCAGGCGTCACAATGCTAGTGTCCTGAAGCACAATCTGCACCCTTGACCCGTATTTCAACCTATAGAGCCTAGTCCCGTTCTTAGGCTACCACAATGCCCTGCTCACGTTCCCCGTGTAATCGAAAACAGTCGGCGGGCTATATCAATTGCTACTGACTATATCTACACACAATTGAACCATGATTTCTAACCGAAAAGGCCAATACTAGGTTTGCACAAATTGGCAAGACTAAAGCAAAGTAAACTCAACGTCGTACGGTCAAACTCACCGTTTGGTAGATTATCGGATCCATTTCTTTGAGCTTCCTCACATGGCCTTTGGTGTCTGGATCAAACACAATCCCAATGAAGCTGTACACTACTGCAAAGTCGGGATCCCTAAATAGCAGCTGAATCAGTAACGTTATATGCCATAAGAAGTACTAGAACTGGAATATTCAAAACTGCAAGAACACAAAACAGAGTGTAGTTGTTACGGAGATCAGAATCTGAGATCCCAATCTCAGATCTTTACCTTCGAATGCTCAAAGCCATGCTCCTCGATACGAGCCGCAGAGGAGACGGGCTCAGATCTGGAAACGATGAGCGGACGGAGAGCCGGATTGAGGACCCGGACTTGCTGGAAGAGAGTGATTTTCACAACTCCTGCCCTGGAGAAAAAAGCTCCAATCGCGCCGTGCATCGTGATGTACATAAGATTGAAGAACGTGAGTAACATCAAGAGAACAGCAGCGCAACAGAGTAACATAAGAATGAAGAACGAAATAAGAGGAAGAACAAGGCAAAGCCCTTACCCGATTGGAACGGCGGAAGTCACGAGGTGGCGGCGACGTACGTAGACACGACGTCGGAGCACTCAACTAAGACGGGGAACGACGGCTCTGACCGAGTCAGAGGCTACGATGGCGGCGGCTTAGAGTCGAGCAATCGGTAGCGGCGGCGGCTCGGGGATGACGGCGGACGACGCGAAGCCCCGACGTTGGCGGCATGCATCGGCGGCGGCGAGTCGCCTGGACAACAGATGGCTGGAGATGAAGGATCTACAGTCGCCGGCTACACCGACGACGGCTCGAAGATCGTCAGAGTGAAGCGCATCGGCGATTTCGATAGGGACTCGGACGGCGGCGGTTTCATTTGCAGATCGAGGTTTTGTTGTTTTGGTTATGTAAATGAAAAACAGAGAACAGATAAGAGAGAGTGATTGAGAAAAAAGAGAGAAATAGTGAGGGTTTGAACGGCGCAGAGAATAGAGAGAGAAGGAGCCGAAATTGGATAACAACTTGATTTATATATGCAGCTCATTAGGGTTTTAATTCAGTCACCCTTTATTTACGAAATTGCCACGGAGCGGGCTGACCAAAAGTGGGTCGTTTTGGTCCGTTGCCGGTCAGACGGGTTGCGGATTTGGGCCAATTTCTGGGCTTGATTTGTTGGAAAAATTAATTAAAATTTAATGAAGTGTTCTAATAAAATGCACCAATATTCGTTAACAATCAATAAAATTAGTATCGTTAGTCTCGATGTTGTAGTGACACGCGAAAATATTTCCACTATAAAAATCATAGAAATGTTTTCACAATTTAACGAATCTCAAATTCTATCAAATTTACCTACTACGAGGCTTTAATTCCGATACAAATTGGATACGTAGGCAGTCAATCGACACAAGCCAAACAAATAAAAATTCATTGATCTCTTAGGTAGTGAAAACATTTCATAAAACAAAACAAAATAACCTTTTGAACTAACAGAGCTTAGTAACGTATGGAGGATAGAGCTGCCTGAAATGCATCTCCTATGAATACTTGGTGGAGAAACCTATGAACATTCCACAACCAACCAAACAAATACGTTCAGTAGTAGGTATATAAAACTCTTAACAAAGTTTGATGGATTCATGTGGTTTGTGTTCATCATTTTCCGTAAGTTGGATATAAGTAACTTCAAGTCATCATAAACCATAAATCGTAACCCGTAAACATTTGCAGTCATCACACTTATGTTAAATCTAAATTCCAATTCCAAAATGTGATCAAGAGACAAATTTAGGTGACAACTAGGTATCTCATACAGATGATGAGATACCTAGGCGATTAATGTAAAGTAAATGAAAGAAGGTATTCTAGTAGCTCGAAGTGGTTGCACGACTTGTCATCATTCAATTGAATTGACCTACGAAATGTTACATTTAGGTAATGTTTTCAACTGGACGGGTTAGATTGGTTGGTCGGATGGGCTCTCAACGTGGGGGTATATCGGGGTATATCGGGTATACGAAATGTTACATGAAGGTGTTTGCGATATTAATAAAATTAGACTAACTTTGAGATGTTGGCTTAAAGTCAACTTATTTTATGGGTTGGATGTAGTCAGTTTTTGTACAGCTCCACATTTAAGGGACTTTTTAAGTTAATAGATGTAGTCTTGCGGCATTGCGGCGAACTAGTAGGTGAGGAAATTGGTTAATGGTTATTAGTTATTTTCAAATTGTTTTCTTGTAAAAGTGCAGGAACTCAATGAAACCTTTCAATGTTCCAAAGATTGTCATATGTAAACTGATGTAGCATATCCCAAAAATAAAATAAAAATTACATTTTTCAAAATTATTACAACTTTTATAGTAGTTCTTAAAGCTTCAACGCTCGAGCATGTTCATTAATGGTTGATCTCGAAGTCCAACACATATTTACAATCGTGCTTCAAAACTTTGCACCAAAATACCGTTACCTACCCCAATTATGGACGAACTCACCTACATTGAGACGATTTCGTAGGGTTTCATTGTTTCCTCACGTAGATCACATAGGTTCTAATAGAAACATAATTTTGGTTCGCAAACCATAATTTGAATGAGTATTGATTTTTTGGGTAGATTCCACTCCCATATGCGATAGTTTGTTAGACTTCAATCTACATGAATCGCTAAACAATAATTTTGAATTAGGAATACTCACAATTGTTATTTGGCGGGAACGATGCGCTCGTATCTATGGCATACTACTTCACACACACTTACTGAGAAGATTAGTAAGAATCTTCGCCTCTTTGCTTTAGGAAGAGTGAGTGAACAAGTTTTTTTAGATTGTACATATGCTATGGTTTGTTGGATTTTAAATAAAATGAATGTCCATGTATCTCACACAATTTTTTTACTTTTAAACGTACAAAATATTTTATACAAAATGTGTATAAGAAGCTAATAAATAGGTGAATTTTTTGATCACTTCAAAATCAATTCTAATATATTTTGGGAGAATAAATCATAATATCTCAAAATTGTATATTTACTATTTAACATAATTACAGTTTTAATTAATACTAATTTAAATAAAATATATTATACTACTAAAAATAATAATAAAAATTGGAAAAATATTTTAGCTTAAAAAATTGTTTGGGATGAAATCAATTGGGGAGAGAGTTCATGTGTGTATTGTTACGCAAAGGAATGAAAATAATTGGGAGAGAAAGGGTAGCAATGAAGCAGCATAACACCCTTTTTAAATTACAAAAGGGGGCCTCAGCTGGCCTGGATTACAAGGGCAGTTGGAGGGGCCGAGGTCGAATTTCGTCAAACTCTAGCTAGAAGAAACAAGAGTGAAGATTGTAGGGCTACTAACAATCCTAAAATCACTCATAATAATCATAAAATCACTCATAATAATCCTAATAACAATCCCTTCAAATAAAAGCCGAAGCTTATTAAACTCGGCCAAAATAAAGCCTATTAAATAGGACTATCTTTTTTCGCCATAATTAATTAATAGTGTTTATCCAAAGTGGTAACAAATTGAAAGGTAACTACTTAAAACCAATAATCAAACAACCCGATTTTTTCTTTATTAAAAGATAACAAATTCACACATAATAAAACTACCGGATTCTGTATTTTATTTTGGTAATTAAAAGGTAATAATGACTTACTTTAATTCTACTAACCAAACCGAAACCACAACCCGATTTTCTTACTGTTTTCGAACCAAGCAGTTCATACAAACCGAGTTGATATTACTCATCCGACCAGCCCAACCCAGCAAACCGAGTTGATACGGTCATCGGTTCCGGCGACGCCGTCGTCTTCGGCTCCGGCGACGTCGTCTTCCTCGGCTCCGGCGACGTCACCTTCCTCGGCTCCGGCGACGTCGTCTTCCTCGGCTCCGGCGACGTCGTCTTCCTCGGCTCCGACGACGTCGTCTTCCTCGGCTCCGGCGACGTCGTCTTTCTCGGCTCCGACGACGTCGTCTTCCTCGGCTCCGGCGACGTCGTCTTCCTCGGCTCCGGCGACGCAGGTATTACATGAAGCTCAAGGCTGGAAGAGAGTTTACTCTTGAAGAACTCAAGGCTGCTGGTATCCCGAAGAAGCTTGCACCCACCATTGGAATCTCAGTCGACCACAGGAGGAAGAACCGTTCACTCGAGGGTCTGCAGGTGAATGCCCAGAGGCTGAAGACTTACAAGGCCAAGCTTGTCATATTCCCAAGGCGTGCTCGAAAGGTCAAGGCCGGTGATTGAGGAGAGGGGTCGGGATTGAGGAGAGGGGTTGGGATTGGAGCGGCGGTGGTCGGGAAAGGAAGGATGATTGAGGAGAGGGGTCGGGATTGGAGCGGCATTCGTCGAATCGCGTTCGGCGGTGGACCAGAATATGAATAACCCCCTGTACAAATACTGAGAGGAACTTGTACCCGATGAAGTGGTCGTGAGGGGAAGGAGGAGGAGAGTAGATACCCGAAGGTGACGATGGTCGGACCGGTTGAGGAGTGAATGAGCGACGGTGAGGTAGACGATGAAGGAGGAGGATGAAGCGTCGGCGGTCGGGAAAAGAAATGATGATTTAGGAGAGAAAGACCTGCGTTGTGGACTTAGGAATGGGGAGATAAAACAAACACTTCAATTCAGAATGGATTGTCAGTGGGGGAAGATAAAACAAACATTTGCAATAGGTTGTCAGTGGGGTGGGGAGATAAGGATAACAATGGGTTGTCAGGGGGGAAGATAACAACGTGTCGGTGAGGAGAGATAACGTGTGGGTGAATTTATTTCAGTTTAGAATGTTATAAGTTAGTTTTGCAATATTGTATAATAATAGGTACTTGTATGTAATATGTCATGTGTGGAATAGAATATTAATAAAATTAATTAATTTAATCCTATTTAATTCAAAGGCTTAAGATCCGTGGATTGAACGGACGGATGAGATCGCGACACGCAAGCGGGTGCACTTAGTGCACCCACCTAGCCGGGTGCACCGGAGTGTTTTCCATATATATATATATATATAATATATATATATTTGTTAATTAGTTTATTAACTAACACTTGGAGAAAGATGAACGCTACACGATACTCTTAAGTAACGACTCATATTTTGTTAGAGCAGAATTTTGCATACGGATAGTGGCACCTCTGCCATGCCTTGAAGTCATTGAAATTATAATGACTTGAAGTTAGTAATCTGCTATAGCAGGTTTAGCAAGTCATGTTACGTAAAAAATAACTGTGATTACGTAACAGATGAGTATCTTACGTAACAGTTGTAAATGATTGTTACGTAAGCCTTACGTAACCACAGTTTGTCTTACGTAACAGTTGTAAGTGACTGTTACGTAAGGCTTACGTAACGACAGTTGGTCTTACGTAACAAGCTTAATTTCAATCGTTACGTAAGAAATAACTGTCGTTACGTAAGCCTTACGTAACCACAGTTTGTCTTACGTAACAGTTGTAAGTGATTGTTACGTAAGGGTTACGTAACGATAGTTTATCTTACGTAACAAGCTTAATTTTATTCGTTACGTAAGAAATAACTATTGTTACGTAAGGCTTACATAATGACAGTTTGGCTTACGTAACAGTTATAAGTGATTGTTACGTAAGGCTTACGTAACGACAGTTTGTCTTACGTAACAAGGTTAATTTTATTCGTTACGTATGAAATACTTAGGTTACGTAAGCCTTACGTATCTTACGTAACAGTTGTAAGTGGTTGTTACGTAAGGCTTACGTAACGACAGTTTATCTTACGTAACAAGCTTAATTTCATTCGTTACGTAAGAAATAACTGTGGTCACGTAAGACTTACGTAACGATAGTTTATCTTACGTAATAGTTGTAAGTGATTATTACGTAAGGCTTACGTAACGATAGTTTCTCTTACGTAGCAAACTTAATTTTATTTTTTACGTAAGAAATAATAGTGGTTACGTAAGCCTTACGTAACAAATGTGTATCTTACATAACATTTATAAGTGATTGTTACGTAAGGATTACGTAACGATAGTTTGTCTTACGTAACATTTGTAAATTATAAGTTTAGATTAAAGCGCAAATTAAACTGTTGGTTCAACCATTTTTCGTTAGTTGATCAAATTGAGTTAATCAAATAACTATTTAAAATAGAGTAATTTAATAGATAAATCTAAGAAATTGTCCCTTCAACTATCCAACATATTAATTAAGTTGTTTAACTTAAAATTCAGCTCCATAGCTTGTAACGGGTAAAAAATGTGACGGTAAAGAAGTTTCACAATTGTCAGACAAGTTTGTACTAACTGATAAAATTAGTAGGGTCAAATATGCCAAGAATTAGAAGTTTAGGATCACTTTGGTATGTAAAAGAAAATGAAGAACTAAATGGTGTATATATAAAAAAACGAAAATAATTATTATTATTAACTAATCTGTAGACGGTTGTTGTGCACCACGTCCTACTTTCCTTCCTACAAAATAGGATTGTTTGTTTTCCCCGGAAGGTTAGGCTAATAAAGGTTACTGGTAATTGATTTTTTTTTCAAATTTTTAAATATAAATCTTAATCAAAGGCTATAATTTTTTTATGGCATTTTTAATGGTTCAGATTTCTTCTCCATTAACTTCAAGTCATCTTACTTGAAGTTAAGTTAAGTCACCGTAGGAGATGCCCTCATTTTATATATAAAAAAAACTAAACATATACTGAAGCCAACGCTAGATTAACGGGTCGTTTGGATAGGTGATTTGGGAGGAGGTGATTTCAAATGTCTAGAGACTTGAAATAGCATGAGATTTGAGGTCCTCTTCCTATTTGAAAAATAGAAAGTTTGGATGGGTGGTTTGGAGAGATTGTTGGGTAGGGAATTCATAAAATAAAAAATTGAAAATTAAATTCATGTTTCAAATGACCAAAATGTCCTTCATTAATCATCTACCAAAATTTGATGGCTTATATATGTGCGTTAATTGTAAATAGCTGAATTACTTGAGGGTAAACTGGTAAAAGTATATCAAATCTCTCTTAAACTCTCCAAAATCCCTGCTTTATTGTGGTGATTTTAAAATCTCTCCCAAATCACTTTGGCTTACCTAAGAGATTTTAATGAAATCTTTCTCAATCTCCACATATATTTGCAGCCCAAACAAGAGATTTTAATGAAATAAAATCTCTAGGGCAGAGATTTGGGCCCAAAATCCCTCTCTCAAATTACTCATCCAAACGACCCGTAAAATGTTTTGATAAAAAAATAAAAACCAAATAACTGAAACTGAAGAAAAATGGATATAAAAAGGAGTTGTTGCACATCATGCAGCTACTGTCTACTCTAACCATGAAATAAATATATTAGCAACTCGATATTTCTCTTGTGCATTCAAATAAAACAAAACCATTCATAAAATACCAGACATTTAACAAAGCAGTATTAAAGCAATACTGCAACCTTTAGAACACAATAGTTAGATTTGAAATCAAGATTGTTTGTATGTATATTTCTATTATTGTCTACCTCTTTTACAATCGATGCCAATAAATAGCTTCTCTCAACACCCAATCCAATATAGAAAAGTGTTACTCTGCCAAGAGGCAACCTTGTACATGTATATATGTACATGTGGATTTTATGCTATTGGTTGAACTCTACGCACCAAATGAAGAAACAACCCAAAAGTATTGTATGATCATTCTTAGTGGTATCGTCCCTAACAACTCGCTTATCCCTTCCTATCTGCATACAAGTGTACGTAAATGGTGCCAAACATACACGTGTTTGATCTGCTGTATCACTCCCACATTGGTTTAAGGGTATCTCTTCTAAAAAGAGAACTCATTGTCGTCTGATCTAACGGTGTACTACGCACGAAACAGGGTGAAGTTGGGACGAACACCAGCATGGCGGCAGGACAGAGTGAAAGCAGCAATGGTGCCCCAAGCACTAGCCACCAAGCATGCAAGTGACCCACCAAGCCACTTCAGAACAATCACTTGCCACTCCCCAAGAGGGAAGTGCAAGCCATACTCAATGGCTATGGCCCAAACGACATGCCAATCAGGAGGGCAGTTCCCCACCATAGGTAATCGACAAGGCCCGATGTACTGAAATCGAGTAGAGAGCTGATTAACTATTAGAAGTTGGTTGATCCGATAGACAAAAGGAAACAGAAAATAAGGCGGGCCTACCACACGACGCCCAAGTCCAAGAGCCCTAGATGCCCAAATGTTGGACAAAGGGACTACGATATAGCCCCTCTTCCGAACGAATAAGTTCCATTTAAGGCCATGAGTGGCAAGAGTGAAGCCAAGAGCAAAGATCCTAGGGCGATTTCCCTTAAACTTGTCTTCCAACGTCGCACAAAGCAGACGCTGACGGAGGACTAACCTCCTCATCCAGATAGTACCAGGGGCACTCCAAAGGATAGCTCAAAAGGCCAGACCCCATAAACGCCTCAGTGTCTAGATGCCTGACCTCATGGACAACCTTAGAATGCACGTCCCCCAACGAACTACCCTCAACAAGTTCCTCGAAATCTCGGTTCATCTCCCTTGTGTCCATATCATCACGAGGCCCTGAAATATAAGGAATTTCCTCTCCCAAAATATTGAAATATCCGACGTCTAGGAGCTCAACGAATCTTTCCAGAGATTCGCTAAGAGGAGACACAGACGGATCCAAAAAAGGTGAAAGAGGTAGAGGAAACGTCGAGGGAGACCTGCAAGGGAACCGCAATCGTTGAGACAGGGAAAAAACTAGAGCTAGAAGAGTCATCAGAATGAGAGATGCTCTCCGGCGATGACGAATCCAGATTTATGGGAGAAGTAGTACGAGCCCAGTTCGATGAAACCTCTAAAAGGGAAATGAAGTAACCGTTTGAAAAAAGAAACTAAAAGTGCCAAAATAGACCTAAAAACACCAAGCCAAAAGAGAAGAGACAAAAGAATATCAGAGAATGGAATTCTTACTAGCGTCTGACTCAAAAGACATTATCACAACATCGAAAGCAACCAAGGGAAAGACATCAAATCAATAATTAGTTGATAACAACGTTCGAGATCGAGAGCTATGGTTTAGAGGGAAGGTGTAAAGAAGAAAATGAAGACAAATTAAATGAGGGGTATTTATACAGCTGGCGTGGGCAACTGGATTGTCGCAGCCACGTATGAGAGACACATGTCTAACAACCATACACCCAAATGATGGTGACATGTACTTTTTGCATTTCCGAGGAAAACAACTGTATAGACACGCATGCAGAGACCCACACATACAAAGCTGTTTGCACACGTGGGAGGAACCAGATGCCATAGGAACCAAATAGCCACACCCATGGAGCATTGAAAGAAAATACATAAACACATAGGGCTGGGAATCAGTTAAGGTTAATTGTCAAAACCGATTAACCGACCAAGTGGTTAGTCGATTTATAATTTAGTTAGTTTGCGGTCAATGATTTATCAACTGGTCGATCAGCGGTTAATGGGTGGTTAACCTCAGCTGATCGACACACCTAACCTAACTTAACAATTGGAATCAGACGCTCACTCACTCTCTTAGTCTCTCTCAGTCGACAGAAACAGAAAGAAGAATGAATTGAAAAATTAGGGTTCACTCTGTGGTCGCTGTTGGCTCTCTGCTCTCTGCCTCTCTGTGGTCGCGCCAGCATCGCGCGCGACAACATCTCCCCCCCAGCCAGGTCACTAGCGACAGTAGCAGTAAGTCCCACTTCTCTTGTTTCTTCTTCCCGTTCCTTCCTCCTCTCAAAGTCCCCTTCTTCCCTTTCCGTTCTCGTATCACTATTGATCCTTTTCTCTCTTTTGTTTGGCTTCTCTGTTTTCTTTTTGGACGATTTGCTCAATCTTCTGTTTGGAAATTTAGATCTCAATCGTTGTTTCAGAGTTCATCCGTTTCCACTTGGCCGATAGAGAGCTCCATTTGGTTCAAAACTTCAAATAGATATCAATTGATCAACACTATAGATCTCTTCGCTTTTGCTCTTCCTTTGTACACACATATTACTGGTTCTTCCTCGCTTATCTTACTAGTTGAATTTTTCCAATTTCGGAGTACTTCTAAAAAGGATATAAAATCTTCTCAATCAACATCTCAAAATGATTTCTTGTTAGGGGTACTTTTTGTCTCCTCGACAGGTAGAGTGGAAGATTCTTGTTACGTTGGTCCGGTGGTTAAGTGTTGCAAGGTTGATGTATAGGGAGGAGTTACAGCGGTGGCTACCCTCATGGATGGCAAGCCATGATCCTAGCTGATTTTGGGATGGTTTTGGTGTTGATGGTGCTGGGATTTTGTCTTTGTTTCGGCCGGTTGCTTTTGAGCTCTGTTAATATATTTTTGGGGTGTTTTGCAGCAGGGTAGGTTTGTTTTTGTGCTCCTTCTAGTTGTGGGTGGGACTTTTGTACAGAGGGGGAAACTCCCTTTGAGGATGTGTTTGGAATCAATTAAATATGCATCTTCATTTAGGAACCTAATCAGGCAGTTTCCTGATTTTATAGCTACCTAACAGATTACATCTGATTCGTTTCCAAACAGCGCATCAACTTTCTCCTTGTATTGAAACTATCGAGCTCCTAATGTCCCATCTTATATTGGCAGGTTACTGCATAACGAGGTTGGCTTCATTAGGAAAGAATACATATTTAGCAATGACTAGAATTTCGAACTTCAATCCGCTTGCTGTGACACAGTGGAACCTTTTAGCTGTATGTCTGTTTTTTTGCCACATTTCACTGGTAAAATGCTTTGTATACTTTGGATGCCTCTATTGCTGAACTCTATAATTATGCATTAATACCTCCCTTGCGTACACCGCAATCGTTTCTAAACAATCTTAGGTGTGCTTTCGATGGCCTTCGATATAGTGCTACTTTTGTCAGGTGAGCTTTTGAAGTATATGCATTCTTTGCTCCATGCTTTTGAAGTATTCCTTCGATTTCATTCGCAACTAATAAGCCTGGGAGTATACGGGTCAATTGCATAAACATTACTGTATAATAGCTAAGTCGTGTTCAACCTTACACATATAGAGTGATAGTATCGAACCAATTACTGATTCACAGGTGAACCAATTACTGATTCACGGGTGAACAGATTGTCCCATTTGGTAAGGTAGCTATAAAATCTTTAATCTGATCTAGTTTCTTGGTCTCTTTATCCATTTTATCACTTTATATCGATTCTAATCTTCTTGTATATATATACATTTACCAGGTGGTGAGGAAGAAGAGGTCAAAAGTCTCCTGGAGCTCCATTGATCAATAAAAGAAAGTGGTCCTAGGCCGACGACATCCAACAGAGTTGGCGTCAAAACATAGAAGTTGTGTCTGTCAAGTACTTCTAGTGATGCATCGAGGCTGAGGAGTCGGTACAACATAGGAAGAAACAAGTGGGAATGAGCTCTAGGTCAAAACACATGAATCAACAAGCTGATGAGCTTGTTTGTTCATTCTTCCGTTCAATCAAAACAGGTTCGGTCAAAAATTCGGTCAGCTAAATGTCTGGAAATCAGGTCGGCCAATTTTCGGTTTTGATCGAATTCGGTCAGAAGACCCATTCCATATTTTCGATCGGTCAGTCGGTAAATGATGCCTTGAGGTATGATTAACTGATTTTGATCGGTTTAAAAGACGATTTGACTGATTCCTAGCCCTATAAACACAGTTAGAGCACACATGTACAGTAGCTTCGTCATGAAGAAAATAACGGAACACAATATAACACCAGACAAACGTTAGGGGCACAGATGCCCTAGGATACATGACAAAGCACATCCTGAGACTCTTTTAAGTGCTGTGTAAGGACGCGCAAGGAAATCCCTCACACAACACTCAGGGGTAATTGATGGGCCCAAGTCAGGTTCACTCATCCCGAACCAGAAAAGCAAGAGCACAGAGGGCCCAACCCTAACCCACTGGGCATCGAAGGCTCAAGCCAAGGCCTCTAGGGTTTCAGCAAGCGGTCCAGAGCCACCATTCCTCAATGCCAGATCGCCCGCAAACTGCCGTTAATCAATCCATGACATGTGGGACTAACCCACTCCGATAAACTAAGATATTCGTGATGACCTCAGTATATTGTCTCCTTATCTTAGAGACCAACTTACATCAAGGAAAGAGGTTCCTTGATGGGATCAAGGAAAGATCTCAGCCATTGATTAAGGCCCTGTTCACTATCACTATTATTATGGAAATTATATAATCACTCAATAATTTCAAAAATTACCAAAATATGTTTTAGTTGAAAATTAAAAAATGAATTGATAATTTTTTCCAATTCTGGCCTAATTATATAATGAAAAAAGCTGCTTTTAAATTATAATACTGATTTTGTAATTGCAAGACTGGATTATGCCTATTTCATTGAATGACCCAGTTTCAATCCCGCCGCCAACAAACTCCTAACAAACAACAACAAACTTTTAGAACCTTCTCATCACGAGTTTCAACTACTCATAGCTGATTTCACGCTGCTTCCCCTAACAACACTCTATTAACTTATATAAATAACTTAGCAGATTCCACTTTAGTAACAACTTGCTCCATACAGTATCAGAAACTCTTCCTACTGGCCTATCATGAAGAAAAAGGCAATCAATTTTCACCCATCTCATCACTCTATCTCTGCTTTCAATCCTTAATCAATATGGGTGTAATCGTTGTTCCCACTGTTTTCACTTCAGCTTTTGTTTCCAACTGTACGTCGACCCGATCTCTCAAGCCATTTTCCATCTCGACAACCATCGCATCAAGGTACCTTACAAACTATAAACTCGTCTGTAAATTTGCATCAGTTTACATGTTGTCATGGTTTTGGTATGTCTGTTCTCTTCTGATGGTTTTGGTTTTGTCATGGTTTTGGATTGTAAATCAGATGTGGAGTGATGAGTGTGCTAGTAATTAGTCGAGTTTAGACGAGTGTTATATGTGATTCACTTGAATTCTGGAAGTATGTATAATTTGTAATTCAACTTAAGTAATGAACACAATTATTATTATAAATTATTTAATTTCATAATTTACAAAACACCAAGTAAACAAAATTTCAATTATGAATTATAATTATTTAAAATTATTATAATTTAAAATAATTTATAATGAACGAGGCCTAAATTTCATTGATCCAACAGTCTAAAACACAAGGGTATTTTGGCCATTTTGAAAATTTATCCAGCCATCAGTTCACCACCGCCGAACCTCCACTGCCGGCAGCCGTCCTCCGCCGCCACGCCGCCCCTCCAACACAGTAATTATTTTAAAAAATTGTTGTTGAGTGGATTCGAAATCATGACCTCATTCTTGTAAAGTTAAACTCCTACATTATGCTACTGAGTATTATTGAAAACATATGACAATAAAATTCTTTTATTACTATAACATACAAATGGTTTGTACAAAATATGTGCACATGAATACGAAGTATGTGTACACTAGTATAAAAAGAAGGTGTGCACGTGTACACACATTATTTTATTAAGTAGTGTGCACGTGATTTATACAAAATATGTGTACACGAGTACGAAGTATGTGTACACTAGTGTAAAAAATAAGTTTGCACGTGTTCGTACACGTGTATATAAAAAATGGAAAGATATTGTGTACACATGTATAATGAGTATGTGCACGTATATAAATATGTGTACACGTGTACAAAGAGTGTGTGCACGCGTGTACAAAGAGTGTGTGCACGTGTACACAATGTCTACTTGCATACACACAAAAATGTAAAGAAACTTATGTACACGTCGACAAATAAGTATATGCCCGTACAAAAATGTAAGTACATAAACGTGTACGGTATAGAAACGTGTACACATGTATAACACGTGTACAAAAACGTGTACACATGTATAACACATACGTACATGTATAGAACGTGTACACAACGTGTATAAAACATGTACACATGTATAGCACGTGTACGAGAATGTGTGCAAATGAATATTTATGTACAAAAAATGTGCACACATATACAGAAACATGTACACATATTAAAAATGAGTACGAGTGCACGAGCCAGATCAAGAACGTGACGATGCTTATGCTCAACTAACCCATTTTGTTCAGATACACCCGGGCAAGACTGTTGGAAGAGAATCCCATTATCTTTGAAGTATTGATGGAGAGCATGAGAAGTGAACTCCCCCGGGATCCGAGCGAAACATTTTAACTGGACGATCAAACTGAGTACGGATCATAAGAACAAACTCCTTGAGAACTATAATAAGTTCAGATTTTAATCGAAGAAAATAAACCCATGTAAACCGTGTGTGATGATCAACGAAGAGCACAAAGTATCGGTAGCCAAGTCTGGAAGTGACAAGACTCGACCCCCACACGTCTGTATGCATGAAAGCAAATGGTTCAGAAACCTCTCGAGTACTAGATATGAATGGTAAAACAACTGATTTTTGCCTCAATACAGTGCAAACAGCCAGGAACTGAGAAATTCTTCAATTTATTATCATCCGACAAGAAACCTTTGCGAAACATACCCAACAACCTATCCTTATTAAAATGACCCAAACGACTTATGGCATGCCATAACTGTTGTGAAGAAAGCTTAACTGAAAAAGATGAATGTTGAATAGTATTCGAATTATTCTAACAACGAGAACTACATAAACTGTTTTTCCAAAACTGAGCTTGTTCTTGAACCCAAAACACCCTTCACGCCATTAACATGCAAGGAATCAAGAAGATAATTTCGGCCGTGTCTACTCCCCAATCCAGAGTCTCCTTGGTCCGATGATCCTGTATCCGACAACCAGAAGTACCAAACATGACATCGCAACCAGAAGTAGTTAATTGACCAACAGAAACGAGATTAGGAGCAAGCTTAGGCACATGTAGGGTAGCAGGCAAAGTAAGATGTGGAGTCTGAACTGTCCCAATATCCGCAATAGGCAACCGGTGACCGTTTGCCACCTCAACAGAACGATGTCACCAGACATATGATTAAAAGCAGCTGAATCGATAAACCATGGTCGAGAAGGGTGTGTACCTGTCATGTTGAGAGTTGCAAAGGCAGATTGAAAAGCCTGAGGAAGAACCTTTGCTAATTCAGCTTGCACCAGTTGACTAATGTTGGCACTTCAATCAACTCCCGAAGTCGAAGATAAGCGATCAGCAATAGAGGAAGTGTTAGAAGCTTGAACTGCAAAACTTGAGTTTGTACGCGGACCATTATATGGCCGTTTATCCCTAGCTCGACATTCAAAAATAATATGTCCATGTTTCTTGCAACAGTTACATGTGTTATGCTTCTTGCATAAAGCGATGGGATGACAAAATTCTTGGCAATTTGCAGCGAACCGAACCTACCGAACCAGATGTAGGAGCAGTATTCGGCCGAGAATTACCAGCCGCAAAAGCTGAATTTGGAGCTTGATGAGTGGTCAAACCATCAAGGCGAGCTTGTGTTTCCATACGCGTCTCAGCTCCCCTAGGATTGAGTTTGCATCAGTCTTTTCTTCATCAATGAGACGGGAATGTACCTGCTCGAACTCGGGTCGTAGCCGCATCAGGAACTGAAAAATGCGGCTACGAGTACGTTCCTGAAGAATCTCATTATTGGCTTCAACAGATTTCAATGAGCCCCTTAGCATATCCAATTATGTCCATATATTTGTAGCTGCAAGAAACTATTCATTAACAAGAGTTCTCCTTGTGTAAGGTTGGCAAGAGCATATTCTAAATCAAAGATTCTCGACGTATTCACATGAGAATAAGTCTTGCACAAATAGTTCCACGCCGAGGCAGCCGTTGAATAAGAGCGAAGAGTGAGAGCGATCGTTGGATCCACAAATACAATAAGATATGAGAAGACACGAGCGTCGTTAATCTGCCAAGCTTCAATGGCCGCAGCAGCCGTAGCATCGGAGGTAGCAACTTTCGGATCAGAGGTCTCCTTCAGAATCACGGTCGTGATCGAAGAGGAGGGCACGGTAGGCATGAGAGTTGTGCCATCAAGATAAGCGAGAAGCCCTTTGCCGCGGATAGAAGTCCTGAACGAGAATTCCCATAGCGAGAAGTTCTTTCCATTGAATCGAATGCTAATCGAATCGGTGGTATTCAAAAGCTCTGATACCATGTTAGACTAGTAAAGCACGAAACACGAGATACGAAACAACACGATATAACGTGGTTCACTAACAGAGTGTTAGCTACTCCACGGGAAAGAGGATGAATCTTATTATGGTGTAATGAAGAAGAGGAAGAAGAGATGATGGCGGCTGTGTGGTTACATACGGTATTTATAGGACTAATTAGGGTTTTAAGTGATTACCCAAACGACACTTAATAAACCCATACATGTTTAACAGGTAAGGCATTCCACAAGTTGGCACTAACTGATCTTGTCGAGTGATAAGAAACTGACATCACAAAACACATTTGAGCATTGTAATTTTATCGTGACATCTTCTCCTTGGAGGAGAGATTATAGATTGCGAACCATTCTAGAAGTTACAACCAAAAAAAGGAGGAAAATGAAAGGTTTAGGGGGGGGGGGAGGGAGGCCGAGACACAGACAATTAGTTTCTTTTCAAGAAATCATATCTAAAATATAAGTTAAAAAATTTGCACCTGAAATATAAGTAAGATTAATCTTTTTATATATTTTCAAGAAGTCATATTTGAAATATAATTAATTTATTTTCAAGGATTCAAAATAGTTTTAAGAACCAGCACATCAATATTCTCTTTGTAGTTTCATGACAGAGTTTTCTTACCTAAATGGTTAATAGTGCCTCATCCTCAGTTAGAGGATAAATAAATATGACTGATCGGCACATAGTGTTCGGTCCTTATAAAAGAATAACTTATTTTCTCATGCCGGTAAAGAGTGCAGAAACAAAGTTATAAAGCCTCAAATTGACATTTTAAAAAGCATTATACTATGATATAGAAATCAATTGATACGATTAATTTTATTATTCTAAAATATTAATAAAATAATATTTTTATTATTCTATATTTAAAACTAATTTTTTATTAATACAATTAATTTTTAATTAAAAATAAAAAATGTTTTTCCACAAAATTTTATCTCCTCCTCTTCTCTCTCCTCCCATATCGAAAATACTTATATCTAAACGTTTCATTTTTCAGTACTAAACGTTTCGCCACTTTTTTATTTTGATACTTTTTGTTTGCAGATATGAGTTTTTTATACTTTTTCACCTCCAACTCTCTTACCCTTCTTCATCTCTCCTCTGCTTCCTCCTCCCTCTGTCTCTCCTCTCTCCTTTCTCCCCTATGATTTCTCCTACTTCCTCTTTTCACCTTTCCTCTCTCCATGGGTGGAACTAGGGGGAGCCGGGCCGAGCCACGTCTCACCCCACTTTCGGTCTCGAGTGTTAAATCAGAGTATAAATATGTGATTTTTTCGAATCCAGCTCAGTGCAAAATTTAAATCCAACTCAGTGTTATTTTAATTCGGCTTAGTTCATCGTTATAATTTCAAACTTAACAACTAAATATATTCTAATACCTTTGTCTTTTAAAAAAATACCCTAATATAGTTAATATACTCAATCATATTAACCATACCCTTCCCTAATGCTAATGTTTCGTCAACATGTGTAGAGGGTTGAGTAAGCACAATACCATTTTATCGGATAAAATGCGCACATGCCCTCATAGTGTTACCAAAATGTACGATATGCCATCATAGTTAAGATTCTGCATCGCGTGCCATTATAGTTAGCCAATAGTGATTTCATTAACATAATTCCAAATGGAAGACTAACATTTGGAATATTAATCCAATCACACAAATAATTATGAACAAGGTAAAAGCCTTGATATTAGAGTCAGCCAATTCCAAGATGATTAAACGACAAATTCACATGATTAACATACCGCCGTTAATTACCAACTTTTGTAAATAACAATACTATTATTAGTTATTATCATTGCACTTAGACTTAGCCCACATCCTATATAATAGCGGCGCGCGGTAACACTTTGCCAACTTAACTACAAAGAAAGAACATCTTTTCTTCTACACTAAACTTAAGCAATTTCTCTCACTCTCTGCCTACTCTTAGTTACCAATTACCATCCAAACTATGGCTCTCGAGAAGAAGCTTACTAAAGTGGTGAAGAAGTGGCAACAAACTGCTCTATTAATGAGGATGAACAAGGGTCGGTTCGTGGTGTACACATCGGACAGAAGAAGGTACGCATTGCCCTTGGAGTTATTGGAGAAAGAAATATTCGTGGAGTTGTTGAAGATGTCAGAGGAAGAGTTTGGCATCTCGAGTCACCAACCTATTGTGTTTCCATTCGACTCTTCTGTTATGGATCATATTATTCACGTCTTGATCTCTAATAAGCACAACAAAGAGGACGACAACACTATTATGTGCCATCAAAGGGATGTTCTTCTTGATGTCTTTTTCACCAATGTTTGTTTACGTGATATTAGTAATAGTGATCAATCTGAACTGGAAACATGTGTAAGGTGTTTACGTGATGATGGGTTGATTTAAATTGTCTGATTAATTATATGATTGATGTGAATAGATTACCAACATATATGTAGTTCGTATACATATGAACTGTGACTAAAAGAAGTTCTTATCTTTTTTGTTGCAAATTGGTTTTGATTTTGAGGCCAGCGACTTTTCTCCTCGCTTTCATGAACCTTAGATTTTAATTTATTTGCCAAGGCAAACTCTCGGGTGGGGAGAACCAAGGTTGCGATCTGACTTAGAAGATGCAAAAAAGAAAAAAAAATAAGGAGAAGGGAGGTTTAGAGGGGATAGGGAAGAAGAAAAAAAAATGAGCTTCCGTTAATGAAAATTTTTTCACCCACGTGATCACCGTAATTAGATCTATGTTTCTGAAAAAAATAATTTATGAAAAAAAATATTTTCTTTGACAGTTTTTACGATGACTAGTCGTACAGTTTGTATGCTGCTTGTACAAACTGTATACAATTCCTATTGATGCTTGTACTGGTTGTATATAAAATGTATACACTGTGAGTTGTACTCTCTGTATTTATTTTTGTACAATTTGTAGTGGGTTGTATACAAACTGTATGCACTTTGTATGGAATTTGTACACTTTGTATTTATTTTTTTGTATTCTTTTTTGTATGGTAGGATCGTAAACAATTCATACAAATTGTATATACTCTATATGAAATTCGTACACTATGTATAAGAATCGTACAACATGTATATAACGTACACTTTGTATGAAATTCGTAAAGACTGCATTGATGAAATAATTAAGCGTGACATCATCGATGAAGTCTTTATGTAGAAACGACGTCCCACAAATTTAAATCTCTCTCCGACCAACTTTTCCTTCGATTCGAAAAAATAATTGGCCGAAAAAAGATTTATTAAATTATTCATACGAGTTGAAGAAGAAGGAAATGACAAATGAGAAGATGATAACCGTAAATGAGATGGATGACTGAGATTGCTGTTGGTTTAAAGACATCAATTGAATTGTTGTCTCTAGAACCATAGTCGTAAATATATTTCAATAAAAACACTGGTAATATATACCAACAATTAAACTTCTTTCCAATATTTTGACCGAATAAATGCATACTTAGAAACCTGACATTCTAATCAACGTAAATACACCAAAAGGTTCTGTTAATCTAAAAAATGGAATCAATGATTCTGTTAACCTTACAGGAGTTTGTTCACACTTATCGTGGAGTCTAGTTCCTGTAACAATGATTTTTTTTTCATCTAACGACAACAACTAATCCCCTCCCTTAAATCTTAGTTGTTTTTGTTGGGGATTTGTGATGACACTCGATTTGACGTGATTATCAGTCTTATTTAAGCGACATTTCTTGGCTTAAGACATGGGTTTTAGGGTAGAATAGCGAATATTCACTCAACTGCTCTATCTCGTGCCATTTGTGTTACTTTGGCCCGTTTCGGGTCTATTTGACGGTTTTCTAGTGTTTTCGTGATAGCACAGGTTTTTGCCGTCAAATAATGTAACCATGGACGTGTCTAAGGCATTGGAATCCCGAGGAACCGCACCGGAATCGATCCAAGGAGTCAATCAAGTCAACACACTTCCTACCCCGTTTTACGCAGGAGTTTTCGGCGAAAAGACATGAGGATTTCGGCGAAAACTCCAGAAGGAATCGGCAGAGCATCACAAGAAGAAGTTTTCGGCGAGAAGTCAAAGTTCTCGCCGAAAACTCTAGACATAAAACTCACAGGGGAATCCGTCGACGAAACAACATTTTACAAAGAACGAAAGTTTTTCGCCAAAAAATCCTTAACAAATCCGGCGAACTTAGGGTTAAGTATAAATACTTAACCGGCGGCCCAATGAAGGACATACCTTAGAATACACATCATAATTCAGAACTTTCACGGTTCCAGACCTAAGAAGTTCGAGAGAACAGAGTTGAAGAGTTCAAAGAGCCAGGAAGAGATCGTGACGCCATCCCTTCACCTCGGAGCTAGGATTGAAGATTACCGGAGAGCGAAGCTTTGCCAGAGTCGTCTTAATTAGGTTTTACAGTTTCTGCCTTTGATTCTTTCGTTATGAACATGAGTAGCTAAACTCGTAGAGCTTAGACTAGATGAACCCTAAGTGACCCAAGGCTTTAAAGCGGTCACAGATCGGCGGTGATTAGATTCAAAGTTCAATCAGTTTCTCTTTCATGTTTGGTTTGTTCTTCATTGTTTATGTTTCCTGTCTAGCTTGATCACCTAGATTAGATTCTTGTTAAGCTGAGGATAGAAGCGAACGCTCGCCTCACTTTAAAACACCAAATCAACAATTAATCTATTCATTGGAGTGTGCCTTTCGTAGGAACCAGTTAGGGTTAATCCACTTCAAGAGTAACTCATAAATCGTTAATAATTCCACAAGTTAGTTTAGTCATCGCAAGAAGCGACCGTACTCGGGAGGCTAATTTATCTTGGTAGCTAGATCGGATAGAGCGAACGTTCGCCAGTCTTAAACCTAAGGGTCAAAAGTTATGGTGGTGTCTTAGAACTTGATTAAACGAGAATTGAAATCCGCTGATCTGTTGATTGCCAATGCTCTGGTGAACTAAGTGGGATTCGAAGTCTAAGCTTGTCTGTCGTTTTTGTTAAGTCAACCAATCTTTCAATCTCTCTTTCAATTTAGTTTTTAATTTCCTTGATTTTCTAGAATAAAAGTCGTGGAACTCACACCACGCGCAACGTGTTAAACCTGAGTAGTCTGCCTTTACTTTTGAGTAGACGATTATTAGAAGACCCGTGGAATACGATCTGCTTTGCTTTTAGCTTAGTAGCTATTTGATACCCTGTTCTGCAGATCATCAATTTGCGGTGTGAATGAAGAAAGAGTTAAGGGGTATTTAATATCACATAGCTAATTGATGGGAAAGTGGAGCTAGATATAAGAGTTCAAACCCACTAAGATTGGTAAAAAGGTTGAGTTGGTGATGTGATGAGCCTCCCATTCCCTGGACCCGGCCCGAGCTACTTTTAACCCATAGCCAGACCAAGTCCTTCAAGGATCGACTCAACATCTACATGGTGGCATGGAGCAAGGAACGACATGAGGAGGATGCCGATCGGATCACCCGATCGGGATACACCCTCCTGACCACCCGGGCGCCACCAAGACAGTCAGGCCAGATGCCGACCCCGGCGCCGGAGTGCCCCGAGTAGTGCTCAACACCGAGCTCCCAAGACACCCAGGCCTTGGGAGGTTTCTGCCCGGCCCAAGACTCCCCTAGATCCCAGAGGCCACCCCTACATCCGCCACCCGAAGAAATGATCAAAAGATAGAAGAAATGATGAATTCCCCCGAAAGGGATAGACCGGGCCGATCGAGCAAAAACCCCGGAGGCCGAGCAACATCAGCATCAGACCCCACGGTGCCCAACATTTGGAGCCCCGTGCATTCCCCAGCCCTAGCACCCGACGCCGCCGCCAATTCCAAGCCCGACACAAAAGGCGGCACCGGCTTTCCTAATCCGGACCGCGCGTGAGCATCAATCCGACCGGATACGTCGAATCCGACGGTGTAGGGTTTTAGCACGTTTATTAATTTTATTCCCTTTTAAGTGTTGGACTCGGATTTCCCTTTTAGTTTTCGATTATTTAGAGATATTTTAATCCTTTTTGTAGTCTATTTAGACTCTAGTTTATTTAATTACTATTTAGGAGTTATTTTCCTAGTAGGAATCGTCGAGCCTGTTCACGATTCCCCTAGTATAAATAAGAGGCTTCGGCCTCACTTTGTATGAAACCTTTTTTGAAATCAAATACAAATCAGAACTTTTGTTCTCAATCCTTTTAAGTTTTTGCTCTCGTGCATAGCTTAGGGAACGATGTTATCAACAGAAGCAACCATCTTCTGTCGTGGAGACGATCGACTGGACACTTAGGGTTCCCGGTTATTTACAACCGACGGGTCCAAGTACGCATCCGCCAAGGATCCATATGTGAGCATAGAGCTGATTCTCAAGACTAACGGTGGTTAGGGTCGTTTGGCAGCCGCGCCGAGGTTCCTCATCCAAGAGGTGAGTGGGTTAAGGACAAGCCGACTACACGGTTCACTCAGTTTTGGTATCAGAGCCTAGGTTCAACACTAGGACCACCAATCTATCCCAGTCTTCAGGTTTGAAACCCTGAATTCATATCCCTTTACCTTTCGTTATTGAAAACTCGTGAAAAACCCTATCTTTGTTACGTAGAAATTTTGCTAGAAAAACTCCATCTATTTTCTTCTTGCTCGAGTTATTTGTAAGGAAGAAAAATCGGTGGCTAACAAGTCATCTAGAAAAATATATAAAGAAGAGACAGAAAACAAAAGAAAACAAAAAGAAAGGCCACCCTCCAGAGTTTGTATCTTAAGAAGAGGGTAGATATATATATATATATATATTGCTTTCGTTGTGCCTAACTAATATGACAAAAGAAGAACTTGCTTTGTTAGAAGCTACCCTATCGTCCATAGCACAAATCTTAACTAGATGAAGGCCTCATTAGAAAGGCTCGAAAGGGCAGCCGAAGGAAACCGAGCGCCAGCACCGATGCCCGGCCCGTGCCTCGAACCTACAATAGCGTCATCCCGGCGCTCCCTCGAGCCCGTACCGGCTCCACCCCTTGACCGCTCAAGAGTACCAACCAAGGGATGCCCCGAACCACCCGCGGCACAACAGCAGGCCAGTTCCAGAAGTTCTACCCGGGGCCACCCCCGGCCCGCATCCCAGTGACCCCAAGTCTAGTGGCGGATCAACCCCCGGACCTTCCCCGAGCGCCGCTACCACCCAGATCACTCGGGCCATGTCCTGAGCCTTGCACAGGCCGCCGCCCGAGACGCCATACAGCCCCCGACCCCGACCGAGCCCCGGCTCCCGCCCCTACGATCGGCCCAACCGCCCGTCCCCGATTCACTGTCCAGCCCCGGTGCCCTAGCCGCCCCGACGCTCCACACAACACCCTCACCAGCACCGACGCTAGCTACCACCGAAACACCCGATCAAGAAAAACCTCAGGTACTCAGCCTTCTCTCGAAGACTTCTCAGTGCCCAAAACATAGGAAACGGATGGGAACAAAGAGACAACTTGTTCCACACCTAGTGTGTGATTCGAAATAAAGTTTGTGGCATGGACATCGACGGCGGCAGCTGCACTAATGCTGTTATCCAGGAGTTAGTGAAGGGGCTCAACCTTCAAACACAAAAACATCCGCAGCCATACAAACTACACTGCTTAGCAATTGCGGAGAGCTAAGGGTCACCCGCCAGGCCTATGTCCCGTTAAGTATTGGAAGATACACCGACCTAGTCCTGTGTGACATCGTACCCATGGAGGCTGCCCATGTGTTACTAGGCCGACCATGGCAGTTTGATAGGTTTTCCAAACATGATGGGAGAACCAATAGTTATAGTCTAATTCATGAAAACACCGAATACAAACTGAAACCTCTATCTGCTTCTGAAATCCTACAAGACAAAGTAGAGAGGAGGGTTATTCGAGAGAAACAAAGAGAGAGAGCTCAAGAGTAGAGAAAAGAGAGAACAATTGAGTGAAACCATAGGCTCAAAAATAGACAAACCAAACCCTAAAGGACCCATCGGTAAGAAAAGTGAGAAGAGAGAAGACCTGATTACCACACCTAGGGACGTCAAGCAAGCCCTAGTGGCCAGGAAACCTATGGTGGTGGTCCTCTACAAAGAATGCTTAACTACAAACCCTAACCCGACGATACCTAGTGTTATTGTCTCTCTCTTACAGGATTACAAAGACGTATTCCCCGAAGAAATCCCAAGTGGCCTGCCACCACTCCGAGGGATTGAGCATCAGATTGATTTGGTGCACGGGGAAGCCCTACCAAACAAGGTCGCCTACCAAACCAACCATGAAGAAACCAAGGAGATCCAGTCACAGGTAGAAGCTTTAATGGACAAAGGCTACATCCGGGAGAGCATGCGCCCTTGTGCCATTCCTATTATCTTAGTGCCAAAGAAGGAAGGAACTTGGAGGATGTGTGTCGACTGTAGAGCTATCAACAATATAACAGTTAAGTACCGATACCCTATTCCTAGACTAGACGACATGATAGATGAACTGCATGGATCTACCATCTTTTCTAAAATAGACCTTAGATCAGGGTATCACCAAATTCGAATGAAAGAAGGGGACGAATGGAAAAATGCTTTTAAAACTAAGTTAGGGTTATATGAATGGATGGTCATGCCTTTTGGTTTGACTAACGCGCCTGGTACCTTCATGAGATTAATGAACCAAGTTCTTCGACCCTACATCGGTAAGTTTGTAGTAGTATACTTTGATGACATCTTAGTCTACTCCAGAAGTCTCGAAGACCACCTAGGGCACCTTCAGTCTGTTCTAGAAACTTGAAGGAAGGAACAGCTATATGCCAACATGGCCAAGTGCACCTTTTGCACCGATCACCTTGTTTTCCTTGGTTTTGTTGTCAGTTCATCAGGGATTAGGGTGGATGAAAAGAAGATCAAGGCTATCAAATCCTGGCCAACCCCACAAAGCATCACCGATGTCAGAAGCTTCCATGGGCTGGCTAGTTTCTACCGAAGATTTGTGAGAGATTTCAGCACCATCGCTGTCCCTCTCACGGCGGTCATCAAAAGAGATCTACCCTTCCTGTGGGGCACGCCCCAACAAGAAGCCTTTGAGACCTTAAACAAGAGGCTGACCGAAACACCTCTCCTCATGCTTCCAGACTTCAACAAACATTTTTAGATAGAATGTGATGCTTGTGGAGTAGGAATCGGTGCCGTTCTTATGCAAGAAGGGAGGCCTATCGCTTACTTTAGTGAGAAACTCAATGAAGCCACCCTTAACTACCCCACCTATGACAAGGAGCTTTATGCCCTAGTTCGAGCATTAAAAACTTGGCAGCATTACTTCTTGCCCAAGGAATTCATCATCCACACGGATCATGAATCCCTTAAGTACCTCAAGGCCCAACACAAGCTCAACAAAAGACACGCCCGATGGGTAGAATTCATTGAATCCTTTACCTACATCATCAAGTTCAAATAAGGTAAAGAGAATGTGGTAGCCGACGCCCTTTCTCGAAGGTATAACCTCCTCTCTGTCCTCACCACAAAGTTCCTTGGGTTCGAACACATTAAAGAACTTTATGCTACTGATCGCGACTTTAAAGATATTTTCGAAGCTTGTGAGCAAGGAGGATTTGACAAGTACTACCGGCAAGATGGGTTCTTGTTTAAAGAAAACAAGCTCTGCCTACCTAACCACTATTGCAGGACTGTACTAGCCCTAGAAGCTCATAGAGGAGGACTAATGGGGCACTTTGGGGTAGCCAAGACTTTGGCCACCCTCAAGGAGCACTTCTACTGGCCCAAGATGTGCCACGATGTGGAGAAGATACTTGCTCAGTGCTCTAAGTGCCAAAGGGCTAAGTCTCACCTCCAACCCTATGGGTTGTACACCCCCTACCTATCCCCAAACACCCGTGGGTTGACATCTCGATGGACTTCATTCTAGGACTACCTAAGACACGAAAGGGGAAAGACTTTATCTTAGTAGTGGTAGACAGGTTTTCAAAAATGGCTCATTTCATTGCCTGTCACAAGGCAGATGATGCCTCCAACATCGCCGACCTGTTCTTTCAAAAGGTGGTCCGACTACATGGGATTCCAAAGACTATCGTGTCCGATCGCGATTCCAAGTTGCTTAGCTACTTCTGGAAAACCCTCTAGGCCAAGATTGGTACTAAACACATGTTCTCTACCACTTGCCACCCTCAAACAGACGGCCAAACCGAAGCAGTGAATAGGTCCCTCTCTCAGATGCTTAGAGCCATCATTTCCTCTAACATCCGAACTTGGGAAGAATGCCTTCCCCATGTTGAATTCGCCTACAACCGGGCTATTCATTCAGCCACCTAGTACTCACCCTTCGAGCTTGTCTATGGGTTCAACCCCATTAACCCCTATGGACCTATCGCCACTACCTTTACATGAGTTCCTGGATGTCGGAGGTCAAGAGAAGGCTAAATACGTTCAAAAGCTACACGAAAAGGCCAAGGCCAACATAGAAAGAAGGACTGCTCAGTACGTAAGAAATGCCAACAAGGGAAGAAAAGAAAAGATCTTTGAGGTTGGTGACCAAGTGTGGATTCACTTCCGAAAAGATAGATTCCCTGAGCAAAGGAAGTCTAAACTGCTTCCTAGAGGCGACGAACCTTATACCATACTTCAGAGGATCAACAATAACGCCTACGTGTTAGATCTTCCTAACTCCTATGGGGTAAGTGCTACTTTTAATGTTGATGACCTAACACCATACTATGATGAGGTCTATGCAGATCCGGATTCGAGACCGAATCCTTTCAAGAAGAGGGGAATGATGAGACTCCCGTTCCCTGGACCCGGCCCGAGCTATCTTTAACCCGTAGCCAGCCCAAGTCCTTCAAGGATCAACTCAACATCTACATGGTGGCATGGAGCAAAGATCGGCATGAGGAGGATGCCGATCGGATCACCCGATCGGGATACACCCTCCTGACCACCCGGGCGCCACCAAGACAGCCAGGCGGGATGTCGACCCTGGCGCCGGAGTGCCCCGAGCAGCGCTCAGCACTGAGCGCCCAAGACACCCAGGCCTTGGGAGGTTTCTGCCCGGCCCAAGACTCCCCTAGATCCCAGAGGCCACCCCTAGCATCCGCCACCGAAGAAATGATCAAAAGATAGAAGAAATGACGAATTCCCCCGAAAGGGATAGACCGGGCCGACCGAGCAAGAACCCTAGAGGCCGAGCAGCATCAGCATCAGACCCCACGGTGCCCAGCATTTGGAGCCCCGTGCATTCCCCAGCCCTAGCACCCGCCGCCACCGCCAATTCCAAGCCCGACACAAAAGGCGGCACTGGCTTTCCTAATCCGAACCGCGCGTGAGCATCAATCCGACCGGATCCGTCGGTTTAGGGTTTTTAGCACGTTTATTAATTTTATTCCCTTTTAAGTATTGGAATCGGATTTCCCTTTTAGTTTTCGATTGTTTAGGGATATTTTAATCCTTTTAGTGATCTATTTAGGACTCTAGTTTATTTAATTACTATTTAGGAGTTATTTTCCTAGTAGGAATCGTCGAGCCTGTTCACGATTCTCCTAGTATAAATAAGAGGCTTCGGCCTCACTTTGTATGAAACCTTTTTCGAAATCAAATACAAATCAAAACTTTTGTTCTCGATCCTTTTAAGTTTTTGCTCTCGTGCATAGCTTAGGGAACGATGTTATCAACAGAAGTAACCATCTTCTGTCGTGGAGCCGATGGACTGGACACTTAGGGTTTCCGGTTATTTACAACCGACGGGTCCAAGTACGCATCCGCCAAGGATCCATAGGTGACCGTAGAGCCGATTGTCAAGACTAACGGTGGTTAGGGTCGTGTGGCAGCCGCACCGAGGTTCCTCATCCAAAAAGTGAGTGGGTTAAGTACAAGCCGACTACACGATTCACATCATGATGGGCCCTCGCGTCATCGCGTCTCGCCTCGGCCTTGGATTAGGATTCAGTCAAAATATTTTATTTGATTCAATTTTTTTGCGACCCGACCGATTTGGTTTGACCAGATAAGTCATTTAGAATCTGCGGTTTAAATCCAAAACATAATTGGTTTTTAAACCGGTTCATACGTGAACCGACATGTCTGTTCGGTTCAAACCAGCCAACTGCCAGAAGGCCCTTCATTTACTATAAATGGAGACTAGTCCCTGCACTTTTCTTTCACTGATTTCCCCCTCTCTAAACTCATTCTCTACACAGAAAAGGTTTTTGCAGTCACTCTTTCAAAGACATTGAAATCGAGTCGAGTGGTTCGCCATTCGTTGTGTTCGTCGATCGCTTGCGTTTGAAGCACCACTACACTTGTGAGGTAAATCTGTTTTATCTTGGGAGAATTGATTCCGTTAACCTTGGGTGACGTAAAGGGGAATAACAATTCTGAAGGACAAATCGAGAAGTCAATTGACTCGAATTAGTCCTTTGTGTCTTTGCATGCTTGCTTGCTTTGATTTCTTGTTTTGTAGTTTACGGTACCAATAGTTTCATCTTGTGGTCTTATTTTATTCTTTATAACTTTAAGTTATTTTAGTTTGTTGAAATTTTCTCTCATTTTCTATCACCAAAAAGTTTTCCAACGAATTTCCCGATAACACGAGCCTCTGTTGGCTAAATTTTTTCGACCCACGTGATCACCGTAATTAGATCTATGTTTATGGGGAAAAAAATTTCTCCTGCCAATTTTTATGACGGCTAGTCGTACAATTTATATGCGGCTTGTACAAACTGTATACAATTCGTATTGATATTTGTACAAGTTGTATACACTTTGTATGAGCTGTACACTCTATATTTATTTCTGTATAGTCTGTAGTGGAGTTGTATACAAAATTTATACACTTCGTATGGAATTTGTACACTCTGTATTTATTTTCGTACATTTTGTTTTTTTTCGTATGGTAGGATTGTAAACAATTCATACAACTATATATAGTCTATATGAAATCTTTACATTATGTATGAGAATCGTACAACATGTATATAACGTACACTCTGTATGGAGTTCGTAAAAGCTGTTCTTACGGAATAATTAAATGTGCCATCATCAGCGGAGCCGCCATATAGAAATGACGTCCCACGAATTTAAATGTGTTTTCGACTAACTTTTCCTAAGATCGAAAAAATAATTGGCCGAAAAAAGATCTCATTCATACGAGTGGAAGAAGAAGAAAAAACAAGTGAGAAATGAGGACCATAGATTAAATGTATGGTTGAGATTGTTGCTGATTTGAAAACAACACGTGAGATGTTGTCTCCGGAACCGCACTCGTCGGTTGGCCATATCAAATTTTAGAAGGAATTATGAACAGAAATAAACAAAAACAGCAACTCGTTACTTTACTCAAAATTGAGTGAGTGATAAGTTACTCGATCCAAAATTGAGTGACGAAAATGCTTAACCTAATGGTCTAACTATTACTAACATAGTTTTTAGCAGAATGACTCATCTATGTTGATTGTTTCTCAGAGGGGTCCATTACCATGTGCTGGCAAGACCTACGGCACAAGGCCTCAAATATTTGGGGCCTCACTCATGTTTGGCTCAAGCTACCAATTTTTACTAATACAATAAAATTATTCTAGTATTATTCGAATTATCGACATCTAAACTAAATTAATTAGGAGACAGCTTATTTGGGGCCTCAATTTTCATGACACTAATGAGTAAAATACACAAGACACAACTGAACTATTATTTCCTTTCACATTCACCACTAAATAATTTTTATTCACCAAATACTATCAAACTTGTATATTCATTTCACCAATTATCATTTTGTCCTATTTTGTTTGGGATGATGACGTGGTATGAGTGGAAATATAATGCAACTATAGTATATTGAAATTTTTTGGTCTTCTTGTGATTGTTGCTAGTTCTCATAGAAGTTTTTCTAAGTTGACGTTATTGAAATTCTATTTGCGTACAATGACATATGGAAGACTTAAGGGATTAGTAATGATGGATATTGAGAATAAATTTTGAAGATATGAATATTAAAGAGCTCAACAACAATTTTGTTTACAAAAAATATTTTCGTAAATATTTTAAGATTTTTTTGTCTAATAATTTATATTTTTATTATGTTTTAAAAAAATATTGGTTATAATTTTTTTGCCACATCTAACTTTTATAACAGGGCCTCCAAAAATGATTGGATGCCTCTGTTGTTTCTGATAAAAAAATTTATTATTTTAGAGTACTCAAGAATCACAATAGATTTGTTAACCAGCCATCTATAGATAACTAGTAAAAGATTTATACATATTAACGATGGTTTGGTAATCTATTGATAAACATACAAAACACCTGTAAAACAAGTATATAATCATACAATCAACAACGATCTATAAGCATTGATGGTAGCTTTTGTTGAAGCAAGATGTAAATAATATGATCCATAACAGAAGAGTTGAATGGAAACACAATAGGTTGGTGACTCGGGATGACGAACTCTTCCTCTGACTATAAGATATATTTTAATACATTAATATATCTTCCTTTTCTTATTTGACCCAAATAATTTAACCTGATATGGTTAGGAAAAACTATTGGATAAAGCCTTTTCCTTTATGGGTTTGGACTTAGAAGTTAATCCTAATTAATAACTCAAACCTTGAAGGACGGTTGAAATTAAAAGATCATTAAGGTTTGGCCCCTCTCTTTGCCTATAAATATAGCTCTTATTCCAACATAAGAGTTAAGCCGTAAAAACACACTAAGAGTTTATAGGAAAGAGAGAGAAGGCGAAACCCTCCTAGTTCGAGATCAAGATTGGCAGATCCGCTCCCTCTCTTGCACGCTTTTGGATGATTATCGCTATTCCTCTTCTGTTCATCGACCCCTGTCGATCACCATGTCTATGAGCATGTCGATTTAAGTTTATATAACTAGATCGCATGATTAAGATCTTCAATTACAGTTTACATGTGGTATCAGAGCCTTTGTTGCTATCTTGCATCTAGTTCGTTTATGATAGAATAGATCTTGGATTATGTTTCCGCGTTTACCTATGATATGTTCTATATCTATGTTTTTCGATTTACCCTAAACGAAAACATCATTTTCGTTCTTCTGTTTCGATAGATTATTAGGGTTTTTATTTCGTTTACCCTTTTAGGGTTCTTAATTAGATCTAATAATCTAATCAGATCCTTTATAGATGAAATTACAGTTAGGATTTTTTTGTTTTCATCCTTTATTGTCTAAACTGTCGTTTCTGCTCAAACGCTTTCTTCCCAAATTCAATTGACGATGTCAGAACGAGCTGATTTTTGGTGGGCTGCTTGAAAACGGTGAGATCTTCAAGAAAAAATAAGCGAAATTTCATCGTTTAGAACCTTAGAAACCCGTTTTTATATTTTTCGGACGTATAATTCACTTCTTTCCGAATTAATTTAGAGATTTAGGATTTCTTAATCTATAATAAATCATTCATATATATTATACTGAATTAATAATCACCACAATGATTTTAATTTGGTTCATGTATGATGATTGAAATAATTAATTAACATTCAAATTATAGATTGATGTCCACCACAGTGGACACAATGAAAACTATGAATGTTAGACTAAGTAAAATTAAACTACGATTGTTTACTCAAGTATAGATGTTACCCACATGTAACCTATGCATTAAAGTAGACAACCACTAAAGGAGATGATTCTTTTATAGGTTTGCAAGCGTGGTAGTATCCACAGATACCATGTTTACTTGATTTAAAGATCTGAATCACTCAATTATAAATCTTAGCCATAAAATTATAGTGTGTTTTTCTAATTAAAGTGAGCCTATTTCTATAATTGTGGTTCTTCAATGCAGCAACCTCAACTCCTTTGTCGATTTTGTCCCACTACTTGGAGGGAACAATTATGTTGGATGGAAGGAACATGTTGAGTTCTACTTAGGTGTACTAGACATCGACCATGCCTTGACATCAGATCAGCCAGCTGCCCTCACCGATATCTCAACTGTTGAAGATAAGATAACTTTCAACTCCTGGACTAGAGCAAACAAATTGTGCCTTAAGTTTCTGCGTTTGACATCTGCTCCAAACATCAAATCTGCCATACCTGAAACTGATAATCAAACTGCCAAAGATTATCTCCAAGCCATCACTGAACGCTTTAAACCTGGAGATAAAGCAGTTGCGGGAAAATTGATGTCTGAACTCACTTCTACCCGTTTTGACGGTACCAAGACCATGCAACAACACGTACTCGACATGGCAAATTTGGCTTCAGGTTTAGGAAAATTGGACATGACTGTGGAAGATGACTTCCTAGTCCAATTTATCTTGAACTCACTGCCTGACCAGTATGGGCCCTTCCAGATTCACTATAATACCATCAATGAGAAATGGAATATGAATCAACTGTCCAATAAATTGGTGTAGGAAGAGGGCTTAGGCAACAAAATGTTAGCGTTGCTCAAGCCAACTTCATGCATGGTAATGGGAAAGGGAAGACCAATAAAGGTTGAAAGGGTGGAAAGACTAACAATTCCAACCATAAAGGGTCATCCAATTTGCCGATTCAATCTACCTCCAAAAAAATCAAGAAGGATGAGTGCAAATTTTGTCACAAAGTTGGACACATCCAGAGGGATTGCATAAAGCGCAAAGAATGGTTCAAGAAGAAGGGTAAGTCTCTTGCCTTTGTATGTTTCGAATCAAACTTTGTGGAAGCACCTTCTAATACTTGATGGATTGATTCTGACTCTAATGTACTCGTTTCAAAATTAATGCAGGGATTTCTTACAACCCATACCACTATAAGACTAAATGAAGCATTTCTTCACATGGGCAATAGGTCAAAAGCTAAAGTTGAAGCCATCGGAACCTTTCGTTTTGTTTTAAGTTCTGGATTTCATTTGGATTTGGAGAATACCCTTTATGTACCTTGATTTCTCGCAATTTGATTTTTTTGTCTAAACTAGATATTGATGGCTTTTCAATTCGGATTGGTGGTGGTTGTTTTAGTTTACTAAAAAATAATGAATTAATTGGTTCTGGAATTTTGATTGATGGGTTGTATCAACTCACACTCGATAATGACTTCTCTGAATCTCTCAATATCTCCCTACATTCTCAAGTCGGTTTGAAACATGGTCGATTAATTGAAAGCTCTTCATTCTTGTGGCATAAACGTTTGGGTCATATATCCAATGAAGGAGTTAATCTCTTGGTAAAATATGAAATTTTTGGTCACTCGATTTTACTGATTTTGGTACTTGTATAGATTGCATTAAGGGAAAGAAAACTAAACATACCAAGAAAGTAGCCACAAGAAGCATCGAGCTACTTGAAATAATACACACAGACATCTGCGGTCCCTTCCTTTGGTGGAGAAAAATACTTCATCACCTTTATCGATGACTATTCACGTTATTGCTATCTTTACCTATTGCATGATAAATCTCAATTTGTAAACGTTGTAGAGCTTTACATCACTGAAGCTGAGAGACAATTATCTAAGAAAGTAAAAATCATTAGATCAGATAGAGGTGGTGCTATGGAAAATTTGATGAATTAGGACAACATCCTGACCCTTTCGCTAAACTCCTTTAGAAATTAGGAATCGTTCCTCAATACACGATGCCCAATCACCCTGGATGAATGGTGTAGCTGAGAGACGTAATTGTACCTTAATGGAGATGGTTAGAAGCATGATGAGCAATGCTAATTTACATGTTTCTCTATGGATGCACACCCTTATGACTGCTGTTTACATCTTGAATAGGGTTGGTTAGGAAAAACTGTTGGATCAAGTCTTTTCCTTTATGGGTTTGTACTTGGAAGTTAACCCTAATTAATAACTCAAACCTTGATGGACGGTTGAGATTAAAAGATCATTAGGGTTTGACCCTCTCTCTGCCTATAAATATAGCTCTTATTCCATCATAAGAGTTAAGCCGTAAAAACACACTAAAAGTTTATAGGAAAGAGAGAGAAGACGAAACCCTCCTAGTTCGAGATCAAGATCGACGGATCCGCTCCCTCTCTTGCACGCTTTTGGATGATCATCGCTATTCCTCTTCTGTTCATCGACCCCTGTCGATCACCATGTCAACGGGTATGTCGATTTATGTTTATGTAACTAGATCGCATGATTAAGATCTTCAATTACAGTTTACACTGACATCTTCAACAACTCCACAAATATTTCTTTCTCAAACAACTCCAACGACAATGTGTACCTTCTTCTGTCCATTGTGTATACCACGAACTGACCCAGGGGCGCAACTACATTAGGGCTGGGGGATGCCACGACGTCCCGAGAATTTGAAACCGTCAATAAATTTATATGGTACGCTTACAAATTTAAAAACATAATAGTAATACAATATAAGCAGAATGGGACCAAAAGACATAAAATTGTTATAGTTGGATGGCTAAAGAACTTGTTTTTGTTTGGGAATGACATTGTTTCAATTCTTGGTAGAAGGAAATATTTTGGGCCTCTTTACCTTTTTTTTTTGTCCTAGAGTCCTAGGAATTGCATAATAATTCAAATAGTTACATTCACATTTAATATTTATTATAACATAGTTCGTGTTTACTATTATTTTTTTTAGTTCTGTTAGTTAATTACTTCATTACATGTTTTTTATTTAATTTTATAATTTTTTTTTACAGTATTTTATATATTTTTATAACAATTGAATAGGTATTCCTTTTTGAATTGAAGGTAAATAGTTAAAGGATCAAATACTCAAAACGTCCCGAAACTATAGGGTGGGTTAGAAACTCGTCCTAAAACTTTAATTTAAAATTCAACAATCTAATTCAAATCTAAATCTAAACTCATCTAACTTATACACTCTAGTTCAAAACTAAATCTAATGAGTAGGATTGATTTAATTTTAAATTTGAATCAATTTAAGATGAATTTAAATTATATTCTCGATGACATGTCAATGTTGAATTTTAAATTAAAGTTTTAGGATGAGTTTGTAACCCACCCTATAGTTCGGGACGTTTTGAGTATTTGACCCAATAGTTAAAAGATGAAGAAATTTATAAATTTTATACACTCATGATTTGAATAACCACTTATTATAGTGACATACGAGAATATGGATTAGTGTTCAACCTCCTCTTGTATTATTCCTATTGACAAGTTATCTTTTCATGACAAACTAGGGATATAGGTATTTGTACACAATATACGTTGATTATTTGAACAAAAGGGATATATCTTGTTAATTCTTCTATTGGCTAGATGATTGGTTTGGGTGTGATTACAGTTTGAGTTGTCTCAGTGGGGTTTTAGAGGCGTGGCTGGTGTTTCGGGTGGGATTTTAGAGGGTGTGGTTGGTGTTTCGGGTGGGGTTGAAGCCATACCTTTAATTGTTTTTGCTTGTTTCATTTCCATGCTGTGTGAGTTCTTGGATGAAATGCTTCACGTTGCTTGTTGATTGGTTTGTAACTGACTCTATTGAACCAGGGGCAGAATTAGGGGGCAGCCGGGCCGAGCCCTAGCTCACCCCATTTTCGGTCCGAGCATTGAAACCGATTATAAATTTATGATATTTTTGAATTCTGCTCAATGCAAATTTCAAATCCTGCTCAATATTATATTAATTCGATGATTTGAAAATCTAATATTTTTTTTACAACCTTGTATTTTTAAGAAACCCTACCTAATATAGTTAATAGACTTATCATATTTAACCATACCTTTATAGTAATACTCATTAACATGCGTAGATGGTTTAGTTCGACCAATCATTTTTTTACGACTTATAAATTAGCAAGCAATGTAATATTTGGTGATAAATCATCCAAGTAAAAAAATATTTCGCCGGTGGCACATTTTCATTTGATCGAGAGGAATACTAATAAAGTTTAGAAAAGATATTGGTTGCAATGAATCAGTGGCAAGTAACATCGCATACTAAAAGTAAAATATATATCTACCGCAATATATCTTCTTTTAATATAAGTAAAATTAGCTCAAAATTTGTTCCGATTTCGGCTCAGTACATCTTTCAATCCTGGTTCCGCCCCCTGTATTGAACTCTCTTTTTGTAGGGATTTCATGCTATTCTTTTATTTAAAATCACCTTAGGCTCAGGATCCGGACCCAACCTTTAAAGGTTGGACCGGATCCAACCAAAAACAGGGAGGGCAAACTCGTCATTCCAATAAAATTATTAAAACTCACCGTCTCCTCTCTCTCCTGAATCAGACCAACATCCACAAACTCCGATCATCCCTCCCCCAACTTCTTCCATCTGCCTCCTCGAAATCCCTTTTCAAAGCTCTGACCACGGCCTCCCTCCCTCGCAATTTATTCAGTGACCAAATTGAAATTTGGTCTACTAAACCAAATCAACCACAACCAATCATTTATTATTAAATATTCTATAAATCATTTAATATTTTAGACAGTTAATATAATTAATACTGTTAGGATTTGCGGCTATATTTTAGACAGTCAATTTCTACAGGCTGTCCTAGTACAGTTCCTGCAACGTTCAAATACAAAAGTTACACTTAGTTACTAGCAGCTAAACTGTCATAGTTACTAGCACCAAACTGTCCTAGTACACTTAAATGAACACCATAATCTGAAATTATACATGTCCTAGTACATCTAACCAAATATACCTGTCCTAGTACAACGAAATTATACATAAGCTGAATATAAGCTAATGCCCAAATACAGTTCATACAAGCATCCAAATTAGAAGCAGCCAACCACTTCGAAAACAATCAAAGGAGTTCCATATCAGAACCCATCCAAACAGATTGTATGAAGATGCAGAAGTACCTCTCAAACATCAAAAGCAAAACTCCAACCGGAACAAGAAACCATCATTGACATACTAAATTTTTTAGGATTGAAACAAAATATAAGTAAGTTTCCTAGTACATCTAACCAAATATAACTTCCTAGTACAATGGAATTATAGAATTTATGCTCAATTACGTTGTCATATACCTGCAGCTACGAAGCACCATACGAGTTCCAATTTCAGATTTCAAACCAGTTCAAAACAGGAGGCAATTCAAAACTAGAGCTAGAGTTTCAATTTCAACACATGGAAAGCCTCCACTTACCTCAAAAAACTGCTTTCCAGGTTTAGAATGAAGATTTTGAAAATACAACGAGGGTTTCCGAGTCGGCTAACGTCGTCGGAACTGAAAATAAAAAAACAGGGGAACAGTTTGACGAACAAGAACTCGAGTTAGTATTAGGACAGGTATACCCGGGCTTTAGGACGTAGAGTTAAAGAGTTTGATCCCGACCGAACTCTTACCTGAAGATGGGACTAATCGGCAGACGGCAAAGACTCGCCGGCGGCTCTAAATTACTTCTTCGCAATGCAGGGGAACTGAACTGACGGCAACGATTGAACGAAAGCGGGTGGAATGCCTGGTCTTAGGCGGTTAATGTGCGCCGGTTAGGGGGTGTTATCGGCGAGCTGGTTGTGGGGGAGTTATCGGGGGATTTGCTTGGGGAAATTTGGCGGGATTGTTGTGGGAAGAAGTGTGTGGGTGTCAAAATCGGAAAGACGACTGCGCGGGAAGCTATTCCGCCGCCGGCACCGACTTGGTGAGATCGGCGAGGGTTTGGGAAGCTTTTCCGCCGCCGGCACCGACCAAAGTGAGATCGGCGAGGGTTTTTGGTTTTGGAGCTTTGGGGAAGGCGGCGGGTTTGGGAGTATTAGGGAAAATCCAAAAAGTGATTTCTTAGCTGTTTATTGGCTAGAAATCCGAAGATATCTTCATTAATTCCCCCATGTTTTTAGCTTTTTTCCGTTTTTGAATGTTTTTCCTTATTTGTATTTTTTTTTTCATTTAATTAGATCAAATTAATCCTCACCATTCATTTCAAATCTGATGGCTGCTATTGATTTGGTCTAATAGACCAAATTTAAGCCTGGGCTCCCAATACAATCCGTCCCTCCCTGCATAGAAAACACCGACGTCCTCCCTTACCCGCTCATCATCCGCCTCCTCCAAGCCTCCACCACTCTCCGCCCCGCCTTCAAAACCCTCGTTCGCGATCTCTTCGTTGATGACAGTAATAGTCGTCTTTGTATAATCGCCAACATCTTCTTCGGCTGGACGGCCACCGTTGCCAGAGAGATCGGAGCATTTCACGCAGTGCTCAGCGGTGCCGGTGGGTTCGGATTGGCCTGCTATTACTCAATCTGGACGTCGCTCCCTCACCGGAATTCCGATGAGTTTTTCCAATTGGATGATTTCGAGGAGGCGTCGAGGATTCAGAAGACGCAACTGCCGCTGAGTATCCTGGAAGCGGATGGGTCTGATCCATGGTATCTGTTCCATAGCAAGAGATGTTGAGGGTAGTTTTAATAATTATTAGGCGGAGATGTTAAGGGTTGGGGCTGTGACAAAGCTGTGTATGGTGATTCAGGCTGATTGTGCTGCTTATTTGAAAGACAAGGCTAGGAAGATACTAAAGGATCATTCTTCCTTGTGGAACAACTCTCCTTGCATTTCTGTCTATCTTCTCACCTTGTATCCCGGCCGTTAGCCTGCTACCCACACCTGCAAACTCCACACTTACTGAATATACGTTAGGCTGATCTTGAACTAGATTGATGAGGAAGAGTAAGTAATAAGTAGAATTCATATCCAATTATAATATTAACTATTTAAGTGATAACAAGTTATCAACTAATAATAATAATAGGTTATTACCTCAAAAATGTTAACTAGTTAAAAACAACTCGTTAACAAAAAAATCTATACAAATTGATTAATGATAACTCGTTAACTAGTTATCTAAATTACGATATTAACTGGTTAACTAATTTCGATAACTAGTTATCACCTATAAATCTTGTTAACTAGTTATCTAAATCATGATGTTAACTAGTTATCATCTTAAAAAATGTTAACTAAATAACATAACTAGTTAGATAACCTGTTAACAAAAAATCTCGTTAAATTTTTTATTATATGATTATTCGTTAACTAGTTATCAGGTTAAAATATGTTAACAAATTATCAAACAATAAACGTTATTAACTAGTTATCAGTTAAAAATCATGTTAACTAATTATCAGTTAAAAAAATGATGTTAACTAGTTTACTAATTTTGATAACTAGTTATCAGGTAAATACACCCATTAACTAGTTATCTAATCATGATGTTATCTAGTTATCAAATAATCTCGTTACCTAGTTATATAACAAGTTAACAACTTGATAACTAGTTAACTCAGTTAGATAGATAACAAGTTAACTAGTTATCTAAAACTGTTAACAATTTGATAAGTTAACTAGTTAACTCGGTTGGTTAACTAGTTAACAACTTGATAAGTTAACTAGTTAACTCGATTGGTTAGCTATTTATCATCTTAAAAAAATGTTAACTAGTTAACTCGATAAGTTATCTAGTTAACTAATTATGTTTTTTTTTTTTACTTAGATAGCTCCGTGAGGAGAATCAAGGTAGTAAGCAGTAAATTAACTACAATCTACCCAGGGAGTGAGGACTACCGGCAACACCCCTGGGAGATATCTAAGAGCCAAACGTGCCACAGAATGGGCGGCCCTATTTGCTGAACGGCGGACCGTAAGCAGCCTGAAGCTTGGACTGGAGCCCATCAGACGAAGGATCTCTTGGACGATAATCCACCCAGTGGATCTTAATCCTTCGTGATCACGAACAACTTTCGAAACCATCTCTGCATCACCTTCAAAATCAACCTGAAAAAGGCCAGAAAAGACACACCAAGCTACCGCAACTCTACATGCTAAAAGTTCAAGGATAAAAGGATCCAAAATACCTGGTAAGGAGTCCCTACAACATGCAGAACCATACCATCAGGAGACCGGAGAACCCACCTTGTGGCTCCACCATGGGGGGAGCAGACAGCACCATCAACGTTAATCTTTAGGCGGTTTTGTAGCGGGGGGGACCATTGGGACCATTGGGGGTGTCGGGGAAGTAAGGGGAGCGGCGAGAGAGAGGGCTGAGAGGGTGGTGGATGATAGAAGAGGGGTAATTCAGATAAATGTGAGGCAAATTGTCCGTACATGGATTCAATACGAAATTGAGCATGATTAAAGAGACGTGATTTCTGCTCTTCCAGACCCTCCACCAAGCAAGAACCCAAATAGGTGCTAGGTTAAGTTGACGCTGGAATATGGACCTCCAGTAAATTGCAAAGTGAGTATTGAGGAATGTTGGAGGCGTCAAACGGGCCATCCTGTAGAAAGCTAAGGACACTGGGCATTCAAACAACATATGCTCAATTGTTTCTTCGGCTGAGTGACCAACGGGGCAGATTAAATTCAGCTCCATACCTCTAGATGCCAAACATTCCAAAGTTGGTAAAATCCTATGAAGTAAACGCCAAAGAAAAAATTGGAGTTTTGGTTGGACAGGGATTTCCCATGATGATAGCCACAAGACGTCATCTTGTGTGTCAACACAGTGTTTACATGGCTTCTTGGTTTTTTTCCGTCAATAGGCCAAATCATAACCAGAAGAGGTGGAATAATGCCTCGTCCCGGAGTAGTGCCAAACTATGGTGTCTGGGTAGGGCGTCAAGGGAAGAGGCAACCCAAGTATACTTTTAACCGAAGATTCAGAAAAATGTAATTGCAATAGTGGGAGATTTCCATGCCCCGAAAATTGAAGCCAGCAACAGAGGGAGGACCCGTGTAAGAGCCTTCTACTCGTTGAATGGCTGGTTGTGGATGTGTCCCCGGGACCCAATTCACTTGTAAGGGGTGTAAGAGATAGCCAGAACTGACCTGCCACGTAGACCTTGCTTTAGTAAATGAAGACCATGGAGCAGTCCTTGAAAGCCAGGGGAGGGTTGAGAACCTTCACGTGCTTGTAGGATGGTTTGTCCTTCAAAATATTTAGCACGTAGTACACGTGAAATTAGTAGCTCGGGCTCATGAAGGATTCTCCAACACTGTTTGGCTAACAGAGCTTGATTGAACAGAATAAAATTTTTGAAATCTAGTCCACCCAGATGCTTAGGTAAAGATAGACGGGACCAAGAAATCCAGTGTTTCTTCTTACTGGTGCCAACTTGCCCCCACCAAAATTTGGCCATAAGACCATTCAAACGAATACAGGTTTGGTCTGGTAGCCGATAGCAAGACATTGCATAGACAGGGAGTCCTGAAATTACCAATTTTAATAATGTGTGAATACCAGCAGGGGACAAGCATTGTCGTTTCCAACTACTCAGGAGTAAGGATACCTGGTCCTCCAAAAATTGGAACGTCTCTTGCTTTGACCTAAGGAAGATGCAAGGAAGACCAAGATATCGCTGCCGTGGTTCAAAAAGTGTGACCCCAGCATTGTCAGATACTCTGTTTGCTTACTTGCAGGGGTATTATGGCTAAAACGGGCTGCTGATTTTGAAAGATTAACTATCAGGCCACTCATATCCTCATAGTTTTGAAGGAGTCTTTTCAGAACCTGAATTGAGGAGCGGGTCACTTTCAGGAAAAGAATTGTATCATCAGCAAACATTAGGTGTGAAATCCTTGGACATCGACTATTTAATCCAATACCACTTAGTGAATTTGTGAGAATTGCATGTTGGATGAGCAAGGATAACCCTTCTGAGCATAAGGGAAAGAGCAATGGGAGAGTGGGTCTCCTTGACGCACCCCTCTAGTGGGCGAGAAGAAACCATAAGGGGTGCCGTTTACTAGCACTTTCATAGTAGCTGAAGAAAGACAAGCATGTAGGAGACAGATGAAGCGTGGTGCGAAACCTAGTGCCCCTAAAAGTGGCAGAAGAAAGGTCCATTCAACACGGTCATAAGCTTTTTCCATATCAATTTTAAAAGTCATGTAGTGTTGGCTGCCCGAGTGGCATTTGAAATGGTGAAGTAATTCATGTGCTAGTAGAATGTTATCTGTGATGGATCTAGCTTTTATAAATCCATTTTGGCACGGATTTATGATGTGCGGTAAAATCTTGGAAAGTCGGCTTGTGATGATTTTAGATATTATCTTATAAATGACCGTACAAAGACCAATTGGACGCAAGTCCTTCATTGAACGTGGATCAGAAGTTTTGGGTATTAAAGTTAACCAAGTATGATTTAGGGCTGGTAGCATACGATTGGATCGGAAGAAATCCTGGATAGCTCATGAGACATCAGACTGAATTATATCCCAATATTTATGGAAAAATAAGCCAGCGAAGCCATCAGGTCCAGGTGCTTTGGTAGGGCTTATGGCAAAGACGGCCGAGCGAATTTCTGAATCTGATACATCTTTTAGTAGGATTGAGTTCATAGCTGCCGTGATTGATGGAGTAATATGTAAGGGCCTTAAATCAACCATATTTGAGCTAATTTCTGACGTAAAAAGAGTTTTGTAAAAATCAACAGCTATACTACCCTTTTCTGGTTCCGTGAGGGCTAAAGAACCATCAGGTCGTTCAAGACAATCTATACGTTTACGCTTCTGCCCAGCTCGTACAGAGCGGTGAAAAAACTTAGTGTTTTTATCGCCCAGAAGAAGCCAGTTAGAACGGTGTTTTTGCTTCTAATATTTTTCCTCTTGAGCCTTCTATCACCTTCCAAACGGCGGACCTCAGTCCAATCCACTTGTTGCTGGGCTAAGGCAGAACGTAGGGCAAGATTTAAGTCTTGTAGCCATCGGGCAGAATTTGAAGTACCCGCACACGACCATTCAAATAATGTGTGACGCATCTTCTTGAGTTTGTACATGAGTCGAACTGAGCCGTGCCTTGAGTGATGAAAGTAGGCCAAAAATGTTGAACAAGTGAGTTAACCTCAGGATTGTCCGCCCATCGGCAATCAAAGCGAAAAAGTTTTTTGAATGGGATCGCGGAATCACTAATTCCAGAAGGATCGGGGAGTGGTCCGACTCCAATGGCAAGAGGTGAGTTACCTTACATTCTGGCCATTGAGATAGCCAGTCATTACTAAGAAGGAAGCGATCCAACCGTTCATCAATGCAATCACTTGCTTGTCGTCTGTTGGACCAGGTGTATGGTTCACCATGGAAACCAATGTCTAATAGTGTAAGATCGGCCATACAATTCCTTAACACTTCTAAGCGTGCCAAAGATGGTGGTCGGCCAACCCTTTTTTTAAAAGCATGAGCAATGCAATTAAAGTCACCCATTATTAGGAGAGGCCCATCAATATAAGATAATAACTCGTTTAAATGATCAAATTGTGATAATCGAGTTTGGTAGTCCGTTGAGAGATGCACACCTACTAAGTAAGCAAAACACTCTGGTTCAAATTCCCAACACACACAAATAACATAGTGCATAGAAAAAGTCACTACACACTGAAATGTAGGATCCCAAGCTAGAGTCAAACCACCCCCATTAGTAAGACCACATTCATAATGGAAATTAGAAAAGCCAAAGTCTTGGAAACAAAGTGGAGCTAACTACATAGTCTAAACGTGTCTCACAAACGAAAAGAAACTTAGGTTGGTGGACGCGTAATAAGTCACTAAGCTCACGAACCGTGGAGTCTCCACCCAAACCCCGACAGTTCCATGCAAGCACATTCATGGTGAGGGGACGGGCCGATTGAGGTTGGCCTCGTCTTCCACCTTTGATAGTATTAAATTAATAATTAAATTAAGCCGATCAACTAAAAAGACTGATCTTTGAACGAATTGAAGAAAGGTGGTCGAGGGTCGGGTAGGACAAGTAGTAGGCTAGAAACAAGTGTTACAGTATCTATAGAATAGATTCACAGAGTGAAAACTCTAACAGCAGTAGAAATGCTTCCCTTCCACCATTGAAGGGAAGAACTCTTAACGAATTGGCATCATCACTAGCCTGGATTTGTCTTGTTATCAGTGTGGTACATATTCACAAGAATCAATCAGCCACAAGCAAACCATTTGGAAACCTAAACCAAATTAAGAATTGGGAGCAAGAAAACTATGAAGTTAAGCAAATCCCAAAACGGGAAATAAGTTGATATTACTTCATCACCCACAACCACCATTCACAAACCCATTGTAAAGGAGGCGTTGAATTAGTTTTGTACTTTTTGGGTGGAAGCCAATGAAAACAGGAAGGAGGAAGCAAAGGGATAATCACCATCAATATCTCCTAATTCCACGAAATGAAATCACCAATAAACAGAGTCTTCATGACATTGATGAAGTGAAAGAAACCACAACAGGGTGAACCAAAGTAATTCAACGGATAAAACCGCTACCCTTCCACCGAACATGGGGAAGAACTGATGGTTGTTTGAAAACCATCTATCAACAGACAGAAAAATCAAGGATGGAACTGCAGATAGAAAAGTGGAGAAGCAGTTCGAAAGAAATAGTAAGGCAACACGATTTTGAGGATCGAGGGGGACGAAACGTCGGAGAACGCACGGGTGTGTAACTGCCTCAGAGCGTTTGTAACTTCCTCTCTGTTACTGTTAGTTAACTAATTATGTTAATTTGATAACTAGTTAACTAATGTTGACAACAAGTTATCACCTAAATCTGTTAACAAGTTATCAAACAAAAAACGTTGTGTTAACTAGTTGTCAGATAAAAACCATGTAAACTAGTTATCAGTTAAAAAAACATTATTAACTAGTTAACAGCAAAAAATGTGTTACCTAGTTAATTAATTTTGATAACTAGTAATCAACTAAATTTTTTGTTAACTAGTTATCTAAATCATGATGTTAACTAGTTATCAAACAAAAAATGATGTAACTAGTTATCAGGTAAAAACCATGTTAACTTGTTATCAGTTAAAAAAACACTGTTAACAGCAAAAAAAGTATTAACTAGTTTTTAAAAAAAAAATTCATCGGAGTCTCGCCGGAAAAGTCGCCGGCGACGGTGGCCGGCCACCGGTGGTCCCTGGGAATTAAATTATTTATTTTAAATATAATAATTAAATTATATGTGTAAAGTCCTAAATACCCCTAACAATCTAGACCATTGGATTGGTCAAAGAGTCAAAGGATGATCTAATGGTTGAGATGAAAGTTGGTAGTTTCCAACCTTGGAATTGGTTGGATGGCGATTCGAAGCCAATCACCTTATCGAAAAATATATTGAACACAATATACAAGAAAATTTTAGGTTATATTTTTTTAAGTTATTTCAGTTACATTATAGTTAGTCGTGGGACTAATTTTTTTTTCCCTAATTGATATTTTATTATAAACAATTTAAATTATTAATTCTTGGCGGCCCCGAAGATAAATTTATGCCTTCGTCCCTGGATTGATTGTCATTCATTGTATTTTATTTCATATTTTGCAGTCTTGTATAGGTCATACATTGTATTTTATTTCATATTTATGCAGTCTTGTATAGGTCATGCATTCTTGAGCTTATAAATAAAACTCTACATTATAACCTTGAGGACACCAATAAGAAACACAACTCTCTCACTTCATGATGGAGACTCATAACCAACATAAATTTCAACCTCCTTTGAGTACCCATCTTAGTACGTTGTGGTGGAGCAATTGAGATGTAAATAGCACATCCAAATTTTCTTAGATGAGATAGGTTTGGTTTTTGACCAAAAACCAATTGTAAGGGAGAAATATCATGATAATTTGTTGGCCTAATGCGAATTAGTGATGTAGTATGTAAAATAGCATGTCCCCAACATGAAGTGGAAAGATTTGTTTTCATCAGCAATGGTCTTACTATTAATTGTAAATGTTTGATAAGTGATTCCAGATGGTCAAACACAAACTGTACGACTAGTCGTAAAAATTGTGAAAAAAAAAATTCAAAAAATATTTTTTCCCCGAAACATTGATATAATTACGATGATCACGTGGGTGAAAACTTTCGTCAACGAAGACTTATGTTAACGGGAAATTCGCCAGGAAACTTTTTGGTGATAAAAATGAGAGAAAACTTCAAAAAACTTAGGGCCCGTTTAGTATCAATTTTGGTTTGATTCGAATACAATGACAATTTGGAAACAATGACAAATTGCAATCAAAGTGAAAGTTGAAAATAAAAACTTGTTTAGTTGGCAGAATTAATTTTTTGAGAAATTGAAAACTGAAATGGAATTTGTGTTTAAATGAAAATTATGAGTAGACTAATTTTATTACAAAATAGCCTAGATAACAACTACTTGTTTACGTATGATGAATCACCGAGTCAATCAAATACTTTGATGATAATTTCATATTTGTTTTGCGATTGAATCACGCTTTTCGATCATTTTTCGAATTTGAGATGAATTGTTGATATATTCTTTAATTTTGATTGTATCACGATCTTGGTTATGGTGTCACAAAAAATAAAAAAAATTAGAAGAGTCAGAGGTTGCATTTGAATAGTAGGTTGTTTTAATAGCTCCAAATTTTTTGTCTGTCAAAATCGGAAAACGAAAACAAAAATTCGTTTTTGAAATAAACTTTTTCCACTTTAAAAATGATGATGGTTTTCAAAACTGGTTTCCAAATCAATAAAACAAAGTGATACTAAACATGATTTATTTTAATTTTTTAAATCAGAATAATTGAAAGTGAAAATAAAGTGAATCTAAACGGACCCTAAAATATCTTGAAGTTATAAACAATGAATTGAGACCATAAGATGAAACAACTAAGATCTAAAAGAAAGGATTAATTGTTGCATCCAATGGATCCATTGTCACGGGAACTCTACTCCATGGAACACCAATATTCATGACAAATTTCTTTCTTTTACACCATTGACCGATGTGAACTGGAAATCTAACAGATCATATGTCATGTTAACTGAGGAACTTGACACTCTGGATGATTTCCCATGTCTTCAAAGACAACCCAATGCTCCTCAAACAGCTGTTCCAGCACCATAAAAAATGACTCAAAATTGAATCACAATCGTACCCCATCCATGTCAGAAGCTGCTTGTTGAAACTCAATGGGGGGTCATGGGGTATTCATTCCTTAGCTAATCGTATTAGGAATGGACAGGATCAAGGCAGCAGGAAACCCAAGTTTATCTAGATCTTGAGCACGCATCACATTCAGGTTAGCAATGGTGCTTTCAAACATCATAACCAGGATTTACCCTCTGCTGAACATCCCCATAACTCTCTAATTCTTCAATGTCCTCTGGACTTCCCATGAATAAAGGAAGTCTTTGATGCAGTTTCACCGGTTGGAGGGAAATTATCCTACTTCGACCGTCAGAACCTTTTCCTCCAGCTTGCTCCACCAGAAAGCTGAGAGGATTAGCTTCATAAACAAGCCGAAGATGATCCCTTGGGTTCATTGCAATTCCACCATACAGCAGAGTACGATGCAAATCAGCAACAAGAGAACATATGTAGCGGGCAGAGTACTTCTTAGGATATCTTCCTTTCCCTTGCCTCACTGTGTCGATATAACGCCTTAATCCTTCCGGCCAGTCAAAATACCGGGCATCGTTCACCGAGTATATTTGTCCTGACACAGAAAGTGAATGCAGTGATTACGTAGATATTCCAGCATTTTTCTTACCTAACTACCACACAACCCAAAGGATCTCATGTTTTTATGGCCAACAAAAAGAGCACTGCTAGCTAGTAGATCATAGTTAATCAGTCCTAGCACCACCAAAGAAGAAAAGGCAGATTCAGTTGCGTAACATGGCCAAGGTCAAGACTGCATATGACATTCCTCCTATATCTAAGTTTACGCTCCACAAACTACCGAAGGAAACAATTTCAAGGACAAGGATGAAACAATTTTCGAATTTAAGATATCTTACCTCGAGGAGGAATATTAATCCCTGGATGAGTCAGAACAAAGTCTCCTGTAGTGTGATCCAAGGTAAATGCATGTGTTCCAGAGCCAAAGCTAGTGCAAAATATGGTAGCTGATGAATAAAGAACGTAAGCAGCAGCTACAAGTCTGGCTCCACTCTGTAAAGAATTGAGCATAGCCTTCTCCTCTTGAGGGAGGTGATCCAGTTCTACAAGGCGTTTGTATACCCCAAATATAGTTCCTGTTGGGATAGACGCATCTATGTTCCTGGAACCGTCAAGGGGATCGGTTACCACAACAAATGGCCCGTCATCCTGCATCCAAATCGGTTTGTCATCTTCTTCAGAAGCCATGACCGCAACCTTTCCCGAATTTCGAAGACTTGATAAGATGATCTCATTCTGCACAAATACAAGCCGAACAGATATGTTAAAGTGTGTGTTGAATTTCTTTTATGCAGGTTAAAAGGTCATCTTGACATTGTAATACAAAGTCTTGGCACTGCAAACAACAACAGTCACCTCTAAGAGCCACATTTCTAATCCGTGAGACAATTGTTCAAAGTATGAAACCAAGAATGAATTCACAGGAATAATTTGAACTTTCTGCTCAAGGATGTCTGATCAAGCACAACACGTGCACCCTATGAGTAAACAGTGTTCTTCTACTGGGTAAGTAAGCAAATTCTAATAGCGATTTCAACATTCAATTCCAAATTTCAGACAAATATGATGAACAGAAGTAACACAATACTAGACTGACATTAGGGATTCGCTCTAAAGGGAAATAATCCCATTCTAATAAACAATCAGAAAATTCTGCAGACTGAGTGATGAAAGAGAGAGAGGCAAAACATACAGACAATATATCGAGCGGTTTGGGCGCATCCCTCTCCGATCCAAAGCCGCTGCTGCCTCCAGCAGCATCGGTCTGCTTTCCAAGGCTGGAATTAAAAGGAGAAGCAACAAGCGCAGCGATTCGCTTAGAAGCGTACTGCAAATGATGAAATAGAACAACCAAATCATCGCCCAAACCGATTCCTTCCTTCCCCATGTACTCCATCAAAGTGTACAAGCCATCGCCACCATTCCTGGAGGAAGAAATGAGTTGCGATCTCACAGTAAATCCAGAAGCAGAGGAAGCCATAAAAGTGAAATTGTGGCGGTGGCTAAGAAATGGGTTCTGTGGAATGGAGAAGCTGAATTTAGGCGGGAAAGAGTGGGATTTCGGGAGGGAAAGTGAAGAGAGAGTAATGGATATGGCGGATGATTGCATGTTCTATATGTGGTTTTGGCTCGACCAGCGTTGAGGGTTTATAGTTAGCAGCTCATCAATCAATCGGAAATGATTTGTTGGAGAAGATGGATGGCTATTTCTTGGTTTAGAATGATTCCAGAATAAACTCAGACATTTATTTACTTCTGGATCAAATGGCTTCTTGCCAAACACTGGGCTGCATAAAGACCAGATAAGGTCGGAGTAGGGGTCGGGCTGTTCACGAGCCGAACCAAGCTGAACTTTACTATGCTTAAGTTTAGCTCGTTACTTTTTAGACGAGCTCGAGTTCAATGATTGTACGTCAAATAACATCAAAAGTCTTGGTTTCAGAAGATGGAATGTCTAACGATTTTTTACCCGGAGAACTAATTTGATTAGCGCAAGCGAAACGAATAGGACGCTCTTTGGAAGAAGCAATCAGTTACCGAGCCATATTATTGAGAATAACCAGAGCTTCTCTAAATACTGAAAGTTTCATATCTGAGGCGAGTTTTCAAGAAACGGCTAGCGTTTTAGAATTTTTAAACTTGTGACAAGCTCGAGCCAAACTGCACTTGATGAGGCAAACTCGAGTTCAATTACAACTTCGGTCATTAAAACCATTTGATGAGTCCAGTTTGAAGTTTGTACGATAAAAAAAACATCGAGTCATGCTAAAAAGCAAGTTATCCTAAAGTTTACATGTTTCTACTTTTCTCATTTAAAATGGTTAAATCTAAACAATATGTCATTTGTGTTTTGATTAGTAAAATCATAAGTAGCACTAGATTATCAGCGGCCCATTGGCCGATTTTTTGTGTTAATATTTTACCGAAAAATAATTTTTATTAATATTTATTTAGATTACTTAGAAGCGTGGTTAAATTTTTTCTAATTTTTATTTCTACTTTTTAATATATAATAATTTAATTCATATGTTGGTAAAAATTATAATTTTTTTATCAATTGTTGGGATATAATAAACAAAAGCATTATAGTTATGCTTTCTTGTTGTTACGTTGAAAACACTGCAACTTTTCTTTGATTAAATAGTAAATTACTTCAATCATTAGGTGTGTCATTGTTGGTTGTTCACTTTGTCTCTTAACCATGAGGTTGAGAGTTCGATCCTTGTTCGTGAGAAAAGAATCAAAAAATTTTGTTTGTCAGAACCGATTTTTATCCAAAATACCCTCATTCCTAGAATAAAGGAGGAGCTCTAAAATCCCCAAAACGCTGACGTGTCAACTGAAAAAAGGGAATCTGCTTTAATATATTAGTAGATATAATTTATTGTATATGTCAAACCACATGTTTCATTATTGAGTCTATAATGAGCCATATAGTGGGGCAAACTCTACCATTAGGACACCCCAAAGTGTCCTCATATTAGGACACCTCTTAGGGCCGTAGGATTTAATCTTACAGATCTGAAGGCCAATATTAATTGGACATAAGGGTAATTTCAATATTTTATTTATTGCAGATTTTTAATTATTGTTTATTAATTTTCGTATTTGCAGTTACATTGCTGATTTTTTATTCCTTTTCTGCTCCTTTTTTTTCTCCATTTAATTTATGATTAAATTAATTATCTTTTTTTAATTACTTCTTCTCTATGCTCGGCGGTTTTTGTTGTGTATCTCCGGTGATTTTTATTTGAGATTAGTTTCTAACACTTTTTTGTGGAAATTGTTTCGAATCAGTTCCTCTTTTATCGTTTCGGAACCGTTCCTCTTTTATCATTTCGGAACAGTGATCCATTTTAAAAGTAATGGAACGTGTTGAAAATCGAATTTATTCCTTATTACCAATTCGGAACAGGGAAATCATAAAACATTGAATCAAATTGAAAATGAAACAATAATATCAAATATCTGTTCCATAATTAACTATATGGAACAATACAAACATGTTCATAAATAGTCAACCGGAACAAATTTTTCTTCGCTGAAAGCCCCATTTCTCAAAGCAAAATAACATCAATACTTGACTAATATATTAGAAGGTGAATGATTGGATAACAATAGTTAATCAAGTCTGAAAACATGCAAGCGATCAAGACATGTACATATAAGAGAAAATGAGGAGATTAATACTCATGGTCATTAGCATTTTTGATTATTAATGATGAGAATATAGAGATAAGAGCTGCACAAATATACAAGAACAACCCCAACATCCTCACAAACCGAGGCATGCTGTAAAAGCTATCCACCAAATAAAAACCCAAAAAGCCATTGCTGTCAAAATGACAGAACAACAACTGCCTCACTCTCAAACGAACTCAGAATTCCGATGAGCAGCAACCCACAAGATCTCAACAGCCACATAAAAAGGGTTTGAAACCATGTTGAATTTTCCATTCATCGCTCCTATTTTTGACAACAAGGGCCACACAAAAAGAGAATAAAAGATCTGATTTGAACGAAAGGGCCAACAAAACAAAAAAAACGGAGTCCTCTTACCTTTTCTAAAAAGCTTTGCACATCCGCTCCATCGCTCCTCCCGGTCTCGACGGCGGCGGCTCCTTTCCTAGTTGAACTTCGTCAGTTCGAAGGCCCAACCACGGTCCGGTGAACCTCGTCGTCGATGCTCATAGGAGTGGTCTGTTCCAGTTCCTCACCATCGATTCTTCAAACCACTTGTTGGTACAAGCTTCGGCTTCTTTCGGCAGGTCGTAGGGCAAAGGCCAGCAGGGCCGGCGAGGAAGAGATTGGTAGGGCTGGGCCGTGCGGTTCGGGGAGGGGCGGCGGCGGCTGGAGCGGTAGGGAGAGAGAGTTTTTTTGTCGATTGAAAAAAGAATTAGGGTTTGTGGTGAAACCCTAATATTATTTAGTATATATACTTGTTCCAAATGACTACTTTGTCCATTTTAATTTAGTCCATTAGATCTACTCTCTAATCCTACGGTTTTAAAGGGTGTCCTGATATGAGGACACTAAGGGGTGTCCTAACGGTAGTAGATCCCATATAGTGGAGCTATTATTCGAATTGGCTTGTGAGTCTATCGAATCGAACATGCTCTGGCTCAAGTTTGACACATTTAAATTGAGTCAAGTCACGAGCGAGCTTTTCTCAAGCCAAACGCCTAGTCGATCGCGAGGGGCTTGGCATCAACAACCCTAGAGTATCGAATTAATCATATGTATTAGTATATTTTTTACAAATTATTTGATCAGTCAACAGTTTAATTTTTTCACACTAACATATAAGGGTTAATACACCTTTTTGCCCTTGCACTATGCAAAGTTAACAAACATGCCCCTTTACTATTTTCTAACTGATTTAACACCCTCTACTTTGAAAAGTTTAACAAATATGCCCCTACATTTATCTTTTCATCTATTTTGCGTTTAATGAGTTGATTATACGTGCTACTTCATATTATTTGTACACCTTATCGTTGATTGGAATGTTAACAATCCAAAATTATTTAAATTAGAAAGAAAAAGAAAAAGGAATACCACAAAAACACCTTTGTACATAATGATGATTATAATGCTTTTCTTTTATCTTTTCTTTTTAATTTAAATATTTTCACATTGTGGACATCCCGATCAGTTGTGTTGTATACAAATAATATGGCATAGCACGTATAATCAACTTATTAGACGAAAAATATATGAAAAGATAAATGTAGGGGCATATTTGTTAAACTTTTCAAAGTAGAGGGTGTTAAATCGGTTAGAAAATAGTAAAAGAGTATGTTTGTTAACTTTGTATAGTAGAAGGGCAAAAAAGTGTATTAACCCAACATATAAGGGTTAATACACCTTTTTGTCCTTGCACTATGCAAAGTTAACAAACATGCCCCTTTACTATTTTCTAACTGATTTAACACCCTCTACTTTGAAAAGTTTAACAAATATGCCCCTACATTTATCTTTTCATCTATTTTGTGTTTAATTAGTTGATTATACGTGCTACTTCATATTATTTGTACACCTTATCGTTGATTGGAATGTTAACAATCCAAAATTATTTAAATTAGAAAGAAAAAAGAAAATGAATACCACAAAAACACCTTTGTACATAATGGTGATTATAATGCTTTTCTTTTATCTTTTCTTTTTAATTTAAATATTTTCACATTGTGGACATCCCGATCAGTTGTGTTGTATACAAATAATATGGCATAGCACGTATAATCAACTTATTAGACGAAAAATATATGAAAAGATAAATGTAGGGGCATATTTGTTAAACTTTTCAAAGTAGAGGGTGTTAAATCGGTTAGAAAATAGTAAAAGAGTATGTTTGTTAACTTTGTATGGTAGAAGGGCAAAAAAGTGTATTAACCCAACATATAAATATTCAGGGAATACACAAGTATTCTAGGGGTCGTTTGGTACAGGGGATTGAGAATAAGGGGAAATATGAAAATAGGAGAATGGTGGAAAAGTGTTTGTTAAAAGTTGGAGGATCTTACATTACATTGTTTGGTATGTATATTGGGTAAAAAAATTAGTAAGAGATGACAGTGGGACCCATTATTCTATTTGGGGGAAGTCAAGATTTCTGATAAAAGTAGAAATTGTCAGAATACACATTCTGGAGACAATCAAAAGCTCTGGGTATCTGAAATACGAAATCCCAGCTCCATTAGACAGTAAACAAACAATGATATCTCAGACAGAGTTTTCAAGAAACACAACTCGATTTCCCCTATACCACGTAATTTTGAAAAGAATGTATATACCAATGCAAATCATTTTCCATCACGAATATTAATGTATATACCAAAAAAAAAAAATTAGTACTAAAATTAAAATTATCTATAAAGCCATATTACATATATAAAACAATCCATTTTCATTACCACTCGAATCTTGGGTAATTAAATGATTAATAATTTTATAACTAGTTACTAGAAAAAATAACAAGTTACGCAGTTTAGTAACTAGTTATGTGCCTTCGTAATTAGTTATAAAAAGAGTTAATAATTTTAAAATGCATAAATACAGCGTATTATAATTAGAATATATAAAATTTTCGAAACCCCGAATAATCTAGCCCAATTTTTAAAATCGTTAGCACTGTTTGTCCCTGATTATAAAATTTTAAAAATTAATGAATTAATCACAACTTTTATGACACGTACACTAACGCTGACACATGGTGCCACATGAGCTGTTTAATACATTAAACACATTATAATATTTTCATGTGCCTTGTTTGTGTCATAAAAAATTGTGATTCGGTTCCATGAGGAACCACATGTTAGTATGTGTGTCATCAAAAGTTGTGATTCAGTCATAAATTTTCAAATTTTTTCAAAAAAGGATAAACATCGTTAACAAGTTTGAAAATTGGGTTAGATTTGGGATTTCAAAAGGTTTAGGCATTCTGATTTTAATAGGCTATAATTTGACACATGACAAGTTTTGGGTATTAAGGTACATGTCGTGACCCAACTCTTTCCTCTTGCATGTTTATTGTATTTATTTGGGTCTAATGAGTTTCATTATTACTAAGTAAGCCCAAGAGAAATCTTGTTAATGGGAAGCTGATCGGGGTACAACCATTTCCAAGGGTTGGAAACTTTCAACCTTCATCTCAACTATTAGATCACCCTTTGACCCTTGACCAATTCAATGGTTTAGATTGTTAGGGGTATGTAGGACTTTACACATATAATTTAATTATTATATTATATTTAAAATAAATAATTTAATTTACAGTGGCTGCTGTTGGCTCTCCGGCGGCCGGCGACTTTTCCGGTGACCGGCCGCCGTCGCCGGCGACTTTTCCGGCGAGAAATTTTTTTGTTTTGAAAAATTAAAAAAATATTTTTTTATTTCCTTTAAAAAAACTAGTTAACACTTTTTTGTTGTTAACTAGTTAACACTTTTTTGCTTTTTAACTAGTTAACAGTGTTTTTTTAACTGATAACAAGTTAACATGGTTTTTACCTGATAACTAGTTAACATCGTTTTTTGTTTGATAACTAGTTAACATCATGATTTAGATAATTAGTTAACAAAAAATTTAGTTGATTACTAGTTAACACATTTTTTTGTTGTTAACTAGTTAACAGTGTTTTTTTAATTGATAACTAGTTAACATGGTTTTTATCTGATAACTAGTTAACAACGTTTTTTGTTTGATAACTAGTTAACATCATGATTTAGATAACTAGTTAACAAAAAATTTAGTTGATTACTAGTTATCAAAATTAGTTAACTAGTTAACACATTTTTTTGTTGTTAACTAGTTAACAGTGTTTTTTTAACTGATAACTAGTTAACACAACGTTTTTTGTTTGATAACTTGTTAACAGATTTAGGTGATAACTTGTTGTCAACATTAGTTAACTAGTTATCAAATTAACATAATTAGTTAACTAGATAAAATATCGAGTTAACTAGTTAACATCTTGGCTAAGATAACTAGTTAACATTTTTTAAATATAATAAATAGTTAACCAATCGAGTTAACTAGTTAATTTATCAAGTTGTTAACTAGTTAACCAACCGAGTTAACTAGTTAACTTATCAAATGGTTAACAGTAAATTAATAACTGAAATATAAACAATATTTACTGATTTTATAATTATAAATCAGTTACCTTCAATATTAAATAGATAATGGGTTACTTTGATAAAAAAAAATTAAATCCCCAGACCCACCTCCTTTCTCCTCCGCCTCCACACTTCTCCTCTCTCATCCACCACTTCCTCTGTCACCACCCATGACCCAATTCCCAAAATTTCCCATTCTCTCATCTACCCCTTCCAATCGCCGGCCACCATCAATTTGGACCGACCACAACGTCTCCGTCATGAAAGCCTTCATGAATTCCGATCTCTCCTCCCTCTAGTCTCATCCTCTTCCTCCCCCGCCCCCCCTGCTTCGGCGGTCAATCAGGACCCCTTCTTTCTGGCAATCCTCTTGTCAATTTAATGGCTCCTCCTCTGTCCTTGGTTGGGGCGACGGTTAAGGGCAGTCCTCTTACCAAATCGAATACCTAGAATTACACCCCGACGGAGCAGGAGCATTGCAAGAGTGGTGCTGCTTGTTGGCGGAGCAGGAGCAAGAGCACCGCCAGATGAGGAAGAACGAAAGAGGAAGGTGAAAGGCAGGGGGTGGAATTTTATGATTGTCCATTTTTGCCCTTCTGGGGGTGAGGTTGGAACCTTCCAACCCTGGAAGGGTTGGACCCGGATCTTGTGCCCTTGTTAATGTAGGAGGAAAAATATTAAATATAATTATATAATGAGATGGTCGGAAGTTGTAGCGGCAAGAGTCATTTTTATTTTTATTTATTATTATTATTGTTACAAGAAACTTCGATTTCCCAGCTACAACCTGTAGATGTTTCCTTTCCTTTGTAATCAATCAATTCCAAGATCGGCCTATCTTTCTCAACGGTGAAAAAGGTTTGGATTTGGGCATCCGAAGGAAAGCTTTTCGATTATATATATACCTTCGGCCTCTTGCAACTTGCATGCATTGGATTCAGATTTCAGAGGTCGCATGGAGTTCATTCAAGACTCGAGACTTGGAATTGAAGGCTCATTCCAACCGAGGTAATTTTATGGTCTAAAATTGTTACTCGATACTCTGATTGGATTGGATCTTTATATATGTTTGAATATAGGGCTTAGTAGAAAGATATCACTGTTGTTGTGGTCTTAACTCTGTAAACAAAGAAAAACAAAGTATTTTATTATGGAAGAAAACCATGTTCATTAACCTTAAACCCTAATTCTGTCTATGAATATTCAAGTCTGATCAAAAAAATACTTGTGTCCATTGTGATGTTATTTGCTCATATACACATGTCGTTCTTGTTATTTGAAGTTACTTCTGTTTAAACGAGGAGCATTGAAGTTCAATTAGGAAGAAATGGTTCCAGGTTTACCACATTGGTTGGTTGGGAATAAATGTTCTTCTTTATAAAGTGTTTCTAGGTCTATAATGATTGTCTTTTTGGGGATATCTGATAAAATTGGAATGATACAGAGAAGATTAGCATGGCCCCTGCGCAAGGATAACACGCATAAATCGAGAAATAATCAAAATTTTTTTTCCAAATATTTTGTTTAACCCTCGTAGCTTAGCCCTTAATTGTGTTGGATGTCGTCAAGTACTATAAGTTTTCTTTGTTTCTTGTCAGTCTACTTACTTGTATTTGTTTTCTTGATCAGCTGACATCAAACATGGAAAGTGTAGTTGCAATTTATATAAGAATCAACCACCCATGACTATGTTAGGCAAAATAGGAGTTTAGATGCAAATTTCTGCCATACCACATTAGTTAACTGGAACATAGCTGTCTAATGTATAAGATGGTGAGACAGAAGGATACAACACGACCTTACTTGAACAGGATCTGTTCTATAGGATTGTACCTCTGTGTCCTTTAGCACTAAGGAGACAGAAACTCAAGCCTGGTGGATGATTCATAGCCACATGACTAGAGCGTGATTAACGTTTCTTAATTGATCCTTGGATCTCTCAAATGTTGTAGAGGATCGTTCTGAGCTGGCCTAGTTGGCTTGGATGGTCATGTGTACTATCTGACATACTAAAACCCCATTTTTTAGTTTTCTATACCCAGCTAAGCTGAACAAATTGCTGCAGTAGTTTTACATCTGCCTTTTGACAACAGATTTTTTTACAAAATATGTTAAAACATATCATTGTTTAATTTCACGATGATGACTTGATGAGGAATATTTCAAGTGTCGTCTGATCGTCGTCTATATTTATGGCTTGAGCTTGTTGGCTTGTAGAAGAGTAGAAGGCCCTCCTCCTCATCTCCTATATACCACATTGCTGCTCTATCCCTCCTTCCTTGGTCACCTTAGACTCTGTTTCTGGTGGTAGAAACTCTTGTGTCTGAATACAATAAATGCACTCTTGACTTCTTGAAACAAGGAATACTTACACGGTTCACACCTCTCCAAACAATGTTCAAACGAGGGCGTTTGATGTTTTTTTGGCTAAGTCTACTGATACTCCTATGGAGGTTCTGAGAGAGCTCCAAAAGAAAAGACAACTATGGCTACTGAAACTGAAATTGCAGAGAAAATTAGAAATTTGGGTAGAGTGTCTGCTTGTGTGATTGTGTGGGGGCCTGTCTCTGTCAAATACCTCTCATATTTATAGACAAATGTGAGTGGTAACTGCAACTGGGGGAAGTAACTGCCATGGAGGTTACTTCCTGTCTCTTGAACGTGGCTATCATCGTGGTGGTGGCGGTTTCCTCTCTTCAACTGCCTTGGAGGAGTAGTGACGTTGGTGGTAGAAGCTTGTACAGGTAGGATTTGATATGATCACGTCAGCCCTTAGGGTTTCGTCATAATGAGGAGATTGACATGATGACACCATCCCCCTGGAGTTGACCATACTGTGTCCCTCTTGACGGGTCGACACAAGATCTTCACCTCGATGGATCGACATGAGACTTTCACTTCGGTGGATTGACAACGAGACCTTGACTTCGGTAGATCGACATGAGATCCTGACTTCGATGGGACGACATGAGATCTTGACTTCGATGGGACGACATGAGATCTTGACTTCGATGGGACGACATGAAGTCTTCACTTCGATGGATTGACATGAGATCCTCGATGAGGAGGTAGGCAGGCTTCCCTCTTGATGAGGAGGCTTCCCTCCTTCCCTATTAATGAGGAGGTCGACATGATGGCATCATCATCATGGAGTCGGCCTTAGGGTTTCCCTCTTAACGAGGAGGCTTCCTTCCTTCCCTCTCGATGAGGAGGCTTCCCTCCTTCCCTATTGATGAGGAGGTCGACATGATGACATCATCATCATGGAGTCGGCCTTAGGGTTTCCCTCTTGATGACGAGGCTTTCCTCCTTCCCTCTCGATGAGGAGGCTTCCCTCCTTCCCTCTCGATGAGGTGGTCGACATGATGACATCATCATCATGGAGTCGGCATTAGGGTTTCCCTTTTGATGAGGAGGCAGGCTTCCCTCTTCGATGGGATCGATGTCCTCCTCCTTGATGAGGAGGCAGGCTTCCCTCCTCGATGGGATCGATGCCCTCCTCCTTGATCAGGAGGCAGACTTCCCTCTTCGATGAGGAGGCAGGCTTCCCTCTTCGATGGGATCGATGTCCTCCTCCTTGACGAGGAGGCAGGCTTCCCTCTTCGATGGGATTGATGTCCTCCTCCTTGATGAGGAGGCAGACTTCCCTCTTCGATGGGATGCCCTCCTCCTTGATGGGGAGTCTCCGTGAGGACAAAATAGTAAATCCATGGCCTCACTTAATCACTTTAACTTAATAGAATGATTAAAGCTTAATAAAGCCATGTAAACCTCCATAAACAAGCAATGTGGTATTTTTGGTCGTCATCTTGCAAAGGCCATATCTCACTGGTCTAGTGGAACTGGATCGTCATCTATATATGGATGGAAATATAACAAAATTATCTTTCCATCATCGCAGACCTTGCATCAAGTGGAGTTAGGATGAAGGAGTTATGGCTAAAATACTACACTAGACAAAATTAGCACGAAAAACAGGCCAAAAAGATGATGTCATGGCCCGATTTATGTCGTTTAATTACTAAGAAAATTAATGGCCTAATAAAGCCACTTGATTTCTTGTATTTCTTCAATGTGGTATTTGCTCAAAATAATTTTAGGTGTAAACAGACTCCTCTATATAATGAAACTCAGACCTGCTGCTTAAAACTCACGCAGCCTCGCAGGGGTGTATAGCAAACTATTCTTTCGCCTTTTACTAAAGAATATCGTTTACACTCTGCTATACAGAGGCATACATATATTTTTGGAGGGTTTGTTTCTTTTGGAACAAGCCCCAAAAATGCTTGAGTCTATAATTTTGTTTATTCATTGAAAAAAAACCTCGGATAAGTAGCATCGTGATGAGAATTTGTTAAACATTCCTTTTAAGTGTTGAAATTTGGCTAGAAAACATACCATTAATAGATTTAGCATCCATCCATCCATCCAAGAAGCTTACGTCTTTTTGCTCTTTTTTAGTTAACCGTTTGCAAATTGTATGAGTTATAAAATAATAATAAGGTGAACACTCTTGTGACACGGGTCACCAGTTACGCCGACATGTGGCAACGCGTCATTGGTCCACTTAAGACTAATATTTTTAGCTCATATTTAGTGTTCTAACTTTTATGAATGTATTAAAAGGTCACCCAATTTAATAAAATCAACAAGTTATCTTTCCATCAATTATTCCATCTGTTAAGTCAAGGACATGAAGGAAATTTGAACTAAGATAATTGGGGTAGAGGCTTGTTGATTTTATAAATGACTTAACAGATGGAATAATTGATGGAAAGATAACTTGTTGATTTTATTAAATTGGGTGACCTTTTAATACATTCATAAAAGTTAGTTAACTAAATATGAGCTAAAAATATTAGTCTTAAGTGGACCAATGACGCGTTGCCACGTGTCGGCGTAACTGGTGACGCGCGTCACCGGAGTGTTCACCTTATTATTATTTTATAACCCATGCAATTTGCAAACGGCTAACTGCAGTTGAGCAAAAAGATGTAAGCTTCCTAGAAGAAGAAGAGGATGAATGGACGCTAAATCTACCAATGGTATGTTTTCTAGCCAAATTTCAACGTTGAAAAGGAATGTTTAACAAATTTTCATCACAAATGCTACTTATATGAGGTTTGTTTAACTGAATAACCAAAATTATAGACTCAAGCATTGGTGGGGCTTGTTCCAAACAAACCCTACAAAGATAGACGTATGCCTCTGTATAGTAGAGCGTACACGATATTCTTTAGTAAAAGGCGAAAGAATAGTTCGCCATGTACTCACTACGAGGCTGCATGAGTTTTAAGCAGCAGGTTTGAGTTTCATTATATAGAAGATGAGGAGGAGGGTTTTCTACTCTTCTACAAGCTAACAAGCTGAAGCTTAAGTCATAAATATAGAAAACCAAAAAAAGGGCAGTTTTAGTCTGTCAGACAGAACACATGACCATCCAAGCCAACTCAACTTAGAACGATCCTCTACAGGATTTGAGAGATCCAAGAATTAATCAAGAACCGTTAAAATTTACAATAAGTCATGGGTGAAATTTGTATATAAATTCCGATTTTGTCTAACACAGTCATGGGTGGTAGATTCTTATGTAATTTTCTTCATCAGCTGCTTGATGGCAGCTGATGAAGAAAACATATACAAGTGAGTAGGTTGATGAGAAAGAAAGCAAACTTATAGAACTTGACGACATCCAACTAAAATAAGAGCTAACTACGAGGGTTAAACAAAATATTCAGCTACAAATGGAAAGTCTACAAAATTTTGCTTTTTTATGCAGTTTTTTGGTTGACTGCAAATTAAAAGGATTGACATAGAAAGAAATCACAATGTTGATTGCTTTATGAAGAGAGGATATATAATGTTCTTATACATAATCACACCACTGCTAAGTGCTTACAACAAAACAAAACAAAACAAGAAAATCTATTTCATCAATCAAGAGTTATTAGAGTTATTAAAATAGAAGAACACATGAACTTGGTTTCGTACATACATACAACTATAGATAGGGGGAAACATTAGGCTTTTTTTTGGATGGCTTATGGTGACTACATTTTTATGTAGTATAAAATACTACATCGATATCTGCCTTCAATGATAAAGATTAAAATAAGGGTAAATTAGAAACAAATATTAAATTATAATTTTATCATTCAAAATAAAAATTATTCTACAAAAAAAAAATTCCTTATTTCCTAGAGGTCGCAACATCTCATCCTTTTACAGGGTAATCTTGGCCACCAACATTACGAGCTTGGTGGCTCGCTTCCAGAGACTCAGAGCGAGAGACTGGGAGACTCGGTTTGTGCATGTTTACCGCGAGGCCAACCACCTCGTTGATTACCTTGCAAGGAGAGATCATGACATCCCTGTAGGTTCTACAGCTCTGTTGCTTGGCGGCCCGGAGGTGAAGAAATGGGAGTCTTACAATGCGGGTGGGTTTATAGAGAGAAGGAGTGTTTGTGAGAGTTAATTGATTTTTCTTTAGTTTTGTCAACAACAAAAAAACTCGTCGTAACATCGTGTCTCCTCGTTGACGATCATGTTCAGCTCACCATTGTTGGTCGTTTCACCGCTCCGTCGAGTACTAGTGTTAAATAAAGTATATATGTTAGTAAAAAACTTGTACTAGTGCCAAAATTCTAAAAACAACCAGTAACAAGATCTTAATGTAAAGAAACTAGGCATGCACTAGTATGAGCAAGTAAAAAAATTGCAGATCAAAAACTTGCACTAGTGGAGAACCAAGATGCACTAGTACAGAAATCAACGAAGAAGAGGAGTTGGTCGGGGAGGGGGTCTACGAAGAGGATGTGGCGGGAAAGGGGCAAGGGGATCTACGAAAAGAGAAAGGTAGTGACGATGTTGGTGGTTGGAGAAGAAGTATGTGATATCAATTTTGGTAGAGAGAAGAGAGAGAAAAAAAAGAGAATGAAGAAGATGATGTGGGCGACGGAATGGAGCAAGAATTGAGGGGTCCCAAAACCCTAATAATAACAATAATTTAAGATTCCAAATGTATCCTCTCATTATTTTAAATAATAAATTAAGATAATAAATGATGTGTCCATTTGATTGGCTCACATTAATGTAGTATTTGTACTGCATAAAAGTGGAATTTTTTTCGATGACAAAACCCTTATTTTGTCACCGGAACAAAATTTAATCATTTTCCGTCCATCTTTTTTTCTTTTTTTTTCTAATTTTAATTAACTCTCTTTCCTCAATTCCCTTAACCACCGCACTAATTAATTTTGTTGGTAAATTATTTGAAGGACTGCAAGTTTGATAAATCATTGATTAATTTGATCTAGGACCAAACTGCATAAACTTTAAAAAAAATATGATTATTTAAGAGAAGTATTTTTCAATTAATATATTGATTGAGCTAGAGAAATTGAATAAATAGGGTTGTATCTTATTAAGTTCAATGGTGAATAAGGTCATGGGTATATAAGAGTATGAGTCATGGAATCGTAAATAAAATGAGTTACATATCATTAACTATTAACAAATTCAGATTATTGATTGAGTTAAGTCAGTTTGAATTTGGTATATTCATTAAACCAAAATACATTGATATAACATGATCCTTATTTACAAATTCTATCAAGTTTTAATGGGTTCATTTTTCATTATGTTTAACTATTACTCGTAATAATTCCTTTTACATTGAAGGTTAATTTAATCTCGACTTTATTTGTTTACAAATACTTCGAGAGAGTTGCATTTTGTCTTCGATTTGTATTGAACTAACTTTTGTGGACTTTTCACCATAATAAATAAAAAAAATCAAACTATGGACCAAAATAAATATGTTTTGAAACTATGTACATATATAGGTATATTCGCCCCAGACCTAGGCAAATATGCCAGGAGTTGGGAAAATACGCCCAAGACACAGGCGACTTCGCCTGTGTAACTCAAATGAAATCAAATGAAATGTAAATTATGAATTTACACTTGCAAACAGGATACTCAAGTTTTTATAATTACAAAATGATCACTAATTTATGTAATTTTATAAAATAATCATTGAAGTTTGAATTTCAATAATGAATTTTGTTGTGCTACCGTAATCATAACTAAATTGAATTCAATCCTTACTCGCGAGCTTGTCGCTGATTAATTCTTTAACAAGTTAACGAGCCAAATTTAACGAATTTACGAATCGAGCTCGCTCAATCAATTAACTGAATTGGGTACCCGACATAGACTCAATTCAGCTCAATGCTCGAGCTCGCTCGATTCGAACGATATAGACTCGACAAGTCAACAAGTATTTTTAATTTCAATAAATGAACAGTTTGAACCTACCCGATTCAGCTCGATGCTTGAGTGAGCTCGATTCGTCAACTCGTTAAATTTGGCTCGTTAACTTGTTAAAGAATTAATCAGCGACAAGCTCGCGAGTAAGGATTGAATTCAATTTAGTTATGATTACATTAGCACAGCTAAATTCATTATTGAAATTCAAACTTCAATGATTATTTTATAAAATTACATAAACTAGTGATCATTTTGTAATTATAAAAACTTGGGTATCCTGTTTGAAAGTGTAAATTCATAATTTACATTTCATTTGAGGTGTATTCGTCTAGGCCTAGGGCGAATATACCTATATATGTACATAGTTTCAGAACGTATTTATTTTGGTACATAGTTTAATTTTTTTATTTATTATGGTGAAAAGTCCAACTTTTGTTGGTAAATTATTTGAAGAACTCCAAGTTTGGTAAGTCATTGATTAATTTGGTCAATGATAGAGTTGCATAAATTAAAAAAATTATGAATATTTAAGAGAAGTAGTTTCAATTAATATATCTATTGAGCTAGAGAAAACTGAAGAAATAATGTCGTACATTAGTAAGATCAATGGTGAGTGTTGCGGTCATGAGTGTATATGAATATGACTTATGAAATATTAAGTAAAATTGGTTACATGTAATTAACTATTAACAAATTCAGAGTATTGATCGAGCTGACCAGTTTGATCAATTGAACATTAAACCTAAATATATTCATATAACATGATCATTATTTCCAAATTCTTTTAAGTTTTAACAAACGAATTGAGATTCCATTTTTCTTAATGTTTAACTATTCCTCAAATTAATTTTTTTGCAGTGATGGTTTCTTTAATCTCGACTTTATTAGTTTGCAAATGCTTCGAGAGAGTTACAATTTTGTTTTCCATTTCTCTTGAACTACTTTTGTTGTTAATTATTTGAAGTCATATTGGTTTAGAGAATATCACTCATTTGAAAAGTTTGTTTGAATAAAAATTATAATTATGTATGTATTTTTCCTTTGCAATAATCGTAAATGAACCTATTTTTATTTTAGTATGTAACTGAACTTAATAAATCATAATATTCGGTAATTAATCACAATATTTAATATAAATATTATATAATTTTCTGTATTGGATAAAATATTATCTACCTATTATATGACCATTTTTTATGAAGGCTATATGAACATTTAAAATTAGAGAGATATGATTTAAAATTTTCTCCTTAATAATAGGATACTAAGCTATCATATTATTTTGTTTCTTCTTATTTCAAATTATTTATTAAATTTTGTAACTAATAAATAAAACTCCAAATAATTTTTAAACATGATGAATTTTGGAAAAAATAAACTTCTCCGGTTAATTCAAATTATTATTGTATATTTTAATGTGCAACTCACTTTTTAATTAAATTTTATTTTTATTTTCTACTTTGAACTATTTATGTTCTCAATTCCGTAACATGTTAACTAATTTGACCCAGTGAGTGTTATTTTAATCATTCAATTCTAAATTTTAGTTGATTTACAATTTACTAAAAATAATATTAAATCTATCATTATAGATTATTATTATTTACTAATTATAGTAAATAAAAAAATTAAAATATAACATATCGACCAACAGGCCGGAAAAATGCTATTTATATGTGTGTGTGTGTGACAACTTACTAATATTTATTTCATATTAAAACATGTTGCGCTTCTAGAGTTGAACTATGTAGGCTATGGATATGCATGTGATTTCGAGTAGAATTGGGCTCTTTCAACGGCTGCTCAATATTACTTTGATCATTGGCATAATCTGATTGCTAACGGTTATTGTGGTTTTAGAGTTATTTCGCATGCACTTCGTGGGGATGAAAATCACTATATACTGATGAGGACAACCTTGTCTACGAAATTAAGATCACATTCATGTTACCAAAATATCTACGATGACTTCGATCATAACATCAACAGAATCAATTTCACAACATGTGACCCAGATCATTGGACGGATACACTTGACTTACTAGAGTTCACTACTATATATAATTGGATCATATGTTTTGATAGTACACATGAACAAGAGGGGAAAAAGTGGGATGCTTCAAACACTAACCTTCCACTACGTGCTGATCCTTTTAGTCTTGCAACATGGACGTAGTAGTGACTCAATTTGAATCTATTTATACATATAGAAATGAATTATGAAAAAAGTATTTTGAGGTACCCAACCAAATTTATACAATAGCATCTATGTTTTTTCGGATTTTTTTTTCCGGATTTATTCGAATATATCTAACAGTTTATAGCTATTCAAATTATTTTTGGGAAATATTAAATTATATTTTATCTAAATGATATATCATGTATTTGTAGTTTTGAATATGTAATTTATCTTTATAATAAAATATTTAAAAAATAGTTTGTTTTAAAATTACATAATTTCTCATTTTCTCAATATTATTTAATTTTTTAAACGTGTATAATTTTTTATCAATATTATTAATTTGGTTTAAACATTTATAATTTAGCATGGGAACAGATCAGCGTACAAACTTTTGGAGGGTTTGGAAAGTTCCAAACCCCCTTCAATCATTAGATCTAGTTTGACTCTTTGACCAATCTAATGGTCCACATTTGTTAGGGGTATTTAGGACTTTACACAAATAATTTACTTATTATATTTAATTTAAATATTTTATTATTATATATTTTATTTATTTTATGTTTTCTGTCACCGTTGACAGTCGGCCACTTCGCCGGCCACCGTCGCCGGTGACTTTTCCGATGGCTTTTTCCGGTGACTTTTTCGATGACTTTTTCCGGCGACTTTTCCGATGACTTTTTCCGGTGATTTTTTTGGCTATGACAAGTTAACCTGATTTTTGCTAATAATTTGTTAACATGATTTTTTAATCGATAACTATTTAACTTGGGTTTTTACAATTAACTAGTTAGTTAACATGTTTCCGACGACTTTTTCGGCGAGGCTCTAGCGATCGACCAAACTCCGGTGACTTTTCCGACGAGAACAAGCTAACTAGTTAACAAGATTTTTTTATTTATAATTAGTTAACTAGTTAACCTGAGTTTTTACAGTTAACTAGTTATCAGCAGATAACTAGTTAACATGTTATTTTGTTGATAACTAGTTAACGAATTACCATGTAATTGAATTGTTTGTTAACTAGTTATGTTATTTTTAATTAATTAACTAGTTAACATCATGATTTAGATAACGAGTTAACTAGTTAACCAATCGTGTTAACTAGTTAACCTATCAAATTAACTAGTTAACATCATGATCAAATAACCAGTTAACAAGGGATATTTAACTAGTTAACATCATGATTGAGCAACTATAGTTAACTAGTTATCTACTTAATTTAACTAGTTAACTATTTAACGTCATAATTTAGATAACTAGTTAACAAGATTATTTGATAACTAGATAACATCATGATTATCTATGATTAGATAACTAGTTAACATGTGAATTAGCTGATAACTAGTTAACCTATCAAGTTAACCAATCAAGTTAACTAGTTAACTTGGTAGTTATCAAGTTGTTAACTAGTTAACTAATCGAGCTAACTAGTTAACTTGGTAGTTATCAAGTTATTAACTAGTTAACCAATCGAGTTAACTAGTTAACTTGGTAGTTATCGAGTTGTTAACTAGTTAACCAATTGAGTTTGTTAATTAGTTAACTTGGTATTTATCAAGTTGTTAACTAGTTAACCAGTTGAGTTGGTTAACTAGTTAACCAATCCATCTAACTACCACACTACCAAAAGCAAGAATAAATTGAACATTTAACCCAAACAAATGCTACCACACTACCAAAAGCAAGAATAAATTGAACATTTAACCCAAACAAATGCTGAAAATACTCAATATCATCATCTACACTTCATCGTCATCTACACATCGTCATCATCATCTACACAATCTTCATGAATAGATAACTAGTTAACTAGTTAATATCTTGAATTGATAACTAGTTAAAAGTTACAAAATTATTTTCTAACAATCTTCATGTATAAAATTTTACAAAATAGCACAAAAATTGCTAAATTGTCAATAGCATAAAATAAGTGACCTAACTAAAACTAATTAAAATTAAGTGACTAAACTGTAAGTGATTGAAATGGTAAAATGTCCATCTTCTTCTTCGACATCATCCTGAACTATCCGCCGCCGGCGGACGGATCCTTCCAGTTTCCACCCTTTTGTCCCTTCTTCTTCCCTCGTTTCCTCCTCACCGGCCGTTTGGTCGCTTCCAATCCTCCCCCCTCTTCTGCTAATTGAATCATTCTTTCTCCTCCTTCACCGTTACTTCTCGTTTCTTCCTCTGAGATCGAAACATTAGATCTTAGAATTGAAAAAAATCCCAAATTGATTTTTAATAAGAGGAAACTGACCTGAACAGAGCGAATATTTGTTCATCGATCAAAGCTTGTTCCTTTCGAAACTCAGAAACATGTCAATTGAATTTGGACTCGTCATCTTCCACCTTCAAATTCCCCTACTTTTCGAAGTTTCCAGTCCTCTATAACTCCCAGTCGCTCCACATCGGCCGCAGATTCTATCATCTCCCCGCTACCTCTTATTCCCGATGAAGTGAGCAAGTTTAATGTTTGTGACGGTGGCTGATATGGCGATGTTCTTTTCGGCGGCCAATTCCAACGACAAGAGAATCGCCGGTAGGAAAGGGAAAGAAGGTGGAGGAGGTGCGAGGAGTCAGTAGTGGGATGGGAGTCAGGAGGAGGGATGAATGGGAAGTGAGCGGTGGAGGAGAAGGAGGAGGAATGAACAGCTTGGAGGAGAGGCCGGCTGGGGGGACTGCGGCGGCCGTTTATATTTTAGGTTTAGGTATGATTTTTTAAATTCCCAATCTGCCCCTCTGCTTAATGGGTTTGAAACGGTCCAAACCGAAAAGGTTTGGACGCAGATCCTTTCCCATTTAGCATCGATATATACTATCAATATTTTAAATTTATTTTAAACATTTATAATTTTCATCAATATTTTTAATTTATTTTAAACGTTCATAGTCTTCCTTTTTTCTGAACTATCAACATTTTCTATGCCCGTTTTCTAATATATTATGGATAAGGGTACTTGTTAGTAAAAACATATTGTATTAATAAAAATTGAACTGTGATTGTAAAAACAGATTGTGTTAATAAAAACGGAAAACGGACTGTATCAGTAAAAATGAACTGCATTAGTAAAAAACGGATTACATTAGTAAAAACAGACTACTTAGTAAAAGTGAACCACATTACTAAAACGGATTGTGTTAGTAATAAACGAACTACATTAGTAGATACATACTGCAAGGATATAATAGTTAGTTTATGTTAAAATACAGATTGGACTGTGTTAGTAAAAGTGCAAAACAAGTAGAACAAACTGCAGCAACTAACAAAAATTATCGACTTGGGAGGGTGGTCAGCACTCAGCAGCAGTTTCATGGATGGACCACGGATCATGCATTGACTGTAAATAGTCCAACGCAAACTCGTACTCCTTAAACAAACATGGCAATCCAGTCGCTAACAAATAATTCAGCACAATCACCTGCCCTGTGAACCATTATCAGAGATATGACACTAAAGAAATCATATCATATGATTCATATGGATCTGCATTGGCGCATCTATGTCCCTGCGCCACCACCATTGCTTTCTGCTGAATGAACTCGGTATAATATGCAGCAGCCACTGCATCAGCTTTGGACAAAAAAAGTGGCTTCTTTTTTTAGGGAGGGAGGAGATGGATGTTTATTGTTTTACAAGAAAGAAAGCACGAATTGCTTAGCTATTCTAGTGCTAACATCATCAGGGTTCAGGGGCAATAAATAACTGCTTAGTTGGAATCCAGAAAGAAACTAACAGAATGGAAAACCAAGCGCATACTACTGATACTGGGCATGGCTGATGATGACATTGGTTAATTCAACTCGTGATATTGCCCCAGTGAAGGAAACCTCCATGACCTCTTGCATTTGAGAACTTGTACACCGCACCAGAAGCTAGTCACACCAGGTTTAGATTGTTAGGTTTCCATTCAGGAACTTGTTTTGCAATCACTTTCTCTCTATACACTCACTATTAGTTCAACAATGTCATAGAATAGTACCTTTATAACCTTCAAATACTGGATCTTCAGCGAGCAAGAGAGGTGTATCCAGGTCAATGAACCTACAATGCACATTTAATTAATTCAACAAGTAACCTACACGTTGCATTCCTAAAAACTATGCCAATTCTGTGCAAAACTTAACTTCTTCAGAGACTAGTTACAGATTCATGTCTGTACTTACTTGAAACACCCAAGACCAGCGGCAAGGTGACCAGCAAAACCCATAGCTAATCTGGTCTCAACCATACCACCAATCATTAGATCCAAACCTGATTCCCTCGCCTCCTCGATTATCTCAAGCGCTGCCATGACACCAACTTTTGCAAGTTTTATGTTAATGACATTTGCAAGACCATCATTAGCTATTCTCTTCACATCAGCCAAACTCCGACAGCTTTCATCCGCTGCAACTGATATACCATATTTTTGCTTTGCTATGCGGGTAACATGACCAAGGCCTTCCCAGTCATCTCTGTGAACTGGTTGTTCAAATAGAACGGGTACCACCCCTATGCCTGTAAGGAAAACAAATCTCAGTTAGTTCAATCTGTTAAGCAAAGGTTATATCAAATTGTAGTTGGGAAAAACCAAGAATTAGAAGCTTGTATGTCTACCGTGTAACTTTTCAAGAACTTGAATAGCTTCATCAGACTTGTATCCCTCATTAGCATCCAAGATGAATGAGCAATCAGGGAAAACTGCTCGGATTGCTTGAAGAACTTGTATGTCAGCCTTGAGATTCTTTCCAACCTTGAGCTTCAGGGTTTGAAATCCTTGCTCCCGGTACTTGGAAGCCAATTCAGCAGCATCAGCAGGTGTAGTTATTGGAATCTGCACAAACAAATGGTAAGTTTCGTCTCTTTGCACATATTATTAACAATGAAGAAGGCGCTTAACTGTTATATCAGTAGTTAGTGTATCAGAAACGCCACCAAATAGTCTCCAGAGAGGTAAGTCGATGCTTGTAGCCACTGCGTCAATTAGAGCCATCTCGACTCCCGACCTCACCTATCAAGAAGAACAAAATTAGTAAGCAGTCATTAATTTGCTTCCCAATTCAAGGTGGAACAAAATGAAATGAAAAATGTAAATGGGCAGGAACAACCCACAGAAATTATTACACTCAAATTCACCAACAAGATGTAAGTAGAAGAGAAAGTAAGAAACAAAACCATGTAAGTGTGCAGATTCCAGTTAAAATTTACTAATTTTACCTAATGATCCAATACCCTTTTCGATTCTCAAAAGTATGCATCGCACAGAACCAAATCCCACACAGAGATAAAAAGCCAGCTCTAACATTTTACCCGTAGGAACTCACAGAAGCAAAATCATGGCCAGGAAGGAGGCCACCAATCTTGTGTACAGCGGAGTCCAAAGTCATAGGCTGACTGTTCTTGAGCACCTCGCAAGCCTGACCAGCCTTAACCAAAGCTGTAGGTTGATCCTCTGCAGTAACAAACGGAAGAACTGGGGCCTCACCCCATCCCACACACCCATTACTCAACTCAATACGAATCGCAACATTCTCAACCCGATCAAGCCTGGAAGTTGCTATAGTGAAAGGGGCAATGAGAGGGACATTCAAGGGCCGGCTCTCTGCTCTCTGCACATCCACAGTGAAGGTCTCCGCCAGGTTCCTGAACCCAAATCCGGAAGCCTTTTCCGGTGCCGATGCTGCCGCCGTGGCTTGGAGATTGGAAATGGATTTGGGGACATGGAGGGTAAATCTCCGATGGTTGGGAACTTGGATGCAACAGAAATAGGGAGAACAACCAAGGGAGATCATTTTGTGAATTTTTTGTTTTTTACAGGTGGGGTTCTCTTGTTTTTCTGGGTAAATTGGATGAGGATCCGGAGATGGACAAGCTTTCTAAGTTTAGGGTGGCAGACATTTTTTAAGAGGAGGAACTTTTCAGAGCGGAGATTCCGGCCAACTGAATAGTCCGTTTGTCAGTTTGTGTTGATAATAAAAATGGAGGAATTATGGTATCGTTTTCCGCCAGCAATTTAGCCAAGGAATTGGCTGAAATCCCATTGGTCCCAAATTCCTTGTTCTCTAAGATGTTTGGGTCAACCAAAGCCGGCAGGCTTTGAAATCCGGCGGGCTTTGAAATCAGCTTCGGCAGGATTTTAAATCCTTTGCTAATGGGCCGGAGTTGGAAGGTGTAAGGCAGCTTTTGCCCAAATTTTGTATTTATTTTTTTTTTTTTCAATTCCATTAAGGCTTTTAGACAGGAAAACAAGGAATTGAATTCCGGTGAAATTGTCATATCCCATGGGAATATAATTCCAGCGTGGCTATCAAACCCCAAGGGAATCAAATTCCACGCGGAAAACGACCCCATAGGGTATGGAATCGGAGGTGGCCTCGACGGAAAGTTGACCACTTGGGACCGGTGGTCGGCAGATCTAAGGGGTAAATAAATAAGTGAAAATAATTTTTCACTTTGTCAACTTAATAAAATTCTCTTATACTACGAAATGTTCCATTCCATCTAGTATATACTCATATAAAGCATGAACTTTAGACTTATTACAAGTTTATACATTTTTTTTTCGAATTCCAAGAATGTTATGATCTTCTCAACTCATTTTTGAAATTGGCATGCCGTCAGTTTTCGCTGAAAATCATCCTACGTAGCCTGGCGGAGTTAGTTGACTGTGTCGAACTTCTTACGTATCATGTGACATGGTTGCCACGTCATATTAACTGAAAAATATTTTTTTTTTAATTTTAAATTTTTTTCATCTTCCCCATCTCTCTCTTCTGAAGCAACCTCACTAACTAAGATTCAGCCCAACAATCGCGACGGAAAGTCACGACTTTAAATGGGTACTAGAATCATCCTTCTCTTTAAATACGTCTCGATTTTGGTGTCCAAATCCCACCATAATTTCATGTCCGGAAGTAGAGTATCCACCGGATGATCAAATCTTTGCCACAGAATCTGATTCCCACTTCACAGAACCAGATTCCCACTATCCAACAGCTGGATAATCGGAGAGGGGTTGTCGATTTTGAAATCAGGGACGAAGTGGTTATGGAGAGGGGAATCGCGATTGGAACCCAGACGAAGGTCCATTCCGGGATTTTCTTATACCAAATGCCCAAGTACTAATTGCCAGAGTCTCTAGGAGAGAAGAATTAGAGCTCGAAGATTTGGCGGCCGGAGAGGAGGGTCTGGTTGTAGAGGAGGAATTTTTCTGCGGTCAAGACGTCGGCGGCGGAGCAAAGTATTGGGAAGAGGGAGATGAAGGAGAAGAAGAGGGTGAGATTGGGTTTCATTGTATAGGGTTGGAAGATTGAATTGGGGAGATGGGGTTTTGAGGGCTATTTGATTGGTTCTTGGTCTTCTTCTTCATTGATTTGCAGAGGTTTGGGTGAGTTTGATCGGGGAAGAAGAATGGAAGGAAGAAATGTAGAGTGAGTGAGCCGATTTGGTTGGTTGGCATCATCTTTCCCGAGAAAAGTCGGGACAGGCCCTAGCCGATCTGTCGATCCCGAGCCTAGCTAGATCCGCCACCACCTTCTCTCCTTCTTCTTCCCTTCCTCCATTTTCAGACCCCATGTTGCCTGAGTTGTCGTCTTCTTCTCAACAAAGTCCAACAAATCCCCACGCTTCAGGATCTTGACCTCGTCCATCACGAAGTTGTTACCATCACGACTTTGATTCCCGGTCGGGCTCCTCTTCCGTCGGCAAGAGTTGGCCGAGTTAGGGTTAGCGATCATATCTCCATCGATCCTTCTCGAGTGAGATAGGGTTTGATGAAGGAAGTTTCCGGCGAGAAGTTTTACCGGAGGAGACGAGGAAGGGTGGCGAAGAAAAGTGGAAACTAAAAAAATTATTTTTTAGTTAATATGACGTGGCAGTCATGTCACATGATACGTAAGAAGTTGGACACAGTCAGCTAACTTCGTCAGGCCATGTAGGATGATTTTCAATGAAAACTGACGACATGCCATTTTAGTAAATGGGTTCAGAAGGTCGTGACATTCTTGGAATTCAGAAAATAATATGTATAGACTCGTAATAAGCCTAAAGTTCCTGTTGTATATGGGTATTAGGCCTTAATACTAAAGCAATTAACAAGTTATTTATCCAAATTTTTATCCAAGATTTCTTTGATGACATTTACCTTGTCACATCTGCAATTTTCATCCATATTTACTAGTGACTCGACTAACTAAAAATGACAAAAGTAAAATATCTATCTTTTTAATTTAACTTATACTTTATAAATAAACAAATAAAATAAAACTACTTTTTTAAAATATATATTTTTTGGAATTTTAATGTTTACTACTTAAAACAAAAAAAATATTTTTTTTACCTAAAAACAATTAGTTGGCTTCAGTCTTGTGTTCGTTCTGCATCTTATAGTGTTTCTTTGAATGGGGCATACATGGATTCTTTCCTACAAAAAGAGGGGTTAAACAAGGGGATCCCTGTCCCCTATCTCTTCGTCATTGCCATTGAGATTCTTTCAAGGCTTTCAGATATAGCAGGTCGGCAGAGGGTTTTCCCTTATCACCCCTAGTGCTTGAAGGTTCATCTCACTCATCTTGCTTTTGCAGATGATATCACTACAAGAAAAAACATAATTTGTCACAGTTTCTTAATCACGGTTTCTGTAACCGTGACTAATTGGTCACGATTTTATAAAACCGTGAGAAATTAGTCACGGTTTAATAAAAACCGTGACAAATTAGTCACGGTTTTAATGGAAACCGTGACAAAATTAGTCATGGTTTTCATTAAAACCGTGACAAAGCCATTTCGAAGAATGAGCCATATGCCACGTTGACAATCCCTGCCATTCATTTTTTCCTTTTTTTTTTGACGTGATTCTTCTTCTTTCCTTCTTCTACTTCTTTCTTCTCTCCTTTCCTTATTCTTCTGCCCCTTCTTCTTTTTTCCCTTACTCTTTCCTTATTATTCATCCCTCCACAACTTCCTCTGCCCTTTATTCTTCCCTTCATCTCCAGCAACAACTTCCTATACCCTTCTTCTTCCCTTCATCTCCGGCCAAATCTACTATCCCACGCCGCCGCTGCCGCATCTCCGACAAGATCTCAAGCCACATCTCCGACCACAACTCATAGCAGTCACCACACGACCACACCACATCTCCGGCCACAACTCAGAAGCCAGCCGCCGAACCGCTCCGTTTTCTCTATGAAATCGGCGGATCAAATCCAGATCTGAAACCCAGATATGAAAATGGAGACGGCGGCGGCAGTGGCGGTCGATGGAGGAGAGGCGGCGGCGACAGCGATGGTCGAAGGTGATGGCGGCGGCGGTCGAAGGCGACGGCGACGGCGGTCAAGGAGACGGCGGCGGTGGAAGGCGATGGCGGCGGTCAAAGGCTCGCCGGTTGCTCTGTGGCTGATCGAAGAAGAATAGGGATGAAACTTGCAAAAATAATACTTAAAGTGACCAAACGAAGAATATAAGAATTTAATTGATTAAGTTGTATAACTGGAAAAGTTGGGGGTTGCTCTTGAAATTTTTTACAGATTTGGGATTATTACAGATTTGGTCATTAATTATAATAAGTTGACAATTTAAATTTGAGTGACTGATTTGTATAACGAAAGGAATAAAAGTGGGACCTTTTGTTAACCTTATAAGTGTATGGTTTAAATTGTGAAACGGAAGGAGTTAAGGGTTTGAAACTATAATTCAAGAACATTATAAATTCAGTCACTGGAAAATTTAAGCTTACAATTTGGTCACTAGTATTTGTCACGGTTTCACTAAAAAACGTGACAGAATTTAGTCACGGTTCTTAAAGAAACCGTGACTAAAATGGGCAAAATTAGTCACGGTTCTTAAAGAAACTGTGACTAAATTTGTCACGGTTTCTTTAAGAACCGTGACTAAATTTTTGTCACGGTTTCACCAAAAACCGTGACAATTTTGGTTCATTTTAGTCACGGTTTCTGTAACCGTGACTAATTTTTTTAGTCACGGTTTTTACCGTGACTAAAGGTGAAAAAACCCGTGACTGATGGTGTATTTTCTTGTAGTGATCTTCTCTAATGGGAGTTACCATGGCATTGAAGTGATTTGTGATATTTTGAGTGAATTTGCAAGCTGGTCTGGCCTTCGAGTTAATCCAGACAAATGTGACATATTTAGTTCAGGGATTCTAGACTCTGCCTTAACTGCTATGAACATATTTTCTAGGTTCAGGTTGGGAGTTCTTCCTATTCGTTATCTCGGTCTTCCGCTCATTGCTAATAAGTTAAGAGCGAGGGACTGTGAACTCCTAATTCAGAAAATCACAAAACGTATTCAAGGGTGGAATGCAAGGACTCTCACGTTCGCTGGTAGGTTGCAACTTGTGAACTCTGTTTTGCTCAACCTTGCTCAATATTGGATGAGTGTCTTTCTACTCCTCTCGAGTGTTATAAAAAGGGTTCAACAACTATGCAACTCTTATCTGTGGGGGGAGATGATAAATTGGGTCAGAAAGCTAAGGTCTCTTGGGCTGAGATTACTTTCCCTAAGTCTGAAGGGGGTCTTGGTTTGAGAAATTTGAAGGTTTGGAATCAGTCTCTTGTTTTCAGGCTTCTAGCAGTATAGAATCAAAGGGAGAGACCTGGCAACTCTCAAACTTGGAGCAGGATCATGGGTTTGGAGACGTCTCCTCAAGCATCGAGATGTTTTCCTTTCACACTTTTCCCTTGTCGATTTTGAACCTTGCTGGGATAACCTGGCACATGCTAAGCTCACAATTTCTACTATTTGGAATTCGATACGAGATTTTAGGCCTGCTATTGGATGGTATAAGCTGGTATGGGGTTATGGATGCATTCCCAGAAACAGTTTCTTTGCCTGGTTGTTAGTCCGAGGTAGACTTTCTACTAAGGACCGTCTGATCAGATGGGGGATTAACATGGATCTCGGGTGTGTGCTGTGTGATGGAATTCATGATGAATATCATGCTCACATGTTTTTTTTATTGTCCCTTCTCTTCGGATATTTACGGCAGAATACTGGGGAGAATCCTTAACCCTCCTCCTTGTATTCTTCAGGTCTCTGTTGATGTCTTTGGTGATTTAGCAGTTAAGGATGGTCCGAAAGCTTTGGTTTCTCGGTGCGTTTGGGGATCAGTTGTGAGTCACTTATGGAAAGAGAGATGCAACCGGGTTCATGGGGGATTCGACGAGATGTGGAGTCCTTGACGCGTACTATTCTTTTAGAGATTAGTTATTTTGCTTTGCGAAATCATGACTTTCAACTGCTATAAGTGCTGAGGGTTTTTCCTTACAGTTATGAGTTTATTTGTTCAAATTGTATTCTTAACTTTGAGGTGTTTTCACCTTTCTATTTTGGAATGAAAAGAAATCTATTCATCCAAAAAAAAAAATTATTGAAATAAAATTTCGTCAAAAATAATTTATAACTTTTTATTATTTGAAAAAAAACTATTTATTACATTTAATTTTTTTATGTTTTTGGTTAATCTAGTAAAAATATTTAATTTTTTTTTTCAATTATAAATTTTAAATTGAATGAAAAAATTTTAATTTAATTTTAATGCATTTTGTTTCTCAAATTTTTAGTTTAGTTGACTAGCAAATATGGATAAAAGTCACTAATGTGGCAATATAATGTCATTAACTATAAACTAGTCATATTGGTGAGTCATCACTTAACAGAATCGTGAATGGAAGAGGTTGCTTATAGTAAGAGGGTGTAAATCGAGTATTTCGTAGTAAAAGGAGCTGTATGTTAACTTGATAAAGTATAAGGGGGAAAGTACCATTATCCCAACAAATAAATTAAATCAGTTGAGAAACGGATGTATGGTCTTGGAAGCAATCTCCTACACTACCAGATAGAGGTGTCAAACAAGAGGAATGGATGGGTTACGGTTCGAGTTGGTCGAGTTACGAGTTAGTTGAATTGCAAGTTCATCGAGGTGTTAACTTTTTTGGTACCTTAAGTTTGGCCGAAATCTCATTTTGGTACACAACATTTCAAAATTTTCATCTCGGTACTGATTGTTTCAGAAAATCTCCAAAAGGTATTTCCGTCCAATTTCATCCATTTCACCGTTATATGTGACACGTTGGCGTGCCAGCTACCAAGTCCATGTGGGCTTGCATCCCACTCAGCCTTCGCAACGTCAACTAAACCCATCTTCGGTCAGACCCAGACTCGAACCCACCCTTTCTGGACCCAAACCGATTCAACCCACAATTTTCTTCACCATCGTCTTCTTCCCCTAACCATTGTCTTCTTCATTCTTCTTCGTATTCTTCCTTCTTCCCCTTACCCTCGCAGCTCCAGCAGTCGAATTCCCTCAGCCTCGTGATGACCTACAACTTACCAGTATCCACTGAAGCCAATTACTAATATTGGACAGGCCTGGACATCTCCAACGTCACCAACGAGGTCCTCGCCGTCGTCGACCAAGCTAGAAGTTTCGGAATCATCTGCGGCGAATCCTCCAGCGGGGCTATCTACGTCCACAAGAGCGACAACGATTACAATGGATTAGCCTCTACTACCAACCAATCGACTCGACGATTAGGCGTAATCAGACGGCTAATTCTCGAAGGAAACAGAAACCTAAGACTCTACAGATTCGACAACGATGTCAACGGATCTCGCCAATGGGTCCCTGAATGGTCCGCGGTATCCAATCCATGCGACATCGTCGGGATCTGCAATCTCGATCGGAACAAGACCAACGCCTCCTGCACCCCTCTTCCCGGCGTCGATGGCACCGACGTTAATTCTTCCTCCAGATCTGGTTGCAATTCGACGGAATTGAAGATTGCCGCCATACAAATATTTCTCCGACGAAATTCTAATACTCAGACCAAATATTTAAATTCAACAGAATTCTGGTTGCAGATCTGATTTAAATAGGAATTGAAATTGAATTTATGTACTCGGATTTAAATAGGAATTGAATTCCTACTTCTCCGATTTAAATGTTTGATTTGCAACCAGAACTACTACTTCTCCGATGGAATTCGGCTTACCTACAATCTGGATCTGCGGGGGTAAGGGGAAGAAGGAAGAATACGAAGAAGAATGAAGAAGACGATGACGAAGGAAAGGGTGGGTTGATTCGGTTTGGATCCAGAAAGGGTGGGTTCGAGTCTAGGTCTAACCGGAGATGGGTTTAGTTGACGTGGCGAAGGCTGAATGGAATGCAAGCTCACATGGACTTGGTAGCTGACACGCCAGCGTGTCACATATAACGACGAAATGGATGGAATTAGACGGAAATACCTTTTGGAGATTTTCTGAAATGATCGGTACCGAGATGAAAATTTTGAAACTATATGTACCAAAATGAAATACGACCAAACTTAAGGTACCAAAAAAGTTAAAACCACCAAGTTAATCGGGTCATGAGTTCATCCCGTCGAAATTTTTGTTCGAGGCATTTGATGACACTCGATTTGACGTGATTATCAGCCTCATTTAAGCGACATTTCTTTGCTTAAGACATGGTTTTTAGGGTAGAATAACGAATATTCAATCGATTGCCCTATCTCGTGCCATTTGTGTTACCTTGGCCCGTTTCGGGTCTATTTGATGGTTTTCTAGTGTTTTTATGTTAGCACAGGTTTTTGCCGTTGAATAAGTAACCAAGGACGTGTCTAAGGCATTGAACATCGAGGAACTGAACCGGAATCGATCAAAGGAGCCAATCAAGTTCAAGAAAATTCCTGCCCGGATTACAAAGGAATTTTCGCCGAAAATACCCTTGTATTTTCGGCGAAAATATCATCACAAATCGGCTGCTAGCAACTGAAGGAATTTTCGGCGAAATCGATCAAGTCTTCGACCGAGAATGAAGTCCAAAAGAATCAGCCGGCGGAACCCCTCATTTGCAAAGGAATTTTCGCCGAAAATCCTTCAATATTTTCGGCGAAAATATTAGAAGAAATCCGGCTGATTAGGGTTAAGTATAAATACTTAACCCGGCGGCCCAATAAGGATAGACCACATAATTTACATCATAATATACTTTTCGAATCAGAATCCTACGAATTTCTCTAGAGTTCTGGAGCGAAGAGTTAGAGTTCGAAGAGCCGGAAAGAGATCGTGACGCCATCCCTTTCATCTCGGAGAACCGGAGCTAGGAGTGTAGTTTACCGAAGATCGGAGTCTGCCGGAGTCGTCTAAATTAGGTTTTTCAGATTCTTTTCTGTTCTTCCTCTGAATGATGAACTCCTTCTTTGTCTTTGATTCTTTTGTGATAAACATGAGTAGCTAAACTCGTTAGAGCTTAGACTAGATGAACCCTAAGTGACCCAGGGCTTTAAAGCGGTCACGGATCGGCGGTGATTAGATTCGAAATTCAATCAGTTTCTCATTCATGTTTGATTTGTTCTTCATTGTTCATGTTTCTTGTCTGGATTGATCACCTAGATTAGATTCTGGTTAAGCTAAGGATAGAAGCGAACGCTCGTCTTACTTTAGAACATCAAATTGAACAATTAACCTTATAATTGGAGCGTGCCTTTCGTAGGAACCAGTTAGGGTTAATCCACTGCAAGAGTAACTCATAATTCATTAGTAATATCACCAGTTAAGTTAAGTCGGTGCGAAAGGCGACCGTACCCGGGCGACTAATTAATCGTGGTAGCTAGAACGGATAGAGCGAACGTTCGCCGGTCTTAAACCTAAGGGTAAGGAGTTATGATGGTGTCTTAGAATTGATTGAATGAGAATCGAAATCCGCTGATCTGTTGATGGCCAATGCTCTGGGGAACGAAGGGGATTCAAAGTCTAAGTTCGTTTGTCATCCTTGTTTTCAAACCCTAATTTCCAATCTGCTTTAGTTTAATTTGTTTTAATTTCTCTGCATTTCTTAGAATTAGAAGTCGTGGAACTCACACCACGCACAACTTGTCTGCATTCGAGTATTTTGCCAGTTTTGAAATAGTCAATCTTAGAAGACCCTTGGAATACGATCTACCCTAGCTTTTGTTAGCTTTGTTAGTTATTTGTGTGAAACGCATCACAACGACTGCGCGTTTACCAAATTGGTGCCGTTGTCGGGGAGTTCTTTTGATTGTTTGAAAGAAGAACTGGCAATTTATTCTTCTATTTTCCATCTTTCATTTTTCCACCACTTCGATTTTACGCCGGTATGTTTGCTTTTGTTGCTTGTAGGTTGTTCTACAGGTTTATGAACCGCTCGATCGCTCATTCTCAGTTTAAGCCGGGTAGTTCTACTCCGCCGAAGTAACCGCGAGCTCAGAAGCAAGTCATAGTCATTCCGCCTACACCACCTATCCCTAATAAGATTGAGGAGTTGAAGGAGAACTCCTCATTTCATCCGCTTCATCCACTACTTCAGATTCACCACCACCTTCTCCTCCCGTACTAGTTGCTCAGCGCACCATGGCAGATTACTATAGACCAATTGCGACTAACTTTCGAGCTAGCATCGTCGTGCCGCACAACGATGACGACCCTGACTATGAGATCACAATTTCCTTCCTGACCATGGTCTCTAAGAATCTTCGATTCGAAGGGAAGCCGCAAGAAAACCCCTGCACACATTTGGCAAACTTCCTAGACATGTGCGAGACGTTTAAGAGCGGGAATCTCGGTAAAAACAATATTTGCTTGCGAGTATTCCCATTCTCTCTTAAAGGCAACGCCAAGGTATGGCTCGGCTCGAAACCACCTGGCTACTACACTGACTGGGATAGTCTAGCTCAGGACTTCATAGAGGAATACTATCCCCCTTCAAGAACGACATTCTACAAGGATAGCATCGCTAGTTTCTCTCAGAAGGAAGGAGTAAGCTTATACGATGCTTGGAACGAATTCCAAGAGCTTCTCTCTGAATGCCCTCATCATGGATTCAACCAGAGTCAGCTAGCCGAAATCTTTACTCAAGGTATGAATGAGGAAACGGCTGAATGGGTCAACATTTTAGCTAAGGGCAACTGCACAGCACTTGAACCAGAAGCTGCTCTACTTCACTTTGCGGACTGCGCATCTAAGTCCAGAAATAGGGAGAGACAGTTGGGAGCAGTTAAGAGCCAACCGAGCTGTGAAGAGCAGATCAAGATCGAAGTGCAGAAACACATGGAAGAGATCTTCGGGACAGCTAATAACTGGTCTAGAGAGGAAGTTAATTTCATTGACCAAGGCTTCACCGAGGATCAAAGAGGCTATCCCGACTACCATCAGTTCAGAACACCTCCTCAACAACAGGGAGGCTTCCTTGAGCGTTCTCCTCACAACTTGGGGCTCTACCAGAGTCAAAATCAACGCTGGAACAATAGTTATCAAGATTCTCCCAGCTTCACCAATGCACAACATCCTCAGAATCTTACATCTGAAGACATGTGGGAGAGGAAACTAGCCCAGAAGTTTGATCTGATTGCAGCACGGCTTAAGGATCACGAAGAAAAGTTTAAAGCCCAAGAAGCTTTTAACCAAGGACAGATCGCACAAGGACAGAGAATAGAGAGCATGATAAATAAAGTTGCTAGCTTGTTAGCCAACCTTCCTCTCTTCAATCAGGCTCCGTCTCAAAACAACTCCTCCATGAAGAACGAGCAAGCTAAAGTCATCACAACCAGCAGCAGTGAGCAGAATAGCCTGGAGAAGAAGAAGGGAACACTATCCGTTCTCTCTACGGGAGAGTGTTCAGCTATCGTCTCTCAATCACCACCCATACCTATCCCAGCTAAGTGCTCTGATCCTGGTCCTTTTACTTTACCTTTAATCATTAATGGTATTGAAATTGAGCGTAGTTTGGTTGACCTAGGTGCGTCTATAAATGTCATGCCTATGTGTTTATATAAGAAACTGAACCTAGGTGAATTACAACCTGCTAGCATGCATGTAGTGTTCGCCGATAGAACTCTAAAAGAACCTAGATGAATAATCAAGGATGTAATCACTTGTTGTGGCCCTTTCCGATTTTTCGCTGATTACGTAGTAATGGATACTCAAGAGACATATTCTACCCTTCTCTTAGGCCGGCCATTTATGGCGACAGCTGGCATTAACATTAATGTTCCAAATGGTTCGTTAACACTAAGGGTTGGGAAGGATACTGCAACATTCCGTCTCAAGGATGGCATGAAATACATTCCTAAGGGAGAAACACATTGTTTATCCGTAGAAACTGTGGAGTTGGCCTCGGTCAACTTCATTACTGACATCTCTTCCAGTGTCTCTAGATCAGTTGTTGCTGCAGGTATTAAACAGGTTATTAAAAAGAAGCCAGAAATTTCGGTTCAGAAGCCGCCCAAGAAGAAGAAGGAACTGCAAGCCTCTTCTAAGCCACCGAGCACAAAACCGAGCAGACCTCGGGAAAGAACAAGAAGACGAAAACCCAAATGGTCTGGAGGCCAAAAATTCTGCCGTCTTCCACCGAGCCAGCTGCACCATCAAATCGTTCCGAGAAACCGGCGCCGGAACAAGTATGGAGGGAGAAGCCGAAAGCATCTCCTAAAGAAATATTGACGATCACCGATCCTGGTGATACCAAGCCGGAGATAAAAGAAAATAAGAAGCCGATAGTCCTCATTCCTTCCATCGTAACACTCATGAAGGATGACCTCTCCAGAGAGCTGTTCGGACCGTTCAAGATCATTGATCATCTTCCCGATGGACGTACCAAGCTCTGGCATGCGAACGGGAAGAGATTCACGCTTACCGGAGAAGTCCTGAAGCTGTACTTCATGAACTCCGACGCGAGCGTTAAGGAGAATCTGAGTTGGGATGTCTCCTAATACCGTCCAGGTATCGTCCAGCTCAAGGACGTTAATAAAAGAGTGCTTCGTGGGAGGCAAACCCACGGCTGGAGTCCGTTTTTAATTTTTGTCAAACTTAGTGTTTTAGAGTCGGTTCAGGGGAGCCAAAAGTGTCAGTTTGTTTGTTCTCTTATTTTTCGTGTGTATTCTGTGTGTCGTAGTGTCAGTCGCAAGTTGATTGAGGTCGTTCCAATTTTTGTGGATTTAACTGTGATTTTCTGAAGTTAGCCGGATTTGCGAAAATATTTTCACCCGAGTAGTTCAAAATTTTCGGCGAAATCACCCCTATTTTCGGCAAAATCACCTTTTTAATTTTCGAACCCGGTCTCCTGTTTCATATTTTCGGTTCGAAAAGTTGAGTGTTTTCGGCGAAAATCTATTTGAAAACCGGCAGTGCATTTGAACGTTTGTTTTCGGCGAAAACACCCTTTTATTTTCGCCGAAAATCCTTTTGGAAATCACCCAATCCTCCACTTAAAATCCGGTCTACCCTCTCTCTCCCCCACTTTCCCATTTTCGAAAATTTCACCCGAAAAAACCCAATCCCCTTTGTTTTTCAAAATCGCCGACCGCCACCACTATTTCTCGCCGCCGCCGCCGCCGTTGCCGACCACCGCCGCTCAACTCCCCTCTTCCTTCCGATCATCTTGAGCCCTAGAACGTTCGAATCGGAGCTCTACAGCTCTAGTTCTCCCAAACCCTAGAATCTTTGATTTTTGACCGATTCCTCCCAAACCGTTGATTTTTAGCATCCATGGCTTCAAGGTAAGTTGTAGAACTTTTCAGTACGAATCTTTTGACATATGGATTGCTGAATTTCGTCGGGGTTGACTTTCGGTTGACTTTTCGGTTTGCCTCGATTTGCGTGCCGACTGGTTTCGTGAGAACTAGGTTAGCTGAACTTGTTGAACTGTTCTAGCATGTTTAGGGAGTTTCGTGCTTAATTTCCATATCATTTGATCATGTGTTGCTATGCATAGAATTGATTCTTTGTGATGTTGCCTTTTGAGAAAATGTCGGTTTGACTTTGAATTGTTGTGATCATTTGGCTGTCTGATGTGCTCATTCTTGTTCATATCATTGTGTTTGCCATCTGAGATCATATTATGCCGTCAATTTCCCCGTTGTGATAGTCTTGCCATGATTAGGGTTCAATATGCTTTAATGTTGACTTTTTGAATGTCGGTTTGACTTTTTGAACTCTGATTGTACTATTCAATTATGGTTGTTCCTAAGCATGCATTTCATTGCTTGTGATTACCAGTTAATTGGCTTTGCTTACCCCCACTCGGTTTCCCTCATTTCTTTGTGAAATTGAGTTTTTCTACTAAGTGTGGGGTAGGGTTTTAGTTGACTAATCTGGTTTCGCTCTGGTTTTAAGAACACCACTTATGAGCGCAGGACTAAGGCGCGACTTGATGGCGCCTCGAGCTCCGGAGCTGCCGCTCCCGTCACACCCGCCGTTCTGGGTCCTCCACCCGCACTACCTCGTCGGGCTGGATACCATTGCACTCTAGCTCGTCTTCCTGACTTCTACTTCGAGTGCTTCCAGAAGATCCAGCACATTCGTGGAGCTGACGTGCACCCTCTTTCCATGGAGTCCCTCTCCGAGCACGACGAGGACTACCACCGGAATGTGCATGACGCCCTAGCACCGGCCGGCCTCCTAGAGTTGACCACCATAGCTGCCGATTTCCCAGACATTGCTCTCCAGGAGTTCTGGGCGACCTTTGATCTGGATGAGCACAAGAGGAAGCAGCGCCAGAAGGTTGTGACCTTCTATCTGGGTGGGGTGTACAGGCAGCTCACCTACGATGAGTTTGCTGCTCATCTAGGCATCCCCTACGAGCATTATCACGATCATCACCTAGGCTGATGCTGAGCAGCAACAGCCCCAGCCGCCGCCAGAATTCCAAGATTATATACCCTCGCCACACCATCAGGCGAGGTATGCACACCAGTCGCCGCCACACATTCCCGATCCATACCAGGCGCCGACCCATCAGCCCCGACACCACCCCGCAGATGTTGGTGAGTTGTATGAGCGACTGCAGGAGTGGCGCATCACTGACAACGCAACTCAAAAGGCGAGATGGACTATTATGCAGCAGCATATGCGCCGCGCCGACAGGCGGTATGAGGCACAGTTGGCGTGGCAACGTCAGCTCGGCGAGCACCTCCACTTTCCACCCCCCGACACCCCTGACCAGCCATGATCAGGTGGTGTCCTTTTCCTTGTCCTTTCTTTTTATTTATTCTTTTCGGATTTCGATCCAACTTTTTTCTGTGTGGATCCGGGACACTTGTCCCGGTTTCTTTTTTATGTTTCATTTGTTTTTGTTTTGTAGGCAGTTGGGAGATTCCCTTTGCTTCATTTCGGTAGATTCCCTCCGCTCCGAGGACCCGTGCTCATCCCCTACACCAATCATCTCGGTCCAGGTTCTTCTACTTCACTCTGAACTCTAGAATTAGTCCTGTGAGGACACAGTCCGATTTAAGTGTGGGGTAGGATGCTAGAGAACCTTGCATGAACTTGATTGCTCTTGAATTGTGTTTTTGTGTGCCTCGTGATTCCATTCCAGTCTCTCTAGCATTAGAATGGCTCAGTTCTTGATTTTTGATGTTAAGTTGTTGTTCAACCCTTCATAATGATGCTTAGACTGCTTAACCTAGAACTTGAGAACCAACTTGTATACTTTGATGCTAAATTGCCTGGTCAGAACAGAATTTTAAAATCACACTTGTAGTTTGTAGCCTTGATTGCATGAAAATGACCGAATCCGACTAGCAAACCAACTGTGAGCTTTTGATCCATTGCACGTAACTTGCAATTTTAATTCTTTCTGAGTGGTTTTCTGTTTGCCTGAATGAGTTAGAATTTGCATGAGACCTACTCGAGACCACACGATGACACGAGTTCTAGAAGGATAGGGGCACCTAGATTCAGCTACTAAGCAAGATAGCCTACCAAACGATAAATCCATTAGGTTTAGACCCTTGAGCTTGGCCTGTTCTTTCGGTTCGATAATACATTACATTCATTTCCCATTTCTTTCATTCCCCGTTGATCCCCTGTGGTTGTAGTTCTAGATTGACCTACCGGAAGTCGGTTTGTGGTAACCTGCCTATAGCCATTAAACAGGTGGTCTTAGCTAATATGTCCAGACGTGTAAATCCCTCTAGCAACTAAAAGAAAATCGGCACAAAAGAAAAAAAAAGTAAAGTAAGAAAAGAAAGAAAATTTCAAAAAAAAATGAAGAAAAGAAAAATCAGAAAAGTTTCAAAGTTTCTAGTTCAATAAAACGTTCTTCTCCCTACAAATGGAAGAACGAAGTCAAAAGAAAAAATTCAAAAGAAAAGAAAAAAATTGTGTAAAGAAAAAGAATAAGTGCTAGGTTGCTTGAGGGTATCATAGGACGAGCGTTCATCATTCCACCCGTGTTTGGTTAGACGGTAGGAAGCCATAGATTAGATTTGAGGGAAGTTAGTCGAAAGCTACACCGCACCAAGCCATCATCATACATTCTCATCATCCATCTCATTATAAACCCGAGTAGTGTAGATTTCATTACGGTCCTAGCAGGGAAGTCCTTCTTGACTAGATACTCTTGTTGTCACAGTGGTGGAGATGTGGTCGAATTGCAAACCTATGACAGAATTCGGTAACAGAAAATGATGAGAGCAGAAACACGTCCTTAAACACAGAGAGCGGAGACCCCATTTTACTAAATATTTCCTGTGTGAGGAGTCTGGTCGGTCAGGTCAAATTCGTGCATAATTGGTTGCTAATTACTTGTCGTGCGCAGTTTATTAGTGAGACCAGATAGTTTGGCTGATCTGTATGCATGTTAGGTTTCTTGTTCTAGGAATTAGCTGTCTAATAATTCATTGTGTTTGATTGAGCTCCAATTTAATCGATCTTATCATTTATGAACATGAGCGTTTCTATTCAGTTTGCTTGAGGACAAACAAAAGCTTAAGTGTGGTGTATTTGATGACACTCGATTTGACGTGATTATCAGCCTCATTTAAGCGACATTTTTTTGCTTAAGACATGGTTTTTAGGGTAGAATAACGAATATTCAATCGATTGCCCTATCTCGTGCCATTTGTGTTACCTTGGCCCGTTTCGGGTCTATTTGATGGTTTTCTAGTGTTTTTATGTTAGCACAGGTTTTTGTCGTCGAATAAGTAACCAAGGACGTGTCTAAGGCATTGGAACATCGAGGAACTGAACCGGAATCGATCAAAGGAGCCAATCAAGTTCAAGAAAATTCCTTCCCGGATTACAAAGGAATTTTCGCCAAAATACCCTTGTATTTTCGGCGAAAATATCATCACAAATCGGCTGTTGGCAACTGAAGGAATTTTCGGCGAAATCGATCAATTCTTCGACCGAGAATGAAGTCTAGGAGAATCAGCCGGCGGAACCCCTCATTTGCAAAGGAATTTTTGCCGAAAATCCTTCAATATTTTCGGCGAAAATATTAGAAGAAATCCGGCTGATTAGGGTTAAATATAAATACTTAACCCGACGGCCCAATAAGGATAGACCACATAATTTACATCATAATATACTTTTCGAATCAGAATCCTACGAATTTCTCTAGAGTTCTGGAGCGAAGAGTTAGAGTTCGAAGAGCCGGAAAGAGATCGTGACGCCATCCCTTTCATCTCGGAGAACCGGAGCTAGGAGTGTAGTTTACCGAAGATCGGAGTCTGCCGGAGTCGTCTAAATTAGGTTTTTCAGATTCTTTTCTGTTCTTCCTCTGAATGATGAACTCCTTCTTTGTCTTTGATTCTTTTGTGATAAACATGAGTAGCTAAACTCGTTAGAGCTTAGACTAGATGAACCCTAAGTGACCAGGGCTTTAAAGCGGTCACGGATCGGCGGTGATTAGATTCGAAATTCAATCAGTTTCTCATTCATGTTTGATTTGTTCTTCATTGTTCATGTTTCTTGTCTGGATTGATCACCTAGATTAGATTCTGGTTAAGCTAAGGATAGAAGCGAACGCTCGCCTTACTTTAGAACATCAAATTGAACAATTAACCTTATAATTGGAGCGTGCCTTTCGTAGGTACCGGTTAGGGTTAATCCACTGCAAGAGTAACTCATAATTCATTAGTAATATCACCAGTTAAGTTAAGTCGGTGCGAGAGGCGACCGTACCCGGGCGACTAATTAATCGTGGTAGCTAGAACGGATAGAGCGAACGTTCGCCGGTCTTAAACCTAAGGGTAAGGAGTTATGGTGGTGTCTTAGAATTGATTGAATGAGAATCGAAATCCGCTGATCTGTTGATTGCCAATGCTCTGGGGAACGAAGGGGGATTCAAAGTCTAAGTTCGTTTGTCATCCTTGTTTTCGAACCCTAATTTCCAATCTGCTTTAGTTTAATTTGTTTTAATTTCTCTGCATTTCTTAGAATTAGAAGTCGTGGAACTCACACCACGCACAACTTGTCTGCATTCGAGTATTTTGCCAGTTTTGAAGTAGTCAATCTTAGAAGACCCTTGGAATACGATCTACCCTAGCTTTTGTTAGCTTTGTTAGTTATTTGTGTGAAACGCATCACAACGACTGCGCGTTCACCAGCATTTCTCTTTGACCAACCTAAGAGGTTTTCAACTAATAAAACTCATGTTCAGCCAGCGTGATCTCTAAAGCTTCCAGAGATGAGGATCTCTTGGTTGTCTTGACACCAAGTAACGAACGATAGTTACACCGAAAATTGGACATCAGATTTTGCATGCTCCTCATACTATACTACTCATAGAAGTTGGTTTCATACCTATAAAGCGCATGATGTTGGTAGTTATATTGGGTGATAATTTTCTTATCATGTTGTGGGGTTTGGAACTGTTAGAATCAACATATTTGATGGGATGGTCAGAAAATTAGATGATCTCAAACATGTTCTAGAGATGAAAAAGAATTTAATCTCGTTGGAATCTTGGAGAAGAAATTATGTGCATTTTCTACAGTTCCAAGTTCTGGAATACTAAAAGTATATATAGGAGAGCTATGAATGTGATGATTGGAAGGAGAATGGGAGAAAATTTGTATGGGCTCATTGGGATTACAGTTGTGGAGTATGCTTGTTCAACGTCAAAAGATAGCTCAGACACAAGAAACCTTTAGCATATGCGGTTGGGACACATCAGTGATCAAGGTTTGTAGTAACTTAGTAGGAGGAAGTTGTTCAAAGGAGAAACACAAGGTCGAGTAGAACTCTGTCATTATTGTGTTTTTGGAAAACAAAAATGAGTTCAATTGCGTACAACTTCACAAAGAAGCAAGCAAGTACTAAAGTATGTTCATTCATATATATGGGGTCTTTAACAACCATAGCTAAACTTGGAGTCAGATACTTAGTGACTTCTATTGATGACTTCGGTATATTTGATGAGGGAAAAATGGCGAGGTATTCTAAAGTTCTAGGAGTGGAAAGCATTCGTTGAGAAGCAAACAGGGAAGAGCTTGAAGTGCTTCATGTCTGACAATGATGACTAGTACAAGGACAAGAAGTTCATTCAACTCTGCAAGGATAAAGACGATCAAGTAAACACCACAACAAAATGGTATAACAAAAAGAATGGACATGACATTGCTATAGAGAACAGGTCAATGAGAATTGAGAATACAAGCCAAGTTATCCAAGAAGTTTTGGGCAAAAGCAATAAACACTGTTTGTTACATTGTTAACATCTCACCTTTAAGGAAGCTAGAGAACAAGTATGCACAAGCGGTATAGGTGAGAAAATAAGTATACTACTATGTACAGTTTTTGGATGTCCAACTTATGCACTAGTTCTCAGTGATGAGAGAACAAAGTTGGATTCTAAGTCGAAGAAGTTCATCTTTGTCGGGTATGCCAAAGAAGTCAAGGGATATCGAATTTGGGATCCAAAAGCTATGAAGATGATAATTAGCAGGGATGTGGTATTTGATGAGAAGGCTATGTTGGACAAGAAGGTATCATCTCAAGAATAACTACCAGATTCTACACACAAGACTGGTGTGGAGCTCGAGTTGAAAAGTCCCTCAGAAATATTCCAACATGTAGCAAGTAGCGAAGATGATCAAAGAGTACAGAGGATGGACATTAACAACAAGATCATAGTATTGTTATAGATAGACCAAGGCGCATGGTCAAACCTCCAACCTGGTACAAGACAGATGAAGAAACGACTTCATTCACATTATTAACCAGTGTTGACGAACCAAGCAATTTTCAGGAAGCAATGTCTATTCCTGAAAAGGAGAAATGGTTGGGAGAGATGGCAGGGGAGATGGAGTTGTTGCATAAGAATGCAAGTTGGAGGTTGGGAGAACTTCCACAAGGTAAGAAAGTAGTCGAGTGCAAATGGGTCTATAGGAAGAAGGAAGGGTCTCTGAGGAGGAAGATGTCAAGTATAAGGCAATGTTAGTTGCAAAATGGTACTCATAGTAAAAGGAAATTGACTACAATGAAGTATTCTCTCTGGTTGTAAAACAGAAAACCATCAGGGTACTATTAGCATTGGCAGCTCAATCTAGAGTTAGCGCAGTTAGATGTCAAGACAACATTTTCTCCATGGTGATTTGGAGGAAGAAATCTTCATGAAACAACTAGAGATATTTAAGGAGTTTGGGAAAGAACACTTGGTGCACAAGCTAAAAAAGTCTCCATATGGGTTGAAGGCTTGAAGATGTCACTAAGACAATGGTACAAGAGGTTTGAATCATACATGTTGAAAAGATTGACTTTACTAGGAGTGAGACGATAATTGTCTCTACTTGAAATCTTTGAATGATGCTTCTTCTTTGCTAAGTAAGAAGTTTGACATGAAGGATTTGGTGCTGCAGGCATGGAGATACTCAGAGTGAGGAAGAGTAGAAGACTATGGCTCTCACAGCATAAGTCCATTGAAAGAGTTATGGAAAAGTTTGAAATGGACAAGGCAAAGTCAATAAGTACATCATTGGCACAACACTTTAAGATGTCCATTCAACAAAGTCCAAAGACAAATGAAGAATTTTAGTATATGTCAAAGAATTTTAGTACAAGTGTTCCATACTCAAGTGTCATAGGAAATATAATTTGATGTACGCTATCGTGTGTACAAGACCAGACTTGGCACATGCAGTGAGTGTGATTAGTGGATTCATGGCTAATCCACGAAAGAAGCATTGGCGGGCAGTCAAATGGATTTTGCGCTACTTGAAAGTTACATCTGATTATGGGTTATGTTTTGGTACAAGTGATGCAGTTCATGTTACTGGTAATGTGAATTCAGACTATGTTGGAGATGTAGATGATAGGAAGTCCACGACGAGATATGTTCTTACATTGACAAGTGGTCCAATCAGTTGGAGGTCAACCTTGTAGAATGTAATTACACTATCAACTATAAAAGCAGATTACATAGCCACAACTGAAGCATCAAAGCAGGCATTATGGTTGAAAAGAAGCATCAGAGGTAGGCTTTGAGCAGCATGCTCTTGGGATATATTGTGATAGTCACAGTCTCATAGAACTTGCCAAAAATCAGGTGTATCATGTAGGGACAAAGCACATTGATGTACGATATCACAAGATTAGATACTTGATTAATGTTGGTGATATCCATGTGAAAAAAAAGGTACACAACAGATAATGCAGCTGACATGTTAACAAAGGCACAACCACTGGAGAAATTCAAACATTATTTGGATTTACTCCAAGTTGTAAACTAGGGAGTTGCGATAGTGATGAGCTTGAGGTGGAGGCATGAGAGGTCTAACAAGTTCTCAGTGGGGTGATTAGTCACCATTGTGGAGTTTGCTGAACAATGCCCCTTAATCAAGTGGGAAAGAAAATTTGTAAAAGGAGAGTAATACTAATCCTAGTCTAATTAGCATTCCTAATAGTTTAGAATAAACTTTGTAAGCCTATAAATAGGCACTCCCAACTTTGTTGAAAACACACCAAAACATAATAGTCTCAACTCTCAAGTAATAAGAGATCAGCATTCTCATGGAGTAGATCGAATGATCGAACCACCTAAAAAATCACATGTTTTGTCTTGATTACTCGTTTTTTCGTTTCTACTCCTTTCTATTCATGTCTGAAGTGTTATCCAAAATCGAAGTTGCTTCCGCGTTTTACAGCAAGAGCCACCCTTTTGCGTTCATTTGATTCCATTTTTTAGGTTTCGCAACCAAGAAACTGTATTTCCAATTTTCTTATTTCGTAACTCCGAGAAGGTTGTTGGATGGGGCTTCTAGGTTGGTTCGAGCTACCAAAGTGCTGCTTGGGGAGGCAGATGAAAGTTAAAAAAAAAAAATCTTCAATTGCAAATAAGAATAAAAAATAATGTTAAAATAAAATACGTTACAAACCAAGTCTACTCATTCGATGTTTTTTAAGTTACTCACAATTGAATAGGGATGGAAGGATGCAGGTAGAGTCTGTGCCCACCGTTGAAATGTGGGATTTAAAGGTGGGTAAGTTGATGAATGTGGCGGATGAGGATAAAATGAGGAGCAGGTTAGAGCATTGTCTGGGCAACAGGAGCTACCAATGAATATTTTGAACATATTGGTGATGGGGAAAGGCACAAATTAGCGCATATGGCATGATCAACATCGAGGTGAGTATTCGGCTAAGTCAGCTTTCCGCTTATGGATCATACATATGGTCCAGGTCATATATGGATTAACCATCGGAGTTTGATGGTGCCACCCAAGATGAAACACATGGCATGTAGCAAAACACTGGCCATTAAGGCACTCTAACGCAGGATATGTGATGCCAACACTGATGTGGTTGACTCTTACTAGTTGCAGTGATGAGCAAATGAAGCAAATAGTGATTGTCATCATGTGGAGTGATTGTTGCAAAGGAGGCCCTAATAGAGTGGTGCACCGTCTAAGCAATAGAAGATCGGGCATTGGCATTTAAGGGGTCCAAATATGAAATACCTCTAGCATTATTTGTTAAACGCAATGTCACACAAGTAATGATGGGATATCATGTCGTCTGACCACACACAAAAAAACTAGAAAAAAAGTTTAGCAGCGTAAAAAAGGAAGGGGCTGCTCGAGCGTGTTTCCCACGCGCTCCAAGTATAGGAAGGTCGGAGGCTGAAGCCAAACTAGAAAGCAACCAAGTAACAACTTGGGTCCATATCAACTTGAATGTCAAACATCATACTTATAAATACTAGTTACAGGAACCTGAATTGCGTAGTCAAAACCCATAAGCTTATTATTGAATATTGATTGTCCAGCCACAGACCAAATTAGATGAAAGCTATCATCAACTGATTTCTGGGCTCCTTATAATTATACTAGGAGGATGATAAGTTAAGCATCAGTTGCAGGCCAAAAAAATTAACATATACAGGGATGGAATGATTGTGGTTGATACCAACCAAAATAAATGGCACGGGAGATAACAAACAAGAAAACAAGAGCTGGAACAATGCAAACAAACTGTCGTCCAAGCCGACCAATCAACTTCAGAACGAAGAGGTCAGAATTACGTCTAGGCAGTTGCTGCTCCAGGGACAGGCTAGTACGAAACGCCTTATTGACATTCTTGATCATCAACCATCATTCAAAGCCTATCAACATAAAATAGCTACTTTTAGACAATACAACAAATTACTGGCACTTCCATATCAACAAATGAACAACCAAATCGATATAGCTGACATATCATAGGACCCAGCAAGAGTGCAAGCAAACACTCTGCAACTTCACTGAGGATACAATAAATATTAATAGCCTGCTGCTTTTCAAAATTAGATGCATACAACTTACCTCATAAATAAGGAGGAAGAATCGGCAAGCTCGAAGATTATGTACACAACACAAACATTCATCTATGGAAGCCTCAGGCGGTTGAAGAACACCAGGAAATGATATTCAGGAGCCCAATACACGAATCCAATAATGGGTCCTCCTTTAACGTACTGGAGACAGACAAACAAAAACCAATTCTCCATCAGTTAAATTAAGGCCGCATGCCCTTGGATACCAGAGTATATATATGTAGCAAACTGGTACCTTTCCATCCAGAATAACAAGTTCGCCATCCACCCATCGAGGGTTCCCAAATCCGGGATCAGCAAGCCTCCCTTGTCCTTTATATCTAGCTATCTACACCTCATAAAAGAAAGCACTTCAACCAAAGGACAGAAAGAAAGATGACGAGGGAACCTGCACTCTATTTCAAGCAGACATTGGCTTACCACTCCAAATTCTTCAGGAATGATACCTTTGTGAGGAAGCTGGTATCTTTTACCTACTTTTGCACGAAATGCCACCTACATATATCAGATGCAAAAATGGACAGCCTTTAGGCAGGCAGTATCAGAATATACCTCCGTTGAGAAAGCACTGTAACTTATTATTGTTATCAGCTTGAATATACGGAACGAAATTAAAATTGTCACAGTTGTTTGGGAAAAAGAATCTTCTAAATTATTGTAGATCATATAAACACAAGTACTAAGAACGGGGGCAATATATCAAATCAATTACATAAACTTGAAAAGCTTGCTTATGGCACCAGCAAGCCAAATCTCTGCTTACTTTCTTATTTTCAAAATTCTAATAAACTTACACAAAGCATGTTCAAACGTTACATAGAAAAATGGGAGAACATCTCAGAAGATTACCTCTCCAGCAGGAACATAAGGATCTCCAGTTAACTTCACAGCTTCTACATATTCATAGAACTCAAGTCTAGAAGCTTCCTTCGAGTTAGACCCACTGTTATCTTGCCATTGGCCAACTTTTCGCTGCAAGTGTATCACTTCTGATGTGTACAAACCACGAGCACCGATATACAGTCCTGAGGAATTCAAAGATATATTATTCAATGAGTGAGAAAGTGGAGGTATTCAAGTCTGTATAAAAAATTCAATATGAGCAAGATGTCAATGACCAACCAACAAAATCGAAGACATTTGTAGGAAAGAAATTATAGCACAACAAAGTATTCTAGTAAATGAGTTACAATGAGCTTAAGTAATAAATCACCACTCAAAGGATCTGGAGATGCTGACGCATCAATCCGATGAAACGTTGTGGAGCCTGATAGCGGTTGACGGTTTTGAGCTTGACTGAGACTAACACTTAGAAGTTCACTGAGATCTTTCAGGACCTGCATAACCGAACACATCAACAATTGTATAATGCAATAAAAAAACAATTCGAACAGAATCGGAAATTATGAAGAAAATATAAATACAAAGGACGAAAAATAACAAACAACCGATGATTGTATAGATAAAGAGCAAACTGCAAGTAAATCTAACAGTTAAATGTACACAGCAGCACACTATTATGCACCTACCCACCTTCAATGGAATCTTCTCCTTCCCAATGAATTTAGCAAGATCAAGCATAACTTGGTCGAGACTGCGTTGACCTTGAAGCTTTCCTTGTTTCTCCGCAGAAGCCAACTCCTTGGCACCAGCATCCTGCCGCTTGGTCTCTTTCTCTATTGATAAACAAAATGACATGCGCCCCTTTCTTTCTAACTTAGCAGGTACCCTGACACGATCTTCTCCACGGACAGAGGGTGAAGATTTCTGCGCTAGTCCTCCCACCATAACTTTGATTGATATTTCACCATGACCTACATTATCAATCATCTCACTGGCAGCATCTACATCAATCTCATCTCTTTCTTCCTCACTTTCCCCCTTAATATCATCTTCACCTTCCGAACTTTCATCCTCATCATCCTCATCTTCTTCTTCTTCATCTTCTTCTTCTTCATCTTCTTCTTCTTCATCTTCTTCTTCTTCATCTTCTTCATCTTCATCTTCTTCATCCTCCAAATCATCTATCACCTTAGCTATGAAATCCCTGTCCATTTTTGAAGGCGTTGTCACTTTCAAAACCTTAACTTTAACACCAGGTATCATATCTCGAAAGATATTGTTAAAACCAGGAAACCCGTCAACTGGATCAAACCCATCTTCTGTATCATCATCATCCTCAGTCTCATCAGCAGTCACAACAAATAGATCATCTTTCTCTTCAGTTGGCCCAGTACGGCTTAAGCTACTTGATGCTATGGATGACAGCATTGAAGGGTCTTGGGGCTGCTTTTTCCTTTTCAGGTAAACAGCCTATATAATAAAATCACAGATCCAACAAAATGATATCAACAAACTCAACTGGACAACAGAGAGAGAGATAAGTGCAATAGATATCAAGAAGGATATAGATAAGTCATGCAACACTTGTATCAGAACATCAAAAAGAGTTGAACATGCATGCATATATGTGCGGTAACACAGAACAATGCACTGGAAAGCAAAATTAATATTAAGGAACTTCACTGAAGGGCCCCACATGGAACGTGAAAAATTAGATGGCTGGTCCATAAAACATGAAGAGAAGTATGTAGACATTCCCCACCCCCAAAACACCCCGAACATATATACCAGGAAACTTCATACATCATATACAATTCTATTATTTAAATTTTTCATCTTCAGCCCAGAAAAAACTAAGAAAGGAGACAAGCTTCGAACTAGTTTTGAGTCCTAAGAAGTTTAATCAAAGGAAAAGCTTACCTGTTGCTTATATTCTCCTTTCTTATTCATAATGAGAAAGATCTCAAATAGTGGAACACCTGCCGTAGCTGTTGCGAGCTGGCTGCAAGAGAATGAAATGAATGAACTCCAAGATTAAAGAAAAAATTGCAGTGATGAAAATACGAGCAATGTGTTTGTTGCTTGCTCATACAGAAAAATGATGATACATCCACATGTGTGTCACCAGAGTTGCTAAACAAGCTTAAGACGATTGTAAGACTCGAATTGGGTCAAGAATGCTACAGAACACAAGAGCATTTGATATCCAAAACTTTGAACACAGAATTGAAATATGTCTGAGATGATATAAGGTGAATCCTGTAAGTACGTATCAGCAAAGATGAAATGCATGCTAAACCTTGTCAATATGAAAGAAAAATAAAAGACATTATTTGAGTAATTACCGCGGACTATAGCTTCTTGCAACATATCTCCCATGTTCTGCAGTTATGCGAATAATTAGGCCATGAGGATCACAAACTTCATCAGAGATTCCAGACCACCATCCCACCTGAAAGCCAGAATCAGAAAACAAAAAACTATAGACTAATGCTTAAAGATGAGATGAATTCACACAAAACGTTCTACAAATAAGGACCATCCATCAAAGAGCTGCACACTGTACAAGAAACTGGAAGGAAAGAACATTGGAACAAAAGAATTTTAAGTATATTTTCATGGTGAGATCTGAATATAGCTTTCCCCTATTTGACTACATGGCTCCCTCTCCAATTTATTTGCAGGTTAGTTCATTCCAGATAAGAGATACCTATGAATTGGATGTCATCAAGAAAAAGGAACACAAAAGAAACCTTGCTTTCAATGACAAAAACTATATATATTCAAGCTTAAGTGATTAAATCGCAGCTAGGAAGATATTCATGATAAGCCTCAGCAATTTAGTTAAATTAATCAACCAGTTTTTGGTTACTAAGGGATGAAAGCATAACAATCCTGCAGCAGATAGATTAAAACATTCAAGCAAGGAGTGTGCTTGGCTAACCAATCCAGCACCAGCATGATCCCGCAAGAAAGCTGCCTCCTGATAACGCTCTTCAGCTACTGCTTTCTGGGGCACCAGAAATAAAAGATAGGAAAAATGATTCGAAAGAGATCAGTGTCATTCCCTCCATCACAGCCTAAAAGAAAGAGAAATAGTTTCTTTCTGTAACCATAATCCACCAGAAATATTGCGTACCAAGAGATTCCTCATCACTTCACCAACAGTGTCATTTGTTGTGGCAGCAGCAATTGCAACCTTAATCCTAGAAGCATCTTCATAATCCTCGCTATTTACAGCAGTCCTTAATTGAGACTGCAGAGACAAAAATTAAACCATGTAAAAACATAGCACAGCAATTGAAATTGTACGATAATCCCTTGCACCAAAAACCAAACATTATGTGTTTCCACAAGATTGACCCTCTGCAATTTATCTTCTCAAACAATGCCCAAACTACACAAAATAACTTCTAAACCTCTAGCAGGTGGGATACAATATCAAACTTTAACTACTCATAAGAAACTTCTTTCTAACATAGTATCAGTTCCATAAGTCCAACAAAACACTTGGCGGGGAGAAGAAAGGATTGAGATTACCTTCAACACGGAGACGAGTCGCTCCTGGTCATCGATATCCTCGAAATGCTTCTTCCACCAGTCCCAATCCCATTCTTGAGCTCCTCTTTGTTCATCACGTCTTTCGCGGCTTGCTGTTTCAACAAAGTCTCCATTATCCAGGCCATCCCAGGGTCGCTTGCCGAAATACGAATCGAACGTCTTAATGGCGCTTTTGAAAACGTCCTGAATGACAGCGTCCCATCTCCAACCCTGATTATCCGAGGAGGAGGAGGAAGATGAATTGGTACAGCGACAGAGATGAGAATCGGAAAACCTAGAGGAAGAAGGGAAAGGAGGAGAAGGAGAGAGGGAGGAACGGCGGCGTTTAGGGTGGCGGTGGGAGCTCTGAAAGATGAGGTTACGGGGGGGAGGAGTCGGGGCTGAAATCGAAGCCATGTGGAAACAAAGAAAGCTATCTGAGAAAATTTTGCGACGGAGAGAAAGAGAGAGTGATGAGTTACAAAGTTTAAGTGGGTAAGGTGTAAGCCACCACGGCGGAGGAGGAGAGAAAGAGAGATAGAGGTACCGGATGGATACGTATGGTGGTGGAAGCTCGGCCGTTGGATGATACTTCGATTTTGCAGTCACTGCTTTTTCTTTTTAACCTGAACTGAGCTGTGACGGCTCCCACATTTTTTTATTTTTTTGGATATAACTAATAATATGTTGTTCACCATTTTCACAACGCTGCTTTGGAATTTTATGTTCGTCGTATCAGTTAAAGAGTTATGGTACATGATCTTAATGTTTACATACTAATAGAGTAGTTATAATAAAGGCTCCGATTAAACTTTTGCCTTCATCTACTCATTTGCCTGGTTGGACTGGTGAACCAATAGAAAGATTTAACTAGAGGTAGAGTTTGAGCGATCCTTGATACGCTTTGACTTCCGTGAGGATGGTTTCTTGCAAGATGGATGACAAGGATAGTGTTGGTGTGAGGGTGTATATATGGGGTGAAAGCATGGAATGAGCGGATAACAGAGAAGTATTGGTTGTCAACCCTTCATGAAAGGCGAACGTCCATAGAGTTTAGCATGCATCGTATGAGTGTGTAGTATCAGGCGTGTGGTTCCAGTGTATGTGTCGTGTGCTTTGTTGAATGGATGACATGGTACTTATAAGGCCTGAGTGGCATGGGTCGACTCTCCATGTGTCCTACTCTGAGTGGCACCTTGTTGGAGGCATCATCTTGGCCGTTGGATGAGAGCCTACTTTGTAGGTGGTGATTGGTGTTAGGTCCTGTAGGGTGGGATGTTCTCTAAGGGATGATTGACAGGTCGGTAGGTTGTTGCAGAGTAGATGGTGTGGCTAATGAACAGGGCAGACGCCACAGGATGTCTTCATCAGTCCTGTCATGAGCCATGTACAACCAGCGCCACACTCACTAGGGAGCTTGGCGTTGGTCCCCTCTCACATTTGTCCACATTCAGACATATTTCGACATTTAGCCACCGATACATAGTTACGTAATTATGACCCCCAAACTACAAAACCCTTCTTTGGAATGGGTATTACATGGAAAAGTTTAAAGCTAGCTACGTCTGGAATTATATTCGTTCCAGGCAGCATGAAGTTCAATGGTACGTGACTCTGTGGAAAGGTTATACAACCCCCAAAAAATAGTCTGCATGCGTGGCTTATTATGAAAATCTGCATTGCTACGCTGGATAAGGTTGTTACTTGGAATTCAACAGCTGACTCTACTTGCACTTCGTGTGGTACTTGTGCGAGAACAATGATCATTTGTTCTCACATTATGCTTATTCAAAGACTTTGTTCCAATATTTCTTCCCAACTGTCCAGTCTTTGTTACATGGAAGACAAAGTCCATTTTCTTACTACTTCTTGGAAGGGCAACAATGTGACTTGGAACGCGTATAGACTATGTTGGTATGCTAGGATAAGTTAACTTTGGAGAGAACGATGCAGTAGGCTCTTTTCTGGAAAATTTATGTGTTGCCAATTTATCTTCTCGAATAGCTAGCAATATTATCTGCTTCATTGATGGACACGAAGAAGAAGGTATTATAAAAAAAATGTCTACATTTGTAGTTTCTGTTTTTTGTGGCTTTTGTTTCTGTTTGCCCCTTCCTTATTCTTTGTAGAGGGTTAGTTTTTGATAGGGAACCAAAATACCTCTCTAAAAGGGATTTGTAAACCGATCCATCATTAACTCTTTTGCTTTGATGTTTTTAACATGACAATGAGCCTACATCTTCTTATAAGAGATAAACTCAACTTGTTTTTTGAGGATCCTTTGTTTTAATCTCTTGGTGACCTTTATAGTTTTGTACGGACCTTCAAGTTTTTTTATGAAATATAATCCTAATTATTCATAAAATAAAATTCGTAGCCACTTACTCTTTTTGTCTCAGACACATTCATTTGCCTCATACCATTCCTTGAATCCCCCGTTTCAATAACCTGTAACGTGATTTCACTGAAAATACCCATAGAAGTCATAGTGCCAAATTCAACAATCATTGAGAATCAACACAATCTCATTCATCATCTTGTTAAGAGAATATAATACTCAAGGTTTCTCTTCCTCTATATGATAATAGAATACTCTTCCATGATGTTTGCCCTTTCAACCATTCTTTCAAGAATGAACTAAAGTTCTAACCTTCAATCTTCCCTGCGCTATAAGCATCGTGCAACTTATATTATCTACTGATGATAAGACTGATCCTAACAACTTGCATTTGACCGAAAAGAACAGTATCATCAACGTATATAAGCATATTTCTTAGCTCTCTCTGCTCATCTGCGCTCTACCTCATTCAAAAAAAAAAAAAACATGAAGCCCAAATCCACATGTTTATTCATTTCAAAGTTCAAACAAGAAGAAACCCAGTCTATACAAAAGTATGACAACATTTATATGGAATGAGTATTGACATTCTATTTGACAGCCGCATTACCACAACAGATAGCCATCACTTGCGAGGAGAACGAGCAAAGACATAGATTCCAACATAGAGATCGCACTGCCTAACTACAGATACGAACTTCCAATGAACTTACTCCAGCTGATGGACAGATATCAGAAGGGACAACCAAATTATAGTGTCCACTGGGTATCAGTAACTTACAGGTACTTGTTTACTTATGTAACAAAGGATCAGATATGACCTGGGGTTCGAAATCTGGACTCACGTATCGGGTGAGCATATCAGCATACATATCGTATCGAGCAGTCATTCTGAATCCCCACTTGTCTTTCAGCTGTCTACAGAGGTTAAGATCCATGTCAGCGATCAACAGACCATCTTTGTGGCGCGAGAGTGAGGGTGTGCAAGAAGCATCTGGTGCTGAAAAATGACTGGACCCGTAAAAATGGCCAAAATCTTTGTGCTGTGGCTTGCCATCACCGGAAGTGAATGCATTGGGGAATACTTCAGTCCCTACACGATTGATAGACCCAACAAAATAGCTGTTTGCTATTGCTGCGTTACGAGCCTGCGAGGACCAGTAATGGAAAGGTAAATTGCCAACCCACTGAGATCACTTATTCTATGTCAAGAACAACTAGGTTCGAGCTATCCAAAATGGCCATATCCACTGGCAGGTCATCAATAGCCAGAAGATGAAATGCTAGAAGCTCACCTCAATGGGCCACATTGGTTCACTAAGCTCCCCAACTGTGGCTGCAGGATTGAAGACTATCTCTGCACCATTCAAGCCAAATGCTAACCAATTCAATGGATGGTGCCTCCCATAACAAATGTTGACACCGATTTTTCCATATGCTGTTTCAAACACGGGATGCCCAGTATTTCCTTCCATATAATATGTACTCTCATTGAAGTCACCGACTCTAGGAATATGATTCTGTGGAAGCCAAAAAGTGGACAGTTTAGTTCATCAAACAACTGGGAACCGAAAAGCCACAACAGTGTCTAGAAATTACCTTCCGGTGCTTCCCAATTATGTTCCCATGATTGCCAATGATAATTGCAGTGTTCCAAAGAGTATCCCCATGGTTTATATCTCTCTCGAGAATAGGACTTACAATAACCATGTTGTATTTACGTGCATATTCCTGTAGGAATTTCGTGGATTCCCCATCGACAGGTTCTGCAAGTTCACACCATTTCTTCTCCCTGGTACAGAAAGCAAATGGCATCATCCATGCTTCCTGTAATTTCAGATAAAAACACTTAAAACCTCAAAGGGACATTGGAAATGTTTTGAAAGTGTCGTAAATTGACTTGACTTGCCTGCAAGCAGAGTATGTTTACACCTGAAGAGCCAGCAGCTTCAATGATTGACTTCAATTTATGAAAGATAGCCTTCTTTTGATCTGAAAAGCTGGCAGTTGTTGGAAGAGCTATTGAGTTCTGGATAAGACCAACCCTGACAACCCGAGGTTCTCGCAACTCCTCTCTGTCAGCACTGAATCCAAAGGCCTGAAGTACATAGCCAGGTAACAAAAACACGGCGGAGTAAGGAAAATAAAAACTGAAACATCTTTGTAAGTTTAAAGCTAAGAACCAGAATACCAAGTCCTAGAATCAATAATAATCACAATTTCAGGAGTTATGCCAATTGCCACGGTAAGAGCAAGGAAGTACCTGAAGGTCAAAATCATGTTGGTGGGAGAGAGTTTTTGCAGGCTCTGTGATTGCAACTGTCTGAAGTGCTTTGCCGCAATTCAACCCTAGGATCAAGCGGCTGACTTCCTGAAAGACATCAATTCCCAAGTCATTATATGGAGTTCAGAACTTTTCCAGTCATCAGTGATCAGCCACACAGAAAGGTGGAATTGAGCATTCAACTCCCAACATCATCTCCGCATATGAATGTATAAACGAAGCTAATTTCTACCCAGATTCACCAAAAACAACTCTGAAAATAACAGGAAAGAGCCCACAGCTATTCTAATTTGGACAAAAATATAACATCCTTGTCATTCAATTGAATAAATAAAAAAGTAGCTACCTGGAAAAGATGGGGCTTAAGATTGGAGCTGAGGAGGTGGTGAAGTGAGTCGTACCCACAAATTAATCCATCCCCGCCATTGATGGGTTGCGATCCATTGCTGCAAGTTTCATCTGCAGCAACCGCTTCAATTTTCTCCATTAAACCTGTCGTCTTCCGATGCTGTAGAGCTAAGAGTTGAAAAGGAGAGGGATTCGTTATTGATTGGAATCCATTTCCTACGGATGAAGAGAAGATTTTAATATTATTATTTAGGGAAAATAGCGTTGTGCCCCCTCTACTTTTCCAAATTAACAAATAGCCCCTATACTATAAATTACTCTTTTTACCCCCTCTTACTTTGGCCACTTTGCCTTTTGGGTCCTTTTGTTTCAACTATCGTCTTCTTAACATTAAATTTGGACACATCCGCACACTGGCGGAGAGAGATATCAGAAGTAGGAGACGAAAAGTTGGCCAGAGAGGTAAATTGGGGAGGTATCGTGAAGAGTATGATAAAATACAAAAGGTTTTAAAATCACAATTTTTATTCGTTAATTTCATCATATCTAATTATATATACTTATATTCTTAATTAGAAAACACCTTAGTAAGCTAATGCATGGCTATTGAAGCTAACATGGTGTACTAAATACACACCAGTTAATGTAATGGAGATGAAAGTTGAAACAGAATGACCCAAAAGACAAAATGGTCGAAGTAAGATAGGTAAAAAGAGCCATTCATAATGTAGGAGGCTATTTGTTAAGTTGGTAAAGTAGAGGGGGCCAAAATACTATTTTTCCTATTATTTATTATTTGGTGGGTCACTGAGCGCAATTAATTTTCCTAATCGGCTCACGCTTTCATTTGTCAATTGTCTCTGGAAGTCGATGTCAATGCATCATGTTCAAAGAAATCTCTCAATAAGAAACTATTCAAAGTAAATTGTTGCCTTCTGATTTTCCTTTCCATCCAGCGGCTGTCATCTGTCTGAAATAAGTGGAGGGCACTTTTGTCCTCCCATATGTTTTAATTTAAAATTTTGCTCAGTTCTATTCTCGATTCCTCACTTTCTAACCACTTCTCAACTTCATATCTTCTCGGCTCCATTTTCTCATTTCTTTTCTTCTGGCTTTCTTCACGTCTTAGATTTTTCGCTTGATTTTTACAATATTCATTATAAACAACGCGTGATAATGGGCGTCTCAATCTTTCTAAGTAATATGTCCAAATATTTTTACCAATTTGTTGTTTGTTTTTCTTTTCTATTAAAGGGATAACCGGATTTTTTCCAAAAATAAGGCTTGGGCCAAAATTCAATTCCAAAATAGGCTCCATGTACGGTCAATTCCCAAAGTAGCTTGTGGTTGCTGGACTGGAAGCGTACATCGCCAAATTAAATGGCGATCATTGTTTATCGCCAATTATAAATGGCGATTTACACCATCTGACACACAGCCACCAAAATCGCCATTTTATTGGCGATTTCAGCTACTGGCGATTTTCTAGCTGCTGAAACGCCTGACACTTCACTTTCAAATAACTTTCAAATAGGTGAAATAGCAATTTGGCCTTCTACTTTGTAAACTTAACAAATAGCCCCCTATTGTATAAATCTGTTCTCTTTTTACTTTCATTTTTTTTGATCAATTTTTATTTTTGGGTCCTTCCATTTCAACTAACGCTTCATGACGTTAAAATTGTATTTTATGTATCGGGGCCCAGGGTATGCTTGAATCCTAAGCTTTCGCCATTGTTTTGAAATACAACATAAAAAATCTCAAAATAGAATCTATGTGCACATATTTAACGTCAATGAAGCGTTAGTTGAAAATGGAAGGACCCAAAATACAAATTGATCAAAAATGAAAGATAAAAAGAGCAGTTTATACAATAGGGGGCTATTTGTTAAGTTTAAAAGTAGAGAGGCCAAAGTGCTATTTCACTCTATTTGAAAGTGATTTGAAAGTGAATGTTCAGGCTGTTTCAGCAGCTGAAAATGGCCATTTATTTGGCGATTTCATGCTGAAATCCCAATATATAAATGGCGATTTTGGTGCTGTATGTTCAGATGGTGTAAATCGCCATATTTATAAATTGGCGATAAATCAATGATCGCCATTTAATTTGGCGATGTACCGGTCCAGTCAGCTCACACCACAGCCTACTTTTGGGAATTACCGTACATGGAGCCTATTTTTGGAATTGAATTTTGGCCCAAGCCTATTTTTGGAAAAAATCGGGATAACCATACATGCCTTCGATTTTGAGTTAATTGTTAGTGTTTCACTCGACTTTTGTTTTTACACATGTTTTAGGGTGTATCTATGTTGGTAAATTTGTGTTGCTTTGCGCTTAATTGTTTGTTTTCTTGTTGGTTATAGGGTTCATCTTTTGGTGTGTGTTCTTGCATCCATATCTCTTGTCTAGAATTTTTACAAAGATGTCAATTTGTACTTGATGTTCACATAATTGAATTGTAAACATCTTCCACAACCTAATAATTAAGAAGGTCAATTTGTTGAATTCTATGGGTCTTGGTTTCTTCGCTCATATGTAGTTGAGAATTCTAGAGACTTATGGATGATCAAAAGTTATAACTATTCCTCACATTATTTGTTTTTAACATGATAGTGAAGTGTTTAAGTTAACTGTAGATGATGTTTATACGGCTTACTCTCTTCTAAATTGGCAATTTGATGTCTTCGGTGTGTCAAAAGTTTCATCTGAGAGGACAAATCAAATTACACTGAACTAATATGTATTTAGAAAACTCAACTCAGTGAAGGATGCTTTAAGTCTTGCTGACAATGACTATAATTGGTTAAGGTTATTCATCTACTATATGATTTCAAGCTTATTCTGCCATCCAACCAACACTTATGTTGATATGAAGTATTTTTGGCTCCTGTTTCTGTGGAGAACTTGTCCAAGTTTAAAGAGTTCAATTGGTGCAAGTTTTTTCCTAAAAAACTTCAATGGCTGCAACCCATGATATCACGTATCTAACTTCTGACGTTCACTTCCTCATTGTAAGTTTGTTTGTTATAAGTAGTTAGGTGAAATAATAACTAGTTACAACTTATGGTAGTTTTTGTAATTGTGTTTGTTAGTTTTGGTTCCTAAAGTTGCTTATTCAATGTAAGTATTCAAGATATCGACTACACCATTTTTTTGTGATCTTTCTCTACTGATTTAGTACGAGATCATATGGATAGAGCTATTAAGGAGTATTGTATTAAGGATAAAATTGATATCATTGGTGATGATGAATTTATAGTGATGATGGTGGTGATGCCAAAGATGATGTCAAGGCTAATAAAAAGAAGGAGACATACAAGTATGAAAAATGTTGATATTAATTAGAAGGAGGATAAAGTTGTTCTTAAGGTAGAGGTGAAGAATATGAAGAAATTTGATGATTATAAGAAGGAGCTGAAAGTTGTTCAGAAGGTTTAACTGTCGAAGAGGAAGAAAACTGATGACGATGATAAGAAAGTAGTTGAAAAGGTCGAAGTAAAGAAGAGTAAGAAAATTGGTGATCAAAAATAAAATTGAAGTGTCGAAGAGATTGAAACCTGAGGAACCGTGGGAGCAAAGGCTTGAGCCGAGCCGAGCTCAAGCCCGAGTTCAAACCAACCCCAGAATTGAGCACATAAAATTAGGCACATATCCACTCTCCATTTGAATGTCTAGGAAAAACTAGAAAAGCAGTAAAATAATATTAACCTGTTACGCCACTAAAGTATCCCATCTTCATTCCCATCTGGCATCCAGACCCATCAGAATTTTGTCTCCCATAATTTATGCAACTGCAGTTTTTTGGAACAATTGGTACTACCACCACCACTGCTACATGATCCACCTTGTTTTCTCATCCTCTGGTTCGTCGCCATTTCCTCATACACTTGTTTATTTTTCGTTTCCGAATGGAAATGCAAGTACTTCTCATCGTCATACCCAACACAAATAGGTGTATCAATATCGTCATCGGCAAAACATCCAACAATGTTGCTACAGTCCACGTAGCTCTGATCATTTTGATTTGACCCCCAATAAGACTGCCATAGCTTGTACTGGTTATCATCGGACTCGTCGGATAATCAACGCCATCTTTGACACTGTAAATCAAATACCTCTCTTCCCCGTTATGATCACCAGATACATAGCTGAAATTCAAACCACTGAATATCTGATCCACCCATTTACCACTTCTCCAATACACCCGTCCTTGCCACAAAATCACCAATTCACTACTCGTTCGGTTATTGTCCAACTCTAAACTGAAATCACTAGTCGACTCCTCCAACCATGGCTTCAGAGACCAAACATGTCCACTTCTTAAATTCGCCCCTAATTTCTTACCTGGGAGAAGGGTATCCGTTGGGTAATCGAAGCTCTGCCACACCTCCCGCTTCACCGTGCCGTCAGGATTCAGTTCCCGGAGCACCAAATTCCCGGTATCCATCAAAATGGCCGACGTGGGGCCTGAAACCACTGCGTTACTCACATTCGTAATTCGATCGCCTCGTTCATTTACCACCCTCAAATTCCCGTCGCTTCCAATTACCAGAGACCCTGTTTTATCGTGGAGGGGGGTCGTTTTTGTTACCCACCCAGACCGGCCGTATTTTGTGGGCGTTGGAGTAAGATCGGAGTTGGTAATCGAAACGGATGATGACTCGCTTATCGGCTGGAGTTTTGTACCATATTCCAAGGTAACGGTGGAGCGTATCTGGAGGGGTGAAGAAGCCCAGAACAAAAACTCCGAAAGCTGAATCCAAATTGTACCCATCTTTCAGCTCTTGGCCCTGTAAGAGTGTGTCAGTTTCACAAATTGAGAATAGAGGACATAGATACAGTCCCAGAAAAGAGATGAAGAAGAGTAATCTGATAAACAAGATGATTGAATCTCCTACTTTGGTGATAGACATTATTGGTGGTGATCACTAAAATGCTTTTCTTTCTCCTATGAAATTTGATAATCCACTTTAGTAAATTCTTCCCGACGACTGACTAAAAAAACCTGCAAAACAGAGACTTTGACTTGGTTTCTCAAGTTGTTTTTCATGGAAAATTCTAGGGTGCCGAAACTTCAAACTGGTGCTGAAGTGTGAATTCGATGGCCCAGCCTTGAAATACTTTAATCTGACGGCCCAGATTGAAACTAATTTTTGTTGATAGCACAAACTTGAAATTAGGGTATTTTTGTCTTTGCGCATGGTGTCTGAAAAAGTGACATAGATATATTAATTTATGTCAACTCACAATCTCTCTCTTAGTTTCCACACACATAATTTAGGTTTAATAATTAAACTTAACATAATTACTTCATCTTAAATTCATTTTTAATAATTTAAACGTCAAAAGTTTCGTTGTTTAACAACGAATCTAACGATATCAGTCATGCTACATTCTAAGAAAAATAGATAATATAGACGTGCGCATAAATAAACACATACTTACGTCTATGTTAGTTGTAATTCTACATATGTTTCGGTTAATACATACTTACGTCTATGTTAGTTGTAATTCAAACGTATGTGTATCATCTGTCTTAAGTTCATACATGATGCGAGTAATTAGAGCATTTTAACTCAAACCTTGTGCATATGTCTATGTATAATTCATACATATGTTTTGGTTAATACATACTTACGTCTATGTTAGTTGTAATTCAGACATATGTGTGTCACCTGTCTTAAGTTCATACATGATGCAATCAATTAGAGCATTTTAACTCAAACCTTGTGTATGTCTATGTATAATTCATATATATTGTTTATAATACATACGTAAGTCTACGTAACTTGACACATTGCACGTATGTTTATTTTAATTAATACATATGTGTTATTAATAATACGTCTATGTTAGTTGTACTTCAGACGTAGGTTCAGCTGTCCTAAATTCATAATACGATGCAATCAATTAAGAGAACATTTTATTCAACCGCACATATTTTGTATAATTCATAATTGTTTTGGTTAATACATATTTACTCTATCTAGTTGTAATTAGACATAGTGTGTCACTGTCTTAAGTTCATACATGATGCAATCAATTAGAGCATTAACTCAACCTTTGTGTATGTCTATGATAATCATAATATTGTTTATTATACATCATAGTCTATGTAACTTTGACACACTATAGAATTTAGACGTACATATTTAACTTTGACAGTTTATTCCAAAGCTTTTGAGACAGATTCCGTAACTTTGATGCATTGTTATCATTCGGACGTATATATACAATATGTCTGCTAGTCCATACGTTTGGAGTAATTAATACGTGTGTTTGTGCAATGAACTCGTTGTTAAGATGCATTGGTGGTATTCAGAAGCTGTGTAACATGTCTGGAGTATGATGCACAATTAGAGTATTTTAAATCAAATCTTGCACGTATGTCTATGCATAATTCATACATATGTTCTGTTAATACATACTTACGTATATTTTAGTTGTAATTCAGAAGTATGCGTGTCACCTATCTTAAGTTCATACATGATGTAATCAATTAGAGCATTTTAACACAAACCTTGCGCGTATGTCTATGTATAATTCATACATATGTTTCTATTAATACATACTTACGTCTATGTTAGTTACCAGAGCCGGCACAATGTGTTGTAATTCAGAAGTATGTGTTACATGATGCAATCAATTAGAGCATTAACTCAAACGTTGCGCGTATGTCTATATATAATTAATACATATGTGTTTATTAATACATAAGTACGTCTACGTAAGTTTGATGCATTGTTAGCATTTAGACGTATGTATACCATATGTATGCTAGTTCATACGTTTGTTGTAATTCATACATGTGTAATTCATACTTTTTTTAGTAATTGATGCGAACCCCGAAACCCGTTTCATGTGCATATGCATCTTAGTAAGCCTTCGCTGATTTCCTTGTCCTGAACTGAAGCGAATCATCGTTGTCGCCCCTTGTTAAATCTGTTTTAATTAAGACGACGTTGTATTACCAAATAATTTAGACGCATGTAAAATTTAGACCAAAAGTACACGTACGTGTTATATATATATATATATATATATATATATATATATATATATATATATATATATTATTAAGAACGGCGTAATAATAGCATTTACATACCAAAGACAAGGTCTGCTTGTGATTGCCTTGTTGTTGATCCATGTCTTTTTGATTATAAGACGCACGTATCAAATAAGTCGTACGTACGTACATATAACTTAGACCCAGGTAGCATAATATAGCACACGAACACGTACGTCTAGTGTTATTATAGAAGCACATGGTTCGCATGCCACAAATTGGGCTACGACAATCTAGACATATGTATAGATTAATACAAGCATATGTATGTTTTTGTCAAGACATATGTATAGATTAATTGAAGCATATGTATGTGTTTGCAACACCCGACATGTTGGTCTATTATAACCAAGACATATGTAGATTAATTCAACCATACGTACGTGTGAAGATCGAGTCTCAAAGTATAATTGGTTAGAACATGAAAAAACATGAAAACAAGTTAAAATCTTACCTATTTTGAGGTTTGTGTACACGCTTCCATCATCTTTGCGTGTGAAGATCGAGTCTCAAAGTATAAAATCTGTGTAAATGAACATAAAAGCTATTGTTAGTTCAAACATTTGAGAGAAAATTGTTGGGGAAGAAGAGAGAAAGGGAGATAAATTTTGAAATTACAAATTTTGAAATAAAATAGAGAAAGGATGCTGACTTTTTGATTATATAATTTATTTATTTTTTTCTATTCTTTTTGAGTTGATTGATGTCATTTCAGACTCTCTTTATTAATTTAGACGCATGTATTGTTTATACGTATGCTTACATTGATTGAAGCATATGTATGTGTTTGCAACACCCTTCATGTTGGTCTATTACAACCAAGACATATGTATATATTAATTCAAGCATACGTTCGTCTAGATTACTAACATGCCTAGATCTGCTTAGCCCTCATAATTCAAGCATACACACGTCTACTTAGCCCGCATAATTCAAGCATATCAAACACAGAATAAAGAAGACGCAAATATTACGCACTCACACGTAGGTGCACATAACTTAGACGTGTGTCTGAGTTATTTTAGATGCATGTATCATATTACAGTTATATTAGACGTGTGTCTGGATAAGTCATACATGCACATACATATTTTGCGCACGTTAGTATTTATCAATACGCACGTTTTGATGAGTATTTGAAATAGAATAATACGAATTTATACGTACGTTTGTAATGGAACAAACCTAGAACCTATGAACCAAGAACACGAAACTAGTTTCGACCTTTCGGGCATACCTACAACAAGGGAAGCACACAAATAACTCATTAGAACATGAATAATTTGTTAGAACATGGAAAAACAAAAACCCTAGAAATTTTCAACAAAAAAACATGAAAACAAGTAGAATCTTACGTATTTTGTGGTTTGTGTCTACTCTTTCGTCATATTTGCGTGTGAAGATCGAGTCTCAAAGTATAAAGGACATCAAGAAGACATATACATCTATTGTACGCGATTTATATGTAACACAACTGTAATAACCCTATTTTGTCCGGATTCTCGAATTACTTTCATGGCAATTTCCTTTCATAAATTTTTACCCAATTTAACAAAAAAAATCAAATATCATTTATCTGTTTTGTTTCTCGAAATATGAACTAATTTTGAAGTACATCAGATTATCGGGCTATGTCATCATAGTTTATCGGACTATGTCATCGTAGTTTGGTTATCAACGTGAATTTCAAACTAGTTAAATCTCGAAATGAATGTCACTTTGGGCTTTAGGCCCAGTTTTTATGTTGTTGGGCTTTAGGCCCATTTTCAACGTTTTTGAGTTGGTCTATGGCCCCACAAAAATTTTCTAAAAAATATCTGACTATTTAAAATTGCAGATTAATTCAAAAAATACAAATTAAATTAAAATACAGATATTTTCATCTCTGTTCTTATCACTTCCCAACTCTGTTCTTATCACTTCAGATCTCTGATCCCACTTATATAAAGCCTCCTAGGAGCAAGGAAGAAAGGTGATCGGATCAGCATCCAAGACTTTCCAGGTTTGGAAAGTTCCAAACCCATTCTCAACCATTAGATCTAGTTTGACCCTTTAACCGATCTAATGGTCCAGATTTGTTAGGGGCATTTAGGACTTTACACAAATAATTAAATTATTATATTTAATTTAAATATATTATTATTATTATATTAAATATTTTATTACCGTTATCGCCATCCAATATTGCCGGCTGCTATCGTCGGCCGCCGCCGCAGGTCGCCGGTCGCCGGTCACCAGTGACTTTTCCGGCAACTTTTTCCGGCAACTTTTTTTTCGGTGACTTTTCCAATCACATTTATGTCGACTTTTCTCCGGTAACTTTTTCCTGCGACTTTTCCGACGAGGACAAGTTAACTAGTTAACCTGATTTTTACTATTAACTTATTAGCATGATTTTTTATTCGTAACTAGTTAACTAGTTAACTTGAATTTTTATAGTTAACTCATGTTTTCCGGTGAGGCTCCGGAGATCAACCAAACTCCGGTGACTTTTCCGGTGAGGACAAATTAACTAGTTAACCTGTTTTTACTAGTTAACTAGTTAACTTATCGAGTTAACTAGTTAACATCATGATTTAGATAACGAGTTAACTAGTTATCTAATCGAGTTAACTAGTTAACATCATGATTTAGATAACGAGTTAACTAGTTATCTAATCGATTTAACTAATTACCAAGTTGTTAACTAGATAACCAATCGTGTTAACTAGTTAACTTATCGAATTTAGTTATCCAATCGAGTTATCTAGTTAACCAGTCGAGTTAACTAGTTAACCAATTGAGTTAACTATTTATCAAGTTGTTAACTAGTTAACAAGTTTTTTAGTTGATAAGTTATCAAAATTAGTTAACTAGTTAACATCATGATTTAGATAACGAGTTAACTAATTACTAAGTTGTTAACTAAAATCGAGTTAACTAGTTAACCAGTCGAATGAACTAGTTATAATCGAGTTAACTAGTTAACCATTCAATTAATTAACCAGTTCATCATTATCACAAAACAACATATATCACAGATCACTAAATGAATTAACCATACAAGTGTTAAAGGCTAAGACTAACACAAACAAAGAACATTATCCAACACTTTGCTGTGTTCTTTTATTTTATCAATACATATGTAATCCTCTAAACAAAATCATAACAAATATAAAGCTCTAGAGGATTATGATAGGCCATGCAGTGTTATTGAACTTTGACATCCCTCCAACAGCTCAGTCGTAGCAAGGCAACAAATCTCAAGAGTAAAACTATACAGGGTTTGAATCATAAGCAACCATCAAATGAAGAACACAGTACAGTTGAATTCATTGATTAGAAATGCATAAACCGTGAATTCATAAACAAATACACAGAATAGAAAGATATGTATATTGGTCACTGGAAGAAGAAGAAAATTGGGCATACTGAAAATCAAAGTTCAATCAAAGAGGATTAAAAAGTGAACAAAACTCGCTGATTGATGTACTCCATATCATGATCGATCAGACCCGTCCTCAGCTCAGAGACGGCATCGTTGTAGGCAGAAACAAACTTAGGAATCGAATTCTTGTCACAAACCTCAGCACCGCCATTTCTCTGCTGATGCTCATGAACTATCGAATGAGAAGGACTTAGCCTTACTATGTCTCAAAGCCCTTCCTCCATGAAGGACTTAGAAAGGCACCGATCATGAATCGCCCGATTCCCAAGCACCTTCTCCCTCACATCCACCGCTCTGTCTCTAAACTGTCCTCACTGCGTCCATATCTTCTGGTCTCTCCCAACATTCGTGATCTGCTATTGGATCCCCCACCTACACAGTACATCATTTTGTATTTATTTTATAATTCGATTGATCGACCGAATAACATATGCTCTGTTTTTGTTTCATAGAAAACAGAGACGGTGTAATAGATAGGGAAATTAAAAAGTAGAGACCTGAATGCGATTGGGAAGCTGGGAGACGAACTTGAGAAGGTAGTCGGAGGCCTAGCGGACGGCGACGAGGGAATTGCGAAGCTCGGAGGGAGGCATGAGGTCACTGAACTCAATGATGCTCCAGGAGAGCATGGTGGTGGTGAAGGCCATGGGGAATCCGAACTTGACATTGTCGCCGGCGTCGTAGTAGCCTCAGGTGAGGTCCACGCCGTAGGTCCGACGACCATCGGACAGGCCTGAGTCAGAACGCCAATCAAGACGCTGGTCCCTAAGGAGAGTGCCGGAACCCTGGCCTTTGGAAGAAGAGGATGGAACGCTGCCGGAGGGTGCAGAATTTGTTGTACGCGATGCCGAACTCATCTCCTCCGAATTTGCGGCGGCTGGGCTGCTGCTAAAGGAAGTGAAAGGAAGGTAGGGAGACCGCTGAAGGGAATTAGGGTTTTATTTAATTCTTAATGATTTGACGATTTTGCCCCTCTGGGTTTGGTTTGGAACCTGTTCCAAACCAGAAAGTTTGGACGCAGATCCTTTCCCGGAAGAAAGAGGACAGCAACAGAAAACCCCCTGAGGACAACCACAAAAATATCCCAGCTCACACCTTCTTTCTCCTGCTGATCCGCAGCTGCAACTGCAGCTTCTTCTCTTATTCTTCTCCCTGCCGAAGACCACAAAGAAAAACCAAACAATAACCCCCTCCTTGTTTACCGAAGTAGCTGCTTCTTTTGCTTCTTCTTCATCTTCTTCTTCTTCCTCTTCTCCTGCAAAACCCCAGCTCACATTACTTTCAATATCTATGCTATGTAGTACATGATATGCTTATGAATATTGTATACTTCTTTATGCATCTTTAATGAGGTTAAATGACAAGTACAAGAATTCATAGCTCTTGTTCCAACGGACAAAGACGGAACTTGCTTCGATCTCCTCTATTCAATCTAAGTTCTCTTGTTATATCAGTCGTTTTTAAATCTGAGTTAAATGAAAAAGCATCGAGCAAGTTACAGCTTTGTTCCAAAGAGCAAGTTATAAGCGAAACAGTCTCTGCTTTGATTTCTCATCCTAAATCGAGCCACTTCCTCTTTTCTATCTGAACTTTCTATATACTTACTATGCTAACTCTTTCAGTTCAATAGCTAAACTAACATGATTATGCTAACTGCCAACTACTTTTTTTATCATATAATGCTATTGCGTTCATACTTTTGTTAAAGACCAACTAAAGAAAAGCACCCAAAACACTCATTTGTAATCCACCATGTCCACAATAGCATTAAGGTTCAATAGTTTTCATCCTAGAGCAACTCCCTAACCAACCCTGTTAATCATTCCCATCAACCAAAGCCAACACCAATACATAGAACAACACAAAATACAAATCGGTAAACCCCTAAAACTAGGCAGTGCAGCATGAATCTATCAAGTCAGAAACCAAAGTCTAAGCCTAAGTTTTAGGTAAAGAAACATGTTTAGAGTTAGTTCTTGTTTAGCTGAACTCTTACCCTTGCTCTCGATTTTTATCCATCCACGTCCTCGCAACCTGTGGCCTCGACTCATTGCTTTGACAGCAGCCTTTCAATCGTCATCAGGGCATCATCTTTACCAAGCCTGTACATTTCCAAAAATAACATTTATCAAATTCGAACCTAATGATTTAGACGTTGAAACATAGAAATAAATGGAACAAGGGAACGCATACCTTTTCTGGTCTTACAGGTAAAACGACGGTGGGTACGTGTTGAGATTGGGGGAGGTCTCGGCTTCACCGGTAGCGATGGAGACCACAGAGATGCGGTGGAGGATTTCGACGATGGTTCCGATCGGAACACATTCTGACGACATATCTCGTCCACGTTGAAGCTTCAATAGCGGCAACCTCGGGTCGAGGAGTTGACGGATCGGAGATACGACAGCCTTTCTATGGCGGACAGCAGACGACCTCGGCGATTCGTCAGATCGACGGCGGCAGCTCAATGGGTAAGGTGAGTGGATTTGTTTTTGCTAGGGTTTTGTTTGCTCAATTTTGTTTCTGGAATAGAAGAGAATGAAGATGAGAAGAAAAAAAAGAGATGATAGGCGGCTGTGACTTAATTACACCAAATACCACTAAACTTTCATTTCTATTCATACTCACCACTCAACTATTTTTCTTACATTAAATATCATCGAACTTTATATTTTGTTTCACCGATTACCACTCCGTCCATTTTTTGGATGGAATGACGACGTGGCTTTAACGGAGCATGTGTAGTCAGCTGAATAACGCTGAGTCAAATGCCAACAAAGATATAGAGAAGGAATGTGGAGCAATCTGAGGAGTGAATGGAGGAGAGTTGCAGAGAGGATATAAAAAATAGAAAAAAAACTTAGAGTTTAGCTTTGTCTAAATCCAAGTTGGCATCTGACTCAACGTTGTTTAGCTGACTAGACATGATCCGTCAAAGCCACATCATTCCGGTAAAAAAGGGACGGAGTGGTAATCGGTAAAACTAAAGTATAGTTTGATGCTGGTTAAATCAAACGCTCCTCTGCAATGCTGGTTGAGATCGCCGGATTTGCTATCTAAACTCTGTTGTCTGACTCTGAGCGCTTCCGACCTTCTTCTCTTTTTTCTTCCTCGGAAGTTTCCACCCTTCAGGGTTCCTTTATTCTAGAGGTTGGGATATTTTCCAACCTGAGGTTGACAAGCTCGTCTGCTAGACGGTGCTTACTAGGGATCTTAATCCCTGATTAATAATAGAGGAAGTCTCTTCCTGAGGTTTATAAGTGAGATTGTGATATCGGAATTGTGGAAACTTGTCTCCTGGTTGAGATTAAGTATTTCGGATTTGTGAAAACTGAGCTCTTCTTTGAGTTGCTAGAGGATCTTTTTCAGTGCTACACCCCAGAGGAAGCTTTTTCATTGTCTTGAGATCCGTCAATCGCCTCTGATTGGTCCGAATACAAAAAGATATTACGATCCGTTCTTGCTCACTGTTTCTAGTTTTTCTTCTTTCCTGTCGAAGATGGAGTAGAATTCCCTCTTTCGCGGGTTATGGATTGAGATCATAACCGATCTGTTTGAACCTTGCCTCAGTTCTACGGGTCAAGGGTGGAACTTGCTGCTTGTACAAGAATAGGTGAGCACTTTGGTTTCTATCCATTGTTCTCGTCTTCTCCGGTCACACGTTGGCCAAAAATTTCACCGTCGTTAGTATCGATTTCCGGTAAGACAGTCATTATTGCAAATCCGGATTAGTGGCTAAAATTAATGGAGGAATTATTGGTCAGGGTGATTTTAAATATTTAAGGAACTTTTTTATTCCTCATTCACTGGATTGATTTTAAATATTAGCGGTTTTTTCTTTTTCTTTACTTATTCAGGATTGATCCTTTAATGTACTAATTAATCTTATCAATTTATTGCTGCTATCGTTTATGTTTATTTCCCTATTTGGTAAGACAATATTAAATTGTGGGCAATCATCAGGATTGTAATATAAAATTAACTAATCAACGGAATTTGTTAGTAAGGATCAATCAACGATGAGTATTTTGAATATTCATACTCTTTCGGTCTGATTAGCCTAAGACACATTGTTAATTAAATTGCTGGTGGATAAATTTCCACCCCACCCACCCCACCCCTCCCTTTCTCCCTTTTCCTTTCCATTTTTCTTTTTTTTTTAGCTCCTAGGATGGTTCACGGTCTACGATGTCTCTTCTGGAGATATCCTGAAAAAAAAAAAAGAGTATAGTTTGATGGTATTTAATGTAAGAAAAATAGTTGAGTGGTGAGTATGAATGAAAATGAAAGTTTAATGGTATTTGGTGTAATTAAGTCGGCGGCTGTCTATCAGAAGAGAGAAAGAGTGATTGAATTTTATCTCAAACTTTAGCTTAAATATGTCTCAATTAGGGTTTTAATTCGGCCACCTTTATTTACAAGTTTGCCACCGACCATTTTATTACGATACTGCCACCGAATGAGCTGACCAAAATAAGGGGCCGAATCATTGACTCTAGCCGATTTTGGTCCGAGGGGCTGTAGATTTGGGCTCAATTTTGTTTGGTTATTTATTATAGATCCAAACTTTAATTCCTTTGAAATGAGGGCATATTTTAGTTGTTGTGGCCCAAATATATTACAATCTATGACATTGAATTGAGCTAAATAAGTTTTAATTGAGTATTATAATGTTTATTCTAGCATAAGTTTCTCTATTTATCATCTACCAAATTAATATTAATATGATGTAATGGTCAAATCATTAGCGTAGTTTTTACAAGAGCAAAGACGCGCAAAAGTTCACAATTGACATAGTATATTAATTTGACACAACTCATCTACTCAATTCTCAATCAAAATTAACCCACGTTTTTCGCCTGCCCGAACTACGAGGCTTTGATTCCGATACGAATTGGATACGTAGGCAGCCGATTGACGCAAGCCCAACAAATAAAATTCATTAATTTCTTAGATCGCGAAACTATTTCATAAAATTAAACAAACTATATTTTCAACTAAAATTGAGCTAAGTAACGTCGGACTTTATGATTTCGCGTGAAATCCTCACACCTAAAAATCAGAAACTTTCAAAATAACTAAAAACAAACCGAGACCACTCGGTGGCAAACCAAATCAAATCAACTTTTCAAATCGAACTACGTGGACTTTGATTTCGATTTCCGGATATGTAGGTAGTCACGAGACTCGAGTTCAACTTTAAAACAATTTTATCTTTAAAACCTTTTTTTATCCAAAATTATCGGGATCGGTAGCGTTCATCTTCACACTTGGACGGTGAGGCAGACGCGTGAATATCTCAATTCATAAATTAAGCACAATTTAATTAAAAGCACATCAATTGACTTATCGAATTTGGTAGTACCAGTTTTACCGGGCGTTGTGGGGGTGCTAATCCTTCCCCACACGTAACCGTCCCCCTTATCCAGATCTCTGAACGCAGACCTAGCCCGGTTTAGGTTCAATAACCTGAATCGGGCTCCAAGTGTCCAATCCACTTTTAAGTGATTGGTGACGACTCCAAACATTTTATCAGACCCAACGAAGAGGCCGACGTGACGTCGGGGGATCGCGCGCCGCGTACGGAAACGTTCACGACAACAACAACCAAAGAGAAGCACGAGAGCAAATCGGACCCATACCTGTTGCTGCGTCTGGTTTATCGGCTTCGTATGTCTGCATTCTCTGTATTAATCCTTCGAATCCAGACGTGTGTCTACGAAATAAGAGGAGAGAGAAGGGGAATCCAGACGTGTGTCTACGAAATAAGAGGAAAGAGAAGGAAAATCCAGACGTGTGTCTACGAAATAAGAGGAGAGAGAAGGGAAATCCAGACGTGTGTCTACGAAATAAGAGGAGAGAAAAGGGGAATCCAGACGTGTGTATGTGAAATAAGAGGAGAGAGAAGGGAAAAAGCAAGCAAGAGAGAGAGATGGGGAAAATTCAAATTTGGCATTTATGAGGGCTGATGGGGTGTTTATATAGTTGTTCGTTCACACATCAGTCATATCCGCACGTCTACATCAAATGGGCTGGCGTATGTCTGAAATGTCCAAAATACCCTTAATGAGTTGGACCCCCTATTTCTTCCTCCCTACCATTGGATCTGATCCAATGGCTATAGGGAGCTTCAGCACCATAGAACGTCCCTTTTTCATAGGTCATTTTTCCACATCGGTGCTCCAGAGTCCGATGGTGGGGTACACCATCATTGACTTTCAGTCAAGTGCACTACATGCATTAGTGGAATTTGAAGTACACAAGCAACAATTTAAAATTTCGTAAAGGAAGCATTCATTCATTCTAAATTCATTAATAACATTTACATTAACAACTCTGGGAAGATGGAAGGTTTTAACATTGGGAATTAGGAAGAAAAGGAAGCAGGGCTGGGAGTTGAATTAAATGGACGTGTTGTTATTTCCAACTTATAGAATAAATACCCTGAATCAGGGCAGGGAGTAATTCTATTCTTCACACACACACTCTGACACTGACACACGGTCTCTTGCCATAATTCCATCTCAGTATCTATGGAGAAGAAGAAGAAGAGTAAGCTTGATGAGGTTCCTCATCCAGCGTTGAGAATAGCATTGTTGTCAAGACGACTCCTCATAATCTGGTGATATCTGAAAGCAGGATACCCAATTTTCAGAGGCTTTGGACTGATAAAGATGAGACCACTGTTTTAGAGGGACAGCAGCAGCAGATGAAGCGAATTGCGGATCATCTCGATGCTTTTTATGAAATAACGTTGAATAATAATTCACAGGTTGGTTAAGTAATGTTCTGAGGGTTTGTTTCTTAACACTTGAACTGGGTTGGTTTAGTTTACTTATTATGTTCTTTTGAATTTATGCTATCTTTCAGTTTATGAATGGTTAGTTTGAATGAATGTTTTCATTAAACACTTTTGCATTATCTTCCCATATATACAATGTAAAAATGCAGTACTTTCACCACTGAATGCATTGCTGCTGCTAAAAGATTCATACTTTTGGTTACAATCAAGTTAAATTAGTTACAGCTGATCTTATTATAGGCCTTGTGCTTCAGGTTGATCATCAAACCAGGATCTATGAACTCTGAGTAATCGCTCTCTGATATCATTGTCATGTACCATGACTTCCTAGCTACCTTGGCTTTATCGCACTTGCCCCCTCCTGTATGTACATTCCCAGCAAGTGAAACAGAGTCGAGATTCCTGAGTTTTAAAGCTTTCTTCATCTTGATTTCACTTGGCCAACTGAATGAATTCGGATTTTGGGATTGAGATCCGTGTGATATGGGTACCCACTACCCAAATTTTAATGGTACAATTACTCGTATCGTACCCGTCTCATTAGCTAGACCTAAACAAACACGACCCTCATACTTAATTTAAGGCCACATTTTCCATGCCAATGAAATTCGCTGGATTGTACCAAAGTGGACTGGAATCCGTCAAATCCTTATTTTCCGGTCATTATATCCATACATAAATTGGATGGATTTGAAAATCGGCCCACTTTGAAACCACCAAAATCCTTCTTTTGAATTAAGGATTTGGAAATTGTCGTCCAATATTTCAACCCAATCTGAAATTATTATAATTTTTTTTTTGTTAAATCGCCACACTATTTTAATTTTGCACAATTCGTAGTTAACATAATAAAATCTAGGGCGTAATGCAGTCAATTTCATTTCGTTATTTGTATGAAAAACAAAGAGTTCAATTACGAAAAAATGCTCGATTCCTCTTGAATTTAATTGTGATGAAATTGTCCAATCCCGCCGGTATTAGAATTTTACGTGAAAAAAGAGTCCTAATTTTTTTTTTCTCCCGAAAGTGCCCAAACTGCAGCGTTTTGGTGATGACGAAGAGCAAAAAACAAACAACCGACCCAGAGGGCTGAAGCAGAAGAAGCAGTGAAAGCACTGAAAATGGAGGGTGTAATGGACACCCCAAATCGCTCTCGCCAATCTTGAATCAGATTATCCGTTGCTTGTTGGACGAAGCCTGGAATTTCTGAAAATTACTTGGAGGTATAATTCTTTACTTCATTTGACTTCCTTCCCTCTGGGTTCTGCAATCACAATCACCGCCACCAGTCTCACGTGGGTATACTTGATTCTGGGTATTTCTGTTGCTTAAGATTGTTTATATTTAACATCATTGTTTGCCACATATTCATACATAGCTTCCGTTTAAAAGTAATGATATTTTAATCTTCATCAGCTGTTTCATGGCGGTGGAGTGAAGGATTCATTTTCTTCTTCTTTCCCATCTCTCAGATTTGAATTGGGAACATTGTAGATAGGTCAACTTCAATATGATGTTGAGAAATGCGGATGATAGGGAATTATAATAGTGAATACCGGATTTGCTAGTTGCTATTACATGAATCCCAGGGTTCAGTTACAGTTCAGCAATGTGAAATGGCGGTTCATCTGCAGAACCTTTGTTGAAGATGAAATATTGTGTTTTAGGACACATTCATCATACTTGTTGAGAGATAATTGTTTTGGGTTAAGGGCCAGTTCTGATCATATGGCATCAACATGTTGCTCAATAACAAACTTCTGTCCCTTGTTCTGCTGCAGTTTTAACATCTTCCACACCTTTTTCTCTGATTTATTGAATTAAACTTCTGCTGTGCATTTTCACTCGAAAGAAAAGTGTGATTTGTGTCCAAGTGAATCATGCTGAGACTGGAAGTTCAGGGGTAAATTAGCATGGGTGTTTAGTTGATGATCATTTTTATTTTATATGCTATTTTAATCTATAAGATTGTTCTATCAATCTCTGCAATTGATCATCTACTGACTTCTCCATTGCTTTTACCCTCTTGCACAGGATATTCTGCATTTCTGCTAAAGATATTATCTTGTGTACTGTACTCTCCTAAGCCAGCATGATAGTCTGCTCTTCTGTGAGCTCATGTACAAAACATGTTTGCCTGAGAGGGCATGTTAACCACATGGGCTCAAACGTTTTGGAAGTGGTGTCCAAAGGACTACCCAGTTCCTGCTCTCTTCATTCTACTGGTTGTCTCAATCATAGTTATACTCGCTTGTCTACCTCAAAAACATTCTCTACTCCATCTACCATTCATTTTTGCACTCTCCGGAGCAGCTGTTATGGATCCTGCTCATCTGGGCAGAGAAGTAGTTTACAATCATTGACTGTTAAGAACTCGCTTAATGCTGGAAGTTCTATCAAGAGATATTTGAATCTCTCATTGCCATGCCAAAACATGAACATGGGGCTATCGATGTCCAAGAAAGGAGTGATCTCCAAAGTCAGGGGCAAAATTGGAACTTTATCCTGGTCACAAGGGTGTACCTCCAGTGGTTTAATTTTCAGTCTCTTGGTTTTTTGTTCAAGTTCTGATCCCGCACATTCTGAAGTACTAGTGAATAAGAAAGATGAAGACGATGAATCTGATTTTGCATATGTGAAAAATTCCAAAGGAAGGAAAATATACACTGACTATTCAATAACTGGTATGCTCTACATGCACTTGGTACACATCCCATTTGTTGCCTCTCTAATTGATGTCTCTAGTTTGATTATCTCTTTGTCAAATTTTAGTGTCATTCCTGATCATATGCAGGGATACCTGGAGATGGGAGGTGTTTGTTCCGTTCTGTAGCTCACGGGGCTTGTGTACGAGATGGAAATTCACCACCAAGTGAAAGCCTCCAGAGGGAATTAGCTGACGACCTGCGCAATAGAGTAACTTACTTCCAACTCTAACAATAGGATATCTTGTAAATCATTCATTTATTAGTATAGTGGTTCCATTGCTCAGCACAAAATCTCTATCTGCTACCAACTGCTGCCTTTTCATTGTGGTGCAAGTCATGACCAATGATTGAACACTTTTCATATATTCAACTATAAGAATTATATTAAATTGTTCTAACTCTGCACTCTCTGATAAGCTGTCACATGAAATTTTTCAGATTGCTGATGAGTTTATAAAGAGAAGACAAGAGACGGAATGGTAAGAATTTATGACTTGCCTAGATCGTGCTCTGCTTCGTATAGTTAACCATTTTTACATATGACTATTTCGAACAAGTCCGAAAATCTTTGATAACTCTTCAAATTTGCTCGCTTTGCTTTTACCATGGTTTTGTCTTTGTTTACTTGCTACATTGGACTTTGTTCTTTGTACATTTTTCTCTCTTGTACAATCTTCTGTTAAGTAATAAAATCATTTATCATTTATAAAAATAATCTTCAACTTTGCTCACTATGACTATTAGACTGCAGTATAAGTTCACGAGTTCACTTTTTAGATCATAAAACCACACTTCAAAATTGATTGTATTTACTTGCAGTAATTTTGTTTCACCATACCTTTAAATAGAATACGAGCTTGTTTAAAACCTAAAGAAGCTTTTACAGAATGTCAATGCTCAAGTTGTTTGTAAGCTTCTCTTAGCTTTGTTACTGGTGATAGGTTTGTAGAAGGTGATTTTGACACTTACGTAGCACAAATAAGGAAGCCGCATGTGTGGGGAGGTGAGCCAGAATTGTTCATGGCATCACATGTTCTCAGGTAAGTCTCTGTTTCATGCATTTGTTTACGTGCATCTGTGTCTGCATAGTGTGTTCGACCAAAGTTCGAACAAAAGCAACCATCCTAAAGCTACAAATGAGCAGAACTGCACGTAAAGTCTTGGCATGTCATCTTGACAGAAACTCGGCTTATAATTCAAGTAGCCGAGTCTTGTTACATCACGTGATATACAAGCATGTTCATCTGAGAGCAAATAAAAATGACAATAGTTCCTTCTTAATTACTAATTTTAGTGAACTAGCTCCATTGAAAGCTCCCCGGTAATCTCTTACGTAATCACTTTTGACATTGATCTTCCATCAGCTTCAACTTGACCAATCTAGATACTCATTGACGTGCTTACTTACAACTGTACGAGTGTTTCTGTATTAGATATGATTAAGGGTGGCAGTTTGACTGTTGAAAGTGCATGCAGGACACCTATCAGCGTGTATATGTATGACGAGAAAGCTGGTGGCTTGATATCGATTGCAGAGTATGGTCAGGAATATGGGAAAGGAAATCCAATTAGAGTACTGTACCATGGCTTTGGACACTATGATGCTTTACAGATTCCCGGGAGAAAGGCTGGGAAATCTAAACTCTAGCAGCTGCTGTCTCAGGACTCGGAAGTAACAAGGTGAACCAACTCGAGAAAACTATTCCCTGTTAGTTTGTTATCATTTCTTTACAGCTTTGACTTGGATTCTTCAATATTGTCTGGAGAACCTTAAGTAAACCTGTTTTTCCTATGCTCTTTCCCGATCGATAAGAAGAAATTGTAAGAATGACAGTTAAAATTGTTGGTTTCAGATATCAGATTATGTGGCAAGTAAACAGAATATAGTTAAGTATAGGAGGGATAGGTGTAATGGCATAAACCATGCCGTACGCTTCCAAGAATATATATCTATACATGTGTGTGTTTGTGATATGTTGTCTTAGTTTATTCCCTCTTCTGTATCGATAATCTGGATATTTTATTACCAGTAGAGTTGCAGGAATTACCTAACTTATTATATAGGAATATCTTGTGTGTTCTTAACTACCTAGGTAGTGTTCTTTTCCATGCCAACTTCAAACTTATTATATAACAACCACCTAACTTTCCTGTGTGATCATTCATCTTGATTTAACAAAGCAATTAAAAAATATTATCTGAAAGTTTAAAGTATTAGAATATCCTAACAAGACAAGAAAACTTGTTATTTTTTATGAGTAACACAAGAAAAACTTAGGAAACTATAGAACTACTATATTCTCTTAGTCTATAACTAATTAATTTTCCCATCTCATAGACTGCGATGCATAAGGATTCCTAGTCTTCCCTGTACTATAAAAAACCCACTTCCTATCACTTTACTGCAACCATAACATTCAGAGCTAAATCATTTTGATCTCACTCTTCAAACATATTTTCCTTGTTTTCTCTCTTGGTAATAGATCGATTGCAAATCTCTATCATATATATCATCAGCATGAAGACTCTTGCAAGGCTCACGATGCGGAAATGGAGGCAAATTGAAGCAATGAGAAGAACACGAATTGCTTCGTCTTCTTCTTCTGTGTTGGTAACATCTTCGTCAGCGTCATATTGTTCTCCGAAAGAGAAGGATAGCAAGGGCCATTTTGTGGTTTACAGTATGGACAGAAGCAGATTTGTGATACCGTTGAAGTTGCTGAAAAGTGAAATCATTGTGGAATTGCTGAAGATGGCAGAAGACGAGTTTGGGTTCTCAGGTGATCAACCAATTGTGTTGCCATTTGAATCTCATATCATGAATCAGATTATTAAGTTTCTGTCCTCTAGGCGACATGCAGATGAATATGATCAACACCAGCTTCCCAAGAACATCAATAGTGCATTTCTTTATTAACATCAAGGGTCTTTGTAAAGTTTAAAACATAAACAATGATATTTTTCTGGGTTTGGATTGATAAATTATGTATAATCACAAAAGAGAAAGAAAACCAGCACCATCATCCAACAGACATCATGTAGTAGCACATGAGCACAAGCTTTGAAACACAACAAACTGTTGATAACTTTCAAAGGCAAAGCCACATCCAATGAAGATATGCTCGACCGACTCTTTCTATATACATCACAAAACACAGCTGTTGAGAAGCTGAAATCCCCTCTTCTTTAAATTATCCACAGTGGCAATGAGCTACCTTCCATATGAACATCGACACCTTAGACCGGAGGATGGGAGACCAATCTCCTCTGTCGGAAATGAAAAACGTCCACCAAAACTCGACCGAATGAAAGCGTTAGCCTGAGATCGAACTGAGAATCATCTTGATATCTACAAAGGCCAACAAATTTATGCTGGACCCCAGAGACAAGTTTGTGGATTCTAAACCCTAATCTTGGTACAAAACTATGGTACACGAAACAATCTGTGACTCAATTATATTCGCAGCTAAAGGTCACACTAACTAGTTGTTTAAGGATAAGCTATTCCCACCTATGTTATGAGCCTCTTTCTGCTCCCGAAGAAGATGATAAACCGTATGAACTCTCTTCTAAGATTCTTCTAGTCAGGATCCATGAAGAAGAAATCTATCCATTGGTGTAAAGGGTAAAAGCTCCCCGACTCAAGAAGAGATGGTGGTTTGGGGTTCAGAGAGTTTGGGTCTTTCAATAAGGCTCTTCTCGCTCGCCAAGGCTGAAGTCTCATTAATCAATCGGATGCTTGCTGGGCTAGCCTTCTTAAAAGTCTGTACTTTTCGTCCGAAAATTTCTTATCGGCCAGCAAGGGCCGAAGACCCTCCTGGATTTGTGCGAGTCTTGTGGACGGGAGAGCCACGCTCAAACTAGGATGCTTAAGAGTTATTGGTAATGGATGCGACTCCTCGACTATAGAGGATCCTTGGATTCCAGATTTACCCTTGTTCCGTCTCTCTCCTCAGTCAGCTGCTACTCGGCCTGTCTCAGACCTTATCCGAAATGATTGTCGCTCCTGGGATGTTGATGTTATTAACTCACTCTTCACAAGAGAGAAGTCTGATGCTATTGCAAGGATCCCTATTGGGCCAATGGACTTCAAGGACTTCTGGGCTTGGTCTCCTGGCCCGTCTGGCCAATTCTCGGTCCGCTCAGCTTACCACACAGATCGGGGAAACTGTACTCCTCCTTAGGCTTTTAATCATCCGGATCCTGATGATGAAGGTAACTAGAAATGGCTCTGGAGTGTCTATCCCACCGAAAGTCGCCTTCTTCCTGTGGAGAGGAGTTAACAACTGCATTGCGACTAATGCCAATCTTATGATCAGGAAGTGCTCCCAGACTCAGGGGCGAAGCCAGGGGCTTCAAGCAGGTTCTCCGGACCCCACTTGACAAATGATTTTTGAAAAAATCTATGTAAAATTGTAACATAAATGCTTATAATTGAACACTGGACCCCACTTGGACTTGATCGGAACTCTTATGTTTCAATTATTTTGCTGATTTTTTTATAATGGACCCCAATTGGCTGAAGTTCCGGCTACGCCACTGCCCAGACTACGTCTTGTCCATTTTGTGATCAAATTGAAATTGTGAACCATTGTTTGTTCTTTTGCTCTCATGCTCGTGGCACTTGGTCTGTCCTATTTCCTACCCTCTTACCCCCTGTTACCTTAAATTTCAGGAGGTGGCTGTTCTCCCTGCATGACAGGACTCAGGCGCCCAATTGGGCTATGGTTGCAGCAAGATGCTTGACATATCTGGAAGGCTCGAAATAACTTCGTTTTCAACAATGTCAGACCCTTCGCCTCAAATACAGTATCCCCTTGCAATCGTGATCTAGCGTTTTGGCTTCTTGTTGACTCCACAACTCGTTCGACCTCGACCATCCCAGCCCCCCAATCCTTGAGCGCATGATTCCTCCGCCTAGTGAATACATTCATGATATTTACTGTGATGGGTTTTTCTTCACTGAAACCCGTGTAGAGTTTGATTCCTCTCAATCGAAGCTCACCGTTCCTCTTTCTCTCTCTTAGCCGTTTCCGACTGTGAAAAAGACGATGAACAGATGAAAGAGAAGACTGAGTGCTTTACAACGATAGTATTCTCTTTAGTGAAGCGGTTGGACTAGGATGATTTGGGCTTAAGTGAGGACCAAAAGCCCAATGAAGAAAGGAGAGAAGCTTGTAAAGTGAACAGCTCTAAAATTCTTTCTCCGATGGAAAGACTGAGAGCTTGGAACAAATGAACACGACACCGATTTAACGTGGTTCCACCGGGCGTATAGCTCCATGTACATCCACGCTCGAAGGTTGCCCTTCGAGATAGTCACTCTTATTAAAGAACCTTCACACACAGTTACAAGAGGATACATAATTCTTTCAATACACTCCCCGTGTATTGACCCCACCCAGCTCCCTGCTTGGTGTGAATCCTTACAAGTAAATCGTTGAACTAGGCTCCCCGCACAGGTTTGCTCGATTTGCTTTGACTGCCTTTGGTGAGGGTTTAACAAGTGTACCGTTTCCGTTGCATAATCATTGATTTAAACAGAGCCGGCTGCACTCCTCTTTCCATACTTGCATATGAAATCAAAGATTGTGATCTGCACACACAATGAAGAGAAAGGATTTGCCAGCTAGAGATTCTACTTGGCCATTTGTTAGCAACGGTCAATATAGCAACGCACAAAATCAATTAGACAGATTCGAATTCAAGTGGAAGAAAAGACAAAGATCAAGCTTTCCATTTTCAGGATTCTTTAATCCAACAAACTCCCCCTAAGCCTGAGAATGGCTCAAAACATCTTTTCTTACCAGTTGATGATCCTGCAAGAAAAAAACTCAAGGACAAGGCACAACTCAAAGTTTCTTTGGAAAAACTCAATAGAACTTTCAACATTATTAAGTTCAAGATTTCCAACGAAGCCAAATAAGCAACAATTCAAGCAAGTAAAAGTCTTAACAGTTCAAGCAAGTAAAAATCTTAACAAAAACCAAAACAAGAACCATGATCCAAAACATGTTCAAAGACCAAGAGCAAATCCTTAACCCAAATAGAAAACGTCAAGTCCGAGACCAAAAAAAGCATTCTTCAGAAGGGATGATCAAAGCTCCTTTCATACTTAGAAGCATCCAGATAGTCGCACCAGACGCGAAGCTTTAATTCAGCCTGAGTAGCCAGATCATCAACTACATCAGCATCCATTCCTGAGATGTTGAATCCTCCCCCTGAGTCATTGCCAGGTTTAGGGATACATCGGGACCAGCCAATCCGTCGCAAAACGTGTTGAGTACGAAGATAGTCCACCTTGTGAGTCTCCGAGTATCGATACCTAAAAGGGATGCCGAGACGCTCCAAAAGAGTCGAAATCTGTGCACCGAAGGGCAGGTCTCCTTCAAACTCTGGCTTTCCAAAGTTTACCATGGTGGCAAACATGAGACTACAAAAGTTAAGATGACGACCAACAGTAGCAGAGTGCATAATCCAAGTGTCCATTGGAGTCACAAGGAATTGACTGAGGGAACGAGGAAGCAGGACACGAGTAAGAAAGAAGTGGAAAACCTTAAGATTGTCAGGCAGTTTACCAGCTATGGAAAAAACTTGGTCAGAGTAGGTTTCCCCTGTCCAACTACTAAGGGCAACCGAGGGATTAAAGTCGACAGTATAGAACTCAGAGGAAGAGGAAATTGAGTCCCCATAGAAGGGAAGACGAAGAACCTGAGCAAGAAGAAGAGGAGTGACAAATATGATATGTCCAGGGTTTTGTAGTATTGGGAGCAGTTTCGGAGGAATATGTAGCCCCAATGGCATATTTCTGAACTATGTCCAAATGGGGCAATTTCGCGGCTCAGCCAACGCCACGCCAGCTAGAGAGCGCGGCGCTCACAGCCAGCGCGGCGCTCACCAGCCACGCGGCGCTGGTTGGCATGGCAGGAAAATAGCCGTTGTGGCACGTGGCTAGTAGCCGTTGGAGGTCACTTGGTGAGCGCGGCGCTGGCCAGGAAACTAATCCAGATGCTATATAACCCCCCCTTTGGACCCTTCATTCTTCACACTTCAATCCTCATTCTCACAATCTTGTATTTACGGAAGCATCTTGAAGCAATTTCGGAATATGGCCTCTTCGAGTCGTCGTAAGTGAAAATGGAGTTTTGGTTTGCCTTTCAGTTCTTCCTCATTTGTTTCGTTGCACTAATTTCTGTTGTCATTCAGTTTTAGATTTCGAAAGGATAATGTACAAGATGAAGAATCATGAAGAGGAGGATCTATTCGTTTATGAAGGAGGCCTCGTCGAATGCAAGTGCGGGTTACGGGCAACCAGATCTATTGCCTACAATCTGGAGCGCTATTTCGGGTGCCCTCGCGAGAAGGAGGGTAACAGTTGTGGCTTCAATGAGAAACTAGAGGTGCGTGAGGCTGTGGACGCGGTGACTAAGGAGAAGGACGAGGTTATCGAGAGGCAGAGAGCCTCGATTCGGCGTCTCAGAGAACGGGTGAAGGGTCTCGATTCCCACAACTCAGTACTGCAGGGTTATATCAATGCCCTGGTTAAGGGGAATAGGTCTAAACGTGACTAGAGAATAAAAATATAAATGTTAGGTTTATGTTATTTTGTTGTTTTGTTGTAATCTTGTCACTCATTGTATCCCTTTGTTACATTCGGAGAAATCAAAAAACTGATGTTGGCGTGTGAACATGGCATTTTCTTCTGTTGGAACTTTCTGCAGGTGCATGACCCGTCGTGCTCGTCGTAATACAGATTCACTGTCTGTGTATTATTCCCCTCCCATTTGACATATTTGGCACAGTTTGCACATCGAACAACCCATTCTCATAGTCGTAGGTCCTTACTACATGGGTATATGACTTGTTCAGTCGTTTCCCCATCCGCTTGAGACACAGCTTGGTCCATATTGCCCCAGTCTCCACTTCTTCCCTAATCCTGGTCCGTCGATCATCAAAGTATCCAACAGCCTGTAGAAGGTGGCCTCCACAAGAGTTGCGATGGGGAGTGCACGGACTGCCTTGAACGCCCCATTGACACTCTCTGTAATGTTCGATGTCATATTATTAGGTCGAATCAACAGCTCTCGACCAATATAGTTGATCCTTAGTTACCCAATCAGAGAGGCCCAGCTCCATTCTAGCGTCTGCTCTCATGAATGATCTGACCCCCTTTTCGAATTTTCTCATAGAGGATTTTTTACCTGCAATAGAGGATTAGTAAGCAATGATAGGTTGTAAATAAAATAGTTAAATATTGAATGAGACCTACATAGTGCTGTCAAGCGATGCTTCATGGGTGGACACTTTGCCTTGGCGTTGTAGTTGCTGGCGTAGTGACGTATGCACCAGCACCAATGCCATCCATTACGGATCTTACCCATCGAATGCTTGATTTCGTCATGTTTGTCTGAAATGACACAAACTCCGTGTCTGTCGGTTAAGAACTCTTGAATGCAATTGAAGAACCACTCCCAGTTTTCTTGATTTTCCACGCTGACAATGGCGAAGGCAACAGTGAAGATGTTCTTGTCACCATCAAACGAACTAGCAATGAGCAATGTATGCTTGTATTTTCCAGTAATGAAAGTGCCATCCACGATAAGCACAGGCGGACAGTGCTTGAAGCCTTCTATGCTAGGACCGAAACTCCAAAAAACTCGTTCGAACTGAAGATCAGTACCTCTTGTTTCTGAAGCAACTGGAACTGTGACGAAATCCACTTGTGTACCGGGGTTCCATTCCTGGATTGCCTTCAACAATGTTGGCAATTCGTTGTATGATTCTGCCCAGTCGCCGTATATTTGCTCCATGGCCCGTTGCTTTCCGGTCCATGCTTTCTTGTATGATATTTGCCGTCCGAACCGATTCGAAACCTCAGCCTGGAGCTGTTTGATCCTAACATGAGGCGTCACTTTCACGAGATGGAAAACGGCATCAGCTACAACTTGGACATCAAGCTGCTTCGGGCTTATGTTGTCCTGACTCCCTTCGCATGTATGAAATGGGTTTAGTTGATGGACGGTCCACATCCCGCTTTCATCGATAGTGAGTCTGATTCTCCAGTGACATCCGTTGTGCTTGTAGCCAACACATTTGAGCTTCAGATCTGCCTTCTTAGATCGTGTCGTTGTTAGCATCTGGTTGTTCTTTAAGGCGTAATGCTTGAACGCAAGTTGTGCGTCTGCCTTCGACTCAAACTGTTGCCCAAGCGCGAATCCAGGACCGCCAAGGTGAAAATTAGGAATTCTGTTCACGCCGTAGTCGTGGTTGCTAGTAACCATTTGGTCGCCGATGTCTGGCGCCAGATGCGTGAAACAATCAGGGGGTGTATGCACCTGGTGGAGGTCGTGGCCTGGTGGGAATCTTTGGGGCACCGTCTGCTATCACATCAGGCTCGGAGTGGATTTCGGCATCCCTATCTGTATTGATTTCACTCTCAGATGACTCTTCATCGTCACCACTCTCGGAACCTGGGGGCGGATCATTGCCCTCCTCCCGGGTTGGAGCATGTGGCTGCGCAATGGGTTCCATTGACCTCCTGGTCGCAGTAGTGTGACGCGAGTGAGTACTTCCTTCGCTCTCACTTGTTAAACCATATGACATGCTCGCACTTGCACCCTCCGCGCCTTGTTGTAGAGGATGTCCGTTCTCGAACTCAAAATATAGCTCAGCGATGCGGTAGGATGGATTCGTGTTCATCATGTCGTACACGACCTCGAATCCGGTGGCGCCCATGATGGGGACTGGGTAGTGCGCCGTAAGTTCCCCGCCAATGTAGAAGGGACACCGCCATGTTAGAGTATGAATAACCGTCGCGCATGGTAAACCCATCTTCTTTAGGAACTTCGGGTATGCTTGCCATAGAGGTAGTCTCGCAACGAGATGCCTATCGTCCATGCTTAGCCGGATAAGGTTTCCTCCAACGTAAGACAGACCGAAAGCCGTGTTGTCCACTTGTTCACCACCCCATCGAAGCCAGAATGCAAACCCCATTTTAGCACAATGCAAAGAAGAATTGCTTTTTTGAGGAGACAACGGTCTTGACGCATGTTAGCACACCACAATAAATATTCAATCGGCTAGTGGGAGGAAGCTGGCAAGATTCCCCACTATCAATCCATGTGCACACCAGCCTTTGTGTCAGTGGCTAGTGGGAGGCAGCTGGCAAGATTCCCCACTATGAAACCTTGTGATCACCAGACTTTTTGTCAGTGGCTAGTGGGAGGCAGCTGGCAAGATTCCCCACTATGAAACCATGTGAGTACTACACTTTGCGTCAGTTGCAAGTGGGAGGAAGCTGTGCAATAAAGTCTGAAAATGGAAGACTACAAGTCTGAAAATGAAAGAATACAAGTTCGAAAATGGAAGACTACAAGTATGAAAATGAAATACTACAAGTCTGAAAATGAAAGTATTATCAGTCTCTATCCACGTCTACGTCCATCACCTCTACGCCCACCCCTAGCATGATCTCTGGCCAAATGCCCACCAGTGTCGCACGTAGCTGGTCTAGGATCCTGTCGCAATCCATAGAGTGGTGGTGGCTGGGCGAAGTCATCATCATCATCATATGTGGCATCCATCTGTATCGTCGGTGCGAGGGTGCGCTGCTGCTGTGCCCTGCTACTCTCTCCACGATGCCTCTGAGATGATGCTCGCCACTGCGGCTGGCTGGGCGGATCAAATGCCTGACTCTGTGGCTGGCTGGGTGGATCAAATGCCTGACTCTGCGGTTGGCTGGGTGAAACAAAGCTCTGACCCTGTGTATGATCCCAATCCCAGTACTGCGTGTACTGTGTCTCCTGGAAGTCGTCGAGGGGGTAGGAGTCTCTGTACCGTGGCCTCTGTGGCTCACCAATCTCAAACTGTGCAAGGTCGGGCCCCCACAAGCCCGGTGCAACAGGGACGTTACGCCTCTGTCTGACGGTGCGTGTAGGCGGGATCCTCGCCTGTGACATCTCTGGCGCTGGGTAGCCATCATGTGGTGCATGTGTGGGCTGGACAGGTGCCCTCCGTGGTATCCTCCGCTCTGGTGTCCTCTGTATAGCACCAGATGCATGCATGAGCGAGCGGAGGGTAGCATGCATCTCCCTCTGGTCCTGCGGTGTAATGTGCGGCTGTCCAGTCGTGACGTACAAACGCTCAATGCCATCAATCTACAAGAGAAAAAACCGCATAAGACATAAGCAATCAACCTTCAAAACCCAAATCCATATAGCTACTTATCGAAACCTAAACCACCACATACCAAATTCTCCATGACGGTCCCTCGTCGTGACACAGTACGTCGTGTGTGTGCGTGGTACCACTGCGAGTACTCACCGTGGAAGCTCCAATCCTCGACGTCAATCATCCATGGACCTGCCGCCTCATGATCAAATCGCTGCTCCCAGAACCGGATATAGGTAGGGTACCTCGCAACCCAGTCAGCCTGTCGTGTACCCCTCTGTGTGGTCTCCAAGTTGATCAGGACCTCCGCACGTGGCATGTCAAACGTCGGTAGTGGCTGGTCCATCCCAAACTGACGTAATACACGATCAGGTCGATGCCACATGACACTGAAGTAGCATATAAGAGGTGTGACGACGCGGTATGCGACGAATGACTGAGGACTATGACCCTCAAACCCAACCCATGGTTCCCACTACAAATGATTAAATAAGAACAAGAAAGATTAGCTTAATAATCAAATGGTGAAGTGATCTACATATTGAACTCTACTAAAACCTACTCTGAATGGTGTCCCCCGTCCAGAATCTGGCGGTATCCAGCAAGTAAGATGAATCGCAGCTTGTCTTTAAACCAAGGCGCCCACCTACGTTCAAATAATCTTGATAATTAGAGCTACGTTGCAATGAATCTTGTGCTCAAACTTTGAACGATATGTGTTCAACTTACTCTGGCAGGCGCGGAATCGTCCTCCCCTCTGGGTTATTCTTTCTCTTCGAATGAACCCGTCGAGCTATAGAGGGAAATCTCTCTAAAGCCCACACTTGGACCAACGCCAACCAGCCTCCAATGTCACCAATGTGCTCGGCGGTGGTGCCGCTCTCAATCCGAAATGCGGTACGCCCAAGCTCTCGGTACAGCCAAGACAGTGCGGCCGCCCCATGCATACTCTCCGACGCGATCAATATCCTCAAGTAAAGGCAGCATGAAGAGGTGAGCATACGCCCCCGATCGATCAGCAAAGATACAACTGCCGAAGAAGTCCACAATGTAGGCGCGACAATACTGATGTATGGTATGAATATCGTCGTCGCTAATGGCACCCTCATGGTATGCGAAGTGGGAACGCAACCAAGTCATCTTAATCCTCCCTGAAAGTACATCAGACGGAGCGGGCTTCTTCCCTAGTTGGCTCTCAACGTAAGCACAAAGCTCATCCACATCACTAGTAATGAGCCTAGGTGAAGTGACGGGGAGACCATCTACGCTCAAACCAGTGATGAAGTGCACGTCCTCCAGTGTGATCGTCGCCTCACCGCCGTACAGATGGAAGGTGTTGGTCTCTGGACGCCATCTCTCAACTAGAGCAGTGATGAGCTCTGGATCGGGAGTTAGTTTTAGGGCGTCCCTAAGACTATCTAACCCAATATCGGATAGGATCGACTCGAACCTAGGATCATAGTCTACGATCTTCTTAGAATTACGACACGTATGTGTCATGTGCGGTTCCTAATATTTAAGGAACGTATGAGAGAAGTAATTAGTCAACTTAGTAATTCTAATAACGTAATTCGAATAGTAACATAAATATAATAATAACCTAATTCTAATAACATAATTCGTATAACCTACGTAATTCTACAATTTTATAACATACTTATAATAATCTTTAAGAATTGCATTCAAATCATGGTCATTACTAACAAATTACATGCATATCATACATTTCCTAATATTCATCACATTCAATATTGATTAACCATTTCTAGATATATACTAACAGAGTACTAACCTCAGCGTCGTATACTAGAGCGGCGCGATGTCGATCACTGTCCCCCCACAAAATGCTCGGGTCGCTCGGGCCAACGGACACGCACTCGGGAACATCTCCAAATATGTAATCCATCTACGTTCAAACATGCATTCGTCACAAACCATAAATAATATTCAACACATAGCACTTGATTATAAGGCATACCTCCTAAGCACGAATGAGGAATGACCAACGAAGGCTTTCTTTCGATTGATCGCTTTGATCACAATAGCTACAAATGCAATAGTCAAATTAGTAATCAAACTAATCAAAATACTAAAAAAGCATATTTAATTCGGATTCATACCTTGACAATTGAGAGAGAATGAGTGAAGGTGTGGTTTTATATAGGAACCAGAGGGGGCAGTCTGGCCAGCTCGGCGCTGGCTAGTGAGCGCCGCACTCAATGGGTGGCCTCCAACGGCTAGTAGCCAACGGCTACTTCGCCATGTGCCGCGACGCTCGCCAATGGACGCCAACGACTATTTTCCTGCCATGCCAACCAGTGCCGCGCTGGCTGGTGAGCGCCGCGCTCTCTAGCTGGCGTGGCGTTTGCTGAGCCGCGAAATTGCCCCCATTTGGACATAGTTCGGAAATGTGCCATTGGGGATACATATTCCTCCGAAACTGCCCCCAATACTACAAAACCCATATGTCCATCAACATACGTGCTGAATTTTCCAGAGGACAAGGGACCTTCCAGCTTCAGATTTGCGTAAAATTGAAAAACAGCATCAGGAAAGATCTTAGTAGGTTGTTTAGTAATGACCGGACCCCATCCGAGAGCAGCAATTAGACCAGCTGGATTTAAGTTGTAGCAACTGAAAGAGGTGGTATCAATAACAGTGGGAGTGATGATAGAACGGCCGAGAAAGAAATTATTGTAGATGGCTCTATGCGAGGCATCTCTCATGTGGTCATTGGTATGCACAACGTGGGACATGGTAATGGAAGCACTTTCAGATTTGAAGAAATCCATGAGAGAAGAAGGAAAAAGAAGACAGGTTTGAAGAGCAAAGGGGCAGACGAGACTGCCTTAAATAAGAGAAGAGGAGACGAGGTAGAATAGGAAGAAAACACAAGAAGGAAAGAATAAGTCTAAACAAGGAAAGAAAAATCAACTGAAAAAGGAGAACAAAGCACATTAATTTGAATGAATAAAAGCAATTAAGGATATCAGTTAATATAGTGAGTCGAACAAGGAAGGAAATTTAAAAATGCACCAATTAGGATGAATCAATAGTATTTAAAAATGTCAGTCAATGCAGTGAACACACTAATTAGGATGAATTTACTGCATTTAAGGTGTTAGCCAGAGAAATGATTCCTAAGCAAGTTACAAGCCGAATAAATATGTCAACTAGCAAGGATTTCGTGAAAATATCCGCTAATTGATCCTCAGTATTAATAAATTCTAATGCAATTTCCTTGTTCTGGACAAGTTCTCTAATAAAGTGATGCTTAATCGAAATATGCTTAGTACGGGAATGATGAACATGATTTTTTGTTTTATTTATTGCACTAGTATTATCGCAGAAAAGTGGAACCGTAGAGTTTTTAAATCCAAAGTCATTAAGTTGAGATTTTAACCAGACGATTTGAGTACTTGAGCTGCTAGCTGCAACATATTCAGCTTCGGCAGTAGACAAGGCAACACAATTTTGTTTTTTACTAAACCATGAAATAAGAGAGTTTCCTAGAAACTGGCAAGCACCAGATGTGCTCAACCTATCAGAGATACTTCCGCAAAATCTGAGTCAGAATAAGCAATTAGCTCAAGAGAGGCACAAACAGGATACCAGATTCCTAAATCACTAGTCCCTTTAAGATAACGAAAGATCCTTTTAACATCAGCCATATGACATTCCTTAGGAGAAGACTGAAATCGAGCACAAACACCTACGCTGAAGGCAATATCTGGCCTACTAGCAGGATCGTGGCTCGATTCCTTGTTAAGCCAATGTCCTTAAAGTTTTGTCACTAGCTGCAGTATCAGTATCACTTATTTATTATAGAGCTATTTTTTTAGTGCAGTCCTTCTGTGTGTAGAACATTGGCTCTAACGTCCAATGGGTGCACCTGATCCAGCTCAGTTGGAACAGTCACCAGCTTCTGGTTTCCATTCCCATCATCATATTGATGATAAATCTCCTCGTGCTCTGCCATAAGAACTTGGAGTCTGTATCATGGTGAAGGCAAGGCTGTGATTCTTGCTAAAAAAAAAGACCGAACGCGTTCGAGTTATTGGCTCGTCCAACCCGGCAGCATTCATGAGTCGCTCGTTCAACTGTCCCTCGGAGACACGGTCGAGAAGTACCATGCATGGCTGCCCCCCGTCCTTTCTTTCTCTCGGTCCAACCCAGCAAGATACGGCTCAGCCAAAAAACTCGTCAAATAAAGTAAAGAACCTATCATTCCCCTATAAAGTTTATCACTAACATTTTTACCTTCAACGTCATTACTAAGTTTAACAGAAGTAGACATGGGAGTTGAGCTAATTTTCACATTTGTCATACCAAATTTATTAAGCATATTGAGACAGTAGTTCGTCTGAGAGACAAATATTCCAGCATTAGATTGTTTAATTTGAAAAACCCAAGGAAGAACGTTAGTTCACCCATCATACTCATTTCAAATTGACTTTGCATCTTATTTCCAAACTCTTGACACAGAGTAGGGGTGGTAGATCCAAAGATAATATCGTCAACATATACTTGCACAAGCAGAATATGTTGTCCAGAGTGCAGAATAAATAAAGTTTTATCCACATTTCCACAACTAAAACCTTGACTAGTGAGAAAAAAACTAAGTTTTTCATACCACACTCTAGGAGCTTGCTTTAACCCATACAAGGCCTTTTTAAGTTTGTATACATGAGCAGGAAACTTGGGTTTTCAAATCTTGGAGGTTGAGAGACAAACACTTCTTCCTTTAAAATTCCATTTAAAAAAGCGTTTTTGACATCCATTTGAAACAATTTAAACTTATTAAGACAAGCAAAATCACATAATAGTCTGATAGCCTCAATTCTAGCAACCGGTGCAAAAGTCTCATCGAAATCGATTCCCTCTTCCTGACTATACCCTTGTGCAACGAGCCTAGCTTTATTTCTAATAACTACTCCTTCTTCATCAGACTTATTTCTAAACACCCATTTAGTCCCTATAATCTGCCTATCCATAGGTGTTTCAACTAAATCCCATACATCAGCCCTTTCAAATTGAACAAGTTCTTCGTTCATGGCATTTATCCAACATTCATCAAGTAAGACATCTTTTATGTTTTTAGGTTCAGTAGTTGAAATAAAGGCAGAATAAATTCGTTTAGAGCGAGTTGTCAAACATGTATCAAGAGATCCAATGACATGTTCAGTAGGATGTCGTTTCGAGATGTACTGAGGTGGTCTTGGCTGAGAGGTAGATACTTCTGTTTCAGCTGGAGGATCGACACTCAAGGTTTCAGGTTCCTTGTGAGACTTTCCAACTTCACTAAATTGTGTAAGTCCGAAGTCATCATCACCTATCTCCTGTAAGTCAGCATCTAAACAAGCAGACTCATAAAAAACAACATGTATGGACTGCTCAACCTTTGAACTTCGTTTGTTAAACACTCGATAGGCTCTACTGTGAGTTGAGTAACCAAGGAAAACGCCTTCATCGGATTTTGCATCAAATTTTCCAAGGAGATCCTTTGTATTTAAAATAAAACATTCACAACCAAAAGGTCTAAAGTAACTAATGTTTGGTTTTCTTCCCTTCCAAATCTCATATGGAGTTTGATTCAATTTTTTACGAATTAATGCCCTATTGGTGATATAGCAGGCTGTATTGACTCCTTCCCCCAAAAGACTTTAGGTAATCCAAAATCGTTTAACATAGTTCTAGCAATTTCAATTAAAGTACGATTTTTCCTTTCAACGACTCCATTTTGTTGAGGGGTCCTAGGTGCATAGAAGTTATGCTTAATACCGAGACTTTCACAAAAAGAATCAAATTCATGACTCACAAACTCACAACCATGATCACTACGAATGCAGACAACATTTGATTCCTTTTCATTTTGAACCGTCTTAATAAAAGAACAAATTTTTTGAAAAGTTTCATCTTTATGACTAAGCAGATACACCCATGTAAACCTAGAGAAATCGTCAACAATAACAAAGGCATAGTATTTACCTCCGAGATACTTGGTATTCGTAGGTCCAAACAAATCTAAGTGCAAAAGCTCAAGACAACGATTAGTAGAAATATCAGTTTTTGCTTTAAAAGAGGTCTTAGTTTGTTTACCTTTGGCACACGCATCACAGAAAAAGCCCCTAGTGTAATCGAGTTTTGGTAATCCCTTAACCAGATTCAGATTACCTAGTTTCGCTAATACACTAATGCTCACATGGCCTAACTTCTTGTGCAATGCAAGTTTATCCTCACTCTTAACCGAAACAAGGCAAAACTTATCCAGGTCATCAATACAACTAAGATTTACCAGGTAGATATCTCCCTTTCTATAGCCTCGAAAGATAATTTTTCCATCAGAATTCTGTTTCATATAGCAAGCATCACGTTCAAACACCACAGTATTTTCATTGTTACAAATCTGGCTTATTGACAGCAGATTGTGTTTAAGACCTTCAACTAACAGCACATTATTTAGAAGCACTTTCTGTTTAGAACCAGTTTGACCGCAACCAACAATTTTGCAAGATCTATTGTCACCAAAACTAACTTTACCTTTATCAGTTTTATTAAAAGAGTAGAAGAAACTTTCATTACCAGTCATGTGGTGTGAATATCCGCTATCAAGCACCCATTCGTTTGGCTCAAATGCTGCTTGAAGACAAATCTTTGAGCGAATTTCAGAGGAAATACTTTCTTCACCAGATGTGATTGCCATGAGAGCTTGTTCAGCTTGATCAGAGTCGCTCTCGCTGTCGTCACTATCACTCCAAGTTGCTTGGAATGCCCTTTCTTTCTTGGCCATAGGACATTCAGCCTTTATGTGACCTAACTTGTCACATCTGAAACAGCCAACAGAACCTCCACTACTACTACTACTGAACTCCTTTTTATTTCTATTAAAGTCTTAGTTCCATTGCTAAATGACTGTCGATCATTCAAGTTTCTAGAGTTATCAACATCTTTTCCTTTTGAGCCACTATTAGTTCTATTCCTATCTCTTCTTTGCTTAAGCAATTTACTGACATATTTAGAAAGTAAAACAAGTTCATCATCATCATAGCTTTCAATATCATCATTACCCTTTTCAAAATTTGTTTTAAAAGCAATTGATTTCTTTAGTTTAGAATCATCACTCTCCTCCTCTCGTCTAAGAGTTTCTTCATGAATAGTTAATGATCCAAACAATTCATCTAAGTCAATATTAGCAAGATTCTTTGACTCCCCTATAGCAGTAATTTTAGGCCTCCACTGTTTTGGCAGAGACCACAAAAATTTCCTAACTAAATCTTCATTTTCATACATTTTTCCTAAAGCATTCAGTTTATTGACAATGTTCTGAAAACGATCAGACATGTCCTTAATCGACTCTCCCGGATTCATTTTAAACAATTCAAATTCATGTTTAAGCATGTTTATTCTAGATGACTTAACTAGATTAGTTCCTTCATAAGTGATGCAGAGTTTATCCCAAATCTCTTTAGCATATTTACAGCTAGAAATGCGACTAAATTCTTCCTTACCTAATGCGCAGTACATTAGATTCATGGCTTGGGCATTCTTCTGGACATTCTTCATGTCTTCATCAGTCCATTTATCAACCGTTGTTTTAACATTGATCGGTCCTTCACTTACGATTTTCCACAGTGCAGGGTTTGTAGAAAGGATGAATAGCTCCATGCGATTCTTCCAGTATCCATAGTGCACACCCTCAAACTTTGGGGGTGGGTTCTAAGAGAACCCGTCTGCAAGAAAGACAGAGACGACAGAAGAAATAGGGTTTGACGAAGACTCCATAGTAGGAAATTGAGAGAGAAAAACAAAACAAAATTACCGGATCGTTGTCGCTTGTCGGTAAGAGATGCACAATCAGCGTCCAGACGCTCTGATACCAATTGTAGAGTTTGATTCCTCTCAATCAAAGCTCACCGTTCCTCTTTCTCTCTCTTAGCCGTTTCTGATTGTGAAAAAGACGATGAACAAATGAAAAGAGAAGACTGAGTGCTTTAGAACGATAGTCTTCTCTTTACTGAAGCGGTTGGACTAGGATGATTTGGGCTTAAGTGAGGACCAAAAGCCCAATGAAGAAAGGAGAGAAGCTTGTAAAGTGAACAACTCTAAAATTCTTTCTCCGATGGAAAGACTGAGAGCTTGGAACAAATGAACACGACACCGATTTAACGTGGTTCCACCGGGCGTATAGCTCCGATGTACATCCACACTCGAAGGTTGCCCTTCGAGATAGTCACTCTTATTAAAGAACCTTCACACACAGTTACAAGAGGATACATAATTCTTTCAATACACTCCCCGTGTATTGATCCCACCCCAGCTCTCTGTTTGGTGTGAATCCTTACAAGTAAATCGTTGAACCAGGCTCCCCGCACAGTTTTGCTCGATTTGCTTTGACTGCCTTTGGTGAGGGTTTAACAAGTGTACCGTTTCCGTTGCAAAACCATTGATTTAAATAGAGCCGGCTGCACTCCTCTTTCCATACTTGCATATGAAATCAAAGATTGTGATCTGCACACACAGAGAAAGGATTTGCCAGCTAGAGATTCTACTTGGCCATTTGTTAGCAACAGTCAACACAGCAAAGCACAAAATCAATTAGACAGATTCGAATTCAAGTGGAAGAAAAGACAAAGATCAAGCTTTCCATTTTCAGGATTCTTTAATCCAATAACCCGGACGGCAACTTATGGTATTGTCATTACTGATACCTTTGGATTAGTGTGTGATGGGAAAGCTAGCTCGTCTTTGGTTTCCTCGCCAATGGCTGCTGAGGCCCAAGCCATTTTGATGCTGTTGACTGGGCTTACCGTTCTGGTAGACCAGCTCATATCTTCTCGGATTGCAAATCCATGATGGACATCCTCAACTCTAAACCTACCCCGTGGCCTTGGGATTATGCGGCTAGAATCACTTGTACTCTTGATATTCTGCGCATGTGCTATAGGATTTCTGTTAGGTTCATCTCGCGTACTAGCAATCTAAAGACAGATTGGGTGACCAAAATGGTGGCGTGTGGCTCCCTTCCGGAGTCATGGATTCCTCTCCTTAATGGTCCTCTACCTCCTTTGTAACTTGTACTTGAATTTTGGTGGAAATGAAAAGATCATTTACTTGTCAAAAAAAAAAAAAAAAAATTACTAAAAAAAAACGAAGGCACATTTGGTGACTTATGAGTTATTAGTTATAGATGAGGACTAACATCAATTTCCAAAGAAGATAGATATAGATATATGACTGATATCTCGTACCGACATACCTATCAAAATCATATTTAATAATATCATTGTATTGTATGCCTGCCAGCTCAAGTTTGAAGGGTAGAAGAATCGACGTAAGGAATCCATTCCATCTCTCTCACTGCATACACACTTTCTTTCCTAAACTGCCCATACCCTCTCAACTGAACTAAACTACAAGCAACAAATAAGATCGACCTGACAAATCGGGAATCGAAACTACAATGGCGGAATAAGTAATCGGCGTCGGAGATGGCTACGATTCAAGACACAGAACAAGTAAGCGGACCAGACGACGCACCGCCTCTTCCTCGACTTCCTTCCGGCGGCCGCCTCAACACTAGGCCGGATCCGTTCTTGGTTGTGTGTAGATGCTTTAGCTTTGTTACGGCACTCACCGCCATTTTATGTATCGCCGTCAACATTATCTCCGCCATTCGCTCCTTCAGGGATGGATCCGATGTAAGCTCCTCTAATCGAATGCACCCTAACCGTTTGATGAAATGCCTAAGCCCAGGGGAACTTATGGTTTTATTCGCCTTTGTAGATATTCGATGGAATCTTCAGGTGCTACGCTGTGGCGATTGCCTTCGTTGTGGTTTTGGCGGAGACTGAGTGGGGATTCATTCTCAAGTTCTGGAAGGTGTCACTCTTACTTTCTGCAAATGCTTACTGCTTTAGCTTTCACTTACCTTTACTGGTTTTCCTGAATTACTCATTGATTGAATAGGTTTACTTCAATCAATTCTTCTCCCCATCATTTTTCCTGAGCTTTCTTTTGTTATTTTATCAGTAAAGCATTAGGTTTTTTTGGAAGAAACGGGTCTTGTCTCATCTGATGGTCGTTTATAGTGCAGGGCATAGTGCTCTTAGAGCTGTGAGAATAACGAAACTCAAAATTACAAGTCTCGGAAGAAAGTAGTAAGGATTCACGGTTTTGAGTTGTATCGTATGCGTAATGTGTCAGACATGAAGATGACAACATAATGGTTTTCATAACTTAGCTGATAACAGATTTCTTATCAACTTTTGGACGATAGAATCTCTGTTTTCAGCTTTGAGTCTTTTACTACCTGGATAATTTCTGTTTCTGTTCATTGAAAGGGTGGTCATTACTGCGTAAGCACTTAACCCCTGTCACTACTACTAGGATATGAAGCCGCGCGATGCCGCGAAGACTTAAACCAGAGGAAATATGATATTGCTCACTCGTAGCTAAAACTATAAATACTTATATAAAAATGTAATTAAAATTTTTGTAAATTGCATCAATATTTAAGACTTTAAGTTATACAAAAACAGTACCAAGGACTTGTTTTTGAAAGTGAAATCACTATTGAGTATCCCCTCAGCCCCTCCTCCCCACTTTGATTAAAGTAAGTTCTACTGCAACTACATCACATTAAAATCTCCATTTGTGAACAAAGTTTCTCATCTTGCTATCTCTCAACCTTTCCCTATGTATGTTCAATTGCTTCTTCCTCTCCTCAAGCTCCTGCACGCATATCACAAATTATTAAACCATAAAGAACAAAACCCACATATATTTTGCAACTCTGTGTACAACTTTGTATAATTGATGAAAAGAAGTATCAACTCCTTTACATCATATCATTTAGTGATGTTTGATTTAAGGTGTTCTGATAAACTCTTCCTCGTTTGTTAGAGGTGCGAAAATCAAATTACCCAATTGACTGTATCAAGCCAATCTAATTGAAGTTTCATTCACAGGACAGCAGGAAAATCAATGCAGAAAAAGGTTCCAACTTTGAGCTAGAATAACTGAGGTGTATATGAAATTAAAAAATAGGCAAAATTAAAGAAACTAATCAAATTCTACGAAGATATTAACAGTAACAAATGTAGCTGAAACCTCCATATATCTTTCTCAATCTAGGCTTCAAAACATGAAGTTCAACACACATAGTAATTGTCAAGCAATTTATATATTTTGACCATTTCATCAGCTTTCACCACCTCCTACCCAAGTTCATCAAACAAAACAGAACCATATCCACTGCTACTTATCTGCTTATTAAAGGAGACTGATTTCAATAGAGGTGAAGCTGAGATGGATAACATCAGCAGGAATAATAATGGCTTTGAATGGAGTATTGAAACACTGCTGCATTAAAACTACAATAAGACAAAAAGGAAAATGGGAATCAATGATGAACACCATAAAGTAGTAGCAAATAAGGCCCTAGTACACAGTAACAGTAAACAACTATGGAACATACTAAGCTAACCAACTTGATGCTTTAGCTTTGGAGTTATAACAGAAACTTCATATTAGAGATGTTTAAGGGCATAAGTTTAGGCTGCTGCCATCAACTGGTTGCAATTCCAACAGTAGGCAGGTGCAACAAACAAAATTCCAGTTTTGTAATGGGTTTCTTACATTGGCCGAGCTGGGAAGATGCTAGGAAACTGTAATTAGGTTCCTAACACACAACCTTCAAACCACTCTATGATTAAGCTAGGAGTTGTAACAAAATCATTATAGAAGCTACTTTCATGAATTATTACGATTCCAATTGCAGCCATGTACAAAAGCATATACAGGAAGCAAACACAGACTCACCAGCTATATAAACAATTGTAATTGCAATGGGCACAACCTATATGCAACAAATGGCATTAATCTTCTAGGTTTTAATAAGACTTCTGAAATGTCAAGAGAAGATATGTGGACAAAACTGCAGAACTTTAATTAGACAGCTGCTAACAAACCAAGTAGACAAATACCCAGCAAATCGCAGTTTAAGAACACAAAGAAAGCCAGGAAAATCAGAGACAGGAACAACAACAAACTGCATAAGGAAAACATAGAGAAAGCTTTGAAATAGGAAATAGGAAGAACAACAAAAGTAAGGGAAGAGCACAAAGACAGCCGAAGACATGACCAATAACAAATTGCTATCACAAAAAACAGAATCCAGTCACAAAGCAATGAAGAAGTAAATTAGGTCAGCAGCTAGCGGAATCAGAGAGAAAGAAATAAAGAGCCGAAATAGGAAGATTGGAAATGGAACTCCTACCTCCAAGCTGCTGAATGTCTAGGCTATCCCAACTTGGGCTCATGTCTGCGATGTTCCGATCGAGACCCCTCGAAGCTAGCATCGATGGAAATTCACTTCCGATTTGATCTTGATGGCTTCCGACCTGATTGTCTCACTATCTCCTCCCTAACAGTCGAGTCGAGCTCTCATAGGAACACCGATGCTAAAATTCTTCTCTTGCAAGCCACACCAAAGGACGACCCTGGGATTAAATGGCCATTGCTCGGTCGAAAAAGAAAACAAAATGTAAAGGAGTTAGAGGGGGGCTGGGTTAGAGAGGGAACCATTGTCTTTACAGAATAGAAGAAACGACAGCGCAAGGGGGGTTGGGGGCCAAAGGATATCTGAAGGTGACCTGAATCTGGCAGGGATTAGACTCCTCCTCCCCATCAACGGCGAAGGCGACGGATTAAGGCAAAGGAATTGGGACTGGGGGCAAAAGCTAAGAGAAGATTATAGGTTTGGCTGGAAGAAGAAGAATAAGGGGATAAGTCAGAAGTTCGATGGAGTTAAATGGAACCAGATGGGAAAGACTAAAGAGATGAGGTGAGAATAGATTAAAAAAGCAACTGGTTGTGATGAAACTGAAAGAGTTGAAAACTAACCAAATCAGTTTAAAAGCAGAGCTACAGAAGAAACTTGGGCACTGTTCCTAAGGAATAGTAATGAACAGGAACAGGCCCCTGGCTTTTTATGGTTTAACTTGGGCACTGTTCCTAAGGAATAGTAGTGAACAGAAACAGGCCCCTGGCTTTTTATGGTTTAATAATAGCAACTTCTAAAGCTTTGATTGGGCTTTTCTGGTATTCTCGCATTCATATACACTTATGATTTAACATCCTTGTAAAAGTAAGTTAGCTGTTACTCTGAACCGAATGTGTTAGGCTATCATCATTATTGTTGGTCCTTGGAAAGTTGAATATATAATAACTACTCCCTATTTCCTTCTGATGTTGCAGGTGCTTGAATATTGGGCAGGCAGGGGGATGCTGCAAATCTTGTATGTTTCAGCTTCCCTGCATTCACTATGTAGAAAAGAACAAAAATTTCGCCGTGTTTTGTTTTGTTTGATGTTGAAATTAATGTGGTATTGTCATTCATAAGTGTTGCAGTTATGACGAGAGCTTTCCCAAGCTATCGAAACCATAAAGAGCTTGTTCTTCTTCAGGATATTGCAAGCTACATGCTCCTTGCCTGTGGTGTGGTCTATATTGTTTCGGTAAGAATCATTCCAAGGAAATAATCGAACTAGTACAACAGTAAATCAGCAGGCTTTGAAATTGGAAATCGATAATGAATGTAGGGAATGCTATGTATTGGGTTGCTTAAACGAGACCGACAGCAGAAGGAGATGACGAGGGAGCAGGCAACCAAAGATTTGGAGGTAAGCTAAGTAGTTAAAACCGCGGCGACGGGTAAAATGCAGCAACTAATTTAGCTTACAAAACTTCTATCATTTAAGATGTTTATGCTTAACAGAGGACGAAAATTGTGTGGATGCAGGAATTAGAGCGAAGAAGAGAAGAACTTGAACAGTTACTCGTGGGAGAAAGAGTTTGATTCAAGAAATAGAAACAAGTAATACCTGTATGTTGAAGTGATGTTGTGGTTGTGAAGTTTGATCCATCCTGTGCCTATACTGTTCCATTGCTTCATTGTTTTGTCGCATTTGCTTCCTTTTTCCCTTTAAGAAAATCTAGGCTACGGAAGACAATTAATTCTAATAGTGTGTTTCAAAAGTTAATTTTAATAAGTTATAATTGATAAATTTTGATTTTCTTGTATACTCGTCGGGCATTGAAGCAAGACTTCCCCGCTTACTATCTGCATGCGTTGTTGGTCGATGGTAAGGCCCCTAGTAGTCGGATACGTTTGTGTAACTGTTGCTTCTAGGGCAAGGGTTGAGGTCCCCAACTTCGTGTTGGGCAAGGTACAAACCTTTCGGAGTGCTGTTGGTTTTTCGGGGGAGCATGATGGGTTACAAAACTCATCTTTTGTCTCCAGGACAAAATTCAATATCAGCTTTTAGATCGACTTCTATTACATCATACAGTTCATAATACTAGTAAATAAATTAGTATTTACTGACCCTATAATTACCTAATTCTAGCTATGTAGGTCATTTAACCGTTACCCCAATTCACGATTTATCCTCTCACCCCCAATATATATATATATATTTTTGGTTTCCTTTCGAATCTCTAGACGGCGGCGGCAGGTTCTGAGATTTCGGTGCCGTTGACTCTCTCCTTCTTCCCTTCCGACGAGAGGCTGCCGCCAACCCCCTAGGTCCGCCGCCATTTTCTTGCAGAGACGTCGCCGATTCTCTTTCGATTCCGCCGTCTCGAGATTATGCCGACGTGCTTCGCTCCATACTAGTAAGTCTCGGATTTACTTGCGCTGTTTTGGTGATGGTTTGTTTAGAGATTTGATTTTTTATTCAATTCAATTTTGGGTTTTTGTTTAAATTGGAGGGTTTTGTTTCAGAGCAGTTGTTCAATGAGGGGCTGATGGTTTTGTTTCAAATGTGCTATCCATGAGAGCATGTTCCTGATGGTTTTGTTTCATAGCAATCATGTCGTTAAATTTGGGGGTTTTGGGTTTTGTGTTTGAATCGAACTTAGGGCTCTGGATTGTACAATTTTCAAGACTATTTAAGTGATAATAGTATGACAATGAATACTAGTATTATTCTAATTTTTAGGGCTTTGTGAACAACAATTTTCAGGATTTGTACATCGATACTAGTATGCCAATAGATACTAGCATTATTCAATTCTTTACGCATGTTCTTTATTAGAGGGTTTTGTATAAAATATAATATGACAGGTTTTTGTTGGAATCGAATTAGGTATTATTGTTTTGATATATTACCACATTTGTAAGAACGATACGAGTATGAAAATTTTCATGTAAATATTTCATTCAGTTTCACTTAGTAGTAGGCTCATCCTTAAGAATTACACTTTCTCATTTCCTCACCCACAAACTCAACCTGGGAGTGGTGGGAAGTTTGTAAGTTCTTTCACTATTAATAGAATCATACTTGGCAGTCCAACAAGTGGATTGAAATTTTATGTTCTCAACTTTGACAATATTAGCTTTAAATCAATATCCTGAACTACTGGTGCCTGTTTGCTAAGTTGCGCGTGCTTTTAGAAATGGATTGTTGGGACATCTGGTATTCAATAAAAGCGACGATTTTGCACCAAATTAGACTGCAGCCTGCTGCTATTCCTTTCTATTGTAGGTGCTATTAATAGAATCATATGTGTGTTGTTGTTGCTTTAATACTAGTATTCTGCCAGATACTAGTATTTTTTTTTGTACTAGTATTCGACAAAATACTAGTATGCTCTACCAAAATTCCTATTTCGGGAACTCTCGTATTAGTATTGGATGCAATTTCAATTAGGATCAACTAATTTTAATTTCGATTAAATGATGTTAATTATGTATTGCAGAGTTGGTACAACAGAAAAAGTTTAGCATCATAAGTTTTAAAAAAACTTATTGGATAAATTTTTAGGAAGTGGGAGTCGAAGAGTCCCTCAACAATGGGGGCTGATAACTTTTAAATCATTGAATAAGATGAGTGCGGCAGGGAATTAAGGAAGGGAATATTTCGGTTACAATTTTTTCGGAAGTGAGATAATTGAAAAAGATTAAAATAATAAATAGTCCATGAATACAAAATATAAATTAATTAATGCGGTTAAGGTAATTGAGGAAAGATAGATTATTAAAATCAGAAGATAAAGGAAAACAAAAAAAAAATGAGATCGACGACCAGAATTAAATTTTGTCTAGGAGATAAAAGAAGAGTTTTGTCATTGAAAAAAATTCCACCATATTTGAGCGATATTTAGCTTATTTCACTTCTTTTTGTGCAAAGTACGTGTTTATTGTCCTTGATCCTTAATCAAGACAAAGCCCTTCACAAAGATACATAGATTTTTCAATTTTCATGACAAAGAAGTTATCCAATTAGTCATCTTTCATCCATCACCAATTATTAACGAATGTGATTTGCCACTCATGATTGGCTTTCACATTTGTCCAAATCTGGATATATTTTAATTTTTGGCCATTGACGGTACATAGTTATGTAATTGTGCCCCCAAACTACAAAACGCTGAAAATTGTATGTTTTTTTTTTTTGTCCAAACGCTGAAAATTGTATGGTTATTGCATACTGGTGCAAAATAGTTGTCCAGGGCTATACATCTACTGATAAAAAAAATAGTACAAATCTAGACACATAGAATATTCTTTTCCTAGTAATATTTTTCATTTTCGCACTTTGCCTCGAATTCTGAGTATTTATACTTTATAGTCTATTTATCAACATATTGAGCCTCAATCCAACAAAAGATGCAGTTTTTCACTCACATTGCAGTCCATCGTGTTCAACGTGGCGAGGTTCAAGAAGTTGATCGGATTGCGAAGAAGGCACGAGACGATCTTTTATCTCTTGACTGGTTGAGTTCGATCTAGTTTGTTTTATTTTTGTATGCCCGTCCTTACTCTGTTTGGGGAACACTTATTGTGCTCAATCCTTGTATTTTGCTTACTCGACAAGATCTATAATAGATTAACCTTTCATAATAAAAAGTTCATGTTGTAATATTGTAATCATCAAAGTAATCAACATATCACTAACCTATATTGATTGTAACTCGTCGGCCATTCCGTTAACTTTTCATTCAAAACCAAGTGTTGAGATGGCGATACAGTCAACAATCCTAAACAACATATATATCATTTTAATAAATAAAAAAACTTAAATTAGTTAATGAAAAGTAGCCTATGTCTCTTCCTTGCACCACCAACCGGGGATTTCTAGGGTGACATAAGGATTTCGTAGCCATTAGATCTGATGGAAACAAAACTAATGGTGAAGGAAAAATATTATTAAAATAAGGCAGTTACTCTCTTCCCCCTTTTAATTAACTTACCGTAATTAATTAGTGCCCTAGACCGAGGATGAGCTCGCCGGTTCCTTCATCGGAGATGCTCCCTAGACTCCGAACTACCCTTCACCAAACCAGATAGGCTCTGCTGGCAGAACCACTGTGGTAAGAGGAAAGAGGATTATAATGATTACAGCGGTAGATATGGGAAAAGATTGAAAGAAGGTACCAAAGAGGCCTTCATAATTGAGGATGATGGGGAGATGGCTGGAAATATAGAATTCCAAACGGGAAGCAGTGAGAACATCAGAAAGTCACGAAAGTTCAGATCAAAAACAACTTCAGGGAGTAGCAGTACTTCAGCTATGGAGGAGGAAGCAATTATGACAAAAGAAGAGGCTCTGGTGGCAAGCCAATTGCCACCGAATGATCAATGATTGTGAGTTGGAACTATAGAGGCTTGGGACAGTCCTCTACAGTTCAAAATTTACAGACGTTGATCTGTAAATACTGTCCCTCCATAGTTTTCTTGATGGAGACCAAGCAATCAAGAGATTCTATGGAAGTGATCTGGAGAAGACTGAAATTTGGTAACGCCTTTTATGTTGAACCGGTGGGCCAGTCGGGTGGCCTAGCCTTATGGTGGTTACGGGATTTCGATGTAGAGGTTATTCAGGCGACAAAGAACTGTATTGATGTACAATGGAGAGGTGGAGTCGAGTTTAGAATTTCTTTTGTCTACGGAGCACCAAGGCAAGAGGACCGAAATGAAGTTTGGAACTCGATTTTAAATTCAAATACAAACCAGCAGCAACCTTGGTGTTTGATAGGGGACTTTAACGCCCTAAGAAGAGCCGAAGAGAAGGAAGGAAATAACCCGCCAAGTGCAACAACAATTCGAGATTTCAACAATTTCATCAACCAAGCCCATCTTATGGAAATCTCAAGCGTTGGGGTGAAGTTTACATGGTCAAACAACAACAGACAGGGGGGTTTAGTTAGGCAAAAGTTAGATATATCACTCTGCTCAAGTTCCTGGAGTGATCTTTATCCAAAAGCTTTTGTCCAGAACTGTCCGATTGTGGCTTCGGATCATAGTCCCATAATCCTTTTGACAGAACCTTTGGAGACTATGAGAACAAAAAAATTCAAGTATGAGATTGGATGGGAGATGGAACACTACAAGAAACTGCTCATTTAACGGCGACGGTTTAACAGCGGCAAGAAGCGGGCCGCTGTTAAATATGTTTAGGGGCGGTGAATTTAACAGCGGCCGGAAGCCGCTGTTAAATTAATTTATATATCAGATAGGATCGCGGGACAGACAGTCCCATCTTCTTCACTCATCTTCTCCCGCAGCATCGCCGAACGCATAGCCGCCGACCTCCCTCCGCCCGCCCCGCCCGCCGCCGCCTCTGTCACTGTTTGCAGGTATTACTTGGTTAAACTTCTCAATTTTCAGACCTAATTTCTAGGTTTTAGGTTTAGTTAATTGAATCGGTTAATTTGTTTTGTGGTATTGATTAAGTTAGAAGTGTTGTTTAGAGTAAGAAAATCTAGTCTATAATTGATGGATTGTGAGAAATGATGAGTTTTGAACATGTTTATATGAACCCTAATTTGAAAATTGGGGGTTTTCAAAATTTCAGCAATTATGCACGAATTTGCATCATTTTATTGTACGATTTTGTTTAGAAATGTGATTTATGGAAGTTTCGTTTAGGTTTATGGAGTTATCTTACTTATGCAATTATCTGTTTCTTTGGTGTTATGTGAATATAAAGAACTTCATTGTTCTTTTGGAGTACAATTAGGAGTCGCAAACTCATCATACGAGTGAAAGAATTTGAAGTTGCCGAATTAAGGTACACAATTTTATCTCCTTTTTGTTGTAATTTCGTACATTATAATTAGCTAGTGCATGAATTTTGGATTCAATACCATGATAATTAAATTGCGTTGTTGTACATTGTTGTGTGAATTCAAGAGTTTGATTGCCTAGAGTTCAAATGACTAGTTCACTTGAAATTTTGATAAAATTTGTTATAGTATATAAGAATTCTTCTATGATATATAACTTATGTATATTTGTGTGTTATGAGTATATTATAATGCTTATATGGTGTAATTATGTGTTATGATTATGTTAGAATTTTTATGTGGTATATTAGAATGAATTGTATATTATTTCATAGGTTGAAGAGTATGAGATTAGGTGCAAATACGAATAGGTCATGTCGAATTTTTTTAAAAGTATGCATATAGGTTGTGTTGTAGTTAATATTGGCTTGTTTTGGTGTGTAATTTTGTTGGTGTGATGATAGATGGCAGATGTGATGACTGGTGGAGCTGGTGTGATGGGTGGTGGCACTGGTGGAGATGGCGGTGATGAAAATCGTCGTCCAAAGAAGCCCCCGCTGGAGGATTACAAACTCCATATGATTGGTGAGTTTCAATAAGATTAAAAAAATTTAGACATTTAGGGTTGTAACTATTATTTAATACTCTCACATTATTTCTTTTTTAATTCAATATAGAGTTTAATAGTGGTCGACGTTGGGTGGAGAAGGCGAAGATAAAAGATTGGGCTACTGTAGTAGAGGAGGGGGTGTACATCGAGGTTAAGTTGGATAGAGATGGTGTGCCCTGTGGTGATGAGGGGAGGTACTTGCGCCAATATCTTGGCAAAATTATTGGACAACCCAACATTGTTCCTATTGGTGTTGATGATTGGACAACAGTCCCAGAGTGTGACAAGAATCATTTATGGGGTACCTACATCCGGGTAAGTATTTCTAAAATCTTGTTAAATTTGAGGATCATTTCATTGCATTAATTGTTTGTTATATTATGTCGTGACAGCGCACATTCACTTGGGATGATGCTGATGATAAGAAAATGGAGACTTTTATCATGGAGAACCTTGGCGTCAAGTGGAGGGAACGAAGGGGTCGAATATGGAAAAAAGCAGGGTGTGATGCTTCTCAAGGCGTGGATCATAACTTGTCCTTGAGGCCACAGGGACTTGATGAACGAGACTGTGATATGTTTTGTAGGTACAGGCTGAAGACTGAAACCTTGGTAAGGACAATGATCAATAATACATATTTTATATCTCACTAATCAAAATGCATGTTTATTGGCATCTTTTGTTTACAGCTAGCATGTGCAAGGAACAAAGCCAACCGAGCAAATCAAAACATCTATCATACGAAGGGATCAAGGCCATTCAATGTGGAGCGTGAAGTAATGGTAAGTAAACCAACTCATCTATAGAATTTTAAGTGTTTTTGTTTGCAATTAAATCTTTACAAAACACCGTTTCTTTATTTTGTAGGAAAAAGAGAAGGGGAGGGAAGTTAGTAGAACTGAACTCTTTATTAGATGCTATGAGAAAGAACCCGGACGGTCTACTAACGCTGCCACAGAAGCGTTTGTTGTACGTGTTGTAGTTTATTACCATGCATTAAACTTAATTATGCAAGTTATTTTTATTTACTGATACATGTATGAAACTGAATGCAGGATTCTGTTAGAGGCTTCCAGGCTGATCCTACCACTGACTCAGGGACTAGCCGAAATGATGCTGTGTCGAGGGCGTATCGAGCACGCGAGAAGAAGGAAAAATCAGGACGAGTACGTCATCTTGGCTTTGGGGCGAAGGCCAAACGGGTGAGTAGTAGTTAATATTGATATGAATTGGTTAGATGATTAATTAATTTGTGTGTAATGTGAACTCGTTAGTTTGTTAGGAGTTGGTTTGTGAAGATGTGGATTAGATAATAAGTTAGTTTGTGTACTTGTGAATTAGTAAGTACGTTAGTTTCTCAAAGTTTGTGAATCCCAAGTAGTGTTTGTTCATTTTGTAGGTTGAAGAGTATGAGATTAGTATTAGATACGAATAGGTCATGGTGATTTTTTTTCCTGATCGAATTGTTTATTGCAGGTGTATCGTGGGTCCTCTTCTTCTTCTGGGTCCCAGGAATCATTCAACCCAACCCTCCCCAGTTGGGCGACATTTGGTGCGAAGGTCTTGGAGCACTTGGACAGATCTATTGGCTTATCTCCGGACTTGGAGGAAATGCGAAGAATGTTTGCAAGTCAAGGAGGATGTAGTGGAAGCACTCTTACCCCCTGCTACCGATGATGTCGTACGTCCGGATGATGAAGATGTGGATGATGAAGATAAAATTGGTGACAATTAGGTATAACATGTTAGGGTATAATGTGTTTAGTAACTTTGAACAATGTGTTATGTATTAAACAATGATGTTTAGTTGTGTGCAATGAAGAAGTTGTTTCTTTTGTTTAAAATTGTTCTCAATTCTAAATTTTCAATGTTCGTCAAATGTAGAAACGAGCAGGATTAAAAAAATAAATGAAGAAAAAATATATAGCTGGACAAAATTTTATGTCCAGTAAAAAACAATTTAACAGCGGCTTAACCCCGCTGTTAAACTATTTAAATTTAACAGCGGCCAAGGCCCGCTGTTAAACTTTTTCTATTTAACAGCGGCCAATGGCCGCTGTTAATTTTTTATGTTTAACTGCGGCCACTTTTTGCCGCTGTTAAACTGGTTTAGCATTGGCCAGTTTAGCAGCGACCAGCGGCCGCTGTTAAATTATTTTAACAGCGGCTATGGCCGCCGCTAAATGCTTATTTTGTCGCTGTTAAATCTTCCATTTTTTGTAGTGGAAGAAGACTACCATCGGCAAATCGAAATAGGTTGGCAGAGGGGAGAATCAACGACAGAGAAATTGAATAACTGCGCTAAGACTCTGACAAAATGGAAGAGAAGCACCATCGGCAGCAACAATGCAAGGATCAACAATCTCTTAAAGAAAATAGCACAGATCAGTGACCTTTCTCAAAATGATTATAACCAGGCAGAGTATGATGAGGCACATCAGGAACTTACGAGGCTTTGGAACATCCAAGAAACTTACTGGGCACAACGTTCGGGTTTGCAATGGCTTTAAATTGGGAGATCAAAATACAAGCTTCTTTCATAAATCAACAATTCAGAGAAGAAGGAGAAACAACATCACAAACTTGAGAAACGAGAGAGGAGAGTGGATCGATGACCCTACAGAAATCTCAGATCACATAACAGAGTTTTACAAGTCCTTGTTCTCCGGAACTAAGGACGTAACCGATTTTTCTTTTTTGCAGGGATTTCCAAGAAAGGTGGATGAGAGTATGAATGCTCGACTGACGGCGAATATTAATGAATCAGAAGTTAAAGCGGCCGTTTTCCAGCTTGGTCCAACAAAGGCGTCCGGCCCCGACGGCTTCCCTAGAAAGTTTTTTCAAAAGCACTGGAGTTTGGTTGGGGGGACCTGTATGCAGAAATAAGGCATTTCTTATCACTGCTCTAATCCTGATAATTGGAATGATACCCTGATCTCACTTTTCCAAAAGTCCATCATCTGGAAGAATTGCCAATAAAGACGACAGTGTCACGAACTTCGGATTAAGGTAATCTCAAAAAATACTCTCTAATCGTTTGAAAACCTATGCTGCCGAGTTTGGTTTCGGAGCTACAGGCAGCCTTCACGGGCAATCGGTCAATCCAAGATAATGGTGGTGGTTCACGAGGTGATGCAGAAGCTCGTACGCGTAAGAAAGGGAAAAATTATGATTTCCTTATGAAGGTTGACATGCTCAAATCATATGATAGAGTGTCGTGGATTTTTGTTGCTACGCTCAAGTATGGGGTTCGAAGGAGTTGGATCAATTGGATAAAAGCCTTGGTTACTACGTGATGTGACTTTTATTAGTGCATTTTAAGCTTAGAATGACCTTTGAAATGCCCGTGGTTGATTCTTAAATGCCGTGCTTAATGTTTTTTATCGGAGTTTTGTGCTTAGCGTATTCTGTTGCCCGGTTGCTACTTTGAGGCCATTCCATGTCTATTGGAGGTGTTTTCTTTGTATTTTCAGGATTGGCATTTGAGTACTGGTGACAAGGAGCAGTAGGATCAAAGGGTGAGGTCAATCGGAACTAGGACGGAGGAGATACGAGCGTTGCAAAATCGAGCCTTCTGCAGAGTGCAGGGGTGCACGCCCTGCAGGTGTGCACCCGTGCATCATGCACGCCGTGCACGTGCACGGTTGGTGCACGGGCTGTCAGGAGGCTGCCAATTTGATTCACTCCAAGGTGCACGCCGTGAAGCCTTCACGCCGTGCCCTGCACGCCGTGCAGGGTGCACGCCGTGCACTTCCCCTGCACTATTTATACCCACGTTTTTCATCTTTTTGAAGAATTAGATCATACTCTTGAACCCCAAACACATTTCACGAACCTCAACCCTAGAGCACGTTTTTGGAGGCAATTTGAAGCCATTGGACTAGGATTGAAGCCAACAAACCTTGGGGAAAGTGCCTAACAAGTGGAGAAGGTGAAGATCATCTCAAGGAATCATCCATGGTGTTTCTTGGTGACATTCTTCCTTTTCTTTCTTTACTCCTTGGCATGTGTGGCTGATTTTCTAGGGTTCCTCTTGGATGGGTTAGAATAGTTGTGCTATGATAGAGGATGATTGTATGAACTTGCCATGATTGATCTTGTTGTATGAGGATGATTCCTTAGACTTGTTCTTAATGCCATTTTATGCCATGTTTGCTTAATTTGGTCCATTCTTTTGTAATTTGATGCATGAGAGTGCTTGGATTGCATAGATTGTAGGTCTAGGGATTGAAGAGAGTGTGTTCTAAGAGATTGATCATCTCAAATTCAACCATATTGCATGTTTCTCACTTGTGCATTTTATCGAACACTTGGTGTGCATTAGGATTTTCACTCAATTGAACTTTGATTAGTCTTTGGATGATTCTCTTAGTGTTAGAACATTGACATGAGAGTGTGGTGTCTAGCTAGTGGTCATAGAGTCATAGGAGAGGGTTTTGTAGCTTGGCATTTCATCAAACCCCCTTTAATGCAAACCTATTTCACTTAGTTTGAGAGCGAGAGCCTAAATTGAGTGGTATTGGGATAGGATTAGGTGCTACTGAGAGTGCATCGAGTCCAAAAAAGTGAAATGCATGGTCATCCGAGTGCAAACTTGATCTTGATTAGCTTATTCGTTCAATTATTCATCTTGAGCATGATGAAATACCTACCAAGAGAACCCCTTTATCTTTGATTTGTTCCACTTCTTTTCTTGCTTAAACTTGTTAGTTTTTCATTGTTTATGCTTTTGACTTGTTCTTTTTCAAAACCAAAACTTAATTTCAATTGTTTAGAGCCGTTCATGAACTTTGTGAGTACAAGCTTATAGAGGACCTCGAGGAATACGACCTTGGTAAACACGTGTTATCAAGTTTTTGGCGCCGTTGCCGGGACTCTCTCTTCCTTTGAAAGCATTAGTAGTGAACCGATCTATTCACTTCTTCCAATTTTTTTGCTTCCTTTTACTTGTTGTTTGGTTTTGTTATTCCACATTGTCGTTTTTACTCGGGTGTGTTTGTTGTGCTTGTTTGTAGGAGATTTTGGGTTAGTTTCATGAGGCGTTCAGCTCGTCTTCAAGCACGAATCCAAGACTAGAACAAGTGCTCAAGTCACCTACACTCCCCACCTCCTATAGTTGAAGAAGAAGAAGTTGATCACATCTCACCACCACACTATGTCTAACATGGGGATGACGATGACCAATCGGTTCATTCACACACACTAATGATGATGATCGCTCACAAGGGTGCAAGACGTACCTTGGCGGATTATGCTCGTCCTACTCTTGAAGGGGCAGCCTCTAGCATTGTTCGAAGACCCGTCAATGCTAGGAACTTTGAGCTCAAGCCTAATATGATCCAAATGGTTCAAATTGGAGTGGTGTTCAATGGCATTGATGGTGAATGTCCATCTAGGCATCTCAAGGACTTCTTGGAGATATGTGACACGTTAAGAATGATCAAGTTCATCCGGATTGCATACGACTCCGACTCTTCCCCTTCTCACTCAAAGGTCGAGCCAAGTCTTGGTTGGAGAACCAACCTAGTAGAACATTCACTACATGGGAGGGCCTAGCCAAGCTTTCCTTGAAGAATTTTTCCTCCCTATATGACGGATGCAATCCGAGACCGTATCAACCACTTCATACAACACAAGGGAGAGCTCTTCCATGAGACTTGGAATAGGTTCCAAGCCATTCTTCGGTCTTGTCCTCATCATAATTTCGCCGAATGGAGCTTGGCGGACATCTTTGCTAGGTCCCTTGATTTTGAGAATACAAGGATGATCAACCAAGCCGCCGGAGGTGACTTAAGGATGCTCACTCCCGAAGATGCTCTAGAACTCTTCGCGGAGATGGCCAACAAGACAAGGAGTTGGTCTCGACAAAAACCCTCCTAAGTCTAAGTATGGAAGCGACACACACTATGACTCTAGAGCTATAAGTGTTGATGCACCAAAGGAGTCGTCTAGCTATGGGAAGAAGCCTAAGTTACCGGGGAAACGAGATGAAGATGATCCAATGATCGCTCTCCTTATGTCTAAGATCGACGCTATGGCTTCCAAGTAAGTAACCTAAGCATGCCTAAGCATCCCTCCAAGGTTCAATCATCTCATATGGGTAACCCTCAAGTGGCTTCTATATATTGTTGTGAATGTTGTGGGGGTCAAGGCCACGATGTTAGTGCTTGTCCTTCCGCCACTCCTGAGTTTGGCCAAGGCGACCATGAAGAGGTGAGTTTCGCACAAGGTCAAGGGTTCCATGGAAATTTCAGTCCTCAAGGGAGCTATCAAGGTGGTAACTACAACCGTCCTTGGAACCAAGGTGGTAATTACAACAAGCCTAATCAAGGTGTTTCCCAAGGATACAAGGGGTACAATCAAGGCTCCACATGGAACCAAGGTGCTAACCAAAATCAAGGTAACCAAGGTGGTGAGCAAGGTTCTAATCCACCGGGATGTATAACCATAAGGGTAGTGGACCACCCGGTTTCAACAAACCCCCTCCAAACAAAGGAGGTGGATCTTCAATCTCCCAAGAAGACACCAATGCGGCAATGCTTCAACTCATCAAGAATCAACAAGCTTCAATTGCCAATTTGGAGAACCAATTGGGACATATTTCTAAGGCACTCTCGGAGAGACCAAAGGGTAGCCTACCCTCCAACACCGAGGTCAACCCCAAGGCTCCCGAGGAGCTTATGATGGTAACTTTGAGGAGTGGTAAGCAAGTCCAAGACCCAACGCCTAAAGCGGTAAGAACTCAAGATGATGACTATGTTTTGGTTGAAGACGTTGTTTCCAATGATGACACGGATAAGATTGCGGTTAAAGATAGAAGAGCCAAGGCTAAAGAAGCTTCTAGGATGACCAATACGGTTGGCTCTCAAGAGGCTACGACGAGTGCCACTCCGGTCTCTCCTCCCGCACCGGTTGTGCCTCCGTACAAGCCTAAACCACCTTATCCTTCTCGCTTGAAGGCGGATTCCATGGAAAAAGATTTCAAGAGGTTTGTTGAGATTCTTGACAAGGTGCAATTCACAATGCCTTTGGAGAAGCGATCACCAAGATGCCTCAATACGCAAAATTCATGAGGGAGATCTTCACCAACAAACGCAAGCTAACGGAAGTCACCTCGGCAAAGCTTAACGAGCAATGCTCCGCCATTCTCTCTAAGCAACCACCGGGAGAGCTCAAGGATCCAGGTAGCTTTACTATTCCTTGCACTATTGTGAACATGCTATAAGTAGAGGCTTAGCCGACTTGGGTGCTAGTATCAATGTTATGCCGTATTACATGTTCAAGAAGCTAGGCTAGGGACTCTAAAACCAACCCTCATGAATGTTCAATTAGCGGATAAGTCCATGAAATCCCCTCGTGGTATTGTTGAGGATGTGTTGGTTAAGGTTGGTGCTTTCGAATTCCTTGTGATTTTGTTATTTTAGATGCTATGGGTGGTGCCGATGTGCCTTTGATTTTAGGACGACCTTCTTAGCAACCTCTCGTGCTTTGATTGATGTCTATGGTGGTAAACTTACCCTTAGGGTCGACATGAATGCATGATCTTTGACCGCTCAAATGGTATGGAGTTTACCTTGTCCTATGCTAGTCACCATGACCCTAAGAATCCGCATGAGCTTACTTTTGGCTACTAATAGCACTAACCTTGTCCGACATAGTCTTGCGGAGTTGTTTGCTATTAGTGATGTGCAGGAAAAAACGGATGAAGTGAAGGAGTCTCCACCGTTCGCGCTCCCGAAGCACCACCTAAGGCTAAGAAGAAAGGTGTAATGAAGTCCCGAGAAGGGCAAGGAAGCTCACCAATGGGTGAGACAAACAAGTCTAAGAAGCCACCCGATGAAAGCTCAACTCCAAGTGGTTTGGCCCCTTCTCCATTGCTTCCACTTCACCATCCGGGAAACCCATGCTCATTCCTCCCGAAGTTGGTAAGGTTCAATTTAAGTTCCGTGTGCCAAGCGAAGGTAATGATATTGACTTCAAGGATGGTAATGAGTTGGGATGGTTTTACTTAGCTTATTCCTTGTGCTTTCGTCTAGCTAGAGACGTTAAAGAAGCGCTTCTTGGAGGCAACCCATGTTATCTTCACTGTTTCGTTTTCTTGTTTTTGTGTTGTTTCAGTTCTTTGAATTGGATTTTGGCAAGCAATGAGGCGGATCATCCTTCACCAAGGATCATCATGGAACTTTTTCACCTCTATCACGTCCTTTGCTCCTCTCTACCAAGGCGGTAACTTCGTTCCACCTTACCCTCTCTCTCTTGATCATTGAGGACAATGCTCATGTTAGTCGTAGGGGAGTTTGAGGTTTGGTGTGATTATTTATCGGTAGAAGTCTAAAGCTATGATCTGATATGTTGCATGATCTTAATTGAATGTCGAATTCCTCTATTGTAGAATCGTTCGGTTCTTGACGTTTAGTGTTTTATTGACTTCAGGCTTTCACAATGATGTTTAGATTGTTCCACTTAGAACCTATAACCGCATGTTAGCACTAATATCAAATGAGTCTGGACCAGAACTGAGATTTATCACTCTTGTATGCTGGTTGATTGGTTGATACGTGTTTTTATACCACTCGATAACACCGGTCTAGGATGATGAAGGCAATCAGAATTTCTTCCCCTCTTCCATGTTTTTCATTCTCTTTTTGATCCTTCGTGATTGTGGCTTGAGACTAGTCGGAATCCAATTCGAAATCTTGTACGGAAGTTGTAAAGAGCTAGGGATCAAGTGGCTATTTTGTGAAGATTAAGAAAAAAAGAGAAAATGCTCAAAAGAAAAGAAAAGCTAGGCAAGCTCGGCACCTAAGTGAAGTGTCGGTTGAGCACTAAGCAAAAAGGGCAAAGGCTGTGAGCTAGGCGGTTCAACACCTAAGTGAAGTGTTGAATCGAGCACTAGTATGCAGTAAGAAAAAAAAGGGGAAGAAAAGAAAAGAAAGAAAAAAAAAAGAGTTCTCAAATGTAGCCCTTGATCCTAGCCAGAGTTGTAAAGTGCGGATCTAGAAGCGGATGAAGTCGAGTCGATAGCCACATTCACGACTCACGATCCATGTTCCGATTTCGAGTCCTTTTGATTAGAGTCGGTGTTGTCGTGGTCGGTTTTGCTGTGTCCCAATCATCCACTACTTGAAGTGTGTAGAAATTAGTGAGGTTTAGACTTATTTGGTTGATGTTCTTGCATGTGTAGGTTTAGTTTGTTCGTGGAGCAGTTTAAGCTAAATTGTGATTGCTTGAATCTCAATGGACCGAACTTGTCATTTGTGAACTTGGATGTTTTCTAATTCATTGCTTGAGGACAAGCAAAGCTTAGTCGTAGGGGAATTTGATGTGACTTTTATTAGTGCATTTTAAGCTTATGAATGACCTTTGAAATGCCCGTGTTTGATTCTTAAATGCCGTGCTTAATGTGTTTTTATCGGAGTTTTGTGCTTAGTGCTATTCTGTTGCCCGGTTGCTACTTTGAGGCCAATTCCATGTCTATTGGAGGTGTTTTCTTTGTATTTTCAGGACTTGGCATTGTAGTACTGGTGACAAGGAGCACGTAGGATCAAACGGGAGGTCAATCGGAACTAGGACGGAGGAGATACGAGCGTTGCAAAATCGAGCCTTCTGCAGAGTGCAGGGGTGCACGCCGTGCAGGTGTGCACGCCGTGCATCATGCACGCCGTGCACCGTGCACGGTTGGTGCACGGGCTGTCCAGGAGGCTGCCAAATTTGATTCAGCTCCAAGGTGCACGCCGTGCAGCCTTGCACGCCGTGCACCCTGCACGCCGTGCAGGGGTGCACGCCGTGCACTTCCCCTGCACTATTTATACCCACGTTTTTCACTCTTTTGAAGAATTAGATCATACCTCTTGAACCCCAAACACATTTCACGAACCCTCAAACCCTAGAGCACGTTTTTGGAGCAATTTGAAGCCATTGGAGCTAGGATTGAAGCCAACAAACCTTGGGAGAAGTGCCTACAAGTGGAGAAGTGAAGATCATCTCAAGGAATCATCCATGGTGTTCTTGGTGACCATTCTTCCTTCTTCTTTCTTTACTCCCTTGGCCATGTGTGGCTGATTTTCTAGGGTTCCTCTTGGATGGGTAGAATAGTTGTGCTATGATAGAGGGATGATTGTATAGAACTTGCCATGATTGATCTTGGTTGTATGAGGATGATTCCTAGACTTGTTCTTAATGCCATTTTATGCCATGTTTGCTGTAACACCCATCCCAAACCGACCCGAGTTCACCCGTGGTCGAACCGGTTTGAGTGCTACTTGAAGAACCAGCTTTAAAAGAAAAGAGTAAAACGCAGCGGAAACAGAAACAACTCTTAAATACAAGTTCAAAACGAAGGAGGCCTCCACTTAATAAAACCGAAATACAACTGAAATCCGAAATCCGATCACAACCGATCACAAAATCTCAAAACGATTACAAATCTTCCAACCCAAAAGTGTCAACTGAAATCTAAATTTAAAACAATGGTCACTCCACAATAGCTTCCTAATTCTTCACTTCACAACTCCAACCTGCAACTCCTCCGAACTCAACCGAACACCTGAAAAGAGAAACTGGGGGGGGATCAGCTTCCTAATGAAACTGAGTGAACCCACTGGGTTTAACTATGCGCCGAACCTAACCTGAAGAAGTGATCCCAAACTTCTCACGAGACACCAACAATGGAATCAGACTCAACCTTTACCAGTTTTAATTCCCTAAACAGTCTAAGTGATCACATAGGTGCAGTTCCAAATCAACACTTACCATCCTCAATAACATCCATGAATAACAGAGAATCATAAATCATACAGTTCAACATTATAATACAATACGACTCAAGATCATAGTCAGCATTTCCACGTATACCACAATCACACACCCATTCACATTCAACACACACATTAATCCCATCCCAATCCACTAAGTGAGCTATTAATCATCCCTAAGCAAATCTAGGTTATCATTCAAGTGCATAACGCCGTACTAACCATCCACAATTCATATCATCATCATAATCATCAACCACTTAACATCTAACCCGCAACTCATCGCATTGACACAACTCAATTCACAGATCAATCCGACCTAGTTCCCCACACATTACATAACAGTTCGCCATCACATACCGCACGTCACATATACACACTCAACACATCACATTTCAGCTTGTTCACATCAAGCACAACACACGCACGTCAGTTCACAATTCATTTAACTAGGTGAGTTAATTAGGCGCCATAAGGAGTTGTTCCCCCGCTACCCCGCCGGCCTTCACATCATCCCGACGCATCCATAAAGGATCCTTCCCCGAAGGAGTATACCACCAGACGCATCCATAAAGGATCCTTCCACGAAGGAGAAATCACCAACCTTGGCAACCCAGCCAAGGGATTCACCCCAGTGAATCGGACTCAATCACAACCAGTATTTCGGGTGGGGTAACGTTGGCTCCTTCCAGTTCTATCATTTAAATTCCATTTAATGCTACCACAACAATCATACTCTAATGCAACCACAACAATCACACTCATCCACAAAACAGTTCCATTCAACCACAAATCCATTTCACCATTCCGATTCCACTCCCCAATTCCACTGTACAACTCCACTACATGAATTACACATCCCAATGCCACATCACAAAACCACAACACAATCCCACATCATGATTCCACAACACAATTTCATGTTCTAGTTCCAAGCACCAATTCTATGTTCCAATTCTAGGATATAATTCTAGTCTAACCACAAACGGCAATAATAAACACAATCATAGAAATTCATCACATCCACCCCATCCTATCTCACATTCCTAGATCAAATACATTAGCTATCAACTTTCATCCCAATCCCCACATCAAACATAAATCAGCACAGTCATCATACTTCAATCACAAGACAATTATTCAGTTTTACTCTCATAGGTTCATGCAAGACCTAATACATCCTAAGTCCAGTTCCAACTCCTCACTCCCATTCCTAGCCATCTAGTCAACCATACACTCACACAAGTCAACCATACAATCACACAACCATAACAATCAAGACAACATCAATTTACCACTTCAACTCTCCTATTGAGCGTTACTAGATTAAACCACATAATCTATCTAGTTCACATATTTCATCTAACACGACTCCTAGCCTCAATTCGACCAATTCTGACATCCTCATTCATCTCAACCATTTACCATTCCACATCCAAGACTCCAACCTTATTACACTAACCACAAGGCACAGACCCAATCACCAACACACACAGCATCAATTTCATTCAAATCAATCGTACAACCTCAGCTCAACTAGCTCATGCATTCAGAACACCCAATTCCATTCACCAATTCCCCTAACCAATTCCATAAGTCAATTCCACGTACCGATTCTATTGTCCACTTCCACGTACAATTTCCCTTACCAATTCTATTAGCCAATTATAAGTCATAAGTCTACCACCATAAACACATTAAAATCCATCTTTACACACAACATCGATTCTACCTAACAGACACGTTGCATAATTCATACATCAACACCTAGCATCATCTCAATCCCAACATCACATGAACCAACACAATCCAATTCATTCAGTAATCCCACATCACACACAACTACACATCGCAAGACATTCAACGCCTCCCACGACACAACCAGTTCAAGGGTAAACGGCTAGCTCACCGGCCACCCCCACCTGCAAGTACAGGGGAAGCCATGTCATGAGTCGTAGGGTTACCCTCCTGTACGTCCTTCATTGGACGACCCCACATTGGTGGAGCCATCCACCTGTTCATCAATTAAGGGCGACCCCACATTGGCAGGACCACACCTCCTGCAACCACAAACTGACAATAGCATAATATACACAATTCTCATGTTCACAGACCCGTCCCTCCTATCACTCTTTACTAGTTTCGATCAATTTATCATCCATGTTAAGCAATTCCCCCAATCAAAATCATCACAAACAGCCATCAATCATAAACAAATCCATCAATTAACAAACATCCAACAATCATCAAACAGCATATTTCACAGAACAATCAATTGCAGAACAGTTTTCCCCTTTTACTCTCTTTCAATTTCATGCAAGGCCCTACATTTTTCTAGGTCTGAATTGTAACTCCTCACACCGACCAGACTACCTATCGTACGCTAAACCCTCACCTGACAAGAAGACGAGGCTCTAAAACTCTTCTAGAAACCCGAACAGCCAAGCTCTCAGACACCAAAAACGTAGCTATCCTCCTCTTCACCGACAGCAGCTTACTCCGAAATATCCAGAACCTCCAGGTGCGATCTCTTCCTCTCATTACAACGAACTCATAGCAAGAAACGGATCACCAATCGGATATCTACAACTCTCAGAATCGAGGTTTGAAGTTTTGGAGATTTCTGGCTCAGCCAGAAAAACGTAGCTCTTTGTTCTTCTACTGACAGCACCTCGATTCGAAATACCCAGAACCACGAATAGCGATCTCTTCCTCTCGTCGCCACGAACCCGTAGCAACAAACGGATCGTCAATCGGAGCTCTACAACTCCCGGAATCAAGGATTGAAGCTAAAGGGTTTTTGGCTTCTTCAAATACGGGTTTTTGGGGAAAGAGAAAGAAGGGGAAATTATGAATTTCCGTGTAAAATCAGCCTTTTATAGTCTGACCATGATACACGGCATGTATCATGATACACGGCGTGTATCATGATACACGGCGTGTATCATGATACACGGCGTGTATTGTAGTACACGGCCGTGTATCGTGGTCTGCCCACATTGACAATTTTTCACGTACTCTCTTGTATACTCGACCCGACTCAACTATGAACGTCCCGAACTTCGATGGAACCTCAAGAACATTGTTTCCAATGTCTAAACCATCCAAACTCAAGTTCCAAACCGTTCGTTGGGCGGGGATGTTACATTTGCTTAATTTGGTCCATTCATTGTAATTTGATGCATGAGAGTGCTGGATTGCATAGATTGTAGGTCTAGGGATTGAAGAGAGTGTGTTCTAAGAGATTAGATCATCTCAATTCAACCATAGTTGCATGATTTCTCACTTGTGCATTTTATCGAACACTTGGTGTGCATTAGGATTTTCACTCAATTGAACTTTGATTAGTCTTTGGATGATTCTCTTAGTGTTAGAACATTGACATGAGAGTGTGGTGTCTAGCCTAGTGGTCATAGAGTCATAGGAGAGGGTTTTGTAGCTTGGCATTTCATCAAACACCTTTAATGCATCCTATTTTCACTTAGTTTGAGAGCGAGAGCCTAAATTGAGTGGTATTGGGATAGGGATTAGGTGCTACGAGAGTGCATCGAGTCCAAATAAGTGAAATGCATGGTCATCCGAGTGCAAACTTGATCTTGATTAGCTTATTCGTTCAATTATTCATCTTGAGCATGATGAAACTACCTACCAAGAGAACCCCTTTATCTTTGATTTGTTCCACTTCTTTTCTTGCTTAAACCTTGTTAGTTTTTCATTGTTTATGCTTTTGACTTGTTCTTTTTCAAAACCAAAACTACGATTAGGTTCTCGGTGGTTATTAATGGGAATATGACAACCTGGTTTGAACCAACGAGGGGGCTGCGACAAGGCGATCCAATTTCACCTTTCCTTTTCATCATAGTATCTAATGTTCTGTCCTTTATGCTCCAACAAGCACAAGAGAATAGATTAATCCGAGGAGTGAAGTTGAATTAGTATTGTCCAACTCTCCACCACGTTCTTTTTGCGGATGATACCGTGTTATTTGGTAAAGTTACAGAGGACGAAGCAAGGAAGATCAAGCTGGTGCTGCAGAGGTATTGTGCTGTTTCTGGGCAGGCCATTAATGCTGCTAAATCAACGATCTTCTTCTCTGCAAATACGCCGTCGGAGAATAAAGCTGTGGTGGTTCAGACTCTGGGTGTGGAGCCGGGAGCAAACATGGGAAAATACCTAGGAATCCCGGCTGCTTGGGGAGCATCTAAAGTTGAAACTTATAGGTTCATTTTGGAAAGACTTAATGCACGAGCTCAGACTTGGAGTAGCTCGCTCCTCTCTCACGCGGGGAGGGAGACAATGATCAAATCAGTTCTGCAGGCAATTCCGACTTACCTTTTCTCTTGTTTTAAACTGCCAAGGACCTTGATCAAGAAGATGAATTCGATCATGATTAATTTCTGGTGGGCTGGAGATGGGGGAAAAAGATCTCTACACCTGGTGGCAGCTAACATTTTGACAAAACTAAAGATTAATGGAGGTCTGGGAATTAGAAGTCTTGAGGAATGTGACCTAGCTTTTCTTGCAAAGTTGGCTTGGAAGGTTCTGATTCAACCAAACTCCCTTTGGGTACATCTCTTGAAGGGTTTATATTTCCATCGTTCTGACTTTCTTCGAGTTGCTAAACACCACAGACTCTCAAGGATATGGGCGGGAATTATGGAGGGTAGAGACATTCTGTTGAAGGGAATATGTAAGAGAATCGGAAATGGTCTCGACACCTTCATTGATGAGGCGTGGTTACCGGAAAGGGATGGTTTTAGGTATGAGATCCAACATACTGCAAGATATAAAATTGCAGAGTTCATTGTACAGCCTAGGGAGAATGGAATAGAGCAAAATTGCAGAGTGTGTTTCCTTGGGAGGTTGTTAAGCAAATTCTGACCATCCCAATAGGTCCTGAGAACTATAGGGATAAGTGGATATGGCACCTCGAAAAGAGGGGAAACTTCTCGGTTAAATCTTGCTATCGAATGTTGAGATCGGATAACAACGAGTCGAGGGAAGCGGCAGACAACACAAAGGAGTTTCTGGTAGTGGCTGTGGCATCTTAAGCTCCCCCCAAAAGTCAGAATGTTTATGTGGAGGTTATGCAACAAAGCGTTAACAACTAAGGTTGAATTAAGGAGGAGAAACTGTGCACAGGACTCAATCTGTAGCTGCTGCGGATCTGAGGAAGAGTCAAGCATACATTTGTTCTTTAAGTGTGAGGTTAGTAAACGTTTTTGGGAGGAGATTTTACCTCGAATCGTCACACCTGAGGAAGGAACAACTATGAAGCAATGGTTGACAACTCTTAAAAGTAGCAGGTCGGATGAAGAAATGACAGGAATCGGCTATGGTTTATGGACAATTTGGAAGATCCGCAATGATATTGTTTTCAATGGTAGATTTCCCCAACAAGGAGAAACTGAAGCTCGTTGGGGAATGGAGCTGAGAAAGTGGCAAGCTTGCCAACATTCTGACCATTTTACACCTACTAGACCTATTACGCCACGTCCTACTACCACTCAAACCCCGACGATCTATCCAAGGAAGATCGTGTGCGATGGAGCCTTTCGAGACAACATCCAGAAAGGGGCTTACAGAGTCATCATGTACAATTCCGAGGGTCGTGTATTGGATGGCAGAGCTAGGAGCTTCTTTTGCAGAACTCCACTTAGGGCTGAAGCAGAAGCGGTGTTGGCGGTTGTGGAGCTGGCAGGTGACGTAGACTGCGACACGGTTTTAATCACAGATTCGTTAATACTTTTCAACTGCCTCTTTGGCCCTCACGATCAATGGCCTTGGGAGGTTGCAACAACTTTGGCTAGAATTCACCTGGCTCTGAACCATACGAGGAATCTCACGATCGAGTATGGAGGAAGAAGGGAAGTTTCACAAGCCGATCGAGTTGCTAAATCCGTGATGACCGTTTACCTTTAGATTGGTTGACCTCGCTTTGAGTTTTGTTCGATCTTTCCTTTAGGTTTACTCTTTTGTATTTCTAGTCAGACTTCATTTTCGAAACTGACTTTGTCATGGTGGATGTTTTGGATTTTATCTTAATGAAATCAACCCTTCTTTCAAAAAAAGATCTAATGGCTACTATAACTTACTAGTAATTTTTCGGCCCGTTGGCCGACTTTATTCGGTATAATTAGTAAATGAATAATAATTATGTAAATGAATAAATTCAGGATTATGTTTAGCCAAATAAAACCCAACTATAAAATTTGAATCAAAAGATTGAAATCAAACAAAAAACTCAAGGGTCAAAATTTATATATTTTAGAAACATCTTCAAGTCATTTTCTATTTACTTAGCTTAATAGCTCTCATATAAGATAATTTTTTATTTTAATATAATAGAATGTGATGAAAAAAATAAGTGGCCCTAGAGCATTGTTAAAGAGTTTACCAAAATAAAAAAAAAGTTTTCAACTATGTGATGGTTGGTCGAGGCAAATGAAAATTGCATGTTTTGTAGGTGTATTATTATATATTTAAAGTGTGTATTTATTTTCTATTTAAACATTATATTATTACTATGGGTACCCTATTTTTATTAAGTGTTCTAGTCTATTTATTATTATTATTATTATTATATTTGGATATGTATGATATGCATAAATTAAATATTATAAAATGTGTATTAAATAGTAAGATAAATAATCATAATTAAAAATTATTTATAAAAATAATTATCATTAAAATTATCTGCTAAAAAAACAATTTATTTTAAGTTCAGAAATAAAAAATAATTTTCTTAAACTTCTCAACCATATTGAAATTTTATTTATTAATTTCGAATTCTAATAATTAATTTAAAATAAGATGAGATAAAATAATATTATAGGTTCCTATCTTCAATTTAAGGGAATACCCCCTCCTCTAATTATAAGTGCTTATAAAATATATATTATTAAATGAAATATTATGATAAATTTAAGGATATTTTAAATATTACTTAAGTTTTATTACATACTAAAATATATGACCATTTATTCAATAAAAATTGTCATTAAAATAGGTCCACTTATTACATAAACAATCATACCTATTGTTCAAACAAATTTTTCAAATGATTAATGTCTTCTAAACCAATGTGACTTCCAAAAATTTGTTACATAATATTTAATTAATCACAAAGGAGATGCATGCCTCATGGGGACTGGCCATTGATATCAGCTGCCTTTTGTGCTCTAATGGGCTGGATAATATAGATCATATCTTCTGTCAATGTAGGTTTGGTCGCAGTCTTTTCCAAAAAGTAGAGATTATGTTCTCTGAACCTACAGACTGGATAGACCTCATGAACTAAATGCATAACAGATGGAGAGGGAGTTCTTATGCAAGCAGGAAGGCGAGGTTGATGACCAGATCTATTAGCAGTCATATATGGTACGAAAGATGCAAGGGAAAGTAGGAGAGATTGTAGCTGGAGTTGATGTTGTTCATAATCGTATACTTGCAGAAGTAGGATGTTCGATTTTGGGAGGACTTGTGCGTGAGTTGGTTTTTCCTGGATTAGTGAGCTTCGGCTTCTTGTTTTGATTAGGGTGTTTTGTTGGAGGAGTTGTTTGTTTGAACTATTGTGTGATCTTCCCCTTTGGGGTTATGTTGAATAAAATCCTCTAATCATTTATAATAAAAAATTAAATAATCCTAAACTCTTGCAAAAATAAGTCTATTGAACACAAATAAAAAAATTTAATAACAACTCATTTGAAACATTTGCAAACAAACAAAGTCAAGACTAAAGAAACCATCATCTATCTAAAAAAAAAGTATGTTCAGATGTAGTTCTACATAAAAAAAACCTCATTTGACACGTTAAAAGAATATAGGAGTAAAGATCACTAAATCCTAACCATCAAATACTACATCATAAACTCTAATCTTAAATCGACGTCAAACTAAAATTAAATAACCATAAACCCCAATAATAAACTTGAAACCCTAACATTATGTCATAATCCTTGAACACTAAACTACAACCCTCAAACTCTAACATTGAAACACAGATATGACGAAATTTTAGTGTTACGGTACCGGTACCCCGTGTGTACTGGAGCGTTTTCCCATTATATATATATACTTAGATTTCATGAATATGCTCAAGTCAAACTAACTCAACTCGATCAATAATCTGAATTGGAAAAAGTTATTAACATATAACCCGCTATACTTAATATGTCATGACTCATACCCTCATACACTCATGACCTCACTTACCATTGCTCTTACTAAGGATTCTTGATAGTTTTTTGACCTGTTGTCCAATTCGAGATTCTTTCTCACTTCACTATTGACAACCTAAATAAATGAACTGAATAAATAATTGCCAATATGTTCCTTAGATATTCAAACCAAAGAACAATAGTGCAGTTATATATCTAAGTATCATGTATTTTTAAATATATATGACGAACAAATTATTGTTTTTATGATTTTGAGGCACATGAACTCACTTAATTCTTAACAAAATTCACTATGGGTTATGGAACAATACATATTATTTACTTTAAAGGCCCAATGTTTCTTTAAATATTAACTTTAAAAAGCTGGAAAACAAACCATTCTAACTTAATCTGAATGGAACAATACATACATAGTTTATTATTTACTTCAAAATCATGATGTATATTTAATTATTCATACCTTTAACATGAGAATGCTGGAAAATAAAATATTCTAACTAAATTTTATATTTGATGTATTATTTACTTCAAATTCACTGTACCATCTTGATCATATTATATTAATATGAGAAATCCATTTTATAATGTTGATGATCCTCTTAGTTGATTGATTAACATCTTGATCATATTATTTTTATATGAATTATTTTATATTATAGAATTAAAACATTGATAATATAAAATAATCTAGTTAAAATATGACTGGATATGCTTGGAAATCGAAACTGTTTTGGACAATTAAAATTTTAGATGAAATACCATATATTAAATCGATTTAGGATGGATTTAATTTTAAATTTTCATTGATTTAATATGTTGAATGAATCATATATTAGATCTGTTGACGATGTTAGAGAATAAATTTATTGAATGTGTTATGTAGATTGTAAAATTATGGAACAAATTTTAGTGTATAGTAGATTGTAAAATTATCAAAGTGTGTATTAATGGGGGTGATATGTGGTCCCTTAAGGGAAGGGTCTTGGGCATGGAGAAGATTGTTGAAGATTCGTCCTACTCTAGCATTTTATATATCTGTTAACTCTACTTCACAATTGTGCTAGGATGGGATGGCTTATGAGAATGTTTGGATTACCACTATCTGGGATTCTATACATGATAGTCGATTCAAAGTTAATTCCTTGGTATAGATTGGTGTTGGGTTCCTATCATATCCCTCGTGATAGCTTCCTGACTTGGCTGGTTATTCTTGACAGATTGACGGTCTTGGATTGGCTTCAGCATTGGGGAATTTCTCCGAATGAGCTCTGCTATCTTTTTCCATGTAATATTATGGAAAGTAGAAATCATTTATAATTTAGTTGCAGATATTCTATAGCAGTTTTGGATAGAGTTTTTGTTGGCTATCTTGATACTTGCATATTGCAATATTCTTTGGGGGGGGGGGCTAATATGGAGCATTTTATTCTCCTTGCTAAAGGGAACAAAATCAATGACATTATCTGCAAAACTTTATGGTGTGGAGTTGTTTCAGATATTCAGAGAGAGATGTTGAAGATATCATGGTAGAAAAGTTAGTAATCCTAACATCTTATATAGCTAAAAAAATCATTCACAACTTCAACTTTTTTAGTTACAACTACGATTTCATTCCCGGGGTTGTTCATAAATAGTTTTATAGGTGACAGTTGGTACAGGTTTTGTTCCCTATAGGTTTTTCGAGTTGCTAGGTTGTACATAACTCTGACTTTTTTTGCTTCCTTTCGTTGAATGAAAATTCATAATTCTATTCATAATTTTTTTAATCAAAGTGAGGATATTAGTTAAACTCTTTTAGTATCATTTAATATGTTATTTTAACTATATATTATATCGCTTTATGATGTATTTATTTGTGTATAAAATTTAAGCTTTTGGATGAATTATGTATTCATTCCATTAACGCTACCAATGAACTATATGCTTGAATGTTGAATTGTTTTAACAAAATCTAGATTTCAAGTTAATCAAAGCGCGGGTGTGAGTTGGACAGTTTTAGCATTTAGGGCTACTTATTGTGCACTTGAACCATATATTAGATAGATTTATGATGTCTTTATATATTTTATAACGATTAGATTTTGAATAAACAACATATTAGGCTCGTTTACATTGTAAGTGACAATATGACTGATTATGCTTGGAAATTTTTGGTAAGTAATGCTTGATAACGGTTTGATTATCCTCCGCGTAGGTTTTAACAGAAGATTAATTTTTTACTAAAATATATCAAGATTGATGTCGTTGGATTCAAAAAATTAAAACGAACAACATTTGTGAAGGAAACAATATGTTTTGAGTAAGACATAAAATGTTATGAAGAGAAAATTAATTAAAAGGGAAAAAAGAGGGGAGAGAGAGTTTCAATAAATAAATAATATTAACCATACACTTAAGGAGAAGCCTCCAAAAGCTTATGTGGCAAAGAGTTTTTGTCTAAAATGCATATATATGTTTTTAGATTTTAGATGCTAAGGGACATAAGGGGGGCTTATGTCACCCTCTGCGCTCCCCCACCAACCACCTTCGTCATCTATCGCCGCCTTTGCTCCATGAAGATCACCATCTCCGAAGATTTCAACTCCCGCTTCCTCTACTTCTCGTCCAGTCTCCTCCAATCACCTTCATCCACTACATCCTCTGTCTCCTATGTGGTTTCACGCACAAATGTCATCTTCTTCCTTCTCGTAGTTCATATATTTACGGACTCTATCACCATATCTCAATACTTAGCAACGTTTTTGGATGACAATTCAATGAAATGGTTAACAAGTTACTAATTGAAACTAGTTTTGAACCCGACCTGTTGGTCGGGAATTTTATGATACAATAGTAGTCATATAATATTTGTATTTCTTGGAAGCTATTAGATTTAGGTGTGAGGAATGGTACGGATAATTATTTAAATTTAATCGAAAAGAAATATATACATATTTAAATAAAAATTCACAGATGTGTCGCGAACCAAAAAATCAGTGTAGGATGAGAATCATATATCCATATTCAAAATCATATCCTTGTCTTAAACCAAACAGCTTCTTGTCGCCATGCCATGAAAATCTCCAACATTTTTCCAGTGAAATTATTTTTCCTTTGTCAGACACCATCGATCGCTTTAGGCAATCAATACACATGTCATCAAAATCATAGGTTGGAACATCAAGCACGAACAATTAATATTATGCATGTTTCCCCAAGTATTACGAGTTACTCGAGGCCTTCAACCCAATTAAGTGTCTTGACCCTGATTAACTCTAATTTTCTACAATTTTAATATAATTTTCTTAAATATATCCATCATCTTTACTCATGTCTTACTCGAGGTGATTAAAATTTATTGCCAAACAACCCTTCTAAGCTTTCAATAGGATGAATCCATAATTTAAATTACATGTGACCAATGGCTTAACCAGGATTGGTATATGGGGGGAGCCGAATTGGAAATCAAAAATTGGTGCCACTGGCAAAAAATTTTCTTCAAATTTGAATAATAGTATAAATTTTTCATACATCTAATACTAAGTAAAAATACATAATAAATGTTTTGGCTATAGGTTGCTTAATTAGTAAAATAATAATATATGTGCAACCGGTAATTTTTTTTTCAAATTTGAATAATATTATGATCAAATATTTAATTATTACACACTATAAGTGAATTATGAGTAACTATTACGTAAAATTTTAGACAACATTTCACCAAAACAATGTAGTGGGGGAGCCGAACTTCAAATACCCCGGCGCCAAATTTTGAAAATACCAAAAAATACATGTAATATTAGACTCAATACCGAGGGAGGGGGGCACCATGGCTCCCCCCAGCTCCCCCCTAGAACCGCCATTGCATGACTAACATGTCCAACCTATTGGTAATTCAATTGAACCCACAACATGTATAACTCATATAATCTTATTAACTCGTTAAATCAACATAGTCCAATTCTATAAATATACTTCTTTCATAATATAATTCTTACAAATATGCAACATGATCGAACTTGATTCATGACCAAAATCCCTATAACCAATAATATAAACAAATGAAATTTTTGTATGATGATTTATTGATTGAATAATTAGAGATCCATAGATTTATTAAATAATTTAAAATTGGGAAAGAATGCACCACTGATATCTCCAAAAGTGTCTATGATGTTTTATTATCAAGCATTTAATACTTATTTGTTCATATTATCATCATTTAACCTAGTTGATTTACATTTTATTGAATAATTATTTCTATTTAATTTTTCAAGAAAAAATATTATGTTTATTATTTTTCATGTCTATAATTTATAAATATATGTATGTAGCTATAATAAACTGAATGATTATTGTTGAAGTGATTAAGAAAGTGTTTTAATAAAATTTATGTATTTAGAAGAAAATGTAATAATTTTTTTATAAAATATTATAATTTAAAATTATTTTTTCATATATTAGTTATATTAAGATAATATAGTTGAACATAAAATTACTTAAAATTTCATTTATATGATGTTTAATTACATTCAACATTTAATGAAAAGAAAGAGAAATAATTGAATTTTTGATTTAAAAATTGAGTGATGATGTGGAAATTTGTGAGAAAGGCTCTATCCTATGTGTCAAAACCAATTATACCTTACTACAATTAATATTATTAAGATAAGGGTTAATACACCTTTTTGCCCCTCTACTATGCAAAGTTAGCAAACATACCCTTTACTATTTTCTAACCGATTTAACACCCTCTACTTTGAAAATTTTAACAAATATACCCCTCCATTTATCTTTTCATCTATTTTTCGTCTAATGAGTTGATTATACGTGTACTTCATATTATTTGTACACCTTATCATTTCTAACGGGTCGTTTGGATGGGTGATTTGGGAGGAGGAGATTTCAAATGTCTAGAGACTTGAAATAGCATGAGAATTGAGGTCCCATTGCTATTTGAAAAATAGATTGTTTGGTTAAGTGATTTGAGAGATTATTGAGGGAAGAAATTCAGAAAATTAAAAACTAAAAATTAAATTCACATTACAAATGACAAAAATATCCTTCATTAAAATTGTGAATATGAGAATTAGTTGAGGGCAACTAGTAAATTTGCCTCAAATCTCTCTCAAACTCCCCAAATCTCTACTTTTGTGTGGTGATTTTAAAATCACTCTCAAATCTCTATGGGCCCACCAAAGAGATTTAAAATCTCTCCCAAACTCCCTACAATTTTGTAGCCCAAACAAGTGATTTTATTGAAATATCTAGGGAAGAGATTTTTGCCCCAAATCACCCAAAATCCCTACCCAAATCTCTAATACAAACAACCCCTAAGTAAAATATGTAAGGTTTACTTTTATAGTATGAGCTAATTTCTAGCTAGGAAGGTGTATTTAAACCTCTAAAGCGAATCCATTTGTCAGACTAACTTTTCTTGTTATACAAGTCCAACTAGACTAGTCAAGATAAATAATATTAATTGATTACAAGTTGCAATTATTTTAAGAGATTATGAAGAAAGAAAAGACATTGATTACATTTTATAAAGGGAACAATCTTAATTCATATGAAAATATATATGATTTTAACCCAACTAACTCGCTCTTTTACGTTTCGTTAAAGAAAACAATCTCCTCGTCATAGATGAAAATTTGATAAAAAACCAAGAAAAATAAGTGAAATAACAACATGATCATATAAAAATAACGAGAGAGAAATATAATATTGAACAACGAAAATCGAATGACATCAGTCATACAAAAATCGAATGACATCAGTCATACAAAAATCATATGGGTCGAACAAAATGAAAAGAAACTGACACGACTTGAAACCAAATGAAAGGAAATTGACACGACTTGAAACCAAATGAAAACAACACCATAACATCCTTAGAAAACCCTATGAACCAACCAACAAAGTTTTATTTGAAACACAAGTCTAGGAAAACATCTCTCTCTCTCTCTCTCAAAGATCCAGAAGGCTGCAGTAACTTAAGTCGCAAAGTTGTTGTTGAATGACAACGAAGACATCTGATTAGCTGCAACACTTGATGCCGCCTGCTGCATGGTCTTCAACATTTGTATGACTCGGTCACTTTAGCCTTGAGTGCATTTGGTGACTCCAGCAAGTGCAAAACCTCAGTCTGGTCCATATCCAACACCTTACCTACATCATCTGGTTCAACCTGTTTCACCATTGGATACAGATTCTCCCCCAACATCTGTAGTAGATATCCACACCCGACAGTACACAAAAGGGCATCATCCATATGAAAATAGTTCATATATTATAATTGCTTACAAAGTTTTATTAGAAACCACAAGTCTAGGAAAACATCTCTCTCTCTCTCTCTCAAAGATCCACAAGGCTGCAGTAACTTAAGTCACAAATTTGTTGTTGAATGACAGCGAAGACATCTGATTAGCTGCAACACTTGATGCCGCCTGCTGCATGGTCTTCAACATTTGTATGACCTCGGTCACTTTAGCCTTGAGTGCATTTGGTGACTCCAGCAAGTGCAAAACCTCAGTCTGGTCCATATCCAACACCTTACCTACATCATCTGGTTCAACCTGTTTCACCATTGGATACAGATTCTCCCCCAACATCTGTAGTAGATATCCACACCACCCACAGGTTACACAAAAGGGCATCCATCCATATATGAAAATAGTTCATATATTATAAATGCTTACAGTCAGTTGCTGTTTTACACTAGGTAGTTCAATATCATTCCCAATGTGCATATAGATCACAAATCTCCTATGGATAGACTACTGGAGACGTGATGTCACCTGAGACTAGCAGGATGCACCAACAACCATGTCTAGGAGAGCATCATCACCAAACACGGGACCACCAGGGACACCATGGCTCCTTGGAACCATTTGTGACATTTACTATGTTAATGAATAATATAAAACTAATGTTAAACCCAACATATTGGGCTACAAACCTCGTGTTGTTGCTGCACGAATGGGTCTTCGTGTGGGTGTGGGGCCGGTTGTCCCTGTGAAACCATGGGGACAAAGTAATTAGGCATAGGTTGCCATCCAGGCATCATACCAAACCTAGGTTGATGTTGTTGGTACCTGAATCCAGTCTGACATCCAAACACAAAGCAAACATTAGTTAACGTTAAGAAAACAAAGTCAATCATGAAATAAGAACACCAAAACCAAACCTGAGGAGGTATCATGTTCATAGTGGGCATGGTTTGGCTATAGAATATCAGTTGCCCAGATGCTGGTCCTCGGGGAGGATACATAGGCATGGGAGGCATCTTATAAAATTGAGGATATCGTCTGCCTCTTCTGTGCAAATGCAACATACAACAGTTTTCTAGCAATCAACTCTTTAAGCTGTCGATATATTAAAAGAAAATCAAAGTTAGATTCACTCAACAATTCCAATTACAAAAAGAATGACGAGACTTACAGCTTTGTTCGCTTCTTTAGGAGTCGCGAAAGCAACAAACCCTAATCTTTTACTGATGCCATTAGGGTATCGCATCACCTTGCATGATCGGACAATGCCAAAGGAGTGAAAGAATTGCTTGAGCTCATCTTCACCCAAGCTATCATCAATGTTTTTCACATACAAGTTAGAGTCTTGAAACTTCTCAATCGCTTCTTGCCTCAGTTCAAATTCCCTCTCATTTTTCTTCTGGGCTCTTCCAACATACCACGCCTTACCATGAATTTTCCTCCTATTAAAAGTATCAATAGCCCTGGCAGCATCATCTTTATTCACAAAGTTGACAAAACCAAATCCATTGGACCTCCCACATATATCCCTCATGATTACATCACTTGTTATCGGCCCAAATTCACCGAAAACCCTCTTGAAGTCATCATTTGAAATAGTATCGACAAGATTCTTCACAAACACGTTCTTGAATTTCACATTTGGAGAGCCTCTTTCCTTCTTGCGAATGAAATGTGCCACATGGAGTTGCTTGCCATTCATCATCATCTCATTCAGTTTCTTTATGGCATTCTTTGCAGCTTCTTCGGTGTCAACTGGACAAAGTCGTAACCTTTTGAATGCCCATATGGGTGACTGGCCAGCTTGCAGGACAAGATGCTTCCAAAGATTGAAAATGTATCGACTAGTGCTTTGTGATCAAGACCCTTGTTGAAATTCTGTACATGAAGATGCTATAGAGATCAGTTAGAAATGAAAACGAGTCGCACCAATAGAATATAATAGAAAATTAATATTTTAGGATATTTAATTTCTACCTTCATAAATATATTTTAAACACCACTTTTGCGAACATTAGGGTCATTGTTTGAATACATGACCCGGATAGGTATCCCATTAATCGGGGTGAAGTTCAAAAGTTCCAATTCCTTGGCAGCTGCAAATATTTAATTTCATTCAATAAAAAAATTTAAACCACAAAGAATGCACATATAAAAGACTGTTAATGAAGGTTTCATTGAATAATTAGATACGATATTGAGAGTACTAAAAGTGAAATAGTAAAACCAACTTGCATTTACAAACAAGGATGTCATGAATTAATAAATTTTGTAGAGAAATTAAATAACAACACGCTATGAGAAAATAATATCCATAATGATACGACTTACTGAATACGAATCAGTTTCATCAAACACCAATACATAAAGAAATTTGCGTAAACTCATCATACATATACTACGTATATATTGAGTAAAAAAATCACAAAGAGCCTCAATGTTGTAATTAAAAAACACCCGACTTTAGACTTTGGACATAAGAAATATTAAGACAAGTGACTTGGTCAAAATAAACACGGACTTCACTATCCATTTACTTATACATAAATGAAATAAAAATACATAAATGTTTTTCACATACAAGTTAGAGTCTTGAAACTTCTCAATCGCTTCTTGCCTCAGTTCAAATTCCCTCTCGTTTTTCTTCTGGGCTCTTCCAATATACCACGCCTTACCATGAATTTTCCTCCTATTAAGAGCATCAATAGCCCTGGCAGCATCATCTTTATTCACAAAGTTGACAAAACTAAATCCATTGGCCTCCCACATATATCCCTCATGATTACATCACTTGTTATCAGCCCGAATTCACCGAAAACCCTCTTGAAGTCATCATTTGAAATAGTGTCGACAAGATTCTTCACAAACACATTCTTGAATTTCACATTTGGAGAGCCTTTTTCCTTCTTGAGAATGAAATGTGCCACGTGGAGTTGTTGCCATTCTTCATCATCTCATTCAGTTTCTTTATGGCATTCTTTGCAGCTTCTTCTGTGTCAAACTAGACAAAGCCGTAACCTTTTGAATGCCCATATGGGTGAGTGGCCAGCTTGCAGGACAAGATGCTTCCAAAGATTGAAAATGTATCGACTAGTGCTTTGTGATCAAGACCCTTGTCGAAATTCTGTACATGAAGATGCTGTAGAGATCAGTTAGAAATGAAAACGTGTCGCACCAATGGAATATAATAGAAAATTAATATTTTAGGATATTTAATTTTTACCTTGATAAATATATTTTCAACACCACTTTTGCAAACATTAGGGTCATCGTTTGAATACATGACCCGAATAGGTCTCCCATTAATCGGGGTGAAGTTCAAAAGTTCCAATGCCTTGGCCGCTGCAAATATTTAATTTCATTCAATAAAAAAAGTTAAACCACAAAGAATGCACATATAAAAGACTGTTAATAAGGGTTTCATTGAATAATTAGATACCATATTGAGAGTACTAAAAGTGAAATAGTAAAACCAGCTTGCATTTACAAACAAGGATGTCATGAATTAATAAATTTTGTAGAGAAATTAAATAACAACACGCTATGAGAAAATAATACAGCTTACTGAATACCAATCAATTTCATCAAACACCAATACATAAAGAAACTTGCGTAAACTCATACATATACTACGGAAATATTGGGTAAAAACATCACAAAGAGCCTCAATCTTGTAATTAAAAAACACCCCACATTAGACTTTGAACATAAGAAATATTAAGACAAGTGACTTGGTCAAAATAAACAAGGACTTCACTATCCATTTACTTATACATAAATGAAATAAAAATTTGTGCATATAGAAAAAAAAATACACCACAAACAAGAACACTTGATCAAAATCCTAACATGACTTATCAAAACCAGTATACCAATCAACCACAACCAACAACATCACTTATTTAAATGGATTGTCAGAATCCCTAAATTATACAATTAATTGAGCCCAACACTCATCAATAAACATGATTGTATATCATTTAAAACGCAAAATAAACAGTTAACTCAATGACTATCACTTGCTCACAATTTAATAGGGTACAACATCACAACATAAAATTCACATTGTCACAATCCAAGATTAGGCGTTTCATTATGAACATACATATAAATTAAGCTAAAGCAATAAAACAACAAACCAACTCCAAAGCAAAGCACTGAAGCAGCAATAATCAAATTTAAGTCTATAACACTAACCATCATGTGCATAAGTGAAGTTGACATAGGCATAACTAGAAGACCATCGAGTGGCCAAGTCCCTAAAACCACGGACCGACAAAACCTGTCGTGCCTTGCTAAACATGCCGAACAATTGTGTCTCAACGCCGATGAAGTCCAGATCTCCGACATAGAGCGACGCCAGCGCTAACTGTGGATCGTTGTTGCTGCTTGCCCCTTCAATGTTCACTCTTTGTACTTGAGCTATTTCTTCTGAAATCCTGTTCTCACACGACTCCAAATTTCCAAAAATTAATAAGCACAAAAAAATTCCTCCTTTTTTTGAGGGATTATTCAACTAAAAATCTTCATATTATGACGACTGCAAAAACAACAAAATACAAACAATCTAGTTAAAAAAATGCACATCAATTCTTCGATGGAAGAAAAAAACTTCAAATTATGACAAAATTATTTTCAGTTATGAAGGCTTTAGAGGTAACAGATATGGTTTAGAGGGCCACCTTGGTTTAGAGCGTCGTAGAAGAGCAAAATGGAAGTAAGAAGCAAGAAATTTCGAGCAAATAACACACACAAGTTGGACTTCAGTGAGACAACTCAAGCAATGAAGATGAGGTATATATACTCACAATCACACACACATACGTTTTATTATTAATAATTTTCTTCCGTTTTCTACAAATGGGTAGTTGAATTGTTGAAAGAATTTCCAATTATTTCGTACCGTTTTGCTTTGGAAATTTATTGTGCTTTGAATGAATTACTATTTCGTGTTAACAAAATCTAAATAATTAATTTATTCTTGATGACGCTAGATATTGTGTTTATCTCACTGGGGAGTGTGGTGGGTGACAAAACCCTCTTTTGTCCTCAGGACAAAATTTAATATCAGCTCGTAGATCGACTCCTATTACATCCTACGGTTCATAATACTAGTAAATAAATTATCATTTCCTGACCAAATAATTACCTAATTCTAGTTGTGTAGGTCATTTAACCGCTACCCCAATTCACGATTTACCCTCACACCCCCAATATTCATTTTTTTGTTTACTTTTGAATCTCCAGACGGCGGCAGCAGGTTCTGAGGTTTCGGCGAAGTTGACTCTCTCCTTCCAACGAGAGGCTGCCACCAACCCCCCAGGTCCGCCGCCATTCACTATAAAAAAGAGGGGTTTAGCGTCGGTCGAAACGCGCTTTAGCGTCGGTCATCGACCGACGCTAAATAATTTAGCGTCGGTAAAAAAAAATGACGCAAAATGTAGCGACGCTAAATTATAACATCGTTTCTTTTGCGACCGACGCTAAAATAAATCACGACCGACGCTAAAAATGGGTTGACCGAATGGGTGGCTGACCAACCCAATTTTTGTTTTTGTTTTCAATTTTTTGTTTTCATTTTTTATATTCATTTTAATTTTCGTTTTTAATTTTTGTTTTTTTTTTTCCAGATCTGGGTTTTTCAAGATCTGGGTTTTTCCAGATCTTGATTTCAGGAAGAACAACGGCGAGAGCTCGCCGGCGGGTGGGGGTGGCGATGGGGAAAGTCGGCGGCGGTGGGGAAAGTCGATGGTGGAGGAGGAAAGTCGGCGGCGGTGGTGGGGAAGTCGGTGGTGGTGGTGGGGAAAGTAGGCGGCGGTGGTGGGGAAAGTTGGCGGCGGTGGGGAAAGTCGGCGGCGGAGGAGGAAAGTTGGCGGCGGTGGTGGGGAAGTCGGTGGTGGTGGTGGGGAAAGTTGGTGGCGCCGGCGATGGTGGGGTGAAGTAAGGAGGTGGTTGTGGTGGTGTTTGGAGTTGAGAGGAGGTGGTTGTTGGTGGTGTTGGGAGAGTTTCAGGAGAGAGAGGAGAGGATTGAGAGATGTGTGGGATTAGGGTTAGGGTGGCGGCTGAGAGAGGAACTGAGAGTTTAAATAGGTACGTGTTTTAGCGTCGGTCGATGACCGACGCTAAATCATGTCAGTAAGCGACGCTAAATCTGGTTTTGGGTAAGGGCTCCATTTCTGACCCAAAACCGGATTTAGCGTCGGTTTTTCGTAGACTTTTACGTCGGTCGACTGCCACCGACGCTAAAGCTGGTCAAACGCGAAGTTTAACATAAGTTTTTCGCTGTAAGCGACGCTAAACCCTCTTTTATGTAATGATTTTCTTCCAGAGACGTGGGCGATTCCCTTTCGATTCTGCCGTCTCGAGATTCCGCCATCGTGCTTCGCTCCATACAAGTAAGTCTCGGATTTACTTGCATGCCCATTTTGGTGATGGTTTGTTCAGAGATTTGATTTTTTTATTCAATTCGATTTTGGGTTTTTGTTTAAATTGGGGGTTTTGCTTCAGAGCAGCTGTTTAATGAAGGGCTGATGGTTTTGTTTCAGATGTGTTGTTCCATGAGAGCCTGTTCCTGATGGTTTTGTTTCATAGCAATCATGTCGTTAAATTTGGGGTTTTCGGTTTTATGTTTGAATCGAATTTAGGGCTATGGATTGTACAATTTTCAAGACTATTTAAGTGATAATAGTATGACAATGAACACTAGTATTATTCGAATTTAGGGCTTTGTGAACAACAATTTTAAGGATTTATAGATTGATAATAGTATGCCAATAGATACTAGCATTATTCAATTCTTTACGCATGTTCCTTATCAGAGGGTTTTGTATAAAATCTTTTTTTTTTTACATAAATTGTATTTTGTATTCATCCACTTGGGGCAAAAGTTCTTACAATATTCAAAGATATTACATTTTGTACCCAATCGTAAGGAAGGATATTTGCACGTGCTGACCCGGCAATCTAGTCCGCCTTCTTGTTTAGTCTTCTGGGGATGTAAAGAAGGGAGATTCGATCATGAGCGAGTAAGATCTCCTTCATTTGGAGTAACCATGCAAAGCATTGCCAAGGCCACTCCTCTTTATGACCCTGTAAGGCGTGAATAAGAACTTGGCTATCGGAGTTAATTAAGGTTTGGTTCGTCATTTTCTCAGCCATCCTTAGAGCCTCCAAGAGAGTTTTTGCTTCTGCCACCAATGCCGAAGAACACATAAACCTCCGTGCTGTACCATCGATCGCCTGTCCATGGGGGTCATAACAGACAACCCCATATCCCGCCACAGAAGTAGATTGATCAAACGATCCATCACAGAAGATCTTCTGTTGTGAACTCATATCCGGCGGGGGACTCGGTATTGAGGCCTGGGCGGGGGCCGAATCTGGTTAGAATGGTCATTGACTAAGGTAGACCACTTCACCTGTTGTCGCACCGCATTTTGAGCGGTAATCTCTGCATTTGGTCTTGAGTCGTGAAAGACCTTCTCGTTGCGTGCTTTCCAAATATTCCACATGATTGCGATTCTCTTTGGGATGTTCCAGCTCTGGGGTCCCGATTTCCCTGACTCAAGCCATTCGACAACTGTGACCCCAATATCTGGACCCCGGAAACCCGGACATAATATCTCCCATACCTCTACCGTTGATGGGCAATTGAATAGACAATGGATGGTACTCTCCTCTTCTTCCTCACACACAGGGCACATTGGATTTGGGGAGCATCTGCGAATCCACATATTCAGTTTAGTAGCTAATGCATTTCGGGAGGCCCTCCAGATAAAGAATAAAAATTTGGGAGGGATTGCGATGTTCCACATCCAGTTCTAGGTTGTTGAGTCAATGTGACTCAATCTGTCTACTTCTTGCGCCATTTCCGCTCTTCTTAGCTCCTGATAACCTGACTTCACCGTATATCCCCCTCTATTGTCATGGTGCCAAATCCAGTAGTCCTTCGAGCCCCTCGGACCAATGGGGATCTTTAGGATTTTGTTCACCTCTTGTGGCGTGCAATCTTCTTCAATAGCTTCTTTATTCCATTCTTGCGTCTCCCTGTTAATCCATGTGCTTACTGTAGTGTCACTTCTCCCATTCGTGAGCCTGAAGTTTTGTATCGTTGGAACCCATGGATCTTGGAAGGCCATAGTGGTTGATCCGTCCATAATATTCTTCCTGACTCCCAAAGGAGAGGACTTTTCTTGCCTCCCAAATACTAGACCATATCCATGAGGCGTTCTTTCCTTTCTCATCATAGAGGAAGCAGAGTCCTTAAAGTAGAGCCCTTTCAGGAGCCGGACCCATACCTGATCCGGGTTATTGATGACTCGCCACCCTTGCTTTGCTAGGAGGTCTATATTAAAGAGTCTAAAATTTTTGAACCCTAGCCCTCCTTCGCTCTTCGGTTTGGTCAATATCGACGCTTTCGTCCAGTGTATTTTTTCCGGTCCATTATGCCCCCCAGAAGAAGGCACTTAGTCTAGCGTCCATTTTGTTTGTCAGATCTTTAGGAAGTAAGAAGCATGACATGATGTACGTTGGTATGCTCTGGTACACTGCCTTTAGCATTGTTTCTTTGCCCCCATGCGAGAGGGATAGACTCTTCCATGACTGTCCCAAATTCTCCATTCTCTCTATAAGGTAATGGAACACCTCCTTTTTGTTCCTTCCCCATTCTGACGGCACCCCCAGATATTTCCCGAACTGCAGGCTCGATTGGAAGCCTAGGTACCCCTTCACTCTTTCCTTCAGTGGTTGGGGGGGTATGTCTGCTGAACATAATTGATGACTTATCCTTATTGATGGTCTGGCCTATCAGATTAGCATACTTATCCATCGTTTCCCTAATGTTGATAAGCTTCTGTTACCGAGGCCTCCCCGAAGATAATAGTGTCGTCCGCGAACAAGACATGGGTAAGGGTTGGGCATCTTTTATTCAGTTGGAGTCCTTTAAGTCTTCCCTCCCTACACCCATTATCTAGGAGGAAAGATAGGGAATTGGTAAGGATAATGAACATGAATGGGGAAATAGGGTCTCCTTGGCGGATTCCTCTTGACGGTCCAAAGCTTTCCGAAGGGCTACCATTGATGAGGATTGAGAATCTGACTGTTCTGATACACTCATTTATCCATTTGCACCAAGTTTCGTTAAATCCCATGCCCTTTAGGATCCCATCGTGTCCTCTCCAGTCGACCATGTCGTAGGCTTTTTTCATGTCCATCTTAATCATCATATCCCATTTAAATTTACCGGATTGGGTCTTGAAATGGTGCGTTACTTCATGTACTATCATGATGTTGTATTGAATTTCTCTTCCACTTGTGAAGGCCGCCTGCATCTCAGACACTATAGTGACAATGTGTGTTTCATTCCACCCGTTGGGCATTTTAGACTCTTGAAAGAATCTCTTGACTTCCTGGAAAACTTGGGGCCCTATGATATCCTAATACTTCCTGTAGAATTTCCCTGAGAAGCCATCTGGTCCTGGTGATTTATCTGGTCCGAGATTGAGGACTGCCTTCTTGATTTCATCATCTTGAACCGGTCCGGTCAGCTCCATGTTCATTTCAGGGGTCACTACTTTTGGCAGTTCGCCTTCCAACACCATGTCGTTCTGGCTTTCTGGTGCCGTAAAGAGCTCGCTGAAGAACGTTCTTATATGGCTGCTTAGTTCTCTTTCTTCTTCAATCCATCTTCCATCTCTATCCTTTAGTTGGCTAATTTTATTCTTATGCATTCTTTGGACTGTGGATGCTTGAAAGAATTTTGTATTTCTATCCCCTTTCCTTAGCCAATTATTCCTTGGTCTTTGGCCCCAAAATAACTCCTCCTTCTTCCACTCTTCGTTCAGGCTCCGTAGGAGCTCTCTCTCCTTTTCTGCCACCTCCTCGTTTCGAGCGCTTGCTATTAGAGCCTCATCTCCCCGTTTATTCGTTGAATGTTAAGCGCTGCATTTCCCACATTCTCCTTACTCCATTTCCTCAAATCTCTGCTTAAGAGTGTTAGCTTATTATTACAGTCTCCATTCATCTTCCATTTTTCCAAGATTAGCTCTTCGCAGCTCCGATACTCCATCCATCTCGTGTCAAATCTAAAGGGAGTAGAGGTCTTGTGGTGGATTCCTTCGAGTTCGACCCGTAGGGGGCATGGTCGGAACCAATAATTGGTTCGTGGATCACAATTGCTCTCTCGAACATACTTCTCCATTCTGCATTACACATTTCTCTATCGAGTCTCTCCTTTATATTTTCCTCATCTACTTTGAAGTTGGTCCATGTATACTTTTGACCTCTAAACCCCATATCAATTAAACCATTATTAAAGATAAAGTCATTGAATGGCTCCATTGTCTCATAGTTGAGTGTTCGACCCCCTTCCCTTTTGGAGTTTGAAGTAATTGCATTAAAGTCGCCAAGTACGATCCAAGCGTCATTAGGGTTATCTCAAACCGTCCCAAGGTGGTTCCAAAGGAGCTCTCGATCACTCGGGATATTTGGAGCGTGGACACAAGACAAAAAGAAACTCATACCTCCGTTAACTTTCAAATCAACATAGAATTCCTTACAACTTAAGATATCTATACTAATATTTCCTACCCACCATAGAGCTAGGCCCCTTATCGTCCGTATTGGATCTTGATACCAAAATTGGGGAACTTAGCCGCTCTTCTTTTCTTTTCTAGTACATCTCTTTAATTTCTCGTTTCCGAAATAAAAACAATAGTGGGGCGATACTTCCTTAGCATGTCGCTTAAGTACTTATCTGTTAGAGGTGGCCCAATCCCTCTATAGTTCCATCCGATGATTCTCATGGCTCCTTGGGTGGTTTACGGGTTCCCACCTCCCCATGATCATTGATGTTGCTTCCTCCTCCTCCAAGGTGATTCTCGGTCTCATAATGTTGCATCCATCCCGATTGATTGAAGGATTCCATTGGCACGTAGGGAGAATCCATCTCACGTATAGGCCCCCCATTTTCTCTCGTTCCTTCTTTTGCCGCTTCGTCGACATGCATCGTGTCCCCCAACTCTCGTATCACGATTCCGGTATTTTGCTTCCTCTTCTTTCCAAGCCTCCTTGGGCTCCTTCCCATCATTGGGCTCCACGGGCTCATGGCACAAAATAGCATTGGCTGGTTATCAGGCTCCTGTAAATCAGCTTGGATCTATTTCCCTTCTCTTTGGCCCGCAGTCCTTCTATCCTCACTCAGCTGACCCATTAGGATTGGGCTTTGGAAGGCTTGGCCCACACCTGGGATAGCAGTTCCTTGGCCCCTCTCCCTATTCCGCCGCCCCCTCCCAGCCGCATCAAACTCCATTGTTAGGTTACGGACAAAACACCTTTCCCTTTCATCTCTGTCAACCTCTTCCACCGATCCTTGTCCCTGCCTCCTTTCCTCGATCCCCTCGCCGTCCGTTACTCTCTTTCCCACCTCAATTCTTGCCTTGGTAATTGAACCGTCGAGCCACCCCTAGAATGGGTCGACCGTCGCCGTCGGCGACAAGCTCTGTCTGTCCATCCTCGCCGAGGGCCGGCCAACTTCTTCTCCTTTCTCTTGATCGGTGTCGGAGCTCGGGGGAGTTTATTCCCGCTCGGCTATGCTCTCCGTACCTCCCTTCTACCAGCTCTTCTTGGAAGTCGCACGCAGATCGGATGTGACCGATTCTCCACATACATAGCAGAACCCGGCTGGGAGCTTCTCAAATTTGTAATTGACCCAGTCGGCCTCGTCATCCTCCGCCGCCCAGAATCCATATGGTATCGGCTGACTGAGCTCGAACGCCACTCTTGCCCTGAGGAACTTGACCCAAGCCGTCGAGTTAAGTCCATTGTTGTCGATCTCCACGACCTCAGGAAAGTGAGCTCCGAGGATGGCTTCGAAGTCTTCTTTGTTCCTCCACGATATGGGCAAATCGTGCACCTGTGCCCACATATCACATCTCGAGAAATCCACCTTCGATGGTCTGCCTTTCATGTTCCACTTCTTGAGTACGAGGAGAGTTTCAGAGAGCTTCCATGGGCGTCCCTTCCATATCTTCTCCAAGGCTTGTTTCGATGGAAAGCAGAAGGCGAAGGTGTTGTTTCCTGCTTCGTTGATCTCTATATTCTAAGCATCCGACCACACTGTAACCACAATGTTCTTCATGGCCTGTTGCGTAAACCTCCTGTTTGCGATCATTTTCCCTACCAGCATCTGAAGCTCGCCCGTTCCCCTTGTCCTCGGCTGTCTTGTGACCACGGGATCGTCACAGCTCCATGCCTGGGTCTTAGCGACCAGCTCAGTGAGATCCATCTCCGTTAGGTTTGGTATTTGAGTTTCTAGGTAAGGGGGTTTGAGAGCAGAGCTTGTGTTTTCCACTTTTGATTTCTTTCTTTCTCTTCTTCTCGTTTTGCCTTGGACTTTAAGGGGATTCTCAGAGGGGTTGATAGCTTTCAATACAGTGGTTGGTTGGTGTCTCAACCTCCTAGTAATGTTAAGGAGACAACTCTCTTGCGTTTTATCATCTCCCATGTCTTCCCTTTCTTTCTTCATGTTGAGAGGGCTGCCACATTACTTCCGTTGTTCCTTATTAATGCTCTGAATACATAGTTTAAGGTAATCATTTTCTCTGTTCTTTGTTTGACTAACAACCATTACTCCGGTACCTACTTTTCGTTTCCTCTTCTTGGTATCAAAAGGAGGGATCTCGCAATAACTTCCCCCTCCTCTGTCAGTCAGCCGGTTGCAGGAAAGGATAAAGTAGTCGACTTTCCTTGGATTGGGGTGTGATTGTTGCTTCTCTGATTCAGTTCCACCACTATCCCATTCGTTGTTGTTGGTTTGTTTCTCTTCTTGGTAGGATCCATTTCGGATCTGGTCGGATTCAAGCTGAAGCTGAATCGTTTGGAGGCACATAGCCTTTTGGAGTTGTAGAGAGAAGGGAGAGAACAACATCTCTCCTAATCCCAGATTTTTAGTCCAGGGCGGGTTTAAAAAAACTTATTGGGTGAATTTTTAGGAACTGGCAGTCGAAGATTCCCTCAACAATGGGGGCTGACAACTTATAAATCATTGAATAAGATGGTGCGACAGGGAATTAAGGAAGGAAATATTTCGGTTACAATTTTTTCGGAAGTGAGATAATTGAAAAAGATTAAAATAATAAATAGTATTAAATACAATATAAATTAATTAATGTGGTGAAGGTAATTGAGGAAAGAGAGATTTTAAAATCAGAAGATAAAGGAAAACAAAAAAAATGAGATCGACGGCCAAGATTAAATTTTGTGTAGGAGACAAAAGAAGGGCTTTGTCACTGAAAAAATTCGGTTTTTCGGATGGAAGGTCGATTTGAAGGCATTAATATTAATGTTGATGAGGATGAAAAAAAAGACGAGGATGAAAGACTCGAGTTAACATGAGTCTGACCAGTTAATCAACATGGAGAGTAAAACCTTTGTGCGGTCAGGACATACCTTACCATAAGGAGTTATAATTTTCGAGCAATGCTGATACGCCTGTCAAATATTTGGAAGCCTGGTGAACGGGGTGTCCAAATTATGGACTTAGGTGATCGGTTGATATTATTCCATTTCTTTCACAGCATAAACCTGTCGTGGGTCTTAGAAAACGCTCCTTGGACTTTCAATGGATATCTGCTCCTTCACCATAAACTGATATAGAGCGAGAATCTGCTTATCCTGCCTCTAAGATTGATGGAATTTTGGTTGCAAGTTTATGAGCTTACCCCATGATTTTTCTCAGAACCGGTAGCTAGATTACTCGGCGACTTCGCAACAGAATACGTCAGGTATGATAACCGAAACCTGGGTTCTTTTGCCAACCTAATCCTGAGAATCCACATCAAACTTGACGTAACACAACCCCTAAGGAGGGAGAAAAAGTTGCGGTTCTTGGGAGGACCAAGGTTGTTGGAGAATTCAAATACGAAATCCTTCCAACGTTCTGCTTTATATGTGGAATAATAGGACATCTGGATCGCCAATGCGAGGTTAAATTCCAAATCCCAAAAGATAATGTTGTCAGACTTTGGGACGAACGCCAACGTGCTCTGACAAGGCGATCTAATAACGGGAGTGAGGGTTGGCTGGTCAACGACAATGATGTACACATACAAGAAGAAAGGGTACAAGTGCTCCCACCTAACATTCAAGCATTGGCTGGAAACTTTCCTAGGGGGTCAGGGTTGGAGAATTCAAATACGAACGCCTTCCAACGTTCTGCTTTATATGTAGGACATTTGGATCGCCAATGCGAGGTTAGATTCAAAATCCCATAAGATAATGTTGTCAAAGTATGGGACGAACGACTGCGTGCTCCAACAAGGCGATCTAATAACGGGAGTGGGGGTCATTGGCTGGGCAACGACAACGATGTACACGTACAAGAAGAAAGGGTATAAGTGCTCCCATTCAAGTATTGGATGGAAACTTTACGGTGAACCTAATTGAGAGAGAGGTGAAGGTGTCTTATGGTTTTGAAGCGATCCACGGGGAGGAGGAAGGTATGGAAATCACAAACAATAAAAGAAAGCGTGAAGAAGATAGAGGATCCCAAGAAGGAAATGCAAACAACATTAATAATGGTATCTAGGTAAACCAACCAAACATGGCAAGGGCATGCCTGTTTAATGGGATCTGCTAGAAGCAATGATTATACTAAGCTGGAACTGTCGGGGACTTGGCCAACCCCAAGCAGTGATGTATTTTGTGACCTCACAAGGGTCTACAAGCCATTAGTGGTGACTGTGTTAGAAACTTTAGCGAACAAGTACAGAAAAATATAAGTGATCCTTGTTAAAGTGCAATTAGGGTTTGATTCGTGTTTTGTGGCTGACATGGACAGTCGAAGTGCGGGAATAGCTATGATGTGGAAGAAGGAGGCTAAAATTATATTGCTCTCATATTCTCGTAATTACATCAATGTGGAGGTGTTGGATCAGGAAGGGGGTCCCTTTCGGGTTACAGGGTATTATGGTTATCCCGAGAGGGCTCGGAGTCGGGAAGCATGGGACGTGATCTGTATGCTAAGTGGTAACAAAGATGATGAGTGGTTATGCATGGGATACTTTAACGATCTCATCAACAACAACGAGAAGAAAGGCAGTCACGATCATCCAGATTGGTTGTTGACAACAACCAATCTGTGAGACCAGCTTCGAAGGGGTCATGCAGGTAGTGTGGACGAAGAGTGAAGGGCGTGACTTGTTTAGAAGACCGTAGAGATGCGCAAAGATCCTTGGTAAATTGGGGGGGGGGAGGAGTTCCAACTCCGTTTTCAGAAGGCCATCAGACAAGGAACCAAAAAATTTAACATGCTTCAGAGAAAAACAGATTTGGGTCTCTAACGAGTACGAGCAATGTAGAACAGAGGTGCTGCATTTGCTAAATATTGAGCAACCTACTGGAAGAAAAGAGCCAAAGGAGTGATATAAGGATGATGACAGGGATACAAGATATTTCCATGCTACGACAAACACAAGGAGAAACGAAAAGAGTTGAGGAAATTTAAAGATTATAGTGGGTCTTGACCAGTCGAAGGGGATGAGGACCTAGGGATTTTGGCATGTAGCTATTTCGGTGTAATTTTTACAGCAGGACAAGTTGAGATTGACCCAGTCCTCAGTGCAATAGACACGAAGGTAACAAAGGACCAAAATAGTCACTTGCTCAAGGAGTTCACGTGCGAGAACATCAAGGCAACGATGTTCAGCATGAGAGCTTAAAAAAGCCCGGGTCTCGATAGGTTTAACCCTGAATTTTATCAAATTTACTGGGCGGTGGTTGGACCCGAGGTTACTGAGGCGTGCTTGACCTGGCTGTGGGGAGGTCCTATAGAGGTGAAATACACTAATATTATTTTGCTACCTAAAATTTATGTGCCAAAAACAATGAGAGATTTGCGCCCAATCTCGTTGTGTAGTGTCTTCTACAAAGTTGTAGCAAAATTTATGGCGAGCAGGCTGCGTAAAGTGGTTAACGTTGGTCGAAGCAGAGAAATCAATGTTCGTCAAAGGACGCTCGATAATGGATAACGTTATGATTGCTTTGAAGTTATTCATAGCATCTGTAGGAGACCAAACGCTAGATGCGTACCCTCCCTCAACGTCCATAGACCAACTTCATGACGCATTCAATAACCCACTACATGTCTCGTATGATCTCTTAATACCATTCACATGCCCATCATACTCTCGTTAGTTAAGAAGGTTGCATCACTATTACACTTCAACCTCTTTGTCCTTGGTGTGTTCCATTTACTACACTCAACTTGTCCAGCCACTTCGCATAACACCATCATCTAACACTTCATGCACCTAAAGCGACAGTACTTAGAGTTCCTCGAGAGCAAGGTCATACATCAGTCGAGTCGTACATACTCATTGGTCCAATCTCTTATATTTTTCTCCCCCTCCAAACAAGGATCGCTTGGGCTACTGTTTGATCAACACTTCCCTCCCACTCTTCCCCACCAACCTCCATTTCCATGGTTGTAACCTCTTCCAACCCTACTCCTTAAGAGACATGAACACCACTTTCCTACTTCTACCAATCAAGGATGGCATTGAAAGATAATGCACATTCCCAAATGTAGCATGTACTCTAATAATTGCCGCCACACCATCTGCGAACATATTATAGGTATTTTTACTACAAAGCACACTGAATTTCTTATAGTTGATAAGTTGTCCAGAGGATGATGCATAAGATTCAAAAACTCTATGGATACGCCTAGTCTCTTGGATCTCAACTCTAATTAAAAAAAATTGTCGTCAGCAAAGATCAAGTGAGAGATCCTAGGCGCTCTTCGGCACACTCATACACCATGCAACAATCCACCCTCAGTCTCGCAACAGACCAAGTATGACAAACTCTATACACACAAGATAAAGAGGAATGATGAAATTGGGAAACCTTGTCAAAGTCGGTGCTCAAGGGTGATAAGACATATTTTGGCAGAACTTAAAAGCACCGAGTATCGCACTGAAAGCACACACAAACCCATCCAGTGAACACACTGATAACGTTGTAAACGGTGGTCAAATTACTAATCCGCAGAAGTATACTAGATCAAATTTCTCGGGGTCCTTCAAATTGTTTACTCAAAGAACTGGAAAATTACTCAGGTTTAAACAACTTGTGCGTGGTATGAGTTCCACGACTTCTAAACTAAAATGCAAGAAAATTGAAATGGAATTAAAAGATAGATTGATTGATTGAGGTTGACTTAATGATTTGACAGACAAAGCTTAGACTCGAATCCCCCTAAGATTATCAGGACATTGGCGATCACAAAACCGGTGACTTTCAATCCTAATTCATTCAGTTCTCAGACACCACCATAACTCCTTGTCCTTAGGTCTAAGTTCCGCGAACATTCGCTCTATCGGATCTAACTACCAAGATTAATTAACCGTCCGTGCGTTCACTTCTACAACGGAGAACTAACTGGTGCAGTTTATTAAGATTAATGAGTTACTCTAGAAGCGGATTAACCCTAAATGGTTCCCACGAAAGGCACACTCCATTGATTAGGTTAATTGATTGATTTGGTATTCTTAAACAAGGCGGACGTTCGCCACTATCCTTATCTTAACAAGATTCTAATCTAGGTGATCAAGCCAGACAAGAAACATAAAAGAAGAACAAATCAATCATGCAAGAGAAACTGTCTGAATTAAGATCTAATTACCACCGATCCGTGACCGCTTTAAAGCTGCGGGTCACTTAGGGTTCATCTAATCTAAGCTTAAACAAGTTTAGGCTTAGCTACTCATGTTGAGAACAAAAGAATCAAAGGCAACATAGGAGTTCATCTTAACAAGGAAGAAAAGAGAAGAACTGTAAAACCTAATTATGATGACTCCGACGAAGCTTCGATCTCGAGAAATCTTCACTCCTAGCTTTGAGCACTCTGAGATGGAAAGATGGTGTCAGGATCTCTCCGGGAACTCCAATATGCTCTCTAAACTCTTTCTGTCAGCTCTGAAGTCAGAAATTTCGTATTAAGAAAAGTGTATGCTTGATGTGACCTTATTTCATACATATTTATCCTACGTTCTGCCCTTGTTTTCTCCATGATTAGATCCTCATCCGTCCTAGTTTGCATGCGTTTCGAGCCCTTTTGCACAAGTTGAGTTATTGTTGCCCGAGGGTCACTTGTGGCCCCATTTGACGTGCTTTTTAGTCTCTTTTGTATACATTTCGGGCCTGGACGTTGTAGTAGAGATGACAAGGAGTCCATAAGACCAAACGGAAGCCAAATTGGAGCTCGGATGAGGGAGAAACGAGCGAAGCAAAATTGCAGTCTGTGCAGATTTTAGGGTACACGACGTGTAGTTCTACACGACGTGTATGCCCAACAGATTTCTATATATTGGCGATTTGTGGAGCTAAAAGGGGATTCTAGCACTTCTCTTTCATCACCTATAACCCAAGAACACCCCATTTCGTCCCCAACACCTCTGGAACCCTAGGAGGCCATTTGAAGACCCAAATTGGAGCAATTGGAGCTAAGGATTGAAGTCCACAACCTTGGAGGAGAAGCTAGAAGTGGAGGATTGAAGATTGTCCAAGGATCCAAGCCATGGTGTTCTTGGTGATCATCTCTCTTTCTCTTTCCTTCATTTCCTTGGCCATGTGTGACTGATTTCCTAGGTTCTTCTTGGATTGATAGATAGTTGTGCTATGATAGAGGTTGATTGTGTAAACATGCTATGATTGATCTTGGATGTAAGAAGATGATCTCTAGACTTGTTGTTAATTCCATTGACTGCCATGTTTGCTTGATTTGGTCTATTCTTTGTGATGTAATGCATGAGAGTGCTTAGATTACATGGATTGTAGGTCTAGGGATGAAGGGAGTGTATTCAAGAGATTAGATCATCTCAATTCATCCATAGTTGCATGATTTCTCTCTTGTGCATTTTATCGAACACTTGGTGTGCACTTAGTTATTCACTCAATTGAACTTTGATTAGTATTTTGATGATTCTCTTAGTGTTAGGACATTCATCACATGAGTATGCATGTGATTTCTAGCTCTTGTGGTCATTTAGTATCTGAACACTTGGATGGGGTTGACATCTTAGCATTCATTCAACTCTTATGTGCACCTTATGACCTTAGCTTGAGAGGAGAGTCCAAGTTGATGATTCCTTAGTCTGTTAGGCATTGACATGAGAGTGTGATTCTAGCCTTGTGTCATAGAGTTATAGGAGAGGGTTTTGTAGCTTAGCATTTCATCAAACACTTTAGTGCATCCTTAGTCACTTAGCTTGAGAGCGAGAGCCTAAGTTGAGTAGTCTTAGGATAGGGATTTAGTGCTACGAGAGTGCATTGAGTCTACAAAAGTGATTTGCATGGTCATTCAATTGCATCCTCGATCATGTTTGGCTTGTTTGTTCATTGTCTCCTTTGAGCATGATGAAGCATCTTTCCAGTGAACTCCTTTATCTTTGATTGCACCGCTTTGTTAACTTTTTTTAGTTTCTTAAGCTTTTGATTTCTATTTCAACCAAAATCCTTTCAAATGAATAGACCGTCTACGAGGAATGTGAGTAGTGGCCATTGAGAGAACCCCGTGGAATACGACCTTGAATGTTGTGAGTTGAAATTCACACGTCAATGCTCAATTGGGGAATAGCGGCTGCTTAAATACTTCCTTTCCTCGTCACAGCTGGAAAAGGCCCAAGTTCTCAGCGAGAATATTGAAGTTCTCGCCGAGAACTTCTTTGCAAATTGAACTCTGATTTACGCCGCGAAACTTCATTAATTTCTTCATATGTTCTCGCCGAGAACTTCTGATGTACTGCAGAACAGGGTATCAAATACTACCAAGCTGGAAGCTAGGGTAGATCGTATTCCACGGGTCTTCTAATAATCGTTTACTCAAATATAAAGGCAGATTACTCAAGTTTAACACGTTGTGCGTGGTGTGAGTTCCACGACTTCTAATTCTAGAAAATGCAAGGAAATTAAAAACTAAAATGAAAGACAGATTGAAAGATTGGGTTGACTTAACAAAGACGACAGACAAGCTTAGACTTTGAATCCCCCATAGTTCACCAGAGCATAGGCAATCAACAGATCAACGGATTTCGATTCTTGTTCAATCAATTCTAAGACACCACCATAACTCCTTACCCTTAGGTTTAAGACTGGCGAACGTTCGCTCTATCCGATCTAGCTACCAAGATTAATCAGTCGCCCGGGTACGACACTACAACATAATGAGGGTTTACTCGCAGGCGACCGGGCTGCCTGCCACTAAGCTAATGGCAGGCGGGGTGGGCTTAGTGGCAGGCAGCCTAGTGGGTTGCGAGTAAGAGCAGGCCTGCTAGTGGTTAGTCGCAGGCGGCCTGCGAGTAACAGCAGCCTGCCAACTATTAATCGCAGCGCGCCTGCCACTAACAGAAGCCTGCCAGCTGTTAGTGGCAGGCAGCGCCTGCGAGTAACAGCTGCCTGCCAGCTGTTAGTCGCAGGCCCGCCTGCCACTAATAGCAGCCTGCCAGCTATTAGTCGCAGGCGGCCTGCGAGTAACAGCACTGCCTGCCACTAAATCCACAAATGACTACCCCCAAATCAGCCACCGCTGTCATTTGTGCAACAAAAATTTTCCATTCTCCTTCTCTTCTTCCTTTCTCTGAAATTTGAACGTCACCGCCGCGGATTTGAAGTTTCTAAGGTACGAAACTGTTATCTAAACTCTCTTCCTTGTTCAATTTCATCTACTTTTTGATGTTTTCTTCTGATTTGAACGTCCGCTGTCGTTTGCTTGTTCGGGATTAGGGTTACGGATTTCATGCCAACTGATTCATGGTTCGTCTTTGCTCGTCGAAACGGATTAGAGTCAGTAACTAGGTATTTCCATGGTTTCTTGATGTTGTCTTCTGATTTCTGATTTCTAGTCATTTCAGATTCTCGAACCAAACAGTTCATCCAGTAATTTGTTGCATGACATTTTATATTTGTTTCAGGACGCAGCTGTTCACCCAGAATCATTGTTGAGCTCTCTCGCTCCCCAGAATCAATAAATATATCAAAGACTAAAGGTCTTGTTCGTGTAACCAGCTCTTTACGGTTTATGATTGTGTATGATCTCGTTGAATTATATTCATTGTTTTAACTTTTTTTGTTCCCAATCTGTTTGTAGCAAAGTTTCGGTTGTCGGTCTTTGCCGCTTATTCCTCGACTCATTATCCGATTTATCATCAATTTCCAGGTACGCTATTTTAAGTAAAATTAGTTTCCAAGTCATGAACATGATTATGTGAAAGGTTAGATATGCATGCAACTTGGTGATAGTTAGAATTTTTATCTACTTGAAAGGTTTAATATAAAGAATACATAAATCTAATTACTATAAACTGAATATGCACAATTTGAACTACAATTTTTATCTACTTGTATATTAGAACTAAAATATATGAATTTTAACACAAAAATATATTTTTTATTATTAATTAATGTATGTGTACACAATATATGCATGTAATTGATTATGCAAACTTTATGCGTGTAATTGATTATGCACTTTAAGGAGTTTAACCATGTAAATTTGTTAAAAAAGTATGCATGTAAATATCTACTAAGTAGTTATTACTATGTCAAATTATGTATGTGTACTAAGTAGTTACTATTTAACTTATGTAAACTTAATAAAATAATCAGTTAATAAACGATATTAACTAATAAAAAAATATATTAACCAACTTATGTCATTAAGTTGTTAAATTCAATATTTCAGTAGCTAATATAATTAGGGAAACTTAGCTTTAAGCTAAGTTATATAGAATATCATTATTTTGTACATTTTATCATGACTAGTAAACAAATCGATACTAATTAACAGTCAATATATAGATGGACAAGTCTTGGATTCGAAAGCCGCGACATACTCGTGAGTATTACGCTGGCGTTCAACAATTCCTCGACTTTGCAATCTCCAATACAGTAGATGGAGTGAACATACTCTGTCCTTGTCCGAAATGCAACTTCAAGAAGTTGATGCCACGGAACGAAGTTAATCAGCATTTGCTAGCAAAGGCATTTCCCTCGTCATACGATGTATGGAATTTGCATGGAGAGTTAATCACAGATTTTGGTGCCTTCACTGCCATGGTCGAACCGGAACCAGTCGCTCATGAAGAAGCAATTCCTCCATTACTGGTTGAGGATATACCAATATCCGAGCCAGACTTGTTTTGGAACATGGTGAATGATGCATTTGAACAACGTCCAACAGATGATCAAGTGCCACAAACGGGTGATGAACCAATGCCAGATATACCCAACATGCAACCAGATGATGAGTTTTTCCGAGCTTTGCGGGATGGTGAAGTACCATTGTATGATGGTTGTACCAGTTTCACAAGTTGTCGTTCATGATCAACTTATACCACATTAAGTCTTTACACAAGATCACTGATAAAGCAATGTCGAAGATACTGGAGTTGCTTCGCAAGGCTTTTCCTACGGCCAAAATCCCTTCATCCAATTATGAAGTGAAGAAGACAATTAGGAGTCTTGGGTTGTCCTATAACAAGATTGATGCATGTAAGAATGATTGCATATTGTACACTGGAGAAGATAGTGAAGCGAAGGAATGTCGAGTGTGTGGGGTTGCTCGATTCAAGGATGAAGGAAACAGTGCGGGTGAGAAAAAATCAAAGCCACGACCTGAGAAAATATTTCGGTATTTTCCCTTAATACCTCGGTTGAAGAGGTTGTACATGTGTCCTTACACTACAGAAGATATGACCTAGCATGCGACGGAAACTAGAACTGATGATGGTATGGGTAGACATCCTAGAGACGCAGATGCATGGAAAAGTTTTTGCGCCAAGTACCCTGATTTTGCGGCTGATCCCCGAAATGTGAGACATGGGCTTGCAACTGACGGTTTTCAATCCATTTGGAACCATGAGCATAACTCATAGCACTTGGCCGTTCGTGCTAATACCATATAACACTCCACCTTGGTTGTGTATGAAGCAGACATGCCTTATGTTATCTGGCATTGTTCCTGGTCCTAAGATGCCTGGAAATGACCTAGATGTCTTTTTGCAGCCACTAATTGAAGAGTTGCAAACATTGTGGATTGGAGTTGAAGCTTATGATTCGGTGAAGAAAGAAACTTTCACGTTGAGAGCAGCATTGATCTGGACCATTAGTGATTATCCTGGTTTGTGTAACTTATCAGGATGGAATACACACACTGCACTATCGTGTCCGACATGTATGTATGATGCAGAACCACTTCGACTGAAAGCTTCAGGTAATAAACCATGTTTCATGAGTAGTCGGAGGTTTTTGCCAATGAATCATCAGTTTCGATCACAAAAGTCGAAATTCAATGGGAAAGTCGACAAAAGGAATCCACCGAGGGTGTTGACTGGGACTGATATTCTGGGACAAGTGGCAAATATTGATATTACATTCGGGAAGAACAACCAAAAGAATCAGGACCAGCACCGCAGTGGAGGAAAAAAAGTATTTTCTTCAACCTTCCTTACTGGGAATTCAATTTGTTGCGTCACAATCTCGATGTGATGCACATTGAGAAAAATGTATGCGACAATATTTTGTTCACATTGATCAATGACAAGAACAAAAGAAAAGACCACTTGGCTGCTCGACTAGACATGAAAGAAATGAAGATTAGAAGTCAATTGTGGCCATTGGATGATGGTAAAACCTGTCCTGCTGCCTCATTCACTTTGGATAAGCTGAAAATTGAAGTTGTCCTAAAGTCTCTTAAAGAAATGTCATTTCCAGATGGATATGCTAGCAATATCGCAAGATGTGTGGACCTGAAGAATCGTAAGATGCTAGGGTTGAAGAGTCATGATTCGCATATGCTATTACATGATTTGTTACCTCTTGCGATACGCAATGTCTTACCCGTCTCAGTAGTAAGGGTTCTAGTCGAAGTCGGCTCTTTTTTAAGGAATTGTGCTCTCCCGTGGTCAATATAATAGAGCTTGACAAGCTCCAAGATAGGTTTGTCATAGCTTTATGCCATATGGAGATGATTTTTCCACCGACCTTTTTCACGGTAATGGTGCATCTAGTTTTGCACCTAGTTGATGAAGTTCGACGTGGAGGACCAGTTCAATATCGCTAGATGTACCAATTGTAAGGTAATTTACAATTGGTCTACACTCTTTGTCATTGTTGCTAATTAAGAGTGTGCTTGACAAGATTTCCTCTATTTAGGTACTTGGGTAAATTGAAAACTTTTGTTGGCAATAGAGCACATCCTGAAGGTTCAATTGCTGAAAATTGGCTGACCGAAGAGTTGTTCAACTTTTCATCATTGTATTTTATCGATGATGTTGAGACCAGATACAATCGACCAAAGCGAGTCGCGGTTGAGCCAGAAATTTCAGTCGATGAAAATGCATCAATCCTTGTTTCGAGAGGGGTTCCTAATGGAAATGGAGATTCATTCAAACTCTCACAATTGGAGTGGACTCAAGCGTTTCATTATGTGTTAGTGAATAGTCCAGCAGCACAACCATTGTTGAGGTATATGATTATTATCATATTTATCTTTTTACAATGTCGCTGATATTAATTTGAAGTGAAATTCAATGGTTTTTTAGAGAATGTGAAGCGGATACTAGAAGAGAAATGGGTGGAAGGCGTGCAAATGAAACTGCGATAAATAAAGCTGTGCACAAAAGAATTGTAGGATGGGTCCAAAAAAAGGTATTCATTTATGATTCCAAATACTTTCCTTATGCTATTAACAAAATCAGAATCATAATATAGCATATCATAAACAGATTTTGGACCAATCAGCAAGTCACAGTGATGATTTGATGACACTAGCTAGGGGACCAAACGTGCATGCAAGACGATTCACTGCTTATGACATCAACGGCTTTCGCTTTCGAACAGTTGATCGGGAGCACGCCAAAAAAACTCAAAACAGTGGTGTTGCGGCTAAATTTGGCACTGACAGCGTCTCCAGGTCATCTGATAACAATCCAATACGCAGTGACATCTGGTTCTATGGGAAACTTGTCGATATTGTGGAATTGGATTATTATTCACGAACGATCACATTATTCAAATGCAAGTGGGCTGATACTGTTACTCAACATGGGTGAGGAGAGATGCACTGGAATAACGATGGTCAACTTCAGTCACTTGCGAGATGTCAGTGACAAAGTTGAAGATGAGCCGTACGTAAGCGCAAGTGATGCACGTATGGTCTTCTACGTGGATGACACACTTGAGCCTGAATGGTGTATACCGGTTCACTGCAAGCCAAGAGATACATACGAGATGGGAGAAGAGGGAGCTATTTCGCACGAGTGTTGCTTATCGTTAGCTCAACAACAGTTACATGTAACTGACACCATCCCCGATATGCAAATTGTGGGAAGTGGTGTAATTAATTTTGAGATTGAATAGAATTGTGTGATGTTTGTGTGGTAATGGATTGATTTTGAGATTGCAAATTATATGAATTATTCAGACATTGAATATAAAGAATTTGTCCTTTGGTAATAACAATTTGTCCTATTTGATCTCTTAGTGATGGCTTCTGGTAGTGGTGATGGCATGCCTCATTCTCCTACCCAGTCTATCCCTACCCCGACTCCCCTTGGTACCGACTCTTCTTCCTCTTCTTCTAGGGAGCGATACACTCATGAGCTTACTATCATCGGTTAGTACTAACAGTTTATAACAATACATCTAATAGTTAGTTGGTAAAATGTCTTTATCCATACTTAGCTTATGGATTAAAATTGTGCAGATCGAGGCTGTCTAACAAAGGTCATGAAATTCAAGTTCAAAGACCACCGTCGTATCACGAGCGACGGAAACAAGATCGTGTTCAACCTCAGCAACATGGGAGCTAAGCCAAGTGGACCATTGTTGTCATTCATGGGAATGTACGTTGGGGAGTGTTCAAGGATTTGGTCTTACTACCCCATTTATCCAACCACTTGGAAGCATGTGTCAGAGTCGGTGAAGACTCGTGCCTTCAAGCAGTTCTTTTTGGTAAGATTTGAAACAACTAGCTAATTAATTACAGGCTAATTTTGTACTTCAAAATTTAAGTACAAGTTCTTGATATTTGTTTCAGGGGAAGTTCCACTGCAATACAGCCCTCATACCAGCTGCTCGAGCATACTGGGATCACAAAATCTCATTAGCTTGGGCTAGATCGAGGCTTGACGCATGGAAGGCGAAGAAGAAGTATACTGCTGATGACACTCGATTTGACGTGATTATCAGCCTCATTTAAGCAACATTTCTTTGCTTAAGACATGGTTTTTAGGGTAGAATAACGAATATTCAATCGATTGCCCTATCTCGTGCCATTTGTGTTACCTTGGCCCGTTCCGGGTCTATTTGATGGTTTTCTAGTGTTTTTACGTTAGCACAGGTTTTTGCCGTCAAATAAAGTAGCCATGGACGTGTCTAAGGCGTAGGAACCTCGAGGAATCAAACCGGAATCGATCAAAGGAGCCAATCAAGTCAAACCGAAAATCTGCCATTCACACTACCAGTTTCGGCGAAACCAGGCCTCCATATTCGGCGAAACCAGCAGTTCAAATCAACTGATGCCAAGAGAAGGATGGTTTCGGCGAAACCAATCAACTGCTCAGACCGAAAACATTAAACAGCCGGCGGAGCCCTGAACTCAAAGCCAGTTTCGCCGAAACTATCCCTATGGTTTCGGCGAAAACATCAGCTCAGCCCGGCCCAACTAGGGTTAAGTATTTATACTTAATCCGGCGGCCCGAGGATGACGAGATCATAATTAATCATAATACAACTTTTCGAGATCAGAATTCTCTGAAGTCGGGAGCGAAGAGTTGGAGTTCGAAGAGCCGGATAGAGATCGTGACGCCATCCCTTCCACCTCGGAGAACCGGAGCTAGGAGTGCAACTTACCGAAGATCGGAGTCTGTCAGAGTCGTCTGAATTAGGTTTTTCAGATCCTTTTCTGTTCTTCCTGTGAATGATGAACTCTTTCTTTGTCTTTGTGTCTTTTGTAATGATCATGAGTAGCTAAACCCTTTAGAGCTTAGACTAGATGAACCCTAAGTGACCCAGGGCTTTAAAGCGGTCACGAATCGGCGGTGATTAGATTCGAAATTCAATCAGTTCTTTTTCATGTTTGATTTGTTCTTCATTGTGCATGTTTCTTGTCTGGATTGATCACCTAGATTAGATTCTTGTTAAGCTAAGGATAGAAGCGAACGCTCGCCTTACTTTAGAACATCGAATTAAACAATTAACCTTATAATTGGAGTGTGCCTTTCGTAGGAACCGGTTAGGGTTAATTCACTGCAAGAGTAACTCATTAATCACTAGTAATTACACCAATTAATTAAGTCGTTGCGAGAGGCGACCGTACCGGGCGGCTAGTTAATCTTGGTAGTTAGAACGGATAGAGCGAACGTTCGCCGGTCTTAAACCTAAGGGTAAGGAGTTATGGTGGTGTCTTAGTAATTGATTGAATGAGAATCGAAATCCGCTGAACTGTTGATTGCCAATGCTCTGGGGAACGAAGGGGGATTCAAAGTCTAAGTTCGTCTGTCATTCTTGTTTCCAAACCCTAATTCTCAATCTGCTTTAGTTTAATCTTTTTAATTTTTCTGCATTTCTTAGAAGTAGAAGTCGTGGAACTCACACCACGCACAACGTGTTTTTCCTTGAATAATTTGTTAGTTCTGAAGTAGCCAATCATTCGAAGGCCCGTGGAATACGATCTGCTATACGCTTTTTCTTAGCATTAGTAGTTTTTATTTGGCTGAACGTCCGAACAACGACCGGAGGTCTCACCAAATTGGCGCCGTTGCCGGGGACTTCTTTTGATTGTTGAAAGAAGAACTGGCAATTTATTCTTCTATTTTCCATCTTTCATTTTTCCACCCACTTCGATGGCTCTCTTCCCATCTTCAATCAGGCTCCGTCTCCAGACAGCTCCACTGTGAAGAACGAGCACGCTAAGGCGTAACAACCAGGAGCAGTGAGCAGACTAGCCCGTCTAAGAAGGAGGAAATTCCCGTTTCCAATGAGGGAGAGTGCTCGGCTATCGTCGCTCGACCACCACCCATACCTATTCCAGCTAAGTGCCCCGACCCTGACCCTTTTACTTTACCTTTGAGCATTAATGACATTGAAATCGAGCGTAGCATAATTGACCTAGGTGCTTCTATAAATGTCTTGTTGTGGCCCGTTCCGATTTTTCGTTGATTATATAGTTATGGATACTCAAGAGACATATTCTACCCTTCTCTTGGGTCGGTCTTCATGGCGACAGCCGGAATTAATGTCAATGTTCCTAATGGCTCTCTAACTGTAAGGGTGGGGAAGGATACTGCAACATTCCGTCTCAAGGACGGGATGAAATACATTCCTAAGGAAGAATTAAATTGTTTATCTGTAGAGATTGTGGAGTTGGCCTCAGTCAACTTCATTTCTAATGTTTCTTCCAGTGTTTCGAGATCAATTGACACTGCAGGTGCTGGACAGGGTACCGAGAAGAAGCCAGAAATATCGGTTCAGAAGCCACCTAAGAAGAAGAAGGAACTGCAAGCCTCTTCTAAACCACCGAGCAGACCTCGAGGAAAGAACAAGAAGACAAAGACCCAAATGGTCTGGAGACCAAAAGCTCTACCGTCTTCCACCGAGCCAGCTGCAACACCATTTCATTCCGAGAAACCGGTGCCGGAACAAGTATGGAAGGAGAAGCCGAAAGCGTCTCCTAAGGAAGTACTTATGATCACCGATCCTAGTGATAACAAGCCGAAGAAGAAAGAAAAAGAGAAACCGACAGTCCTCATTCCTTCCATCGTCACACTAAAGAAGGATGATCTCTCCAGAGAACTGTTCGGACCGTTCAAGTTCGTTGATCATCTTCCCGACGGACGTACCAAGCTTTTGCATGCGAACATGAAGAGATTCACGCTTACCGGAGAAGTCCCGAAGCTGTACTTCATGAACTCCGACGCGAGCGTGAAGGAGAATCTAAGTTGGGATGTCTCCTAATACCGTCCAGTATCGTCCAGCTCAAGGACGTTAATAAAAGAGCGCTTCGTGGGAGGCAACCCACGGCTGGAGTCTGTTTTAATTTTTGTTGAACTTGGTATTTTAGAGTCGGTTGGGAGAGCCAAAAGTGTCAGTTTGTTTGATTTATTATTTTTCGTGTAGAGTCTGCATGCCATAGAGTCAGTTGCAAGTTGATTGAGGTCATTCCGATTTTTGTGGATTTAACTGTGATTTTCTGAAGTTGGCCTGATTTACGAAAATATTTTCACCCGAACAGTTCAAAATTTTCGGCGAAACCACCCTTGTTTTCGGCGAAACCGATTTTCAAATTTCGAACCTGTTTCTCCGTTCCTTATTTTCGGTTCAAAAATTTTCTGATTTCGGTGAAACCATCCCAACTAAATTTTCGGCGAAACCGAGCTTCCATTTTCGGCGAAACCGCCTTTTTCAAATCGGTCAATCCATGTTTACTTGTAGTTTCGGCGAAACCACCCCCCTACTTTCGCCGAAACTGATTTGAAAAATCACCCAAAAATCCCCTTTAAAATTTCGGACCACCCCCTCTCTCATCCACTCTCATTTTTGCTCAGCCACCCGAAACCCCCTATCCTTTTCATATCGCCGACCGCCCCATTTCAAAACCCGCCGCCGCCACCGCGCGCCGCGACCTCTCCTCTCCTCATTCCGATCCCACCAAGCCCTAGAACGTTCAAATCGGAGCTTTGCAGCTCCAGTTCTCCGAAACCCCAGTTTTCAAGTTTTTCACCGATTCCTCTCACTTCGTTCATTTTTAGCAATCATGACTTCAAGGTAAGTTGTATAACTTTTCGATACGAATCTTTTGACATATAGATTGCTGAATTTCATCGAGGTTGACTTTCGGTTGACTTTTCGGTTTGCCTCGTTTTGCGTGCCGACTGTTTCGTGTGAACTAGGATTGACTGAACGTATAGAACTGTTCTAGGATGCTTAGGGAGTTCCGTGCTTAATTTCCATATCATTTGGTCATGTGTTGCTATGCATAAGATTAATTCTTTGTTATGTTGACTTTTGTGAGAAATGTCGGTTTGACTTTGAATTGTTGTGATCATTTGGCTGTCATAAGCGTTCATTCTTGTTCATATTATCGTGCTGCCATTTGAAATCATATTTTACCGTCATTCTCCAAGTTTTGATAGTCTTGCCATGATTAGGGTCCAATATGCTTAAATGTTGACTTTCTAAATGTCGGTTTGACTTTGTGAACTCTGATTGTACTTATCCGATTCTGGCTGCTCCGAAGTATGTATTTTACTGTCTATGATTACCGGTTACTCCGCTTTCCTTACCCCACTTAGTTTCCCTCGTTTCTTTGTGAAATTGAGTTTTTCTACTAAGTGTGGGGTAAGGTTTTGGTCGACTAATTTGGTTTCATTCTGGTTTAGGAACACCTTTGAGCGCAGGACTAAGGCGCGACTCGATGGCGCCTCGAGCTCAGGAGCTGCCGCTCCCGTCACACCGCCATTCTGGGTCCTCCACCTGCACTCCCTCGCCATGCTGGATACCATCCCACCATCGCCCGTCTACCGGACTTCTACTTTGAGAACTTCCAGAAGATCGAACACATCCGTGGAGCTGACGTGCGTCCTTTATCCATGGAGTCACTCCAGGAGCATGACGAGGATTCATACCGAACGTGCATGACGTCCTAGCACCGGCCGGTCTCCTAGAGCTGACCACCATAGCCCCGAGTTCCTAGACATTGCTCTCCAGGAGTTCTGGGCGACATTTGACTTGGACGAGCATAAGAGGAGACGGGGCCAGAAGGTGATCACCTTCTTTCTTGGTGGGGTGTACAGGCAGCTCACCTACGATGAGTTTGTCGCTCATCTGGGCATCCCCTACGAGCACTATCACGATTACCACCTCGGCTGGGGCGATGATGATGACGACGAGGAGTTCCACGCTCTCTGGATCCGGGCTTCCCTCTGAAATCAACCGTCCTCTTCCAGGTTCTTCCATTCCACTCTGAACTCTAGAATTAGTCCTGTGAGGACACAGTCTGATTTAAGTGTGGGGTAGGATGCTAGAGAACCTTGCATGAACTTGATTGCCCTTGATTGTGTTTTATGTGTGCCTCGTGATTCCATTCCAGTCTCTCTAGCATTAGAATGGCTCAGTTCTTGATTTTTGATGTTAAGTTGTTGTTCAACCTTTCATAATGATGCTTAGACTGCTTAACCTAGAACTTGACAACCAACTTGTATGCTTTGATGCTAAATTGCCTGGTCAGAACAGAATTTTAAAATCACACTTGTAGTTTGTAGCCTTGATTGCATGAAAATGACCGAATCCGACTAGCAAACCAACTGTGAGCTTTTGATCCATTGCACGTAACTTGCAATTTTAATTCTTTCTGAGTGGTTTTCTGTTTACTTGAATGAGTTAGAATTTGCATGAGACCTACTCGAGACCACACGATGACACGAGTTCTAGAAGGATAGGGGCACCTAGATTCAGCTACTAAGCCAGATAGCCTGCCAAACGACAAAATCCACTAGGTTTAGACCCTTGAGCTTGGCCTGTTCTTTCGGTTCGATAATACATTACAGCCATTTCCCATTTCTTTCATTCCCCGTTGATCCCCTGTGGTTGTAGTTCTAGATTGACCTACCGGAAGTCGGTTTGTGGTAACTTGCCTATAGGCATTAAACAGGTGGTCTTAGCTAATATGTCCAGACGTGTAAACCCCTCTAGCAACTAAAAGAAATATCGGCACAAAAGAAAAAAAAAAGTAAAGTAAGAAAAGAAGCAAGCTTCAGAAAAAAAAGAGAAGCAGAAAAATCAGAAAAATATGAAAAAGTTCAAAGTGTAGTTCAATAAAACGTTCTTCTCCCTACAAATGGAAGAACGAAGTAGAAAGAAAAGTTGAAAAGAAAAGAAAAAAAATGTGTATGCAAAAGGAAAAGAATAAGTGCTAGGTTGCTTGAGGGTATCATAGGACGAGCGTTCATCATTCCACCAGTGTTTGGTTAGACGGTAGGAAGCCATAGATTAGATTCGAGGGAAGTTAGTCGAAAGCTACACCGCACCAAGCCATCATCATTCATTCCCATCATCCATCTCATTATAAACCCGAGTAGTGTAGATTTCATTACGGTCCTAGCAGGGAAGTCTTCTTGACTAGATACTCGTGTTGTCACAGTGGTGGATATGTGGTCGAAATGCAAACCTATGACAGAATTCGGTAACAGAGAATGATCGAGAGCAGAAACAAATCCTTAAACACAGAGAGTGAGAGTCCCCATTGTACTAAATATTTCCTGTGTGAGGAGTCTGGTCAGTCAGGTCAAATTCATGCATGATTGTTTGCTAATTACTTGTCGTGTGCAGTTTATTAGTGAGACCAGGTAGCTTGGCTGATCAGTATGCATGTTAGGTTTCTTGTTCTAGGATCGATCTGTCTAATAATTCATTGTGCTTGATTGAGCTCCAATTTAATCGATCTTATCATTTATGAACATGAGCGTTTCTATTCAGTTTGCTTGAGGACAAGCAAAAGCTTAAGTGTGGGGTATTTGATGACACTTGATTTGACGTGATTATCAGCCTCATTTAAGCAACATTTCTTTGCTTAAGACATGGTTTTTAGGGTAGAATAATGAATATTCAATCGATTGCCCTATCTCGTGCCATTTGTGTTACCTTGGCCCGTTCCGGGTCTATTTGATGGTTTTCTAGTGTTTTTACGTTAGCACAGGTTTTTGCCGTCAAATAAAGTAGCCATGGACGTGTCTAAGGCGTAGGAACCTCGAGGAATCAAACCGGAATCGATCAAAGGAGCCAATCAAGTCAAACCAAAATCTGCCATTCACACTACCAGTTTCGGCGAAACCAGGCCTCCATATTCGGCGAAACCAGCAGTTCAAATCAACTGATGCCAAGAGAAGGATGGTTTCTGCGAAACCAATCAACTGCTCGGACCGAAAACATTGAACAGCCGGCGGAGCCCTGAACTCAAAGCCAGTTTCGCCGAAACTATCCCTATGGTTTCGGCGAAAACATCAGCTCAGCCCGGCCCAACTAGGGTTAAGTATTTATACTTAATCGGCGGCCCGAGGATGGGGAGATCATAATTAATCATAATACAACTTTTCGAGATCAGAATTCTCTGAAGTCGGGAGCGAAGAGTTGGAGTTCGAAGAGCTGGATAGAGATCGTGACGCCATCCCTTCCACCTCGGAGAACCGGAGCTAGGAGTGCAACTTACCGAAGATCGGAGTCTTCAGAGTCGTCTGAATTAGGTTTTTCAGATCCTTTTCTGTTCTTCCTGTGAATGATGAACTCTTTCTTTGTCTTTGTGTCTTTTGTAATGATCATGAGTAGCTAAACCCTTTAGAGCTTAGACTAGATGAACCCTAAGTGACCCAGGGCTTTAAAGCGGTCACGGATCGGCGGTGATTAGATTCGAAATTCAATCAGTTCTTTTTCATGTTTGATTTGTTCTTCATTGTGCATGTTTCTTGTCTGGATTGATCACCTAGATTAGATTCTTGTTAAGCTAAGGATAGAAGCGAACGCTCTCCTTACTTTAGAACATCGAATTAAACAATTAACCTCATAATTGGAGTGTGCCTTTCGTAGGAACCGGTTAGGGTTAATTCACTGCAAGAGTAACTCATTAATCACTAGTAATTATACCAATTAATTAAGTCGTTGCGAGAGGCAACCGTACCAGGGCGGCTAGTTAATCTTGGTAGTTAGAACGGATAGAGCGAACGTTCGTCGGTCTTAAACCTAAGGGTAAGGAGTTATGGTGGTGTCTTAGTAATTGATTGAATGAGAATCGAAATCCGCTGATCTGTTGATTGCCAATGCTCTGGGGAACGAAGGGGGATTCAAAGTCTAAGTTCGTCTGTCATTCTTGTTTCCAAACCCTAATTCTCAATCTGCTTTAGTTTAATCTTTTTAATTTTTCTGCATTTCTTAGAAGTAGAAGTCGTGGAACTCACACCACGCACAACGTGTTTTTCCTTGAATAATTTGTTAGTTCTGAAGTAGCCAATCATTCGAAGGCCCGTGGAATACGATCTGCTATACGCTTTTTCTTAGCATTAGTAGTTTTTATTTGGCTGAACGTCCGAACAACGACCGGAGGTCTCACCAACTGCTGAAAATAACCTTCCGTACGAGTGGGTTAAGCAAAACCCCCTGCAGGCTGTCCAGAAACTGATTGGTTGGCATACATGAGACACGTGGATAGTAAGGAGTTCAAGGTAATACATGCATATTTAACCAAGTTAATGTGAATCACGTATTAGTTAAATATTGAATCGTTCACATTGTTTTGGCTTAGGATGCGGTTGCAAGAAACAAGGCTAATCGAGCATGCCAAGAAGAAAATCACACTGGAGGGTCCAGACCGTGGGGTCTCTACATAGAGGAGGAGGCGGAGAAGACTGGTCAGCGACTTTCAAGGGGGCAGATCTTTATCAAGTATTATTGTTCATCGACCTTCAAGGGCACACCTGAATGTGTGGAGGATCCTATTAACCAAACTGTCTCGGAGCTAGGCAATGCTTCTAAGACCTCTATGGAGGAGAAGGAGGCACCTAGTTCTACTCCAGTGCTTGAGGAACCAGGAATTGTGTCTGAATCCCTCTCAATGAGAAGGAACATCCTGTTTTTAAAAACCCTGCACCCTCACATGGTGCTGAGGTTTCCTCTATCTCGGGTATTCCTCTGAGTCCCTCTTTTTATGGTGCTCTTGGGATATTGGATGAAGGTTTTCCACCGCTCCATGTCTCTCTCCCAGCAAAGACTCCTTTGAGGAGGCAGACCAGGTCTTCAAGGGGGCGAGGGGCTCACCCTCCTGGATGATTAATGAAGATCTTATGTTGGAATGTCCGAGGTTTTAACCGGGACTCCAAGCATAAGTCTATTTTAAAGTTAGCTGCTTATTACAATTTAGATGTTCTGCTTATTTTGGAGACTAGAGTTGCAATAAATAAAGCTGTGGGGATCCTATCAAAGATTTTCGTCGACTAGGCACATTTTGAGACTTATGAAGGTACTAATGGCAAAATCTGGGTTTTGTGGCGGCAACATATTGATCTAGTGATTAAGGACTATGCTGCAAATTATGTGCTAGCTGCTGTCAAAGATGTTGATTGGTTTGATATTCTAGCTGTTTATGGTGCTAACAAGGACTCTCAAAGGAAGCATATGTATGACTCTTTCAGTTTTGGCACTGGACCTTTGGTTTCCCTTGGAGATTATAATGTTGTCCTTTCTCCTACTGAATCTTCTAATGGTAGTGTTAACTTCAAGAGCATGAATGATTTTAGAGAATGGATTCAGAAAGGATGTTTGGTTGATCATGTTGTAAATGGCCCTTTTTCACTTGGCAAAATGGAAGAGTTGCAAGACGTCTTGATAGGGTTCTGGTAAATTGCGATTGGATTTTTGCTTTCCCGCTCCCCCTGGTATGTCTGATCATTGTGCTATGATCCTTAACACTGATGTTAACCTAAGGTCTATGCCTAAGCCATTTAGGTATTTTCAAATGTGGTGCTCTGATCCTCAGTACAGAAGTATTGTTCAAACTACTTGGAGGAATAGTAATGGGGGGTCTGATCTTCTAAGTATTACTAGGAGACTGAGGGCTGTCAAACAACAGCTCAAGGGTTTGAACAGGGAGACATACTATGATATTCGAGGGAGAGTTAAAGAAGCTGAGGTGATTATGTATTCAGCTCAAATCAATGCACTTAATGTTCCTTCTGAAGGAAACTTTGCCCTTGCTTCTGCTGCAAGTAAAGAGCTGGAATGATCTTAGAGAAGCAGAGGAATTATTCTTATGTCAGAAAGCTAGAGAAGTTTGGATATATTGTGGTGATCAAAATTCCCATTATTTCCGCAGATCTATAAAAGTAAGACAGGCAAGGAATTTTATTTCAACATTGAAGAGGGCTGATGGCACTTCCTGTGATACCATTGAGGAAATTGCAGAAGAAGCTGTGAGTTTCTATAAGGGATTGCTTGGAACCTGTGACTTGGGGGTTTTATCTCAAAGCCAAGAGTATTTTGATGACCTGATAATTAACAAGCTGGCGGATAGGGATGTTAATACTCTTGTTGCTCCTATTACTAGTGAAGAGGTGAAGTGGTCTATGTTCTCTTTGCACTCTGGCAAAAGCCCTGGTCCTGATGGATTCTCAGCTCATTTCTTCAAGTATGACTGGGAAGAGTTTGGTCCAGATATCATTGCAGCTGTGCAGGGATTCTTTAACTCAGGGATTATGCCTCCACAGGTAAACTCCACGAATATTACCCTTGTCCCTAAAGTGCAAAATGCTACAGAAATGAAACAGTTTAGACCGATCTCGTGCTGCAATATTATTTACAAATGCATAACTAAGATCATGGCTAGTCGACTAAGTGTAGTCCTCCCCAAAATCATCAGTACTAGTTAGTCGGCTTTTGTGAAGGGTCGACTCATTAGTGACAATGTCTTGATGGCCCATGAATTGGTTAGTTCTTATCATAAGGCTCAGACTTCTCCTCGCTGTGTGCTTAAAGTTGATATTACTAAAGCATTCGACTCTCTACATTGGGATTCCCTCTTGTTGATAATGGCAGCGATGAACATCCCCTCTCAATTTATAGACTGGGTTAGAACCTGCTTGCAAACTACCATGTTCAGTGTGCTTATTAATGGAAGTCCGTTTGGCTATTTCTCGGCAAAACGTGGAGTTAGGCAAGGTGATCCACTATCTCCTTCACTGTTTGTGATTGTAATGGAGTGCCTTCATTGTTTATTGAGGAGAGCTGGTGATGCAGGCTTCCTGTCTTATCACCCTCGTTGCAAGAAGCTTAAGATTCACCATCTTTGTTTTGCCGATGACTTGTTGCTTTTCTCAAATGGTTCATTAAGAGGGTTGAAAGCTATTATGGATATTTTGGAATCCTTCTACCTCTTAACTGGGCTTCAGGTTAATCCCTCTAAATCGGAGATCTTTTGTTCAGAAAGTGTCCCCTTTTAGCTTGAGGAATGAGATGGTGGAGCTTACAGGATTCAATATTGGGAGCCTCCCCGTAAAGTACCTTGGTGTGCCTCTGATCTCGGGTAAGCTTAAAAGTGAGGACTGCAACATTCTGGTGGATAAAATTACTGCTAGGGTTACTTCCTGGAAGGCTAAATCACTGAGTTATGTTGGGAAACTTCAGTTGGTTAATTCAGTCATAAATGCTATGTGCAGCTATTGGCTTAATATCTTCCTGCTCCCTAAGAATGTAATCAAGAATGTTGAGCAAGTATGTAGCAGATTCCTATGGGGAACAAATGAGAAAGGTCATTCAAAAGCGAAAGCTTCCTGGGGGTCCGTTACTATGCCTCGTATCGAAGGAGGGCTTGATATTCGTGATCTATCTTCCTGGAATATTGCTTGCCTAGCCAGGCATATTAGAGCTATTTTGATGAAGTCTGGCTCAGTCTGGGTTACATGGGTACGTTTGTACAGGGTTAAGACCCGGGAGTTCTGGACCTGTGAACCTGCTACGAATGCATCGTGGGTTTGGAAGCGTATTCTGAAGGTACGGCCTAAGATTATTCCCTATATTACTTACTCTTTAGATGGCTGTCTTCATTGGGATGGAGTGCCTTGGTTGCATTTTTGTATCACTAAGGTTTGGAATGTCATCCGACCTTCTGGAGCTGAAGTTTCGTGGTATGAACAAGTATGGGGGGCTCCCTCTATTCCTCGCCATTCATTTATATGCTGGTTAGCTGCTAGAAATCGTTTGTCAACAAAGCAAAGGTTATTGAAGTGGGGACTGGGTACTGATGATTTCTGCATTATGTGTGATCAGCAAAAGGTGGAGTCTAGAGACCATCTGTTTGCAGGTTGTGACTATGCTAAGCAGGTGCAGTTGAAAAGTCGATTCCCGGATGAAGTTATTGTTTGTGATACTTGGGAAGACTCAGAAAAGACTATGGATTTGCTCAATCTGTCGACCAATGAGAGGAAAGCCCTTCATCTTAGGTGGAGAGGATTTGTTTATCATGTTTGGAGAGAGAGATGTTGTCGTTTGTATGACGAGGGTAGGAGTTTTGATGCAAGTAGACTAGCGATTCTCATTTTACGTGACCTCCGTAGTTTACGAGGTCTTGGATGTATCCCTATAGTGTCTAGTCTCCTTTAGTTTTACTTGTAATTGACCTTATTGGATCGATCTCCTTTTTTAGATCGATACTTGATGAATGAAAGCTCAAACGTTCATAAAAAAAAACTATTCTAATAAGTTGAACTTTTAGAGTGTTCACTAATGTTGGTTGGTTTGATTTGAAATTATAGGAGACTATCCGCCAATTGGAGGCGGCCGGTGTCTCGACGGAGTGGGGCCTAAATGATGCATTTGCCCAAGCCCTTAACAAGCCAGAACACCGAGGGCGCATAAGGATGTTTGGTCGGCATGTTAGTAAGAGTCAGGTAATTATATTTAAACACTAAAACTTGAAATATGATTTAATTGTGTTGTTCACCAAGTACTTTTATGTTTTTAGGTCTTTGGGACGAGTGCTGAGTCATCTACGTCGGCTACTGGTAGTATCTCTTCCCGGCCCACACCAGCTCGTGCGCATGATGCAGCATATGATAAGCTGAACCGGGAGCTGGTTGACACTCGGTTAGAGCTAGATGCCACTCGGTCAGAGCTGACTGCCACACAGGATGGGCTTGCTGATGCTAATCGCAGGCTGGCATCACTGGAGCAGATGATGTTGCAATTCGTAAGCCAGTCTCAGACTCAGCCCCAGTCTGCTAGTGGATCTGCTCCAGTTGTCCCTTCAGTTGTGCCTAATGTAGATGATATCTCCCACTGGTTTGATGCCCCGGATGTTGGACCTGATTTTATCCAGCAGCTTGCTATGGTACGTGTACAAGTCAGTAATTACTTATGTAATGTTTTATGTAATGTTTTTATATCTCTCACACATATCTGTTTTTGTCTGTGTAGAATGGTGGTAATGGTGGTGGTAATGTGGTGGTAATGGTGATGGTGATGGTGCGTACGTGCATCCTTGGGATGTTGTGTAGTTTGTTATTTATTTGTACTATTATAGATGGTGATGGTGCGTACTGTATTATACTGTATTTGTACTATTATTTATTTATACTCTGTGTGTTTGAATTATGTATTATTACTATTGTACGATCATTAATGTATTATGTGTGTGTGTATTGATATTTCATAATGTTTTTTGTTGAATGATTTGAAATTGTTTTTAATTTTGGTATCGTAGTCATTTTAATCCATCAACGACCCAACAAACCAATCGGTCGAGCCTAGCGAAACCAATTGGTCCAGCCTAGCAAACCATTCGATCCAGCAAACCAACCAGCCCAGCCCGCCCAAATCAGCCCAGCTCGTTTAACCGGCCTAGCCCAGACAGGTGGTTAGTGGCAAGCGCCTGCCACTAAGCTTAGTGGCAGGCCAAAGGTTAGTGGCAGGAGACTGCCACTAAGCTCAGTGGCAGGCCCTAATGTTAGTGGCAGACGCTTGCCGCTAACCACCTGCCTGCGAGTAGCTTACTCGCAGGCGGGGCCTGCCACGTGTTGGGCTTCCTCGCAGCTGCGTTAATCGCAGGCGCAGTTGTGCTTAGTGGCAGGCCCCGCCTGCGAGTAAGCTCTGTGTTTTGTGGCAGGCTACCTGCCACAAAGCACGACGCGACCTGCCACTAAATCGTCCGTCTGTTGTAGTGCGGTCGCCTCTTGCAACGACTAAACCAACTGGTGGAATTACTAACGATTTATGAGTTACACTTGCAGTGGATTAACCCTAACTGGTTCCTACGAAAGGCACACTCCAATGAATAGGTTAATTGTTCGATTTGGTGTTTTAAAGTAAGGCGAGCGTTCGCTTCTATCCTTAGCTTAACAAGAATCTAATCTAGGTGATCAATCCAGACAAGAAACATAAACAACGAAGAACAAATCAAACATGAAAGAGAAACTGATTGAACTTCGCCGCCGATCCATGACCGCTTTAAAGCTCTAGGTCACTTAGGGTTCATCTAGTCTAAGCTCTACGAGTTTAGCTACTCATGTTCATAACAAAAGAATCAAAGATAAAGACAGAGTTCATCATGAAAAGGAAGAACAGATAGAAACTGTAAAACTTAATTAAGACGACTCCGACGAAGCTTCGCTCTCCGGTAATCTTCAATCCTAGCTCCGAGTCTCCGAGGTGAAGGGATGGCATCACGATCTCTTCCTGGCTCTTCGAACTCTTCAACTCTATTCTCTCGAACTTCTTCGGTCTGGAACTCGTGAAAGTTCTGAATTATGAATGGTATATTGAAGTTGGGCCGCCGGTTAAGTATTTATACTTAACCCTAAAACTGTCGAATTTTGCCTGGAGTTTTCGTCAAAAACTTAAGAAGTTTTCGCCGAAAACTTCTTTGTAAAATGACTGATCTCTCGGCTGCTTCTCCTATGATTTTTGGACTCAAAGTTTTCGCCGAGAACTTGGGGTTTTCGCCAAAAACTTTCTCTTGTGATGCTCAGCCGATTTCTTCTGGAGTTTTCGCCGAAAACTCTAAGGGTTTTCGCCGAAAAACTGTAGTGTAAATCGGGGTAGGATTTTGGTTCACTTGATTGACTTCTTTGATTGGTTCCGGTGCGATTCTTTGGGGTTCCAATGCCTTAGACACGTCCTTGGCTACTATATTTGACGGCAAAAACCTGTGCTAACATGAAAACACTAGAAAACCATCAAATAGACCCGAAACGGGCCAAAGTAACACAAATGGCACGAGATATAGCAGTTGAGTGAATATTCGCTATTCTACCCTAAAAACCATGTCTTAAGCAAGGAAATGTCGCTTAAATGAGGCTGATAATCACGTCAAATCGAGTGTCATCAACTTCTTTGTAAACTTCCGGTTGACTGTCGACGAGAATTTTCCTTAAGTTTCTGAATAAATTCTCGGCGAGATTGTGAAGTTCTCGCCGAGAATGTGGCTGTTGGGCAGGATTCTTCTTTCCTTTGATCTGTTTGAGCTCTCCATTTGATTTCAGCTCATTTCTTGAGCTCCATCGCTTCTCGAACATGTCCAATTGCTACTTATTTGACGGCAAGACTTGTGTACTCAATGAGACACTAGAATCGGGAATGGTTGTAATGTATATCGAACCGAAAGAACAGGCCAAGCTCAAGGGTTTACACCTAATGGATTTAACGTTGGGTAGGCTGTCTGGCTTAGTAGCTGAATCTAGGTGCCCCTATCATTCTAGAACTCATGTCATCGTGTGGTCTCGAGTAGGTCTCATGCAAATTCTAACTCATTCAAGCAAACAGAAAACCACTCAGAAAGAATTAAAATTGCAAGTTACGTGCAATGGATCAAAAGCTCACAGTTGGTTTGCTAGTCGGATTCGGTCATTTTCATGCAATCAAGGCGACAAACTACAAGTGTGATTTTAAAAATCTGTTCTGACCAGGAAATTTAGCATCAAAATATACACGTTGGTTTTCAGGTTCTAGGTTAAGCAGTCTAAGCATCATTATGACAGATTGAACAACCACTTAACATCAAAAATCAAGAACTGAGCCATTCTAATGCTAGAGAGACTGGAAAGGGACCACGAAGCACACAAAAACACAATCAAGGGCAATCAAGTTCATGCAACGTTCTCTAGCATCCTACCCCACACTTGAATCGTTCTGTGTCCTCACAGGACTAAAACTAGAGTTGAGAGTGAAGTAGAAGAACCTGGACCGAGATGGTTGGTGTAGTGGATGAACACGGATCCTCAGAGCAGAGGGAATCTACCGAAATCAAAGGAAGCGTAGTAGATCCTGAAGCAAAGGAAATCTACCAACTGCCTACAAAACAAAAACAAATGAAAGATAAAAAGGAAACCAGGACAAGTGTCCCGGATCCACACATAAAAAAGTTGGATCGAAATCCGAAAAGAAGAAATAAAAAGAAAGGACCAGAAAAGGAATACAACCCGATCACTGCTAGTCAGGTGCATCGGGAGGGGGAATGTGGAGGGCGTCGTTGACCTGCCGCTGCCACGCTAGCTGCGCCTCATATCTCTCGTCAGTGCGGCGCATGTGCTGCTGCATAATAACCCATCTGGCTTCCTGAGTGGCGGTGTCTGTGACTCGCCACTCCTGGAGTCGCTCGTACAGCTCTCTAATATCAGCTGGATGCGGTCGGTGTTGAGGATGAGGCGCCTGAAGTGGATCTGGAAGGGGCGACTGGTGCTGATATGCTTTACCCTGCCTGATGATGTGGCGAGGGTATATAGTCGTCAAACTCCTGCTCTGGCTGAGGCTGCTCCTCCTCATAATCATCTTCTTCCTCTGACTCGACCTCTTGGGGCGGAGGAAGTACAGCTGCCACGTACGGACTGTGGTCCAGCTGTATCTCGAACTCAACAGCCAGATCACCACCGACGGTGTGTACAATGTGGCGCGGGACCTCAGGACCATATGACTGGCCGAGACCGAAGGAGGCGACGAGGCGGCCTACAAAGTTGCCACCGAGGAGGGAGTGAGGCGGCTTGGTCGTCTTCGTCTTCTTGTGGAAGAGACGTGCCAACACCCATCCAGGATGAAGTGGTCGACCCGCTCGGATAGCACGGAGGAGAATGAGCTCCTCTCGACTAATATGGTGGCGGTCCTTCTCTGGTGCATATAATAAAGATCTACACCAAACCATATGAATGTAACGGAAAAGAGGGTGAGCGAGTGACCTGAGGGAGTTATGAGCTCCGTTGTGAGCGCCAGACACTCCAGTGATGTGACTCCAAAGCTCGTCATAGATAGGAGAGCTGCCCGAGTTGTCCTCCCAACCGAGCTGGTAGTTGCGGTAATGCGCGGGTGGGATGCCAAGGTGGTCGGCAAACTCGTCGTACGTCAGATCTCTATACACCTAGTGAACGCCCGGTCGTTGGTCGGGATTCAACCAAACAAAACCTACTAATGCTAAGGAAAAAAGCATATAGCAGATCGTATTCCAGGGGTTTCCTCTACTTCCTTACTCAAAGGTGTTGGCAGTTTTAATCCAAGGCCAAACACAAGTTGTGCGTGGTGTGAGTTCCACGACTTCTATACTACGACGCAAGAAAAAGAAGAATTGAAAATTAAAACGAAGAAAGATTGAAGATTGATTAATTGACTAGAAAGATGACAGACAAGCTTAGAATTCGAATTCCCCTTAGATCACCAAGGCAACAGCAGTCACAGACCAGTGATTTTCGATTCTAGTTCATTCATTTCATAGACACCATCATAACTCCTGACCCTTAGGTTTAAGACTGGCGAAAGTTCGCTCTATCCGATCTAGCTACCACGATTAATTAGCCGCCCGGGTACGGTCGCCTCTCGCAACGACTTAACTTAATTGGTGCAAATTCTAATGATTGATGAGTTACTCTAGTAATGGATCAACCCTAATCGGTTCCTACGAAAGGCACACTCCAACTATAAGGTCGACTGTTCAATTTGGTGTTTTAAAGTAAGGCGAGCGTTCGCTTCTATCCTTAGCTTAACAAGAATCTGATCTAGGTGGCCAAACCAGACAAGAAACACAGAAAACGAAGAACAAACCAAACATGAAAGATGAAACTGAATGAATTTCGAATCTAATCATCGCCGATCCGTGACCGCTTTAAGCCCTGGGTCACTTAGGGTTCATCTAATCTAAGCTACACGAGTTTATCTACTGATATTCAATACAGAAGAATCGAAGACAGACAAGAAATACATCTCAGATAGGAAGACAGAGAAGAACTGCAAAACCTAATTTCGATGCTTCCTGGCAGCTCCAATCTGCTGGATTTTCAACTCCTGGCACTGGCTCTCCGAGATGGATGGATCACGTCACGATCCATTCCTGCTCCTCGAACCCTATCTACTCGCCCTGTCTCTCTCTCTGTCGTCGTTTGTGTGTGTGTTTTTTGTTGTAAAAAGTGATTCTCCCTTTATATTCGCCGCCGAGTTCTCTATTTATATCAACCCGAGATTTTTCTGATTTCAACTGGGATTTTCGCCGAAAATAGTAAAGGAATTTCAGCGAAAACTTCTTCATACTCGGGACAGTGGATTCTTCCTTTTGTTTTCGGCGAACTCTCAAGGGTATTTTCGCCGAAGACTTCCTCTCAAACGGCCAGTGATTTCTTCTTCCATTTTCGGCGAAAACCAAAGGGTAGTTTTGCCGAAAATATATGTATAAATTGGGCAGCAATTTGGTTTGAACTTAATTGGCTCCTTTGAACGATTCTGGTTCAGTTCCTCGATGTTCCAATGCCTTAGACACGTCCTTGGTTACTTTATTCGATGGCAAAAACCTGTGCTAACGTAAAAACACTAGAAAACCATCAAATAGACCCGAAACGGGCCAAGGTAACACAAATGGCACGAGATAGGGCAATCGATTGAATATCCGTTATTCTACCCTAAAAACCATGTCTTACGCAAAGAAATGTCGCTTAAATGGGCTGATAATCACATCAAATCGAGTGTCATCAAATACCCCACACTTAAGCTCTTGCTTGTCCTCAAGCAAACTGAATAGAAACACGCTCAAATTCATAAATGACACGAGATGAAACTGAGCTTCAATTCTAACAATTTGGTTTAGACTGCTCCACGTAGAAAGAGTGACCTACACATGCAAGAATATCAACCAAACAAGTTTCCGATCATACTGATTTCTGCACACTTCCAGTAGTGGTTTTAACACAGATTGTTTCTCAGCAAAACAATTAATCATGATTAACCGACTACGATAACACCAATTCTAATCAAAACGACTTTAAGCTCTGGCCATGATGTGGATGCGGAGGTAGGAAAAGTGACGTGGCTATCGACTCGACTTCATCCGTTTCTAGATCTGTACGTTACATGTTCTAGCTAGGACCGATTTAAACAATGATTTATTTCAAGTTCAATTTCTTCCTTCAATTGATTTACTGCATACTAGTGTTCGATACCAAACACTTCACTTAGGTGTTGGACCTGCCTAGCTCACAGTATTTGTGCTTATGCTAGTGCTCAACCCGAACACTTCACTTAGGTGTCGGGCTTGCCTAGCTTTTTTTTTCAGCACTTTAAAGAACTTTACATTGATTTGCACAACTCGAATTTCACCACTCAAACACTTGATTTATCGATTTAACCACTTGATCCTAGCTAGTTATAACTTTTTACACGAGATTTCGAATTGGATTTCCGTCTAATCTCAAGCCACAATCACAGGTGATCAAATATGGAGTGAAAACATGGAAGAAGCTAGCATTTATCATCTTAGAACGGTGTTATCGAGCTTTATTGTTAACAAGTTGATTGATTCAATTAATTCCAGTTCCAACTACAGAGGTGATTTATGATCTGTTCTGACCTAGACTCATTTAATATCAGTTCTGACACGTTGGTTACAGGTTCTAAGTGGAACAGTCTAGACGTCATTGTTCAAAATTGAAGTCAATTTAACATCCAAAGTCAAGAATTGAGCAATTCTATGCTAGAGAACTGGACAGGAATCACGAGGCACACACAAATATATAGGCAATCAAGATCATGCATGGTTATCTAACACCCTACCCCACACTTGAACTGTTCTGTGTCCTCACAGGACTAACTAGAGTAGAGATGTACGAAGAACCTGGACGGTGATGGTCGGTGTAGTGGATGAACACGGAGAGTCCGGAGCGGAGCAGAGCTACTCAAAATCCTACAAAACACAAACAACAAAAAGATCAAAAGGACACCGGGACAAGTGTCCCGGATCCACACAGAATAAAATTGGGTCGAGACCCGAAAAGAAGAAAGAAAAGAAAGGAAAAAGATAGAAGCAACCTGATCACTGTTCCGCAGGAGGAGGTGGAGGTGCAGTGGGAATGGAGGATATGGCGAACCGCTGCTCCATCTGCTGGCGCCATGCGAGCTCGTCCATGTGTCTGGCTGACTGGTCGGCCATGAATTGCTGTAGAGTGGACCAACGCTCGTTCTGAGTCTCCTCATGTGCTACTCGGTCCTTCTGCCATTGCAACGAACCAGCCGAGTAGTCTAGATGCCACTTCTCAATACGCGCCAGCCTGTCAGTCATCTCTGCGGTGATTTGCGCTCGCGACGGTGGGCGGTTAACTGGTTGGGTCGTGCGATGAGGGAGCGATGTGCAATGCTCAATAGTCTCTGAAAGGTCGATGCGCCTTGCTATGGCAAGTTCAGCGCCTATATGCTCAATCGGGATACGAGGAATATCGGGGCCCCATTTGTCACCGAGCTGGAGGTTGTCAAGCAGAATTGAAATGAAAGGGCCTCCTGGAAGCTCAGTAGGAAGCTTCTTGGCGGTAGTGCGCTTGTGAAAGAATCGTGCAAGCCACCAGCCGGGATGCAGGTTGGCATCTTCCTCTAAAGCACGGAACAATACGAGCTCCTCCAAAGAAACGTGGTGGCGGCTCGTCTTGCTGCAAAAACACAGAGACTGTACCTAAACATAATGCAAGAATTTAAGAACAGGGTGAAAGATGTCACCGACCGTGGGGTGGACGATAGGTGAGCTCTCATCCTCGCAGCAGGCCCATTTCCACACATCCGGGTAAGGAGCACTGGTGATGGAGTATGTGTCCTCAAAGCCAGCTAATGCAGTATCAAAATTGACGTGCGGATCCAGCAAGCAGCCGAACTCGCGAAGGGACTTCTCATGAAGAACACCACCGAGGTGAAAGGAAATGAATTTCTGCTCACGAAAGGGCTTCGGGGTGAGGCGCCGAAATGAACTCCAGAACTCCTGGAGGGCGACAAGCGGGTACGGGGATCCATGAGTGGTCAACACTCGCAATTCGGCTTTATGAAGAGCGGTGTCAATTGTCGAGTGCCAAGCTGGATTGTGTGCCTTGAGACTGTCAAGAGACAGAACTGCCATCGTAGCTGGAGGGATGTCTTTTATCTTCTGAAAGACCTCGAGCTGGTGCGGCTCCAGGGCGGCGATGAAAGGATGCACGGCCCCATGGGCAGGTGTAGGAATAGAGGAAATGGGGGTCGCAGGGGTAGGCGTATCGTCGGGAATGATGGCCACAGCTGTCGATTTATGTGCAGCTGGTGCGGGCCGACGAGGAGGTGGTGTCCTGCTCTGGCGAGCTGAGGATCGTTGCGCTCTATCTGCACTGGTAGTCTTAAAAAGCTTTGGAGCCCTGTAAAACACAACTCAAAGATGACCAGCATTAGATTACAAGACTCTTACCCCACACTTAATGTGACAAGTTGGGGTAGACTAATTAACCGAGAGATCACAGAATCAAGATATATCATTGAAGTTCGGCAAGCATATGAATAATGGAATGAGTCAAGAACACGATCGCACAGACAACAAGTCACGCTTCCTAAAAGGCCACAAAAACAATACCAGAACCTAGCCAATTGATACCGACAAAGCAATTATGAAGAATGAGGGAGAACCTAAAAGTCAACCATAGTCAACCATGCCAAAAACTGAAAGTCAAAAAGCCAAAAGATGCACAATCAAAGGCTGAACAACTAACCGTGAAGACATGATTCGAGAAAACGATTGGAAATCCACGAAAACGGGGAAAAACTTGAAAACTAGGTCGGCCGGAACCGGAGCTGAAAAACACTGATTCTAGGGTTTCGAATCAAGGGCTGGCAAGGTGGAGGGACGGCTATTGTTTAGTGGGGCGGCGGCGGTCGGTCGGTTTCAAGGCGGCGGCAGGTTGAGCGTTCGGGCGGCAGCGGATTGCAAAGCAGGGAAGGGAGCCGACGGGCTTCAAGGGTTCGGATGTGAAGGGGCCGAAAAGAAGAGGGTTGGGGCCGCTTATATAGTCAAAGGAAAATACAGGGTTTTCGGCGAAAATGAAGGGAGCTTTTCGGCGAAAATTTTAGACAGGTGGAACAGGGGGATTTGAACTGGGATTTTCGGCGAAAAGAAGGGACGATTTTCGGCGAAAATTGTAGTGAAAATGGAGGCAAAATTTTTGGCGAAGGGCATGGTGGTTTTCGGTTCGAAAATGCTAAACAGGAGATTCAGGTTGAGTTTGAAAACACATTTTCGGCGAAAACAGTTACACAGTTTCGCCGAAACTTTATTTGAAAACGGCGGCCTTTTTTTTTTTTTTTTGAAAAGGGGTGTTAAAACAAAACGACTCAAAATGAGAAATAACTGACTCCAGCCGTGGGTTGCCTCCCACGAAGCGCTCTTGTTTAACGTCCGTGAGCCAGACGATACCTGGATTCGTGTTAGGATTCCAAAACGAGGTATTGCACGTCTATGGAGGATACGGCTAACCCTTGCAGATACTTCTTAAGCCTATGCCCGTTGACCACAAACGGCTCTTGATCGTGCAATTTAATGTAGACGCTGCCTAAGGGTGTCTGTCGGACCACGGTATAAGGGCCAGACCATCGAGATTTCAACTTACCTGGAAAGAGCTTTAATCGAGAATTATATAAGAGCACTTCCTCTCCCGGGTAGAACTGCTTGATCGTCTTCAACTAAGAGTCATGAATTCTCTTCGTGCGTTCTTTGTATAGCTTTGTGCTCTCATAAGCGTGGAGACGGTGCTCCTCAAGCTCAGCGATCTGGTCATGGCGGTTATTACCTGCTACTGCATAGCTCATATTCAACTCTTTGTTAGCCCAGAATGCCTTGTGCTCAAGCTCAACTGGTAAATGACATGACTTGCCATAGACCAGCTGATACGGTGAGGTACCGATGGGAGTCTTGTAGGCAGTTCGATATGCCCATAAGGCATCATTGAGCTTAGATGACCAGTCCTTGTGAGACCGGCCAACTGTTCTATCAAGAATCCGCTTGAGCTCACGATTCGTCACTTCCGCTTGACCATTCGCTTGAGGATGATAAGCCGTGGACATTCGGTGGGTGACGCCAAAGCGTTTGCACACCCGGTCGAATTGTCCGTGGAAGTGGGTTCCCCTATCGCTTATTATGAAGCGTGGTGAACCAAAACGCGTGAAAAGACGGGTAAGGAACCGACCCACCACTCTAGAATCATTAGTGGGTAAAGCTTCAGCCTCAGCCCACTTAGAAACGTAATCAACGGCTACAAGAATGTACTTGTTTCCGTTGGAGGGTGTGAACAGACCCATAAAATCAATCCCCCAAACATAAAAAATTTCAACGATTAAAGAAACAATTTGGGGCATCTCATTACGGTTGGAAATGTTACCTGATCGCTGGCATGCATCATAACTTCGAGCATAAACATCGCAATCACTAAAAATTGAGGGCCAGTAGAAACCTGTTTCGAGTACCTTTCTCGCCGTGCGGTTGCCTCCGAAGTGTCCTCCGAACTGTCCTTCGTGGCACTTACGCATGATGTCTGCAGCTTCAGTGTAAGAGACACATCTCCGGATCATCCCGTCAAGACTGATGCGGTATAAGAAAGGCTCATCCCAGAAGTATGACTTGGCTTCTTTCAAGAGCTTTTTGCGTGCATTGAAATCCAGTTCAGGAGGTACAATGCCGTGTGAGAGATAGTTAGCCAGAGTTGCGTACCAAGGCTCATCTGAATCGGCGGCATTACTCAGATCTTGAGCGTGAGGAATTGCCCAGGGCTCAATAGCTATGTTGTTAACCTGTTCAAATGTCTCAACACGCAACAGCTCGTCAGGGAACGAATCATTGATAGGGGTAGTAGACTTACCTGTTTGTGATTCCTCGAGGCGCGAAAGATGATCTGCTGCTAAGTTCTCTGCTCCTTTCTTGTCTTTAATTTCTATGTCGAACTCTTGGAGGAGAAGGATCCACCGGATGAGACGTGGCTTTGAATCCTGCTTGGCTAATAAATGGCGCAGAGCAGCATGATCTGTGTAGACAATGGTATGTGAAAGAACTAGATACTGTCTAAACTTATCAAAGGAGAAAACGATAGCTAGAAGCTCTTTCTCCGTAGTAGTGTAGTTCCTCTGAGCATCATTTAGTGTCTTGCTCGCAAAGTAGATAGGATGAAATCTCTTTTCCTTCCTCTGACCCAGAACCGCGCCAACAGTGAAATCACTAGCATCGCACATGATCTCGAATGGAAGATTTCAATCTGGTGCTGTAAGAATCGGTGCGGTGGTCATTGAGTCTTCAAGGTCTCGAAAGCTTCAAGACAAGCTTTATCAAAGACAAAGGGAACATCTTTCTCAAGCAGCTTCGTCATTGGAAGAGTAATCTTGGAGAAATCTTGGATGAATCTCCGGTAGAATCCAGCATGACCGAGGAAACTTCGCACTGTCTTAACTGAGGTCGGCGGTGGTAAGCTGGCAATGGTCTCAAGCTTGGCACGATCGACTTCTATACCTGTCTTAGATATTCTATGGCCAAGAACAATACCTTCTGTAACCATGAAGTGACATTTCTCCCAGCTAAGAGCTAGGTTGGTCTCCTCACAACGAGCTAACACCTTATCCAGATTAGCCAAACACTTTGAAAATGAATCTCCATAGACAGAGAAGTCATCCATGAACACCTCTACCACATTTTCTACCAGATCTCCAAATATTGCAAGCATGCATCTCTGAAAAGTAGCGGGAGCATTACGAAGACCAAAAGGAATATGACGATAAGCAAACATACCGAACGGGCATGTGAAGGTCGTCTTCTCTTGATCAGCAAGCTCGATGGGGATCTGAAAGTAACCGGACATCCCGTCTAAGAAGCAGTAGTATTCATGACCAGCCAATCGTTCAAGCATCTGATCGATGAACGGCAGTGGAAAGTGATCCTTCTTGGTGGCATCATTTAGTCGTCGATAATCGATGCAGACTCTCCATCCTGTAACTGTTCGGGTGGGAATGAGTTCACCCTTTGGATTAGGGATGACTGTGATTCCTCCTTTCTTTGGGACAACTTGAGTCGGGCTGACCCAAGGACTGTCGGCAATAGGATAGATGATACTGGCATCTAGAAGCTTGAGCACTTCTTTCTTTACAACTTCCTGCATCATAGGGTTAAGTCGGCGTTGGGGTTGTCTGACTGGTTTGAATTCTTCATCAACAACTATCCGATGTTTGCAGAAGGTTTCAGAGATGCCTCTGATGTCCGCCAACTGCCAGGCAATAGCTCGGACATGCTTCTTGAGTAGTCTGATCAGTTGCTCTTTCGGCTCGGGAGATAGATTCGCATTGATGATGACAGGTAACTGGCAGTCCTTTCCCAGAAATGCGTATTCTAAGTGGTCAGGCAGCTCCTTCAGAGTGAGTTCTGGGGATTCTCATATGAAGTAGTAATCCGACTCGATGCTGGCTCGATATGGGTAGGCGCAGTGATGGGCGTGAATGTCACCTTTTGTTCATCTAGCTCATCTTGCCATAAGCACTGCTCTGGGTCTTCTAACGCATTATCAATCCGTGAAATCAAACACAACTCTAGCGGATCACTAGATAAAGCATTAGTAAAGGAGTCGGCCGAGGCCGACTCTAAGGGATCAACAGCATAGCATTTATCATCTTGAGCAATAGAATATCTCATGCTATCTTTGATGCAGAATGCAACACTCTCTTGACCTACACTTAAAGTTAATAAGCCTTGTTTGAACCTAATTTCGATGCTTCCTGGCAGCTCCAATCTGCTGGATTTTCAACTCCTGGCACTGGCTCTCCGAGATGGATGGATGACGTCACGATCCGTTCCTGCTCCTAATATCTGCAGCAACAGCTGATCTAGAGACACTGGGAGAAGCATTAGTAACGGAGTTGACCGGAGTCAACCCCACCGTTTCAACAAACTAGGCAGTGAGATTCTTCATTCCTAGAGTCATATTTCATGCCATCTTTAAGACGGAACGTTTTTGTTTCTTTACCGACTCTAAGAGTTAATGATCTATTGGGAACGTTAATATTCATTCCAGTAGTAGCCATGAAAGGTCGACCTATGAGAATGGTAGCATCATCTGTGCTAGTATCCATAATCACATAATCAACTAAGAACGTGAACGGACCACATTTAGTAACAACGTCTTTAATCTCTCCCTTAGGGTTTTAAGCGATCTATCAGCAGAGACGAGTTGCATACTAAGCGGTTCAAGTTCCCCTAGGTTTAACTTTTCATATAGACTCACAGGCATAACATTAACCGATGCTCCTAGATCAACTAAGCAACGTTCAATTTTAACATCATTAATGACCAAAGGCAAAGTGAATGAACCAGGATCAGATAACTTAGCTGGATATGGAGAAATAGGTTTCTTAACACGAATGTCAGGGTATCCTTCCTTGTTCCCCTTCATGCCAGTCTCGATCCTTGCATTTGGCAGCAATCTTAGGAAGGGATTCATACTACGGGGAAGAGAGGTCCTCCTTAGCGACCCTTTTACTTTCTTCTGCATGGTTTTAGCGATCTCGTAAAACGAATAAGCATCACAATTAATGTTCGGATTCGTGTTTGGCAGTTACCATATTTGCATGTTTTTCTCGGTTTGGCTCTGTTGTTGGAAGTGGCCAAATGGTCACCAGATGCTAGCGATGCCTCGAGATTGTCACACTGCTCAATTCTTTACTGGATGCGATCATGTTCATGAATATGAAGCTTGAGCCTTAACTGATCTGTCCATGATCATGAGCTGTGATGATCAGGTCGAAACTTACTGTCGACCCTCTTATCCCTGTAGTCCAAGTAGATCCTGAGGTTTCGGACTGACAGACTCGGTAGCCTTTGACTGTTGGAGCCCTAGAAATGAAGTTCAACCTTCTACGAGCAAGCATTGATTTTCTTCAATCGCTCCTGGACTTCTGCTTCAATAAGCTCTTCTATTCTCCAATGTCTCTCAGCTCCTCCGGTCTCCTTGAGCCTTGAGATGATGTTCCTATAGGCAGTGGTTCTGGAAGAAGGGGAGTATTCCTCTATGAATCCTTGAGCGAGATCCTCCCAGTTGGTGTAGAGACCGGGTGGCCTGCTAATGAACCATCTCTTTGCGGCGCCTCGGAGTGAGAATGGGAAGGCTCGAAAGCAGAAGGTATCCTTATCGAGGCTCCCACTCTTAAAGGTTTCGCAAAAAGCAAGGAAATCCGCCAAGTGAGTGCATGGATTATCATGAGGATTTCCTTCAAACTTAGACCCCTCGAGATCATTTCCGAGTAGGCGGTCTTGATCTCATAGGCAGGATCGTCTTCATTGCACGGCACAAAGATGGGAGACCGAACACTAGCAGCCATCGTGGTAGGGAAAGGTGGAGCGGAAGTGATTTACTTCTGAATTTTCTTATCCTGCAAAAGACAAAAATAAACACAATCGGTGTAGAATCAAAGTGGGTGGAAAGATGAAAGATGGAAAGTAGATGAATAAATTGCCAGTTCTTCTTTCAACAATCAAAAGAAGTCCCCGGCAACGGGCGCCAATTTGGTGACCCCACCCGGTCGTTGTTATGCGGGCGGTTCAGCCAAATAAAAACTACTAATGCTAAAAAGCGTATAGCAGATCGTATTCCTGAGGGCTTTCTATGATTGGTTACTTCAGAACTAGCAAAATACTCAAAGGTGAACACGTTGTGCGTGGTGTGAGTTCCACGACTTCTACTTCTAAGGAATGTAGAAAAATTAAAAAGGATTAAACTAAAGCAGATTGAGAATTAGGGTTTGAAAACAAGAATGACAGACGAACTTAGACTTTGAATCCCCCTTCGTTCCCCAGAGCATGGGCAATCAACAGATCAGCGGATTTCGATTCTCATTCAATCAATTACTAAGACACCACCATAACTCCTTACCCTTAGGTTTAAGACTGGCGAACGTTCGCTCTATCCGTTCTAACTACCAAGATTAACTAGCCGCCCGGGTATGGTCGCCTCTCGCAACGACTTAATTAATTGGTGTGATTACTAGTGATTAATGAGTTACTCTTGCAGTGAATTAACCCTAACCGGTTCCTACGAAAGGCACACTCCAATTATAAGGTTAATTGTTCAATTCGATGTTCTAAAGTAAGGTGAGCGTTCGCTTCTATCCTTAGCTTAACAAGAATCTAATCTAGGTGATCAATCCAGACAAGAAACATGAACAATGAAGAACAAATCAAACATGAAAGAGAAACAGATTGAACTTCGAATCTAATCACCGCCGATCCGTGACCGCTTTAAAGCCCTGGGTCACTTAGGGTTCATCTAGTCTAAGCTCTAAAGGGTTTAGCTACTCATGATTATTACAAAAGAAACAAAGACAAGGAAAGAGTTCATCATTCAGAGGAAGAACAGAAAAGAATCTGAAAAACCTAATTTAGACGACTCTGGCAGACTTCGATCTTCGGTAAGTTACACTCCTAGCTCCGGTTCGTCGAGGTGGAAGGGATGGCGTCACGATCTCTATCCGGCTCTTCGAACTCCAACTCTTCGCTCCAGAACTCAGAGAATTCTGATCTCGAAAAGTTGTATTATGATTAATTATGATTCTCCCTGAATGCCTCCTTTCTTCTTTGGGCCGCCGGGTTAAGTATTTATACTTAACCCTAACTGACCCGGATTAGCCTGATATTTTCACCGAAAACATAGGGATATTTTCGGCGAAAATCCTTGTGTAAATGGCCGTGATCTCTCTGCCTTGTATTTTCGGTCCGAAGAGTTAATCGATTTCGCCGAAAATATTCTTTGACTCGGCATCAGCTGGTTTGCACTATTATTTTCACCGAAGACATAAGCTCATTTTCACCGAAGATGCAAGTGTGAATGGGCAGATTTTCGGTTTGACTTGATCGGCTCCTTGGATCGATTCCGGTTTGATTCCTTGAGGTTCCTACGCCTTAGACACGTCCATGGCTACGTTATTTGACGGCAAAAACCTGTGCTAACACAAAAACACTAGAAAACCATCAAATAGACCCGAAACGGGCCAAGGTAACACAAATGGCACGAGATAGGGCAATCGATTGAATATTCGTTATTCTACCCTAAAAACCATGTCTTAAGCAAAGAAATGTCGCTTAAATGAGGCTGATAATCACGTCAAATCGAGTGTCATCAAATACCCCACACTTAAGCTTTTGCTTGTCCTCAAGCAAACTGAATAGAAATGCTCATGTTCATAAATGATAAGATCGATTAAATTGTAGCTCAATCAAACACAATGAATTATTAGACAGATCGATCCTAGAACAAGAAACCTAACATGCATACAGATCAGCCAAACTACCTGGTCTCACTAATAAACTGCACACGACAAGTAATTAGCAACCAATTATGCACGAATTTGATCTGACCGACCAGACTCCTCACACATGATGTATATAGTACAATGGGAACTCTCACTCTCTGTGTTTAGGGACGTGTTTCTGCTCTCGATCATTTTCTGTTACCGAATTCTGTCATAGCTTTGCATTTCGACCACATCTCCACCACTGTGACAACACGAGTATCTAGTCAAGAAGGACTTCCCTGCTAGGACCGTAATGAATTCTACACTACTCGGGTTTATAATGAGATGGATGATGGGAATGAATGATGATGGCTTTGTGCGGTGTAGCTTTCGACTAACTTCCCTCGAATCTAATCTATGGCTTCCTACCGTCTAACCAAACACGGGTGGAATGATGAACGCTCGTCCTATGATACCCTCAAACAACCTAGCACTTATTCTTTTTCTTTACACGATTTTTTTTTCTCTTTTGCTTTCTTTTGAACTTTTCTTTTGACTTCGTTCTTCCATTTGTAGGGAGAAGAACGTTTTATTGAACAATACTTTGAAACTTTTCTTATTTTCTGATTTTTCTGCTTCTCTTTTTTTTTTCTAAAGCTTGCTTCTTTTCTTTCTTTCTATTTTTTTTCTTTTCTGCCGATTTTCTTTTAGTTGCTAGAGGGGTTTACACGTCTGGACATATTAGCTAAGACCACCTGTTTAATGGCTATAGGCAGGTTACCACAAACCGACTTCCGGTAGGTCAATCTAGAACTACAACCACAGGGGATCAATGGGGAATGAAAGAAATGGGAAATGGTTGTAATGTATTATCGAACCGAAAGAACAGGCCAAGCTCAAGGGTCTAAACCTAGTGGATTTTATCGTTTGGTAGGCTATCTGGCTTAGTAGCTGAATCTAGGTGCCCCTATCCTTCTAGAACTCGTGACATCGTGTGGTCTCGAGTAGGTCTCATGCAAATTCTAACTCATTCAAGTAAACAGAAAACCACTCAGAAAGAATTAAAATTGCAAGTTACGTGCAATGGATCAAAAGCTCACAGTTGGTTGGCTAGTCGGATTCGGTCATTTTCATGCAATCAAGGCTACAAACTACAAGTGTGATTTTTAAAATTCTGTTCTGACCAGGCAATTTAGCATCAAAGCATACAAGTTGGTTCTCACGTTCTAGGTTAAGCAGTCTAAGCATCATTATGAAAGTTTGAACAACAACTTAACATCAAAAATCAAGAACCGAGCCATTCTAATGCTAGAGAGACTGGAATGGAATCACGAGGCACACATAAAACATAATCAAGGGCAATCAAGTTCATGCAAGGTTCTCTAGCATCCTACCCCACACTTAAATCGGACTGTGTCCTCACAGGACTAATTCTAGAGTTTAGAGTGGAATAGAAGAACCTGGAAGAGGACGGTTGATTTCAGAGGGTAATCACGGATCCTCGGAGTGGAGGGAAGTGTAACAGAACCTGAAGCAAAGGGAGTCCACCGATTGCCTACAAAACAAAAACAAATGAAACATAAAAAGGAAACCGGGACAAGTGCCCCGGATCCACACAGAAAAAAGTTGGACCGAAATCCGAAAATAATAAATAAAAAGAAGGCACCAGAAAAGGAATACAACCCGATCACTGTTGGTCCGGTGAGCCGGGAGGTGGAAAGTGGAGAAATTCGCCGAGCTGGCGTTGCCACGCCATATGTGCCTCATATCGCCGGTCGGCGCGGCGCATATGTTGCTGCATAATAGTCCATCGCGCCTCTTGAGTGGCGTTGTCGGTGATGCGCCACTCCTGCAGTCGCTCGTATAACTCACCCACGTCCGCTGGATGCGGGTGGTGCTGTTGAGTATGCGCCGGATATGGCTCGGGGATGTGCGGCAGCGACTGGTGGATGTACCCTGCCTGATGGTGTGGCGAGGGTATATAATCATGAAACTCAGGCGGCGGCTGCGGCTGCTGCTCCTCAGCATCATCTTCTTCCTCTGACTCGACCACAGGCTGGAGTGGAGGATCAGCTGCTACATGGGGACTGAGGTCGAGTTCTAAGTCGTACTCAACCGCCAAGTCTCCACCAACAGTCCTAACTTGGTGGCGTGGAATGTGTGGGCCATACTCATGGCTGATGTCGAAGGAGATGATGAGCTGTCCTATGAAGTTGCCCCCCAAGAGTTTGCGAGGTGGCGTCTTCCTCTTGGTCTTCTGGCTGAAGATGCGAGCTAGCACCCAGCCGGGGTGGAGAGGATAGCTCTCTCGGATGGCTCGGTGAAGCATGAGCTCCTCCTTGAGGATATGGTGGCGATCCTTGTCTCGAACATATAAAAGCGACCTCCGCCAAACCATATGAATAAATTTATAGAGCGGGTGAGAGAGAGACTTAACTGAGTTGCTCGTCCCGAGGCGATCGCCGGGTACGCCTGTCATGTGGCTCCAGAGTGTGTGATACTCTTCGTCATCATCATCCTCGCCCCAGCCCAGGTGATGATCGTGATAGTGCTCGTAGGGGATGCCCAGATGAGCGGCAAACTCATCGTAGGTGAGCTGTCGGTACACCCCACCAAGAAAGAAGGTGACAACCTTCTGGCGCTGCTTCCTCTTGTGCTCCTCCATGTCAAAGGTCGCCCAGAACTCCTGGAGAGCAATGTCTGGGTAATCAGCAGCTATGGTGGTCAACTCCAGGAGACCAGCCGGTGCTAAGGCGTCATGCACGTTCCGGTAATAATCCTCGTCATGCTCCTGGAGTGACTCCATGGACAGAGGGCGCACGTCAGCTCCACGGATGTGCTGAATCTTCTGGAAGCACTCAAAGTAGTAATCCGGCAGACGGGCGATGGTGGGATGGTATCCAGCCCGGTGAGGGAGTGCAGGTGGTGGACCCAGAATAGCAGGTGTGACGGGAGCGGCAGCTCCTGAGCTCGAGGCGCCATCAAGTCGCGCCTTAGTCCTGCGCTCAAAGGTGTTCCTAACCCAAGAACGAAACCAGATTAGTCAACCAAAACCTTACCCCACACTTAGTAGAAAAACTTGATTTCACAAAGAAATGAGGGAAACTAAGTGGGTAAGCAAAGCAGAGTAACCGGTAATCATAGACAGTAAAATACATACTTAGGAACAGCCAGAGTCGGATAAGCACGATCAGAGTTCAAAAAGTCAAACCGACATTTTGGAAGTCAACATTTAAACATATCGAACCCTAATCATGGCAAGACTATCATAACTTGGAGAATGACGGTAAAATATGATCTCATATGGCAAGCACGAAAATATGAACGAGAACGAACACATCAGACAGCCAAATGATTACAGCAATTCAAAGTCAAACCGACATTTCTCACAAAAGTCAACATAACAAGAAATTAATCGTATGCATAGCAACACATGATCAAATGATATGGCAATTAAGCACGGAACTCCCTAAGCATGCTAGAACAGCTCTATAAGTTCAGTTAGTCCTAGTTCACACGAAACAGTCGGCACGCAAAACGAGGCAAACCAAAAAGTCAACCGAAAGTCAACCCCGACAAAATTCAGCAATCTATGTGTCAAAAGATTCGTATTGAAAAGCTCTACAACTTACCTTGAAGTCATGACTGCTAAAAGTGAACGAGTTGAGAGAAATCGGTGAAAAACGTTGAGAACGAGGGTTTCGGAGAACTGGAGCTGCAAAGCTCCGATTCGAATGTTCTAGGGCTCGTTGGGATCGGAAAAGGGAAGGGAAGGGAGCGGCGGCGGTCGGCGACGGCGGCGGCGGTGGTTTGAAAGAGGTGTGGTCGGCGGCGTTTTCAAAACAAGGGGAGGGGGTCTTCGGGTGGTTGAGCGAAAATGAAAGAAGGGTTAAGAGAGGAGAGGCCTAAAATCGGGATTTTTAAATGGGAAGAGTTGGGTGATTTTCACAAAGCTTTCGGCGAAATTGAAAGGAAATTTTCGCCGAAAATTTTAGTTCAGATAAACTGTCGGATTTTTGAAGGCAGTTTCGCCGAAAATAACAGTACGGTTTCGTCAAAAATTTTACTTAAAATGGTTTCGCCGAAAACAGAAAACTTTTTGAACCGAAAATGATGAACAGGGAGATTGAGTTCGAAAATCAAAAATCGATTTCGCCGAAAACAAGGGTGGTTTCGCCGAAAATTTTGAACTGTTCGGGTTTTAAATATTTTCGTAAATCGGCTAACTTCAGAAAATCACAGTTAAATCCACAAAAATCGGAACGACCTCAATCCACTTGCGACTGACTCTATGACACACAGACTCTACACGAAAAATAATAAATCAAACAAACTGACACTTTTGGCTCTCCCGAACCGACTCTAAAATACTAAGGTTGAAACAAAACAAAGACTGACTCCAGCCGTGGGTTGCCTCCCACGAAGCGCTCTTTTATTAACGTCCTTGAGCTGGACGATACCTGGACGGTATTAGGAGACATCCCAACTCAGATTCTCCTTCACGCTCGCGTCGGAGTTCATGAAGTACAGCTTCGGGACTTCTCCGGTAAGCGTGAATCTCTTCCCGTTTGCATGTAGTAGCTTGGTACGTCCGTCGGGAAGAAGATCAACGAACTTGAATGGTCCGAACAGCTCTCTAGAGAGATCATCCTTCTTTAGTGTGACGATGGAAGGAATGAGGACTGTCGGTTTTCTCTTTTTCTTTCTTCTTTGGCTTGTTATCACCAGGATCGGTGATCGTTAGTACTTCCTTAGGAGACGCTTTCGGCTTCTCCTTCCATACTTGTTCCGGTGCCGGTTTCTCGGAATGAAATGGTGGTGCAGCTGGCTCGGTGGAAGATGGTAGAATTTTTGGTCTCCAGACCATTTGGGTCATCGTCTTCTTGTTCTTTCCTCGAGGTCTGCTCGGTGGTTTAGAAGAGGCTTGCAGTTCCTTCTTCTTCTTCTTAAGCGGCTTCTGAACCGAAATTTCTGGCTTCTTCGTAATGACCTGTTTAATATCTGTAGCAACAGCTGATCTAGAGACACTGGGAGAAGCATTAGTAACGGAGTTGACCGGAGTCAACCCCACCGTTTCAACAGCTAGGCAGTGAGATTCTTCATTCCTAGAGTCATATTTCATGCCATCTTTAAAACGGAACATTTTTGTTTCTTTACCGACTCTAAGAGTTAATGATCCGTTGGGAACGTTAATATTCATTCCAGTAGTAGCCATGAAAGGTCGACCTATGAGAATGGTAGCATCATTTGTACTAGTATCCATAATCACATAATCAGCTAAGAACGTGAACGGACCACATTTAGTAACAACGTCTTTAATCTCTCCCTTAGGGGTTTTAAGCGATCTATCAGCAAAGACGAGTTGCATACTAGGCGGTTCAAGTTCCCCTAGGTTTAACTTTTCATATAGACTCACAGGCATAACATTAACCGATGCTCCTAGATCAACTAAGCAACGTTCAATTTCAACATCATTAATGACCAAAGGTAAAGTGAATGAACCAGGATCAGATAACTTAGCTGGATATGGAGAAACAGGTTTCTTAACATGAATGTTAGGGTATCCTTCCTTGTTCCCCTTCATGCCAGTCTCGATCCTTGCATTTGGCAGCAATGCTCTAGGGAAGGGAGGTTTCACGACGTACGGTGCAAGAGGAGGATCCTCCTTAGGCGCCGGTTTCTGTTCCTCTTCTTCCGGAGTTTCAACGATCCTGCGTAAAACAGAATAAGCATCAGCAATTAAGTTCGGGAGTTTTCGAGCAGTTACCATTTTAGCCTGTTCTTTTCTTGGGTTTGGCTCTGTCTGGCTTGGAAGCTGTCCAAATGGTCGACCAGATGCTAGCATGCTCGAGATGTTGTTCACGACTTGCTCAATTCTTTGACTGGATGCGATCTGTTCTTGATTGATGAGAGCTTGAGCCTTGAACTGACTGTCATGATCATCGAGTCTGGTGATGATCAGGTCGAACTTCTTGTCTACCTCATTATCCCTTGTGTTCCCCGTGTAGATCCCTGAGGTTGTCTGGACTGACAGTAGTCGGGGTAGCCCTGTTGACTGTTGGTGAAGCCCTCAGAAATGATGTTCACCTCTTCTACCGAGCAAGCATTGATTTTCTTCAATCGCTCCTGGACTTCTGCTTCAATAAGCTCTTCTATTCTCCAATGTCTCTTAGCTCCTCCGGTCTCCTTGAGCCTTGAGATGTTGTTCCTATAGGCAGCGGTTCTGGAAGAAGGGGAGTATTCCTCTATGAATCCTTGAGCGAGATCCTCCCAGTTGGTGTAGAGACCGGGTGGCCTGCTAATGAACCATCTCTTTGCGGCACCTCGGAGTGAGAATGGGAAGGCTCGAAAGCAGAAGGTATACTTATCGAGGCTCCCACTCTTAAAGGTTTCACAAAAAGCAAGGAAATCCGCCAAGTGAGTGCATGAATTATCATGAGGATTTCCTTCAAACTGTAGACCCCTCGAGATCATTTCCGAGTAGGCGGTCTTGATCTCATAGGCAGGATCGTCTTCATTGCGCGGCACAAAGATGGGAGACCGAACACTAGCAGCCATCGTGGTAGGGAAAGGTGGAGCGGAAGTGATTTACTTCTGAATTTTCTTACCCTGCAAAAGATAAAAATAAACACAATCGGTGTAGAATCAAAGTGGGTGGAAAGATGAAAGATGGAAAGTAGAGGAATAAATTGCCAGTTCTTCTTTCAACAATCAAAAGAAGTCCCCGGCAACGGCGCCAATTTGGTGACCCCACCCGGTCGTTGTTATGCGGGCGGTTCAGCCAAATAAAAACTACTAATGCTAAAAAGCGTATAGCAGATCGTATTCCGAGGGCTTTCTATGATTGGTTACTTCAGAACTAGTAAAATACTCAAAGGTGAACACGTTGTGCGTGGTGTGAGTTCCACGACTTCTACTTCTAAGGAATGCAGAAAAATTAAAAAGGATTAAACTAAAGCAGATTGAGAATTAGGGTTTGAAAACAAGAATGACAGACGAACTTAGACTTTGAATCCCCCTTCGTTCCCCAGAGCATGGGCAATCAACAGATCAGCGGATTTCGATTCTCATTCAATCAATTACTAAGACACCACCATAACTCCTTACCCTTAGGTTTAAGACAGGCGAACGTTCGCTCTATCCGTTCTAACTACCAAGATTAACTAGCCGCCCGGGTACGGTCGCCTCTCGCAACGACTTAATTAATTGGTGTGATTACTAGTGATTAATGAGTTACTCTTGCAGTGAATTAACCCTAACCGGTTCCTACGAAAGGCACACTCCAATTATAAGGTTAATTATTCAATTCGATGTTCTAAAGTAAGGCGAGCGTTCGCTTCTATCCTTAGCTTAACAAGAATCTAATCTAGGTGATCAATCCAGACAAGAAACATGAACAATGAAGAACAAATCAAACATGAAAGAGAAACAGATTGAACTTCGAATCTAATCACCGCCGATCCGTGACCGCTTTAAAACCCTGGGTCACTTAGGGTTCATCTAGTCTAAGCTCTAAAAGGTTTAGCTACTCATGATTATTACAAAAGAAACAAAGACAAGGAAAGAGTTCATCATTCAGAGGAAGAACAGAAAAGAATCTGAAAAACCTAATTTAGACGACTCTGGCAGACTTCGATCTTCGGTAAGTTACACTCCTAGCTCCGGTTCGTCGAGGTGGAAGGGATGGCGTCACGATCTCTATCCGGCTCTTCGAACTCCAACTCTTCGCTCCAGAACTCAGAGAATTCTGATCTCGAAAAGTTGTATTATGATTAATTATGATTCTCCCTGAATGCCTCCTTTCTTCTTTGGGTCGCCGGGTTAAGTATTTATACTTAACCCTAACTGACCCGGATTAGCCTGATATTTTCGCCGAAAACATAGGGATATTTTTGGCGAAAATCCTTGTGTAAATGGCGTGATCTCTCTGCCTTGTATTTTCGGTCCGAAGAGTTAATCGATTTCCCGAAAATATTCTTTGACTCGGCATCAGCTGGTTTGCACTATTATTTTCGCCGAAGACATAAGCTCATTTTCGCCGAAGATGCAAGTGTGAATGGGCAGATTTTCGGTTTGACTTGATCGGCTCCTTGGATCGATTCTGGTTTGATTCCTCGAGGTTCCTACGCCTTAGACACGTCCATGGCTACGTTATTTGACGGCAAAAACCTGTGCTAACACAAAACACTAGAAAACCATCAAATAGACCCGAAACGGGCCAAGGTAACACAAATGGCACGAGATAGGGCAATCGATTGAATATTCGTTATTCTACCCTAAAAACCATGTCTTAAGCAAAGAAATGTCGCTTAAATGAGGCTGATAATCACGTCAAATCGAGTGTCATCAACACCCCACCAAGGTAAAAGGTTACAATCTTCTTGTGCTGGCGCTTCTTGTGCGTATCCAGCTCAAAAGTGGCCCAGAACTCCCGAAGAGCGACCTCAGGGAAATCGTCCGCCATGGTGGTCAGCTCCAGAAGTCCTGCAGCTGCCAGAGAGTCGGTCATGTTCCGGTGCCAGCCTCGTTGTGCTCGTGGAGGGACTCTAGGGAGAGCGGACGCACGTCAGCCACCGGGGTGTTCTAGAATAGCTGGTACCGCTTGAAGTAGTGCATCAGTAGGCGGGCGACGGTATGATGATACCCGGCACGGTCAGGGAATGCTGGTGGAGGACCGTGGATAGCCGGTGTGACGGGAGCTGGAGCTCAGGAGCTGGAGCCAATGTCGAGTCTGGCCTTAGTTTTGCGCTCATTGGTCACATTCCTAATTCATAGCAAGAAAATCAAACCAGATTAGTCAAACTAAAACCCTACCCCACACTTAGTAGAAAAACTCAATTTCACAAAGAAATGAGGAAAATCGAGTGGGGGTAAGCAAAGCAGATTAACCGCTAATCACAATGAATCACAAAGCACGCATAGGAATACCCAGAATGTTATCATCACAATCAGAGTTCAGAAGTCAAACCGAGACTCAAAAAGTCAACATCATAGCACATTGAACCCTAATCATGGCAAATACTTAGCACAAAGCGGAAAATGACGGTATAAATTAGCTCAGAAAATCAACCACATGATACAGACGTGAATGGACAAACATGGCAGCTAATTGAGCACAAACAGTTCAAGGTCAAACCGAAATTTTCACAAAAGTCAACACCACAAAAATTTAATCTTTAAGCATGGCAAATCTCGATCAAATGGTATTACAATTCAGCACAATTCTCCCTAAGCATGCTAGATCAGTCCAGACTAATCAATTCAGCAAAAATTCTCACGAAACAGTCGGCACGCAAATCGAGGTAGACCAAAAAGTCAACCGAAGTCAACCTCGACGAAATTCAGCATTCAACATGTCAAAAGATTCGGAATGAAAAGCTCTACAACTTACCTTGAAGTCATGATGGCTGAAAACGAACGAGGATCGAAAAATTGGTGAAAATCGAAAAAAACTAGGTCTTGGTGGAACTGGAGCTCTAGAGCTCCGATTCTAACGATCTACGGTTTGAAATGACCGGAAGAGAGAGAGGGGCAGCGGCGGCGGTTTTCAAAAAAATAGGGGGCGATTTTCGAAAAAGAGAAGTGAGGGGAGAGAGAGAGTGACCGGGAAAATGAAAAGGAAATAGAGGGAAATTTTTTGGATTTTTTCGAAAGTTTTCACCGAAAAGTTGTAAAGTTTTCGCCGAAAATTTTAGTTAAAAATGTATGCCAATTTTCAAAGCAAGTTTTTGCCAAAAATTTAAGCTTAAAATCGTCTGGAAAACACAGGGGGTTTTGAAAAGAAGTTTTCGCCGAAAATATGAAGGTTTTCGCCGAAAACTTTGCCCTGCATGATTGAAAATATTTTCGCAATTCCGGCAAACTTCGGAAAATCACAACTAATTCGACAAAAATCGGAACAACCTCAAACAACTTGCGATTGAAACGATGACACACAGACTACACACGAAAAAATAAGAAATCATGCAAACTGACACTTTTGGCTCCCCCGAACCAACTCTAAAACACTGAGTTCGGCACAAATGAAAAACTGACTCCAGCTGTGGGTTGCCTCCCACGAAGCGCTCTTGATTAACGTCCTTGAGCTGCACGATACCTGGACGGTATTAGGAGACATCCCAACTCAGGATCTCCTTAATGGTAGCGTCAGAGTTCATGAAATAGAGCTTCGGGGTATCTCCGGCGAGCATGAATTTCTTCCCGTTAGCATGTATGAGTTTAGTACGTCCATCAGGAAGGTGATCGGTAATCTTAAATGGACCAAAAAGTTCTTTTGAGGGGTCATCCTCTACAAGGAAGACGGTGGAAGGAATGAGAACGATCGGCTTCGTCTTCTCTTTAACCTCCGGCTTCATATCACCAGGATCGGTGATCATCGGTGTTTCCTTGGGAGATGCTTTTGGCTTCTCCTTCTTTACTTGCTCCGGTGCCGGTAGCTTGGAAGGAATTAATGGTGCAGCTGGCTCGGAAGAGGGTGGCGGGGCAACTGGTCTCCAGACCATTTGAGTCTTCTTCTTCTGATTCTTCGTCCGTGACCTGCCAGGTTCCTTGCTTCGCGGTGAAGAAGAGGCTTTCAGTTCCTTCTTCTTTGGCGGCTTAGGAGGCGAAGATCCTGGTTCCTGCTTGGTAATCTGCTCAACACCTGCAACAACAATTGATCTAGGAACAGCAGAGACATCAGTAACAGAGTTGACCGGAGTCAACTCCACAGTTTCAACAGCTAGACAGTGAGGTTCTTCATTCCTAGGAGTATATTTCATATCGTCCTTAAGGAGGAAAGTTATTGTTTCCTTACCAACCCTCAAGGTCAAAGAACCACTCGGAACGTTAATTTGCATTTCGGTTATTTCCATGAAGGGTCGACCTATAAGAATAGTAGAATCCTCCTCGCTAGTATCTATGATCACAAAGTCAGCTAAGAAAGTGAAAGGACCACATTTAGTAACAACTTCTTTGACCTCTCCTCTAGGTGTTTTCAACGATCTATCAGCAAAGACAAGTTGTATGCTAGTCGGTTCAAGTTCTCCTATATTCAATTTCTCAAACAAACTCATAGGCATAACATTGACAGACGCGCCTAGATCAACCAAACTACGTTCTATCTCAATATCATTAATGACTAGAGGTAGCGTGAAAGAACCAGGATCGGAACACTTAGCTGGATATGGCGATGAAGGCTTCTTGCTACGGGCGGCGGGATATCCTTCTTTGTTTCCCCACATACCAGTCTCGATCCTTGCGTTCGGTAGCATTGCTCTTGGAAAAGGAGGCTTCTCGTAGTACGGAGCAAGAGGAGAATCATACTCCTTAGGCGCCTCCTTCTTTGCTTCCTTCTTCTCCGGAACTTCATCGGCCCTGCATAAAATAGAAGAAGCATTAGTAGGTGAGTGTGTCAGATCTTGAACAGATACCATCTTAGCTTGCTCCTTTCTCGGATTCGGCTCGGTTTGGCTTGGGAGCTGGCCAAATGGTCGACCAGATGTTAGCATGCTAGAGATCTGGTTCACTGCCTGCTCAATCCTTTGACTGGATGCAATCTGTTCTTGGTTGAGGAGAGCTTGAGCTTTGAACTGACTATCATGATCGTCAAGTCTGGTGATGATCTGATTGAGCTTCTTGTCGAGTTCACTGACATTGTTGTCCTTCTGATGCTGCTGTCCTGTATAGGTATTGTTCAGATATTGATTCTGGCGATTGCCAGGAGCAGTTCCATAGTTACCCTGATTTCGGTGCGGCGGCTGGTAGACACCTCCCGGAGGATGGTTCGGCTTCTGATCCTGAGCTGGACCAGTTGGTCGGCTATTCTGGTTCTGGCCTTGGTTCTGGTTGGTACCGACATTATAGGGAGGTCGATCTTGGTAGTTCCCTTGTTGTCTGTAGTTGTGGTAGCCAACATAACCGTTCTGATTGTTCCTGAAACCTTGAGAAACAAAATTTACCTCTTCAGCAGACCAGACTTCTGTTTTACCAAAATTATGGCATCGGCCTCCGTTATGTGCACAAGCTCCACACCACTCGCAATCAGCAACGTAGACAGAGGCTGCCGGCGGCTTGATGGGTGTAGTAGACTTCTTCAGATGCTTCTCAACTTCTGCCTTAATGGTTGCTTCGAGATCGAGCTTGTTTCTTGATCCTTCAGATTATCGTTCCCAGTTCCTTGACTTGGAAGCACAGTTCGCGAAATGAAGAAGAGCAGCTTCAGGTGTGAGTGTAGTGCAATCCCCTTCAGCTAGGGAATTGACCCATTTGGCAGATTCTTCACGAAGACCTCGAGCAAAGATTTCAGCTAACTGTCTCTGCTTGAAACCGTGGTGAGGACAGTTGAAGAGAAGTTCTTGGAATTCATTCCAAGTATCATATAAGCTCACTCCTTCCTTCTGAGAGAATCTGGCGATGCTGTCCTTGAAGGCTGTTGTTCTGGAAGGAGGGAAGTACTCTTCGATGAAGTCTTGAGCAAGAGTCTCCCAGTTTGTGTAGTAGCCAGGTGGTTTGCCAGTGAGCCACCTCTTAGCTGCGCCTTTCAAAGAGAACGGGAAAGCTCTCAAGCAAAGAGTGTTCTTGTCGAGATTCCCATTCTTGAAAGTGCCACAGAGATCAATGAAATCCTCCAGATGCGTGCACGGATTGTCCAGTGGCCTACCTTCAAATTGTAGATCCCTAGAGATCATATTCAATAAAGGAATCTTGATCTCATAGTCAGGATCTCCTTCGATGCGTGGCACGGCGATAGAAGATCGAACGCTAGTCGCGCTCGAATTGTTGTAGTCAGCTAGACTCTTCGGTGCAACCGGTGGTGGTGGTAGTGGTAGTTCATCACCCATCCTAGGATATGGAGGAGGTGAAAATGATTCGGTGTATGAAGCGGATGAAGATGACGGTGAAGATGGAGATGAGGAACTCTCCTTCAGTTCCTCAATCTTAATTGGAGTGACGGATGGAGGTGGATTGGTTCTGCGTCTCGTTGGAATTTGTGATTGTCTTGGCGGAGCAGAACTGCCTGGTCTCTCTACACTCTCAGCCTTGTTGTTCTTGGCGGTTTGGGAGCGCGTGAGAGGGCGGTGGTGCATAAACCTGTGAACAACCTACAAACAACAAAAACAAACAAAACCAGTGTAAAATCGAAGTGGATGGAAAAATGAAAGATGGAAAGTAGAAGAGTAAAATGATAGTTCTTCTTTCAAACAATTAAAAGAAGGTCCCCGACAACGGCGCCAATTTGATGTACTGCAGAACAGGGTATCAAATACTACCAAGCTGGAAGCTAGGGTAGATCATATTCCACGGGTCTTCTAATAATCGTTTACTCAAATATAAAGGCAAATTAACACGTTGTGCGTGGTGTGAGTTCCATGACTTCTAATTCTAGAAAATGCAAGGAAATTAAAAACTAAAATGAAAGACAGATTGAAAGATTGGGTTGACTTAACAAAGACGACAGACAAGCTTAGACTTTGAATCCCCCTTCGTTCACTAGAGCATAGGCAATCAACAGATCAGCGGATTTCGATTCTTGTTCAATCAATTCTAAGACACCACCATAACTCCTTACCCTTAGGTTTAAGGCTGGCGAACGTTCGCTCTATCCGATCTATCTAGCTACCAAGATTAATCAGTCGCCCGGGTACGGTCGCCTCTTGCAACGACTAAACTAACTGGTGGAATTACTAACGATTTATGAGTTACTCTTGCAGTGGATTAACCCTAACTGGTTCCTATGAAAGGCACACTCCAATGAATAGGTTAATTGTTCAATTTGGTGTTTTAAAGTAAGGCGAGTGTTCGCTTCTATCCTTAGCTTAACAAGAATCTAATCTAGGTGATCAATCCAGACAAGAAACATAAACAACGAAGAACAAATCAAACATGAAAGAGAAACTGATTGAACTTCGCCGCCGATCCGTGACCGCTTTAAAGCTCTGGGTCACTTAGGGTTCATCTAGTCTAAGCTCAACGAGTTTAGCTACTCATGTTCATAACAAAAGAATCAAAGACAAAGACAGAGTTCATCATGAAAAGGAAGAACAGATAGAAACTGTAAAACTTAATTAAGACGACTCCGACGAAGCTTCGCTCTCCGGTAATCTTCAATCCTAGCTTCGAGTCTCCGAGGTGAAGGGATGGCATCACGATCTCTTCCTGGCTCTTCGAACTCTTCAACTCTATTCTCTCAAACTTCTTCGGTCTGGAACTCGTGAAAGTTCTGAATTATGAATGGTATATTGAAGTTGGGCCGTCGGTTAAGTATTTATACTTAACCCTAAAACTGTCGGATTTTGCCTGGAGTTTTCGCCGAAAACTTAAGAAGTTTTCGCCGAAAACTTCTTTGTAAAATGACTGATCTCTCGGCTGCTTCTCCTGTGATTTTCGAACTCAAAGTTTTCGCCGAGAACTTGGGGTTTTCGCCGAAAACTTTCTCTTGTGATGCTCAGCCGATTTCTTCTGGAGTTTTCGCCGAAAACTCTAAGGGTTTTCGCCGAAAACTGTAGTGTAAGTCGGGGCAGGATTTTGGTTCACTTGATTGACTTCTTTGATTGGTTCTGGTGCGATTCTTCGGGGTTCCAATGCCTTAGACACATCATTGGCTACTATATTTGACGACAAAAACCTGTGCTAACATGAAAACACTAGAAAACCATCAAATAGACCCGAAACGGGCCAAAATAACACAAATGGCACGAGATAGAGCAGTTGAGTGAATATTCGCTATTCTACCCTAAAAACCATGTCTTAAGCAAGGAAATGTCGTTTAAATGAGGCTGATAATCACGTCAAATCGAGTGTCATCAACTTCTTTGTAAACTTCCGGTTGACTGTCGACGAGAATTTTCCTTAAGTTTCTGAATATATTCTCGGCGAGATTGTGAAGTTCTCGCCGAGAATGTGGTTGTTGGGCAGGATTCTTCTTTCCTTTGATCTGTTTAAGCTCTCCATTTGATTTCGGGTCATTCCTCGAGCTCCATCGCTTGTCCAATTGCTACTTATTTGACGGCAAGACCTGTGTACTCAATGAGACACTAGAAAACACATCAAATAGACCTGAAACTGGCCAAAGTAACCAAATCGGTAGGAAATAGTGCTAATGAGTGAAAACACACTAAACTACCCCTAAAACCGTGTTACAAGCAATGAAATGTCACTTAATTAGGGCTGATAAACACGATAAATCTAGTGTCATCACCCACCTACTACTAAACCCATCTGACCGAGAATCATTTTCACATACCTCCACTCTACACAGTCGTAGGACTTCAATATATCAATCTTAATTCCCATCTCACCAAAAATTCTGTTTCTTTGAGATCTCATACTATGTAGAGATTTGAAGCGAATTAGAACATTATCCACCATTGACCTCCCGTGTACAAAGTCATGTTTCTCCTCACCAATAATAAGTGGCATAAGCCATTTTATCCGATTAGCAAACACTTTGGCCACAAGACGGTATCGCACATCACATAGAGTGATCGGCCTCAAATCTTTTATAGATGTTAGTTTCTCTATCTTAGGAAATAGAAAAGTGTTGGTTTCATGAACCGACACAGGAATTCTTCCCTCTTCAAGCCATCGTCGACTCTCATTGACTATCGCACTTCACACCTGATCCCAAAATTCTTGGTAAAAAACCTAATTAAGGCCATCCAGACCGAGGGTCTTATCTGGGTTCATCCGGAACATTGCCAAACAAAACTCCTCCTATGTAAATGGGCCATAAATATATTATTTTCCTCCTCGGTGACGATTTTTGTAATGATCCATGCAACCTCATTCAACCAAACATCACCATTGCGGATCATATCACTGAAATACTCCATCGCCAAGACCCATCGCCTCATCACTCTCGCGGATGCCATTTGTCGCGGATAATTATATATATCCGCGACAAACCCCAACAAAACAGCTAATCATTGTCACGGACAATATTCGCGACTAAAAACCGGATTTTCTTGTAGTGGCCACCCACTATCCTATCAGGTCGAGAAGCTTTATAACCGTCTTATGTTTTTTTTTTTCCTTATAGTCATTGTGAGCACGAAAAGATTTCATGTTAAGGTCTTCGTCATGATTCCGGAATTTTTTTGCTCTATGCTTCCAATAGATCTCCACCTGCTCCAACAAAAGAACCATATCAGCTCAACATTGCGGGAATTGGAATTTTGTAGCCTAATTTTAAATTTTATGTACCGTCAGTAGCCAATTGCGTAACTTTGCCAAAACTAGCACAATCTGATTGGCAGCTAGCGCGTAGCCAGCCAGCCAGCGCGTAGCTGGCCAGCCAGCGTACATACCAATTCAACAGCAGTCAATTCATTTGTTATTTGAAATCAAATATGGTAACATTGCAATTTGGTCACTTATTTTTGTCTATTTTACAAATGGATTATTATTATTATTATTAATTTATATAAAATAATAATATATAAGCTATAATTAATTAAAAAAATTATATTAGCCGTCACAATCTCTTGAGTTACGGATCCCGAGGTCACGTTTGTTGGAAGCACAACGATGAAGGAGACAACGACTTCCAATAATAGTTTTAACTTTGAATCAATCAGTGCATAACCAGCGCAACGCATAGCCAGACCAGCGGGACGTGACCTCGAGTCACGTTTGTTTTAACTTTGAATTACGAATCCCAATGTCACGTTTGTCGTTGTTTTAACTTTGAATTGTTGTGCCTCCAACAAACGTGACCTCGGGATCCGTAACTCAAGAGATTGTGACGGCTAATATAATTTTCTTTAATTAATTATAGCTTATATATTATTATTTTATCAAGACCGGCTTATATTATCAAATTAATAATAATAATAATAATAATCCATTTGTAAAATAGACAAAAATAAGTGACCAAATTGCAATGTTACCATATTTGATTTCAAATAACAAATGAATTGACTGCTGTTGAATTGGTATGTCGCGCTGGCTGGCTACGCGCTGGCTGCCAATCAGATTGTGCTAGTTTTGGACATAGTTACGCAATTGACTACTGACGGTACATAAAATTTAAAATTAGGCTACAAAATTTCAATTCCCCAACATTGCCCGTATTCAACAACCCCAGGCCATCTTCTCGTAGTCACAACTCCTCCAGTTTGAGGCTCGTTAATTTAATGTCCCACTGAAACTTAAGTCCAAAATCTCTACCCCACGTGGACATTGCTTCCACACACACCTCCATTCTATATATCATTTACGTGCATGGTACCCGCCTCCTCTTGTGCATGAATGACCACGTCCCTAAAACCCAGCTCTGCCAACCACTGATTCTCAAACCTGAAATTATATCACATGACAACATCGTCTCTTGGATACGTACATAAAAAATGGGGGAATGATCAAATATAGGTGCAACTTGATTTGTTAACGTGGCCTTTGGGAAATTCGTGTGTCGAGCCGAGTTCCCCATCGCCAGATCAAGCCGCTACTCTACCGCATTTACTCCACTCCTCAACCGTCACCACGTGAACATGTACTCCTCAAACAGCGAAGCCCGGTGGGTGACAAAGTGTTTCCTTTGTCTCATATACAAAGTCTATTCCTAACCGTTAGATCATCTAAATCTAATCTAACAGTAAATATTACTAGTATTAAACACTTTTTTTTTACCATTTGATATTCAGCCCACTAACCTAGGGTAACTATCAAACTACCCCACTACCTCTGAAACGTGGCTACCTCCGGTTCTCTCCTTTCGTCGGTCGGACCTTCTATCGTCGCCGGTCTCTTTTGCCTTCATTAGTCGCCGCCGTTCTCCGCTGGCCTTCTCAAGTCGTCGCCGCTCTCCTCTGCCTTCGCAAGTCGTCGCCGCTCTCCTCTGCCTTCGCAAGTCGTCGCCGCTCTCCTCTGCCGTCGGTCGTCGCTGCCGCTCTCCTTTGTCGTCGGAGGTCACCGACGCTCCTCCGATTCTCACCCTCCTTCAGAGCCGAATCTCCAATCGCCACCAGTAATCCCTCAAACTTCCATCGCCAATCGTAAGCCTAGTTCCCGTCTATTTTTTTCCACTGCATATCAATCCATTAAACCTCCTCTATTGCTTTTGGCGATTCAGTCACTGCCAAGTGATTGTATTACTAAAATGGCAGATTAGTTTCATTGCTATTTTTTCTCTGGAACGTGAGAACACTTATTCTATAACTCTAATTGTGTAGCTCTCTTCTTGGTTTGCTGCAATACTTGTATCTGTAGAATACTTGTCTTCCAGCAGTATTAGTATACTTTTGAAGAACAAATGCATGTTTGATTTCTAGTAGTGCAATAATTGTGAATCATGGTAGAATAGGTTCAGGTCTGGTGTTTTCCGATCTTTTCTGCTTCTGGTTTCGGATTCTTGAAAGTTCGTTGAATTAGAGGGTTTGATTGTTATCTGGTTCCGTGAATACTGTGATTGATTTAGTAGTTGAGAGATTGTGTAATACCATTGAGTTGAATTAGTTTTTTAAATGGGGCAAATTTGATTTGATTGAGATGAATTTCATTAAACCTTGAATCATTAGCTTGAACTGTATTTGAATGTAGAAATCGTACTACATTGTTGTTTGAAGTGCTTGTTGCGGTTACCTAGATTGCATTTAGATCTTGTTGTGGTTGTTTGTATGACGGATTTAGTGTTTGTATAGCTCTGTTATTAGTAGAATCAATACTTGTTTTGAGTTATCTGCTTTTTCCGGTTTTATTTGTTCTTGACGACAATACTGGTAGGTGACCAATACTTGTATATTCGTAGTACTAATCTCCTTTTGTTTGCAGACTTGCTTGAATAAGCCTATATTGTTGGTTGAAATAAGCCTATATTGTTGGTTGAAAATTTTGTTTGAATACTTATATATTTGTAGTACTAGTCTCCTTTTGTTTGCAGACTTGATTGGATAAAATTTGTTGTATCATTTATAGTGAAAATAAAGTCCACCAATCAACTAACAAGGGTTCTGGATTGCTTATTCGTCATAGTAGGTTAGCTATAGTTGAATGACTACCCTACTGGCTTAGATTCTTTCTTCTTGTCCGACTCATAAACTCAGTTGTCTGAAACTTACTTTCTGCATGGTACATTGATATGTTTGCTTTCATTTTGATTTTGTTATGAGCACTCTCAAGTTTCCAAGGTCATTCTCTTCACCTGGATTAATTCTTTTGCGTCCCCCACATCCATTGCTTTAACAGATTGTATTTCATTACTTGTTTTGAGGTATCTGCTTTTTCTGTTTTTATTTGTTCTTGTCGACAATACTGGTAGGTGACCAATACTTGTATATTCGTAGTACTAGTCTTCGTTGTTGTAATTGTAGTGTGTATGTTCAAGCGGAGTGTTTGGTAGTAATCATATCATTATGATGTAACCAATCTTGTTCCTGGTCTTTTGTCGGTATGTTTGCAGAAGCGGGATGAGCTTGCTCGATCTCTTTGGTGTCGGAAAGAAGGTAATTTCAGCTTCTGTTATAAACTATGAATGTAACTGAATTTGTATTCTTTAATTTTTTTTTGTAAGAATAGGGTCACAAACTATCTGCCAATGATTCTAACTGAATCCTCGTCGTTTTTATATTACTTGCATGTCACTCTTCGATGTTGAAATCTTGGATTCGATCACTGCCTCAGCCAAGCTTCTCTGACGACGAAGAAACTCGAGAATTTTGTACAACTCTGCTTCTGCTATTGATTTTCAATTTGAGTAAATTGTGTGCTTTGGTAGGATCGGTACTAGTATGTGTATGATACTTGTATATTCATAATACTACTATGTGAATAACTCACATGCGTGTTATGATTTTCCACGACCATGTATCAACTCCCGAATTTTAATTTTTAGTTGGATCTTTCGAAATCTATTAATTACCAGATATGTGATGATGCCTATCCGATTCAACCTATTATCTTTTCATAGGTTGCATATCTACCAGTAAATAAATGGATGCTTGCTCTGCTTCACTGATATTGTTGACAGCAAAGTACAACAGAAGCACTTAAAATAATCAAAGTAGTAAAAAACGAAATTAACATATTCAAATTCCAATCTGAATCCTTAACAAAATGAATTAATGAAAGAAAGTAAGAAATATTTATAGTTTATATGAAAAATAGTCTTAATGAAAGAACATTGAGAGAAAAGAAGGTAAACATATAGTAGCCACACATGATTTCTTGTTGTTCTTGCGTCGGGATTTCATTCTTGTCGGGATCAGATATAACATCAACATCGAAGAAATGATCACTTGGTGAATTATTTAGATCGAAAGGTAATGCGAAAGAAGGTTGGTTGACTTGGGAACTCGAACTAGGTACATCCATTACAAAAAAGTGATAAATAAAAAAATGGAGGTTCAAAAAAAAATAATGGTGGCTGCTGGAAATTTTTCTTGTGTAATCATAAAACAAACAAAGAAGAAGCTGAACGTACTTAAATAGGGAAGAGGGAAGACAATATCATGTTAGCACATTTTAAGGAAGAGATATTGCATAAATATTAAAATAATAACCAAAAGAAATTCAAATCATTTAATGACTAAAACGGCGGTTACATTAAATATATTATTTAATTAATTCAAATATTAATTAGGGAAGATGTGGATTAGATCAAGGGTGGAGATTTAACTTTGTGTAGGTGACAAAGTTTCTCCTTTGTCACCGAAAAAAAATCCCTCAAACAGTATATCCATCAAACCACAATCATTCAAAGCTTCTCGGAACCCTCTGAATAACCATTGTGGGTGTTCCACGTGTCCCTTTTTATCATCCATGTTAAGCATATCATTTTAATAATCTATACAAAGTCATGGTTCTTCCCGAGTAAGTTTCAGAAGAAGGTCTCACAACTCTCATATTCCCTAGCAATCGCGTGTGCCATAGAAAGCTGTGAGCCACTAGTAAATATCATCATCAACAACCTTCAAAGTAATAAAATGTCAAGATAAATTACACACTATCATTGAATGCATTGAATTCCATAAAACACAAAAACATCCACTATGCCTTTGTGCATCGACGACAAAACAACCATCGTAATGTAACTTTACTCTTATTTTCTCTACATGTTGCTTACCAACAAGAGTCTCAATTAAAACGAGTACATCAGGAATGTGAGTCCTAACAAGCTCACACAAAATATTAATCGTTGGGAGCTGGCCCAAGTCTATGATAATTTCATCTTAGCACTAACATTTGGGTTGGCAAGAGCTGCCACCATACAACCCTGCCAATGCCAAGTTTTTTGGTTCCTCGATCCCATATCTTTTATCATTCCATTTCCTCGCATATGAGTTTTCCACTTCCATGCCAACTACGCTTGACTTAGCTGCACTCCCGAGTCATGGCCTCTTCCGCTCCTCTAGTATCACAATCGGGGTCGGGTCAAACACCTCCGCCACACTTTCTGAGTTCATCTTCATTTGTTCTGGAGTCCTTCGACGCTCTTAGATTGGCCAACAGTCTACCATAGCACGGATTCCACCTCTCAACATTGGTTGTCATTATCTCCTTTGAGCGGCTGGTAGTGATTGCCACCATCCCACCTGATTCCTCCTCCACCAACCAACATTCTCCACCCATTGTAGTAACTTTTCTCGGTGGGGCACGAAACGTCTCGTCCCACGCACGAACTATTTCCTCATTCGATAACGAAAACTATATCTCACAATGTCTGTTTATATGCCCCCCATATGGCCACAAATATAACAAAAGTTTGGTAGCTTCTCGTACTGAAACTTGGCCATCATACATGCACCGTTCGGTCTTTTTACCTCTCTCTTTCTTCAGAGGCTCGTAGATCGCCATTAGCACATGTATCCTCATGGAAAGGTCTTCTGAGAGGTGTATGTTGCGTTCATCGTAGGATATGAATATTTCGATATAGTTACCAATTGTACGAGCCACCAACAACGTAAAGAAACCACTAAGGATGTCATGGGTTTGCATCCGTAACGTCATCGTAAAATCGATTTGAGTAGGGAACTCCCCCAGCTTGAGTTCGGGCAAAACCATGAGATTGCTATCAAAAGTCCATGGCCCATTCTCCACTACCGACCGAGTATCTTTGAATACCCTGCCCCAGTTCCAAGATCTTGGACATGCATACCCTACCCCGGTTCCCAGATTGTAGGCTGTAGCCATACAATTCTTCAGAGCATTAAAATTATATTGTTTACCCGTAAGGAGTAACCCTACCAAGCAAAACTCATAAATCCTTTCCAGTTGTGTTTCCTCCTCGTCCGAAAGGATGAAACCACCATCATCTTCGGCCTGCAATCCTAGCACTTCCAACTCCTTCACCACTGTACCTCCCCGTAGCGTCCGACATGATCTTCTAACCGACTTCGCTACCTTAAAAAAATAGAACATGATTCGACTTGAATGATCCGATAAAAGGTGACACTCACGAATCCTAGAAGAAAACCATCATAAGAGGTAGACAGCTCTCTCCTAACGAGAGAAAAAAAAATTGGCCGTTTGGCAGTAGCTAGATGATTTATGGGTGGAATCCATTTTTTTTTTATGAATTGAGGTGGAATTCGGTTCAATTTTTTTTTTTAGGAAAGCGGTGACAAGCGCCTTAATCTTAAATAGAAATCAAACAAGGTTCCGAGGGTCCGGATCCAGCTCCAACCCTTTCCAAGGTTTGGAAGTGTTCCAACCTTTTCTCAACCATTAGATTACTTTTGACCTTTTAATCAATCTAATGGTCCAGATTTGTTAGGGGTATTTAGGACTTTACACTTGCTTTAATTATTATATTTAATTTAAATATTTAAATATTATTTTTTATTTAAATATGTTATGTTTAATATTTAAATATTCGGACTCCATTCTCAACTACAATTACCAGCCAACGTCGTCGGCGACTTTTTCGTGACCGTCGCCAGCGACTTTTCCGGCGACCGTCGCCGACGACTTTTTCGATGACTTTTTCAGTGACTTTTCTGACAACCGACCAACTTCCGGCGAGACTCCGGTGACTTTGCTGACGACCAACCAACTTCCGGTGAGACTCCGGTGACTTTTCCGGCTAAGGCATGTTAACTAGTTAACATTTTTTTTCTTTTTTTTTTTTGCTTAAAAGTAAAAACTTAACACATTTTTTTGCTGTTAACAGTGCTTTTTAACTGATAACTAGCTAACATGGTTTTTAACTAATAACTAGTTAACATCATTTTTTGTTTGATAACTAGTTAACATCATGATTTAGATAACTAGTTAACAAAAAACTTAGTTGAACTAGTTATCAAAATTAGTTAACTAGATAACAGTGTTTTTATAACTAATAACTAGTTAACATGGTTTTTAACTGATAATTAGGTTACAACGTTTTTTCTTTGATAACTTGTTAACATATTTTAACCTGATAACTAGTTAACAAGATTTTTTGTTAACAGGTTATTTTAGCTAGTTAACATCATGATTTAGATAACTAGTTTACTAGATTTTTAGTTGATAACTAGTTATTAAAATTAGTTAACTCGATAAGTTAACTAGTTAACATCATGACTAAGATAACTAGTTAATGTTTTTTAAGATGATAACTAGTTATCCAATCGTGTTAACTAGTTATCAAGTTGTTAACTAGTTATCTAATCAAGTTAATTAGTTAACTAATCGTGTTAACGAGTTCTTTTGTTTTTAATTAGTTAATTTATCGAGTTAACTAGTTAACATCATGATTGGATAACTAGTTAACGAGGGTATTTAGTTGATAACTAGTTATCAAAACTTATTAATTAATTATACGAACTAGTTAACACGATTATTCCATAACCATTTTTTTTTTTATGAATGGATGATATTATATAACCGAAAAATAATTACAGAAATGGATCAATGTAATCCACCAAAACCCCAAAACAGTAGAGACAGTCACCTGCACGAACAAAAACTGCCAGCCGTGACCTCATCAACTACACCCCAAAAAATACAAGGCAGGACAAAAATCCATACCTGTAAAACCCACCAAACTAAACCTCTAAGTCCCAAAAAATCGAACAAAACTTAGCCATGATCAAGATCGGAATACCAAAGAGACACCCATCTGCGAAGATCCGGCTGAGAGATTAAATCTGCCGCCATAAGCCAGCGGCCAACCGACATGACAATCTTTCGAACAACCTGCAAACTAGACTTCTCCATGTCCCTAAAAATCCTATTGTTTCTTTCAAGCCAAATTGACCACACAAACGCATGGAGCAGTCTATCCTTATGAAACTGGAAGCCACTTTGACAGTTCCTAAACTGCCATTCTCGGATGAAACCCTGAACCTCAAACTGGTTGGGCCCCCAAATGGCAATCTTGGAACTGATAGTGGTCCACACCTGAGAAGAGAAAGTACAAGAAAAAAACAAGTGCGACACCGACTCTAGGTCAGCTCTGCACAAAACGCACACATTTGGGCCAATGAACCCCCTCTTTTGTAAATTATCAAAAGTAGAGATATTCCGATGAAAAACCTGCCAGAGAAAACCTGTGACTTTGGTAGGAATATCACCCACCCAGATCGTCTCTGTGGGGAAATCCGACTCACATGGTACCCTATTCAGGATCTTGAAAAGGGAACTAACCGTAAACCTCCCTGAGGATGTGTGTGGCCAACATAAAGTAGGAGGTCCAGAAGAGAAGCTCTCAAACTGCATGCCATCTAGCTCTGCCACCATCCTTCTCCTTTCTGCTTCAGCACCACCTCGCAGGGAAATTGTCAGAGGAATGTTCCACTCTAGCCTGTCAGAAACACTCAAATAATCAAACACAAAAGCACCTCGGTTGACGGCAGCAGCCGCCACCCTAGGGTATCTCTCAGCAAAAACACTCCCCAAAACCCAAGAATCAAACCAAAAGGAAACTCCCCCACCCCCTGGATCAATCACAGCGTAATTCCAAAATTTGGGACTTAACCGAACAATCTCTCTCCAAACAGACCACCCTGCGCTCTGCAAATTCCAACTCGATTTCCAATCCGAAGGCCCTTCACCACATTTGGCATGAATTAGAATCCGCCACCAAGAATTCCTCTCTGAAGCGAAACGCCAAGCCCATTTCCCAAGAAGAGCCTCATTCAAACTCCTAAGATCCACAATACCCAAACCCCCAACATCTCTAGGAGTTTTCATTGTTTCCCATCTAACCAAATGCGGTCTCCTATCCTCCCCACACCCTTCCCACAAGAAATTATTCTGAATCCTTTCCAACTCCTTAATCACCGAAATCGGCGCTTTAAACAGGGAAAGGAAGTAGATAGGTAATTCCGAGAGAACACTCTTCAACAGGGTCACCCTCCCTCCAAATGAAAGAAATTTGGCCTTCCAGGAATCCAAACGGAGCCTAGTCGCCTCAACCACTGGGTCCCAGACCTGCTTAGCACACGCTCTCGCTCCAAGAGGCAATCCTAGATAAGAGGTAGGAAAACTCCCTAGCGAGCACCCTAGAATGGCAGCTAGTCCTTCCCCATCCTCCACCTCTCCAACCGGGTACATGACTGATTTCTGAAGATTTACCTTCAAACCAGTAATTGCCTCAAAACATATGAGAATGGCTAAAACTTGTTGCACCTGTCCTGAATTTGCATCACAAAAGACTACAGCATCATCCGCATAAAGAATGTGGTGCACTTCCCCCAATCTCCTTTCATCGTTCATGTAGAAACCTTCAATCAGGTTATTGTCCTTTGCAACACAGAAAATTCGCGAGAGGACTTCCATCACCACCACAAACAGGAATGGGGATAAGGAGTCCCCCTGTCTCAGCCCTCTAGAGCTCTGGAAGTAACCTTGAGCCTCACCGTTCACTAAAACTGAGAAAGAGGCTGAAGAAATACAAACCCTTATCCACCGAATCCATTAATCTGGAAAATTCATCCATCTCATAGCCTCCAACAAACAATTCCAATTTGTGTGGTCATAAGCCTTCTCAATGTCCAACTTAATAACCAAACCTGCCCTACCACTCCTTCTTCTAGAATCAATAATCTCATTGGCAATCAAAGACGCGTCAAGAATCTGTCTATCGCTAATGAAAGCACACTGAAACTCTGAAACACATGAAGACATCACCTTTCTCAAGCGGCCAGCAAGAGTCTTTGAAAGGATCTTATAAAAAGAGCTCACCAAGCTTATAGGTCTAAGGCTACGAATATCGTCAATTGTGTCTTTCTTAGGGATAAGGCAAAGGAAAGTACTATTTATGGACCTAGGGATGCTCTCCAACCGAACGAAATCCGCCAAAGCCAACATGATATCCTTTTTCATGATACCCCAATGAGCCTTGAAAACTCCCATCACCAACCCATCTGGGCCCGGAGCCTTGTCCCTAGCACACCCCTTTAACACCTCCCAAACCTCTGTCTAGAAAAAGGAGAAATCAAACGCACCCTCCGAATCTGAAACCTCGAGGAAAAGGCCTGAAGGGTAACGAATCATGGTAAAGGCGCTCATAGAACTGTACCACCGCACGAGAGAGGTCTGTGAAATCCTCAAAGATATCCCCATCAATGTGAAGCGAAGAGATGAAATTTCTTCTGCGATTATAGTTAACCATCTTGTGGAAGTAAGAGGTGTTCCTGTCTCCCTTCTTGTACCAAGTATCTCTAGCCTTTTGACGCCAAGAAATTTCCTCTCTTTTCCATAATCTATCCAAATCACACTTAAGAAAGCATCTCTCTAATCTCTCTGTCTCGGTCAGAATTCCAAACTCTTCCAACCTATCAAGACTAGCAACCTTATCCAAAGTTTCCGCCACTAACACTTATGTTCTCTTAAACACCATCTCATTCCACTGCATAAGACCCACTTTAACCCTTTTAAACTTGTTTGCAAGTCGAAACATGTCGTTAGACCCAACACCTGGCGCATCCCAAAGAGAAACCAACACCTCCTCAAAACCCGGGTCTTCTAGCCACATCAGCTCAAACTTCCACGATCTTCTAAAAATCCTCTCATTACAACACTCTAACAACAAAGGGCAATGATCCGAGCAAGTTCTGGTTAGAGCCCTTAGATTACTAGAAGGGAACAACGCATCCCATCCAGTTGAAACTAAGGCCCTATCAATTCTAGAAAGGGAAGCATTCATCTGCAAATTCGAGCAAGTGAAAGACGTCCCCCTCAAAGGCAAATCAATCAAGCCAAACTCATCAATCAAACCATTAAACAACTCCATCTCCACATCCGATCTAAAGTTGCCAGAAATCTCCCCAAATTTCGGACCATATTAAAATCTCCTATCAAACAAAACGGAAAGTTCCACCATAACAAGATCGATAGACCTAATCTCTTGAATAAAGGCCGCTTTTTCTTCTGCGTAAACCGTACCATACACATTGCATAACATCCAAACAACATCATCCTTGATATTCTTAAAAATCATCACCAAACAGAAACGACCTTCCCAACTATTCTCTAACACCACAACACCTTCATCCCATGCTGTTAACAAACCCCCCCGAGTCTGCACAGCATTGCAAGCCTCCCAAGCTACATCCCTCCTACCCAACAATCTATTCACAACAACGTTATCGACACCATCCAACTTTGTTTCCTGAAAACACCATATATTTGCATGCATATCCTTAATCCTATAACGAACCCTAAACTGTTTTGAAACATCACCCAGCCCTCTAACATTCCACGACATAATTTTAGGATTCATAGAACTTAAACAGAATCCACATACCGTGACCTCCTTGCCGAATGAGGAGTCTTGACCTCAGCCATATTCCAGTCTATCCTCTTCAATTCCAGCTCCTTTTTGGTTCTCGGCACCGAAACTGCCCTTCTTGAAAAAACCTCCTTTGAAATTTCTTCTATCTTATCTATAGCCTCCTCCTCTGAATCCCTAAAGCTTAACGTTGATAATTTTGCCAGAGTTGTGGCTTTCGTCGTCACCTGCTCCAAGATCTCGTCTGAGGTTCCTTTCTTAGAGCTTACTTCACCTATTCCCAACTGTGTGACCGGACTCGAACAAGTTAGCCCCTCACCAAAAGAAGGACTCCTCACTTCACCTTCTTCCCTTCCCATGTCCCCCGCCATCTGAAATTCCAAAGAAACAGGAGAAGATCCCAGCTCAGGTTGAGTTCCCACCTCTCCTTGAAAATCTGATATTGGCTCCCAAAGTTGCTGAGAAAAATGAACAAGACTGTCTTCTGTTTGATTTTCTTTGATAGGAAGTCCTGCCTGAAAATAAGCTAGCTCCCAAGGCCTAATTTTTCCAGCAATTGAGCCCATTGTAGCCTGGCCCGAATCCAAACTTAAGGGATCACTTGAAATTAAGAGAGAAGCCCAGTCCTCATCTGTTTTCGGCCCAACTTTAAAAAGCCCATCTAAACAGCACTTACTCGGCCCAGATGCTTGAGAGGAACCCAAACTCCATCTTCTTCCAACCCTAGCCGCCGCCTTCCCTGACCTACCTTCTCCTCCTTCTTCGTTGTAACTCGGCGGCGGCCTGACACCACCAAATCGCCCCGCCTCCACCACTAAATCAGCGGCGGTCGTCCTCTTGCCGTTATCCACAGGAGGGAAGCTCGACGGCTCCTCAAGAACCTTGATGACAAAGGTTGACTCGTGCCACACTGAAGCGATCTCCGACGGTATAGCTTCCCCAAAATTGACCTTCATCCTAACAGCTGAGAAATCGGTGTCCCGACTGTCAATGTAGCCGCCGCATCTCTCGCCTATGGCCCTGAAAGTTTCCATCGATCGAAGGTGGACCGGGATTCCGAAGATCAGAATCCAACGCCATCCGAACTGTAATGCCTCGTTCATCCTACCAGCCGCGGGACTCCACCGCTTGATCGATAGTTCGCAACCCTTAAAGAACCAAGGCTCTCCCTCCGTCAGTCTAACTACCTCCACCTCTGAACCGCACTCCACAATCCATGAACCATCTCCTAGTAATTTCACCTCCCTATCCCGAGAAATCCCCCACCAACGTTTCAACCACCATCTCCAATCCTTCTAGTTTACGTTCATTGGCAGTGGAGATTTGAGTGAAACCACCATCCAATTACACAACATTTTTATCTTGTCCTTTACTCCGGGATCCCGAACCTCGACTCTGCCCGCCGATCCAACTTTCCTTGCCTCCTTGACATACCCCTGCTTAACAGACTTCTCTGGCGTAGCAACCACTTCCGCAAAACTCTTATTTCCGAAACAGCGAGAGGGTACCGACTGCTCCAACTCACTGACCATGCTCTGGAAAGTCTTAAGCAAAGAGCTCCAACCGATCTGTTTCTCATCCGACGGGATATCCACAAAATAACTCTTTCCACTTTTGCAGCGTTCAAGAATCCTAAGAAAGATAACATCTTTATGAGAATAACTTTTCAGGTATAACACTCTCGATCCACTCCTCAAATATACATTTTGAAAGCCCCTCCAGTTCTTCTCTAAAGATAGCTGCAAAGAAGCCTTGAGCCATCTTAGTTGAACCTTGTCGAAGAAAACATAGTGTTCAGACCCCGAACCAGCAACCAAAAGTCGAAAATCAGCATCAGCAAAGCGATCTGACGCAGAGAAATTAATTTCTCGATCCCTAATTCGAAAACTACGCAAAGATTGATCCAGTAACCTAGATCTAAACCCCAACCCAAAACCCCCACCTCTCACTAATCCTAAGCCTCTTCTCTATCTTTCTCTCTCATGTCATGTACTCTTTATTCCTCATTTACCTTATTCACTTGACCACGTTACAAATCAATCACTTAACTTGACCATGTGACAAATCAGTCACTCATCTTCAACCTTTGAAATCAACATCGCTGCTCCAGACGATGTGCTCCGCCGGCCGCTGCTCCAGATGTCGTGCTCCGCCGGCCGCTGCTCCTCTACGCATCTCTTATCCCTCTTCTTCCGTTGATGTACACCAAAGGTCGAATGTGCATCAAATCCCTAATTAGGTTACAGGCAGTGGAACTAGCAAATGAAATCTATCAAATAACTAAGAATCAGCTCCTTTACTTGCTTTAGAAGCCTCTATTTCCCTGTTCATGACAGATCCGAAGATCTCATCCACTAAGCTCGCCGTCATCAATGAGGAGCAGGACGAAGAACTAACAAACCTTTCATGCGAGCTTCACGGCGGCGATTGCCTATCTAATCACCGGTGATTTCCTTCCTCCACACCCTCCTTCAGAGCTGTCAATGGCGTCGCCGAGACCGGAACCAGGAGCTTCTGGACGAGAGACAAAATCGGACCAGAAAAGCAAGAGCAAATCGGCCGTCGGAGGACACAAGGAGCTGTCGGAGATGATGATTGAGCGGATCAGTTGACGATGAGATGGATTGGCCGACGGAGCTCTTCGATCGGAGACGGGAACGACGTGACAACCAAGGCGGAGCTCGGTGGCGGCGATGGGTTGGCCGTCGGCGGGATGGGTTGGTCGTTGGTGAGTGGTGGGAAGCTTCTGGCGGCGGCTGAGATAATAAGATTTGGGAAGGGTGAGGAGTCGGAGAAGAGGGGTTAGGTTTAATTAATTTTTTCAAATGCCAAAATTGTCCTTCGGTATATGTGGGTTGGACCCAGATCCTATGTCAGGTTCCGAAATGCCAAGGCAGTCATATCGTAGAATATGGCCCAAATTACCGGTTCAATATTAAAGAAACGTAAAAAATAAAAAAATCCCGAAATCTTTCTTTCGTCCAAACGAACAGCCACAGAAATTGGAGGCAGCAGCAAGGTCGAGAATAGAGAGGAGATGGGAGACGACAAGGTTAAGAGCGAAGCGATGCAGATCATCGGAATGTTTCAGATTCTTCCCAAACTAGTCGTCTTTGATCTCGATTACACTCTCTGGCCTTTCTACTGGTATCCCCACCACCCTAATCCCTATCTCCCTTTCTTTCTTTCTTCTCTTTTTGTCTCGATTCCTCTATCTCTTCATTGATTCGGATTTCTTGCTCTGCAGATAGTCAAAACTGATATGTTGAATTTTGTCAATCCTTGCAGTGAATGCCGCTCCAAACGGGAAATGCCGTCTCTGTATCCTCATGCCAAAGGCATACTGTATGCTCTCAAGGACAATGGTATTGATTTAGCTATCGCTTCCAGATCACCTACTCCTGATATCGCCACTACTTTCCTTGACAAGCTCAACATCAATTCCATGTTTCCCACCCAGGTCTGCAATTTCTTCTTTTTCTGCTGCAAATTATGATATCTACCATTCATTCTTGTTAAAGAGATTGTATCAGTTGTGTCTAAAAACCAAGCATGGTCATTGAGAACCCTATTTGCTTTCTTCAGTAGGTATCAGATTGGGAATCTCTCCTGCTTTCACAAACCTAGCTAGCTGCGAATTGTAACTTCATTAAGTAACCCATTGGAAAGTAAAGTTGTACCTTGTGTGTGTATAGTTTATTTGATGAGTACATGACTTCTGTTATGCAGGAAATCTTTTCCAGTTGGACACACAAAACAGAGCATTTCCAGAAGATCCATTCAAGGACTGGTGTACCATTCAACTCGATGCTCTTCTTCGATGACGAGGACAGGAATATTAATACGGTAACTGGACACAATTGATGTTACGAAATTATGTTAAGGATTGTGGTGGTGGTGGTGCCTTAGGTTATGGGGTGAATGACAGGTTTCAAAGATGGGAGTGACAAGCATTCTAGTAGGAAATGGTGTGAATCTTGGAGCATTGAGGGAAGGACTCACCAGGTTTTCACAGAATACAAATACCGTAGAGAAGAACAAACAGAGGTGGATGAAGTTTTCTGAAAAGCCAAATTCGTCCAAGAAGAAGAAACAGGATGATGATTGAATATGCATCTGCAACTGAAGAACCACAATTCACCACAATGCACTGACTGATTGAGATTATACTGGCCAGTATTTAGTTTTGCTGTGCCAGTAACTTGGACATTGAGTTATATTTCCTATCTGTATATTAAGTTTGTATCTATAATCAATGGGAGCATGGAATGTTTAATGTAGAAATGCCAGATACTTTGCCCTATAGTTGTTGTGCATATATTTTTCCATGGCAAAAGCAACTACTATCTTCTAAGTAAAATCGTCAGAAATCACTTAGCTCTCATGTTCTTCTCTGTTATTTTTTCTGGGTTCTGTCACTTCTATTCAGCAAATAACATTCATTGATTCATTTTTCATATATGTGACTGCCAGAGTCAGAGTTTACCTAATATTCACAACAGTACCGAACACGAATCCTTAAACGCTACTCATGTGCAGTATCTGTAACAATCCCAGATTAGACAGCCACCCCTCTTACATCTGATCCGGTAGATGCACTTCATTTTTTGCCTTTGAAATAACTTCTTCACCAGCATTGTAGTCAAATTGACCATGAATGGTGGAAATGGAATCCTCGACCACCACACAGTCGTCCTGCAATGAGTTTTCTTCTTCAGAGTCTTCAACAACACAGGTCTTAAGCTCCTGACTTGATGCTGACAAGAATTCAAGTTTACGAGATTTGGTATGATGCTGTCTTTGCTCCGATGCTGAATGGAGATCGTCATCATCATCCACCCCAATCTCTGAAGAGTTGTGGGATCCACATTCATTGGAAAGTTGGTCTGCATGCATGTCTTTCTGTTTCCTAGGTGCTCCTGGCGATGTAAACTCTCCAACTAAAGAGGTATAAATGGGAGATTTACCAGTTTCCCACAAACAATCTTCCGTTTCTGAAAAGCAGTCTTCAGTTGCCAACACACACTCTTCAGTTTCCTGTGTAAAGAGACGAGACAAAAAAATCAGTTAAGGCTCATTTGATTGCAGAGAAGAAAAACAAAAAGATAAGATCAAGATGATGCATAATAAATAAGCAGAGTTCATATATAATATTCTGAAGTTCTGGCATTTATTTGGTTCAAGTTACGTTCGAGTTACCTGGATTGGTGACAAGTTGATTGAATAAGGGATTTGTTTCCACTGATATATTTCATCGAATAATGACCTGGGACTAGTTCCGGGCCCAGATAACTTTTGGAAAGCAATCCCTGTATCTCCAATTCGGTCAAAGGGTGTTCTAGGAGGAGATGTGGCTATGAGTGGATTCCCAATATCAGATCTTAAGGCATCAGCTAATTGCTCCCCTGGAGTCTCCACAGCAGCTTCTTCCTTATGCGCATCACAGTTTTGTGAAGATTGATGCATGTGATTCCCCTTGAAATTATACGAAAGAAGTTCAGATAACAGCTGCTTAATGTGTCCCCGTTTCAAAGATGCCTCATCAGGTGCAAACCAATTTTTGTTTAGCTGCAAGTGTTCACAAAGTTGTACAGTTTGTCATATGTAAAATCATGCATAAATATACATTGTTATATATAACATAAAAATTAAAAATCTATCTGATGATATAGTTGTGAGTTTTGACACGAGCGAGACCGAATTGGAATTTAACAAAATAAATACAAAAACAGCCATCTTCAAAGCAAAAATGTTGATGCGACAACATTTAAGCCAAAAAAAAAAAAGGCAAGTCTTATGTCAGTACCACCTGAGACTAAACTTGAAGGAGAGAGTCTACTAAAGCGATGCAAATGCGGAATAGGAACTTCTAGGACTAAGTCATTCCATGACTAGATTCCAAATGATATAGAGAAAAATACTGTCATCAAGCCTTTTGGCCAGCCAAGACTGTTTGTGATGACATATGCACACACTATATGACATGTGCGTGCACTAATTCACAATCATAAATCGAAAGAGAAGGTTTCACTTACAAAATTCGAGTAATCAGATAGGTTGGAGTTCACAAGAGCTAGCTCCAGAAAGAGTTCCAAATAATGGAGCAAGAACAGGCCACAATCAAACGAATTGCCTTGCTGTGGCAGCTGGTCAGATTGGTGAATCAAAATTATTTCAATATCCAAGTGAAAAAAGGAAACAAAATTACAATATTGATGTACAGATAAAACAACTAGAAGCTCAAACTGCAGTTTTTATTATAAAGTTTTTTTTTTTTACAGGGTTATTATAAAGCTAAGATCATGACAAATAGGTATCATCAACTTTCTCATATATACAGAGGGTTTTGACTTCTCATAATTAAAGTTCGAAACGAAGGGAACAAAGGCGACAAATAATATCGTTTGGTATAGGGGAAATCCAGTTATGTTTTTTGGAAACTCTGTATTCTGAGATATCCTTGTTTGTTTACTGTCTAATGGAGCTGGGGATTTGTATTTCAGATACCCAGAGTTTTTTATTGTCTCTAGAATGTGTATTCTGACAATTTCCACTTTTATCAGAAATTTTGACTTCCCCCAAATAGAGTAATGGGACCTACTATTTTCCCCTCCTATTTTCTTTACCAAATATACATACCAAATAATGTAATTTAACATCCTCCAACTTTTAACAAACACTTTTCCACCATTTTCCTATTTTCATATTTCCCCTAATTCTCAATCCCCTGTACCAAACGACTCCTTAATGTATTCAAGAGTTTCTGTGACATTCTTCTTGACTCGCATACGTAACATCCAAACAAGATAACTTTACAAGGGAACAATTTATGGTGCTGAAACTTCAGCACCAAAATGGTGCTGAAGCCGCTTACGTATAGATTCATTCAAACGTGATGATCCTATATTTGAATGAATCTACACGTAGGCAGCTTCAGCACCATTTTGGTGCTGAAGTTTCAGCACTCTAATATTTCCCCTTTACAAGAACCACAGGGGTATTTCAGTTGCAGAAAAACATGAAAAGTCTCCAACCACAAAATTCTCCTCGAACCAAGAATCTGAAAAGCCAAGGTAAAGATGAGAGTTCAGGAAGTAGGACAATAACCCAATACCTTGAGTTGGATAAACCTTAAATCTGCAAACTTGGAAGAAACATCATCAACCATATCATGATGTCTCACTTTCCACTCCTCCGCCAAGTAACTGCGGTAGAGTAAAAGAAAAAAACCCATCGTGAATCAGTAGTCATCATAAAATTTCATAAAATTTGAACTTCGTATTATATTTTACTAAGGCATACCCTTAAAATGTGTTAATGGGACTTATATACAAGCTTAGTAATGAAATTTATCCAGTAACCTAGCAGCGAACAATGTACCTCCGAAAGATATTTTTGAGACCTCTATGACTTCCCTGAATAGAGTTCATATGCAAGATGCAAGGCATCTTGGCCGACTTCTGGTTACCATCATCTGAATAAGAGTTAGGTAATAAGTTAGCCGATTATGAGAAGGGAAAAGATTTCACAATAAACAATAACATATAGGGAACATGCCTTTCAAAAGAGCAACTTCACCTGGATGACAGATCACAATCAAACTCCAGTGGAGGCTGACTTTACAAAGACAACATTTACATCAACATAGCAATGGATATGTATTAAGCAAAAAAAAAAAAAAACAGCAATGGATATGTATATTCACTGTGTAGAAGCTGAAATATATTTTTCTCACCTATAATTTACCGGAATGAATATGTAGTCCTTCTTAAAAAGATTCACTTTTTTTGTCCATTTATAGACACGTTGAAAAGCATCCTTGCCTTCACAAACACTAGGTAGATGTTTGTCTAAGTCGGCAAGCTTCCGGAAGAAAAAACAATTGAAAAAGTGAAATCGATTCTGATCTTCTTGTTGGATCTTATTATTTATTAAGTACCTGAGTATGAAACAGATGTCACTTTCAAGTAACACAAAGCCCAAAAAACAGAACTACTCTAGTGGGAATAAGGTGAAGATTGAAGAAACAACCAATTATAGAATGTCATAACTGATAGACATCAACTTACTTGACATAGAAGTCAATAATCGTGTCATTGATAAATGTATCCGGTTGCAAAAAATCCAAGTCGCTTGTGCTAATTAGAATAGCATCAGGGTCATCTATTGGGTAAACAACCTGTTTATGATTCCCATCAAGTCCGGGTCTAATCATTCAAGGAAATTCAGGGATTAGATTTATTGGGGAAAAATTCATGAAATTAGTTTCAAATATGGAAAATGAAATCTCTTAACTTATATGAATTGTATCAACAGACTTGCTCTGAGGGAGCAAAACTTAAATGGCGAGCTACATCCTCTAACGCAGAAAAGAGAAAGAAAACCCCAAGTAAATCGCACAACAATTCAAGCCAGTAACATGGAGAAGTACCAAGATGGAAATAAAACTATATTACATATACTATGAACAACTGACAAGTTGACCCTGCTGAAACTTATTATATAATGGCACCTTGACAGCTCTCCATACTAAAAAGGATGAAAATTAGAACGAAACAGAAAAAAAAGATGACTACCTAGAAACAGAAGGTTGTGAGGTGGAGCAGCAGATGCGTTCAACTGATCCACTTTCATCTTCTTCCCTGTTCATACATTTCAACCAAAACCATAGGAGAAGGTGTGAATATCACAATTAATGTAAAAAAGAAAAATGTAAATTTCCAAATCTTTCTTCTTACGACAGGACAGCTGAAAAAAGAATCAACAAAGATGAGTGAAATAAATTATTTAAACAGTTGAAGCCAAGGAATCTATGTGTCAGTTTCGAAACAATAACTTGAATTCATTTTATCAGAATTCGGAGGCATCTGTATGTACAACATATCCCTGATCTCTTTGGATTTGTCTCACTAATCATATCACTATATCAGCCCACATAATTACTCTACATATTTGTTACATGTGACCACACGCTAACACAAAGAAACACAACACTGTGAATCTATAAATATATACACCTCATATATCGAAGCCATTCACCAACATGAGAAATAGCAGGTAAATACGAGTATAGAGCACAAGAGAGCTGGCAAAATACTCACATTGATGCACAACTCCACACATTCGCATATTGAGCATTCAATGATTTAATTGCTACCAGTCCTTCAGACCAATGTGGATCATATGCAGCAAAATTTAATGATTCAGTGCCTGCAAGTATTTTTTAAAACAAATACAATCAAAATTTGAAGTAATGCCTGAGTGCATAAAGTGTGACCACATACTTCTCAATTTCTCCTACAAAAGTATCAAGCATTTCACTGTTTTTCTGTTTAATTAGTGATGCTGCAGTGGGGAAAGTAAATAACATCCTAGGAGTTTGAGAAAAGACTTGAACTATTTTATCATAGCATAAGGTCTCATGCTACAACGGGGAACAACGAATTAAGAGAACTGACAGAGAGCCTCCCCAATGAATAACTTATTGTCACTTCTGAAGTTTTATCACGATTATTCCTTTTTAATAGTAAGGCATCAACCCCTTGAAACAGACAGCTAGCAGCTCAAGAGGACCTACCTCCAGATATAATCAAACCTTGTTCTCTTCGTCCACTAAATATTTCTTTCCCATTTCTTTCTTTTCCATTTACTTATGTTTACTAACATTCGCAATCGCAATTAATATGGTATGCAGGCAACGATGTTCAAAGGAAGAACTTTGAACGACTACATATGATATCTTGGGAACACACACTTTCAACACAAATAGTCACCAAAACATACCAGTACCAACAATGGATAAGAAATAAAATGGCTTAAACCATGAAAATGATGTAAGCAATGGGGTTATAGTTTTTTAATCATCCAAGCACAGTACAAAAGATGGATAAGATCATACAGAGACTAGCACCAACCTGATGTTCCATCTCCATCGCTAGATCTTGTGGAAGTCTTTGATCTAAAATGGAGTTTAACTAAAGCAGACTCAACCTAAACACATTACCACAACATCTCAATTATCCAAAATTAGCAATGTTAAATAAGGAAGAAATTATACACTTAAATGAAAATACTAAAAAAGGAGCTAGTTCAACTTACTCCCTGCCACCATTGTGACTGAAAACTAACAATGTCATTTACAGGCCACTCAGCATTAAGCATCCATGTGGTCCCATCAATATTTGACGACTCAACTCTAACACAGTGACATGAGAAAGTTATCCGAGAGCGTGCACAGTAAACATCTCCATAGCAAACATAATCAGTGAAGATGGCAACTGCTGAATTTGTGCTGTCCTGCAAATCCAATTGGAAAAAGAGGTCAATACACTACAATTTTATGAGCGAACATATGCGCAATTTATTCATTTAGAGACAGTTAATTATGAATGTGAAGTAAGGATCATCCAATTTAACTCTGAAATGGACAAAGAAGGAATGCTAAGCGAACTCTTCCAACTTGAGGGATCATGAGATGAATCCAATAGAAACGATCAGTCAAAATATATTTCTTGGGATTGAGAGGTAAAAATAAGGTCAACTTTTTTCCAATGCCTGGGGAATTTTCAAATCACCTGGAAAATTTGGGTAGCTTCTCACAAAGCAACTGAAACTACAAACGTTCAACTATTGCTTATCAGACACGTATGGAACTCACTATTGAGTACAAGTTTAGGTCGTCAAATCTCTTATCCTTCTTTTTTACCTCAGTATTTACTCATTTCAGTCCATGTCTCTAGAGATTAGAAGGATGCGTAGAAGAAGAGAGTAAATGTATTGGAGATCAAATAAATAAAACAAGCTCTTATTGGACATCTTCTAATATTAGCATGTCAAGGAAGCTAAACACGCCAAACATGCTAAGATCTAAATCCTTGAGAAAGAACAAGCAAGATATATTGCTTACAATTTTGTGTCCAACAGAACGAAGCTTTACTACTTGCTTATCTGAGAAATCTGAAAATACAAAGAGAAAAAACCTTAATTAAATCATGAAAATTGCAGATGAAAATCTGAAGGAAATGTGAAGTATATACCTTCCTTCTCTGAAGAAGTAGATGTAGAAACCACTGACTCCTGCATGTCAATCTGTGGTCATCAGCCAAAGCCATATCAGCTTTGTTTTTCAAGAACAAGTTTAATTCCTTAATAATATTTTTTTTGTTGACAAATGATGTCCTTGTAGTACAAGTAAAATGTAGAAAATCAGTGGATGTATTTTGGTGCCCAATTGGCTAATAATCTCTACCAACAACTATGAATCACCTTAAAAATGAACCTAATCTTAGGGCAAAGACTTTTAAAAAACTTTAGTTACTTGTAGCAAAAGCCACCTCACCTCATTATCTGAATCACTAGACAAAACCAAAGGTTGAGTCTCCTCTGCCACATGATCTTTTTGTGTCACAATTGAAAGTGGCTGCCCCTGAAGATTTCCCAAATCTCTAGCATTATCTATTGCTCCAACACTGATATCCATTGATGGACCATCCCATCCTTCGACTACTGCAGAGGTAAGTGGATGTTAAGATATTTCAACCGAGATAAGGAAATGCATGCTACTGAATAGCTTACCAGCTGAACAAGTTCTGACCGGTTCATCATCAACATCGATAGGTTCAAAGCTGGCTTTCTTTTCTGGAGGTCCCTTATCTTCAACATCGATAGGTTCAAAGCTGGCTTTCTTTTCTGGAGGTCCCTTATCTTCAACATCGATAGGTTCAAAGCTGCCTTTCTTTTCTGGAAGTCCCTTATCTTCAACATCGAGAGGTTCAAAGCTGCCTTTCTTTTCCGGGGGCCCCTTATCATCAACATCAAAAGACTCTTTTCGTCCCACAACTATATTCAAGAATCAAAACCTTCAATACATAAGAGAAAACCAGAAGAATGTTTACAAACAAAAAGGAACACATGGATACCCAATAGAGGAAGCAAGAAAATGAGCAGCCACCACCGCCTCAATGGCAATGCAAAATAGGTTCATTTATCAAGTTATCATCAGTTTAGCAAACAAAAAAATGGCGGTGAAACTTCAAACAATATCTAAGACCATAAACCCTAAAGAAACCCTATTCATAATCAGAGGAGAGCTTACCAGCTCCTCCCTTCCCCCAATTCCCACGCAATTTTCAAAAATCCTATCCAATCAACCACCCCACAGTTTCTTCGGAATTTCAAACCCGTTACAATCCCCAACCACAACACCCACGAAAACCGAAGAAGGCAGATTAAAAAAAGCATAAAAAGAACTTACAGCACTCGAGGAACTTATATTTGCTCACTGGAGAGGCTTCGAGCTTCGGTTGCTTACGGGTACCTAAACGGCGGATGAATGCCTTGGACGCCTTCTCTGGAAACTCATCATCCGTGAAATCGAACACACTCAACTGACCCCTCGGTTTCGCATTAACCATTGGGGAACGATTCATGATAGATGGTTTGAACTTTGAACTTACTTTGCCGCTCTCAGTCAGAGTCTCACTTGGTTTGGTCTTACTTCAAAACAGAGCAACTTTGCGCATTACTACCAACTTTACATAGGAAGCTTTCTTGGCTTAATATCCATTTTGGTCATTCAAGTATGGAGTTGTAACATAGTGATCATTAATTCTATAATTTGTAACCTATTCATCATTAACCTATAGCATTTGTAGCAACTCTTCTTCCAAACTTTTCGTTAAGCGTTGACATCATCAAGCCACCCTAGCATTTTCTTCTACATCATCCCTTGTCATATCACCTAATTCACCTTAGACTCAACCCAACTAACCAGTCCAATCCAACTTAACCCAATCTAAGCCAACCAACCCAAAAACCTACTAACTCACCCTTCTTTTTTCCACTATGCCTGTTGATCTTCCCCACCCGTTCTTACCCAATCTAAAGCTTGTTCGAACGAAGATGGGAGGAGGAGATGAGTTCGAAAATGTGGAGTTTTAGAGCATCTCCAATGATCATAAAGTTTAAAGTTTTATGGTAAAAGCTTCAATTTGATTGGTTAGTATTAAAAATAATAGCATTAAATAATAATAAAAAAAAATACCGATCAAGGTTTTGGTTGATGCCGTAAGCAATTATCCTGTTCACCATCCCTTGTTCAGAATTGAGATGGGATGTTTGAGATCGAAGAACTAGAACCTCAGTGATAGGTACCGCTCTAATAGGACAACCTCCGACTATTTAATTGTTGGCACTGTGATATGAACTGATCCGCAACTGTGGGTTGCGACCCTATACCAACAAGCTAATTAAAGAGACGACGAGTCTAACCTTAGAAACCGGGGTGGATGAGTACTTAGACCCGCTAGCTATAAAGAGCTAGGAACCCTAAGTGTCCAGTCGAAGGTGCCACACCAAGGGATGGATGCCCTAGATTATAAACCAGCCTTAAGCAATGCACACTCGCAAAGACTTGAAGGAACAAGAACAAAAGTTCTTAAATTTCTTTGTATTTAATTCAAGGGGGTCTGAGTTACAATGGAGGCCGGCAGCCTCTATTTATAGGTGGGAGTAGAGAACAGGCTCTCCAATTCCTCCTACAACTCTAACTCCTAAAAAGAGTAAATTACTAATAAGGAAAATAAAAGAGTCATAGTTAAACTACTAAAAAGGAACCTAAACTAATTTTAAAATAGTCTAAGTAGGAAGTTTAGTTCGAACAAGACTCTAAAAATACTAAACTACTAAACTAAGGAAAACGACAAAATAGGCAAAATTCTAGGCCGATGAATAAACCCTAATTCGTGTCTAAGATGGATGGGGTGTGAAAAGTCCTTCCTGAATAAGGAATCCATCTTCTCCGTGTTTCTTACTCCAAAAAGGATTTGGAAACTCTATGGCATGCTTTTCCTAATCAGGAAAGGATTCCTGATCACGGACGGATTGTTGGGCGCCGCCGGGTTCTGGGGCACGGTGCTGGGCGTTGTCGGGTGTCGTGTCTTGGATGACCTCCTGTAATCCTTCTCCAACTCAAACTCAGACTGATGGAGGTTTGTCCTTGAACATTGGGGAATCCTTAGAGCCAAAGGATTCCTGAAAGGCACGGCTGAAAAAATACGTCGTTCCTAGACACCATCATAAGCTCAATAGGGGTAGTACCATCACAAGCATCAACACCATCACCCGAAATAATAGGGGGTTACAATATCTAAAACACGTGTGATTGGAAAAAAATAAGCAATGATGGTAACTAGTTACCTAGAGTAACAATTAATAAATCATATGAATAGTTAAATAATAATTCAGAAAATAAGACCTAACCTATGACTTTCTATTGGTTTCTCTCTAAGAGGAGGACCAGCATGAGCAATGACAGTGGCATCTGAGTTCAGCTGCTCACCAATGCCCAAAAAAATAGTTAAACTAATTAACATTGAAATAACAAAGTTAAACAAAAAAAAAGTAACCACAACAAAAAAGCCCTCTGACCCTTGTCTTCAACAACTACATCACTTGCATCAGCATTTACAGTGTCATTTGATTTCAGCTGCTCACCAATGGCTGAACAAAAATAGAACAGTTAACTAGTTAATAATTCATATATAGAACAATGTTAACAAAAAGAAACCAACACACAAAGAAAGCAGTTACCCATGTCTGCAGGTAAGAAGTTAACAACACAACTTCCAACAGCAATGTTCGACACATTGGTGGGTTCAACATCGGCAGCAACAACAACGTCTGGCACATCAGTGGGTCACCACCAATGTTTGCGACATCAGTAACATCGCATGCCACCTCATCATATGATTTGATCAACTTATTAAGGAAAATATAGATGAATTGCAATATGAAATCATTGTTGTACAATGCATTCACCAAAGTAGCCCTCAATGCAATTGCCTGAACACACAAAAAAAAATGAAAAAACAAAAATCACTAAGTTAACTAATTATAAAAACATAAAAACTATTTACTAGTTATATGCTATGATGTTAACTAGTTAGTTGTTATAGTAGTTAGCTGCTAGAATGTTAACTAGTTAACTTAGGACGTGATGTAATATCAGATGGCGGTAATTCAACTGACGAAAAAGAAACTTCAGTACGCTGCTTTTTTGAAAACCCCTCACCAACGTCTTTAGACCTTGCTCTTTTTTAAACCTTCCCAACAACACCTTTTCACCTGACTTCTTTGGTTTCTTTCAAAATTCAGTAATGAGTGTGTTGTCGTCCAAGCTCTTCTGTGCTTTTCACAACCTTCTTATTCCTCGTTCTACCAATCGGATCATCAACTATCACAATTGTCTCCTTCTGCACAGCCTTCTACCTTTTTATTGCTGGTTTGTCAGTTGTAGTGACAACCTCCTTCCCCTTCTTATTGACAGCTAGGTTGTCATCATCATCTTCCCCATCATCAACAATAACAATCTTTTTCAGCTCAAAATACTTTTCAACATCGTCATTCATATAATCATTTATTGTTTCATTCGTGAAGTATTGCAAAATGGAAGGGGGTCCCCACGACTTGCAAGCTTCTTGAACACAGTAAGGTATGTCACTTGGATTGGATACACATAGTTAACCAAAGTAAAAGGCAAAAATGAAAGGTTACAGGTTAATTGTGAAAATGTTAACAAGATAACAAGTTAACTAGTTAACAATGAATAGTTACAACCAAGAAGTGTGCATCAGCAACAATTTTTGTTGCCCCTGCACGTGGAGATACGCAACTTGAACAATTTCAGCCCAAATTCACACTAGTTGTACTTGGTAAAGTTCAACAACCTGTCCCCCGTCACATAGGATAAGTACCGAATGTCAACCATGTGCGACAAGTTGGGGATATCAAGGAGCCAACAACATAGAGGAAGAACAATGCAAACCAATCACTGTCAGAAACATCTGGTTGGAACAATGCATCCGTAACAGACTTGAGTAAATACCCCCCATGGTGTGCTTCCAACCGAAAATGATCGATGGACTCAAAATAGACTTCTGAAGGTAGGCTGGACAATTCAGGGACATCGAGAGTAATCACTCATTTCCAACTTCTTCTTGGAACCATCAGGCAAAATGATAGAATGGGAAGTGTAGTCGTGGTTTTGAAGCACCCAACACACACATGCAGTGTCAATTTCAGTGATAGGAATTGAAGCAAACGAATGCATGTTGTATGCTACATGCAGATCAACACGGGTCTCGGTAACAACTAGAAAATATTATGAATGCGCCCAAAAGAACTTGCCGGGCGACACTTCTTCATATCTACAACATCTCAATGTAGAAACATGTGTCTGAACAACATATAACCAACGCAAAGAAAGCATGTTAATAATTGTTAGTGGTAACTAGTTAACAAATATAAAATTGAGCAGAACAAAAAGATATGTTAACTAGTTAACACACGTATTTGAACAGATACATAAAAAAATGATAGAGAACTAGTTAACTTCCAAACAAGAACTAGTTAACAAATAGAAATGTTACTTATAAAAAAACTGGTATGAGCATGAAAATAATCTATTGTTAACTAGTTAGTACCCCTAAATAAATACATAAACTAACTCAGAACATAAACCCCCTTATGATAACTAATTGAAAATCAAACACAAAGATAAGAGCTAGGTGCACATAATAAAACTGATGTTAACAAGGAAAAGCATGGTGTTAACTAGTTACCACTCCTATTCATAAAAAAAAAACTAGTTACCACTCCTAAAAAAAACCTAAAACACAGTACACATGGACAAAAAAATTCGTACACGCAAAACCTAAAAACACACAAACTCAACCCTAAAAACGAATACATGTTCCAAAAAATTAAAAAGTCACCACTAGTAAACACGCCCGTCCAAGAAAATAAGATTGAAACCCTAAAGACCGCTTCCCTCACACACATACATACCATTGAAATGAGACACGTAGCAAACAAAACAAGACAATCGAACACACATAAGACACACAGTAAAAGAATTCGTGACAAGAAATTGAAGGAAAATGAGCTACAACACAGAAGCTACAAAGTATAAAGTTGCGAGTTACCTTGAGAAATTAGGTCTAACCATTGTTGATTGTTATTGATAACCTGTTTGGAGGAGAGGTGAAGAAGTCATAGGAAGGAAAAGGGGAGAAATAAGGAAATGAAGAATAAAAATGACAATGGTGGTGTGAGCAGATTGATAGGGACTACAGTAGGGGAGATTAGAACTGAGGGAAGAGCTGAGAGATCGTGGGGTGAGGGGAAAACCGGAGCTGAACGTGGGAAGAAACTGTACAGGCGTGGGAGCTGAAAGGGTGAAGAAAGGATGAAATGTGAAGTGCAAAAAATACCCCTGACTCACCTGAATGAGATCTAGGCCGCGTAATTCAAAATGTTAGATCGGACGGTCCAGAAAAGATTGTACCGCATTCCATACCCAACAAAAGTTTGGACGCCGATTCGGACCCCTAATTTTTCTTTTGCCGAGGCAACTCCCTAGGAGGGGAGACGTATAGATAGCGAGCCAAATTAGGAGATACTAAAAAGGAAAACAAATAAGAGTGGAGAGGGAAGAAAATAAAAAAAAGCATCTCAATTGACGAGTAATCACTATTAGAGATACTCAGAATCAAAACTGAAGATAATAGAAGTTAATTTCATTGATGTGTTTCCTTAAGTCACTCCTAAGATTACTCCCTCTCAATGTGTATATATGTATATTCTGATTACCAATAATGGACAAGCAATTACAATCATTCTCATCTTTATTATGGCATCAGAGCATCAATAGCCTTACTAGCACTTTCTCGATCCAATTTCCCTAGCTTTCAAATCACGTATCATGAGTTCTTCAACTGAGACATCAGCTGCTGATCTCTCCCTCCGAGCAGCCGAGACCAACCTGGTCACCATCAATCCAGCTGCTACTCTTCCTCTGAAACTGACTTCGACGAATTTTCCATCATGGCGATCGCAAGTAGAGACCCTCCTGATGGGTCTAGATCTCTTGGGCTATATAGACGGGACGAATGTTGCACCTCTGCAAACAATCACCAAGGATGCAGCAGTCATTCCAAATCCCGATTATCTGCGATGGTTCCGCCAAGATAAATTGATTCTTCATGCTTTAAGATGCTCAGTCTCTGAATCGATTTACCCCTATGTTATCATTGTTGCGACTGCTCATGATACTTGGTTTATCCTGACTAAGTTGTATGCCAGCAATAGTAAATCTCGAATCATGAATCTCAAAGACAGACTTGCTCGAGAAAAACAAGGAGAACGGGATGTCACAACTTACGTCCATTCATTGAAGCGAATTGCAGCTGAACTAACTCTTGTTCAGGCACCAGTTCCAGAAGATGATCTAGTCATTCATTGTCTTCGAGGTCTTCGGGATGAGTATCACCATTTTTCATCCTCCATCAGAGCTCGTGGAACTGATATGAAGTTAGAAGATCTGCTGGACAGCCTTGTGGAGTTTGAATCAGATCTCAAAGTGGAGCCACCAATGGAATCCCCTACCCCAACTGCCTTCTACACACAAAACAACTCGCAGCAGCGTGGAGGTGGTCATCGTACCGACTATCGTCACCAAAATCAACAACACCGACACAACTTCTCTGATAACGGACAGAGGCATCACACCTTTGACAACAACCGTTTGATGTCTCGGCCTCCTCACTCAACTCAGGACAGCCGACCTCCTCACTCACCTCAGGACAGCCGACCTCCTCACTCACCTCAGGACAGCCGATTTAGGTTTTCAAAACCTACCATCCGCTGCCAATATTGTGAAAAGTTGGGCCACTCAGCCCGGACCTGCAATCAAATAGTTCGCCAAACAAGACCGCAAGCCCACAATACCACTACAGCAAACTCCTTGGGATCAAATGCTGATACTGGGCCTTGGCTGATCGATTCAGCAGCTTCACATCATGTTACAAGTGACTTGGGCAGCCTGTCCATTTACTCCAACTATAATGGACCCGATGAAATACTCGTTGGAGATGGTACAGGTTTGAAAATCACTCACATTGGTTCAACTACCATTAAATCTGGAGTCAATTCACTGAAATTGGATGATCTTTTATGTGTTCCTGTAATTAAGAAGAAATTATTATCGGTGGCCAAATTATGTCGTACTAATCCAATTTCAATTGAATTTTTTGCTGATTTCTTTGTTGTGAAGGATCTAAGCACGGGAGCACCGCTACTGAGGGGCAGGAATAACGGTGATGTCTATGAACTGCCAAAGGATGTGGGCACGATACGATTAGCATTGATCACCACTCGTACTACCTCATTCTCGTGGCACAACCGTCTTGGTCATCCATCCACCAAAACTTTATCGAGTTTATTAAGAACTCAGTCTCTTCCAGTTTCCAATGACTTAAAGTTTTCTTGTGATTCATGTCTTTACAATAAGAGTCATAAACTACCATTCTCCGTATCTAGTTTAACAAGTAGTCGACATTTTGACCTCTTATACTCTGATGTTTGGGGTCCTTCTCCTACACCCTCCATTGATGGATTTTATTATGATGTCATCTTTGTTGACCATTACACTCGTTATACTTGGTTTTATCCTCTTCGTAGAAAATCTGATGTGATGCAGGTCTTTCTTGACTTTCGTCGCATGGTTGAATTTTTTTTTCTCAACCTCCATTAAACAAATCTATACGGATGGAGGGGGAGAATTTGTCAAACTTTGGTCCACTCTCGCAACCCATGGAATTACTCACTTAACCACTCCACCATATACTCCAGAACACAATGGTCTTGCGGAACGCAAACACCGACACCTTGTTGAGACAGGAATCACTCTTTTTCACCAAGCCAAATTACCTCATATTTTTTGGTCCTACGCTTTCTCTACAGCCATATACCTCATCAATCGCCTCCCATCGTCAGCCTTACGTGGTAAAATCCCATTTCAAATGCTATTTAACATTATCCCAAATTATTATAAGTTACGAGCTTTTGGATGTCTTTGTTACCCATGGTTATGACCTTATTCTAATTCAAAACTTGATCCGAGGTCACGCCCATGTATATTTTTAGGGTATTGTCCACAACAAAGTGCCTATAAATGTTTAGATCCTATCACTCAACGTATCTACATTTCTCGTCATGTTGTGTTTGTTGAACATACCTATCCGGGTTATGTCACTAACCATGTTGCAGATACAACCACAATGGATCAGTGGATATCAACCACCACACCATTGGTCAATCTCATACTAGTGCTCACTCCAACAAATCGGCTCCCCGTTATTCCATCACCTTCATCTAGCGAAGCTTCTCTAAACTTTGAGGCCTCACCACAAAGCATTCAGCAACCGGAGCCCATTCTACCACCTCCGCCACAACATCGTATGATTACTCGGTCCAAGAATAACATATTCATGCCCAAACAGCTATTTTTGGCACAGAACACCATGACACCACCACTCGAGCCCAGAACAGTTCATGAGGCATTGAAGTATCCGGAATGGGTTGCGGCCATGCAATCTGAATATCAAGCACTCATGGATAATGGCACTTGGACACTGGTTCCCCGGGAGCATCATCAAAACGTTGTGGGATGTAAATGGATTTTTCGTGTGAAGTACCATGTCGATGGGTCAATTGAAAGATATAAGGCTTGTCTCGTCGTAAAAGGATTTCATCAGCGTCCCGGGCTGACTATCATGATACGTTCAGTCCAGTGGTTAAACCTGTCACAGTCCGCACAGTTTTTACTCTTGCTCTATCACAAGATTGGCCTATTTATCAATATGATGTTCACAATGCATTTCTTTAGGGTCCTCCACACGATGAAGTTTTTATGGCTCAACCGCCTGGCTTACAAGCACATGGAAAATAAACACATATATGCCGCCTCAATCGGGCTATCTATGGACTCAAACAAGCTCCACGGGCATGGTATACAGCTTTGAGCACATTCCTACAAGAACAAGGATTTATTAAGACGAATTCTGATGCTTAATTGTTCATATATCATCGTCAACAAATTAAGCTATATTTCCTCATCTATGTTGATGATTTGTTGCTCACTGGAAATGATGCCACCACTGTTGCAATGTTCCAAGATCAGCTATCAAGACGGTTCTCTCTTAAACATCTAGGACAAGTCAACTACTTTCTTGGCATTGAGGTAATCCCAACTTCCCAAGGATGTATTCTATCCCAACGTAAATACATGCATGATGTGCTCACTAGGTTCCAAATGTTGGATTCCAAACCGGCTGACAACACGTCTTAGCATTCATGATGGCAGTGGACCACTAACGCAACTCAATATCGGCAAACCCTGGGAGCCTTACAATACTTGGTGTACACACGACCGGATATAGCATTCGCAGTCAATAAGCTATCATAGTTCATGAATGCTCCGACCTCAACGCATTGGCAATGCGTCAAAAGGATATTACGATACATTAAGGGCGCGATGCACTATGGACTTACTATTCGGCGACAGAAACTACCAATCCATATAACGGCATTTGCGGACTCGGACTGGGCAGGAAATCCGGATGACCGAACCTCCACATCCGCCTATCTTATATATTTGGGAACAAATTTAATATCATGGCAATCCCAAAAGCAACGCACGGTGGCAAGGTCAAGTACAGAAGCTGAATATCGAGCAATTGCTCATGCCACTGCTGAACTTGAGTGTGTACGAAATCTTCTACACGAGCTTCATCATCCAATATCCACCACACCAATCCTCTATTCAGATAACCTAGGAGCTACTTACTTCAGCACAAATCCAAGGTTTCACTCACGCATGAAACATCTCACCCTAGACTACCACTTCATCCGTCAGCTTGTTCAAATCAAACGCCTCGAGGTTCGTCACATTTCAATCATCCACCAGCTAGCGGATACTCTCACAAAACCATTATCATCAGGCAGATTCCATCTTCTTCGATCCAAGATTGACGTGCTTGACACCATGTCCATCTTGCGGGGGCGTATTAGAGATACTCATAATCAAAACTGAAGATAATAGAAGTTAATTCCATTGATGTGTTTCCTTAAGTCACTCCTAAGATTACTCCCTCTCAATGTGTATATATGTATATTCTGATTACCAATAATGGACAAGCAATTACAATCATTCTCATCTTTATTAATCACAAGACGAAACAACTTAACAAGAATGAATTGCAGCAAAAAGAGTCATATTTGTCAAGGATGAAATTTTAGGTAAGAAACTTAGAGCAAATTTTACTACTATATGAGCTGAGTTATTTTGATTTCTTGGAATTGAAATGTAATTTAACCTTGTGAATTTTGGGATTATTTTTCTAATTTCTTGTATGATTGCACCTGCGAATGGATGTGAAGTTCGATTGTCCATAATTTTTTTGTGGGCAGCTTCATCATCTCCTTCTAGCTGAACTTCAAGGACTCTATTGTGAAAACACCAACAAATAGTCTCTCTTACCGCTAAACATTCAATTGTAAAAGGATCACAAATTCCTTGAAAACTTTTGCCAGCGACGAAATTGATGGACCCAAACGAGTCAAAAACTATAAAGCCAATCGCCCCTCCAATTCCTTTTCTTATAGCTCCATCCATTTTGATTCTCAACCTGAATGGAAGATGTGAGGTATTAACCATATTTTGATGAGAACCAATTGGGCGTTGTGAATTTAACTGAATTCAAGAGCGCTCAATAAATTCCTCATGCTCTCTTAATTGTGCCTGAAATGGTTATGTCAGAATTTCTGGAAACCATTGCTTCTTGTTGAACACAACATCATTTCTGGATTTCCAAAGTCTCCACCAAAACAACACCACCTTAACTTGTATCTTTTGATTTAATTTAAAAATTTTACGCCATGAGTAAACCACACAATCATGTTCAAAAACTTGAATTTGAATTTGAAGACATTGTGCTAACTTGTGAGCAAGTATACATTTCATGAATAAATGTTCTGAAGATTCTTCTTCTACAAGATAGATCGGACATTCATTAACTAGAGTATTTTTTTTAGCAAGGTTTGCTTTTGTTGGCAGAATACTTCTAATTGTTTTCCAAAGAAAAATTGTAAGTTTTGGTTGAACAGGTAATGCCCAAACATTTTTCCAAAATTGTTCATCACACATTGAGGTTGGTCCAAAAACTTTAATAGACTGTGTAAGCCACAGACGGGGCAAATTGCCAAATTAGCTTATCGTCCACATTCTCATAAGGCAAAGGAATTGATATGATCTGATTAACAGACTTTTTATAAAAAATTGAATTAAAAAAATCAATATCCCAACTTCCCCGATAAATTAAATTTACCACCGACCCAGGTAGAACAAAAATCGGAGTAGTCATTGACAATGTTGGTCTTAACTTAGGCAAATTTGCTACCCAAGGGTCAATAAAAGGATTAATATCCAACTTGCCTGATAAGGCCAGGGCGCAATAAATCTCGACCATGAAGAATACTTCTCCATTCCCATGATGGTTTGGATCCCAACGAGGCTTCCATAAATGAATTTTTTGGGAAATATCTTCCTTTAAAAAAACGTGCAAATAATGACTCAGGATCCTCAAGAATTCTCCAAGCGTGTGTTGCGAGCAATGCATTATTAAATGCTTCAAAGTCTTTGAATCCAAGTCCTCCTTTATCTTTTGGAAGACACATTCTTTCCCAATACATCCAGTGTAATTTCTTAACTTCATCAGTTTGTCCCCACCAAAAGTTAGAGAGTAATTGAGTAAGCTTATTAATTATATTTTTATTTAATTTGAAACATCCCATAGTGTAGATTGGCATAGCTGACAGAAAAGATGAAACCAAAACTTCCATCCCAGTAGGACATATATCTTTACCTTTCCAACTATAAATCTTTTTTATGATGATATCTTCCAAAAATTTAAAAGATTCTGTATTTTTTCGTTGAGTTACAAATGCTAAACCAAGATAAATATCTTGAGTATTAGAGATTACTACCCCTAATTTTAGACTCCATTCTTCTTTAGATTCATCTGATGTGCCTGCGTAGAAGGTAACGACAGATTTACCAAAATTAATTTTTTGTCCACTAAAAGTTTGGTAAATTTTTGTTAAAATCTTGAGAAAAATGTATGTATCATGAAAAAACATAAGGGGGTCGTTTGGATGAGGGAATTTCAATTCTCAAAGAATTAGGGAGAATTAAGGGGAATTTAATTCCTCAGAATTCCCTCATACGAAGAATTAAAATTCTTGTTTGGATACAATTTTCAGATTGGAATTTATTATTGGGCTGAATTCAATTGGGAAGCAAAAGACCAAATAGCCTCTTCTTTTATCCCTTTCCTCCTCTACTATCTATCCCATCTACTATTTTGTATGTTCATATCACTTGACTTGTAATGTCAGCAAGATAACGTGAGCTTGTCTATGATGGATTGGTTATTGTTATTCACATTGATTAGTCTCTTACTGGCTCATTTTCATTTGATTCGACATTCATCTTTCAAGTTTTTCTCTTCAAGCAACAAGGCACGCTAGCACGCACCTTTCTCTGTAAATTCTGCAACTTTTAGTATGCTATCATTCCGGCCAATCCAAAAATCAGCAAGTGCATATAGTTAATTGCTCCTTACCAATGTTAGGCCTTATGAATCATACTCAGATGCGTAACAAACCGCAATGATACACGAGCACCTGCAACTTTCAATTTGTTATGTTTCATTTATTTGTGGTTTTGATATGTCAACATGCATTTGAGTCCATTATGGGCGTTGTTTATGGACAACAAGGGATAAAAGAAAATCAATGTCAAGTTCCATCATTTAGTCGACATCTAAATTGCTTAATTATATCAACTCATCTCCAAAATTTCAAGCTCCATCTGTGGACAAGAGGGGATAACATACAGAAAAAGGTATCTGACATAGCACAAACTCACCAAAGGATTTAACTAACAAATATGAAACTAATCAAAAAAGATATTGGGTGTAATAAAAAAGGTATCTGACAGCTATTGGCAACATGTTGGAGTCAATAATCGGCACTCAATATACAACACCAATCTGCTAACAGCACTAAATAAAAAAGAGATGAATCAACAATATTCACAGAAGTATACAGACAAAAACATGAACAATACTGCAAAATTATAAAAAGCAAGTTAAGAACTTTAACCAACACGTGATAATGAAAAGACGAGTAAGTGTTCTATAATACCGAAGACAGAAGAGTTAGCATTGTAAACAAAATAGAAAGGTTTACTGGCTGTTCATCAAACAATAGATTGTGGTTTCATCATACACGGATAACGAAGGGAATGAAAATACAGGAAAGGGTTAACCCTCCGGCCGGTAAGGCTGAGGTCCTAGTCGGACAGAGAGGCTGCCGGTCGGTAAGGGTAAGGTCGTGGTCGGACAGAAGAGAAACTGTTGGTTGCAGGCGTGGAAGAGAAAATAGGGTTTACGGTGGTTAGTTGAAGAGATTAGTAGAGGGGTAGTGATTGTCAATCTGTCGGAGAATTTCAATTCCCTGATTACTAATGAGGCATTTGAAATCTCAGAATTGGAGAATTAGGATTCCATCTGAGAATTCGAAATCGAATTCTCCGGACATATTTTGGGCTACCCAAACAAGGAATGTTTTAAATTCCTTCGGAGCAGAGAATTGAGCCCGAATTCTCTGTCTGAATTCCCTCATCCAAACTAACGGAAATATTGTTTATATTGTAATTAATAGTATAGATTTCATTTTTATGAGATAAATCATGGGATATATTTTCCCATGATTTCAGCTCCTCCTTAATCTCCTCTTTGTAACTAATCTAGTTATAAATATATTATCTCAATACCAAGAAAGGTATATGAGAATTACCTAGACTTTCATGGTATCAGAGCAGGTTCTGATCCAATTTTGATCGACCTCGTCTCTTTTTCTTATTCTCCCTCAGCCCTCTTTCTTCTGTTATGTCAAAATGAACTCTGCCAACTCTTCCTCTACACCAGCCACAACTCTTCCGTCTCTTCCCACCTCACTCTCCATCAAGCTCTCTGCTGAGAATTATTTAGTGTGGAAGTTCTAGTTCGAGCCGCTCCTCACCAGCCACGATTTATATGGACACGTAGACGGGTCCTCATTGCCTCCTGCTGCCCTGAGTACTGATGGTACTGCCAATCCCAATTTCGCTACGTGGCGGAGACGGGATCAGTTTGTTCTCGCGTGGATCGTCAGCTCCGTCACTGAATCCGCACTCCACACTCTCGTTGGTATCTCGACTGCGCGCGAGGCGTGGCAGGCTCTGGCTGCCGCCTACGGTGCGGGCAGCGTCTCTCAGATCCGTGCGCTCAAGACCCAGCTCGGCGCCTTACGCCAAGGCTCCGACTCCGTCGCGGTGTATCTTCACCGATCTAAGTCTATCTTCGACCGTCTACGGTCATTGGGTGCCTCGGTGGAAGAAGGCGATTTTGTTGATAACCTTCTCCATGGGTTGAATCCGTCATACAATGACTTCACCCGGAGTCTTCGTCACTGCCCGACGCCGGCGCCGTACATTGAAGTTCACGGCCTGCTGCTCGCGGAAGAGGCAGACCTAGGGGTTGAGGCGGTTGAAGCAGCTGTTGGGCCGCCCCAAGCCCATTTCACCCGTGGAGCTCAGCAGCGTGCGAAGAGCAGAAGGCCCGGTCCCTACCGACAGCAATCTGTGGGCCGCAGCTATTACGCCGGCCTACCTGGTTTTTCCTCTGGGCTGCCTGCCTCTCGGTCACCTAACCCGTCCAGCCAGGTGGGCTCTTTTGCCTCACCTGCTTCTTTTGGGCCGACACGCGTGATAATAATGTGGCTATAATATTTTCTCGGGATTACGTGGTTATTCAGGACCTGGTGACGCACGAGCAGTTGTTCAAAGGCCGGAGTAAGGACGGTTTATATCTGGTGCCATTGGCCTTGTTTCAAGACGCTCATCGCCCACAGGCTCACTTAGCCTCGTTACCGGTGTGGCATCAGCGACTTGGTCATGCACATTTGGAGAGTGTGAAGACCGTCCTACGTCATAATAATTTATCTTTTTCAAATAAACGTCTTCCTGCAATTTGTCCGGATTGTTGTTTGGGGAAGATGCACAAACTGCCGTTTCCGGTTTCTCGTTTTAAGGCTTCAGGCCCATTGGATTTGATTTGTAGTGATGTTTGGGGTCCATCTCCGGTTACCTCTCTTTCCAATCAGCGATATTATATTCTGTTTTATGACCACTACAGCAAATATTCGTGGATTTACTTTGTGCAATTCAGGTCCGATCTATTAAAAATATTCAAGCAATTTCGTGCGCTGGTGGAGAGTTATTTTGGTCGCCCCATCAAGTCTTTCCGTGCTGACTGGGGAGGTGAATATCAGAAGCTCTCCGCATTCTTGAAGGAACAGGGAATTCTTGAACAAACCTCTTGCCCTCACACACCGGAGTAGAATGGATGTGCGGAGCGCAAGCATCGTCATATAGTGGAAACCGGTCGAACTCTTATCCATCAAGCTAAGCTTCCTCTTCAATATTGGCCTTATGCTTTTCAAACAGCAGTTCATATTATTAATCGATTACCGTCTCCAATTATTGATTATGATACGCCTTACGCTCAGTTATTTGGGGACGCACCTGACTACTCCTCTCTTCGTATATTTGGCTGCCTCTGTTTTCCCTGGCTCAAGCCCAATGCGCCACACAAGCTAGCCCCGAAGTCTGCTCCAAGTGTCTTTCTTGGATATAGCAATCGTCACAAAGGCTATTATTGCTTGGATATGACGACCAAGAAAATTCATATTTCTCGGCATGTTATTTTTGATGAATCGGTTTTTCCATTTCAGGCTTCTACTTCACAGCCTGATCGCCAGCCTGTTTTCATCAGGCCTCAGCTGCTCCCTCCACTATTGCCGACCCCCCAGGCCCAACAGCCGGCCCAAGAACTCATTCCTCATGAAACTCAGGCTTCTATTCCTCCCGCCTTAGTTCCATCCACCGGGCCGCCGCTGTCAGAGTCCATGCCAAGTCCTACACACCCAGGCGACAATGGGCCCGACTTCACATCAACTTCGGCTGGGCCGGACACCTCTACTCCATCAAATCAGGCTCAACTTGTCTTGCACCAGCCTCCACTTGCGTCCGCTCCTCCTCCGGTGTCCACACATCCAATGGCTACTACGCAACGGACCGGGTCGCTCAAACCTAGGGCCTGGTTAGCCCAACAAGAAGAACTGGAGCCCACATGCTTCACCACTGCCAATAAAAATCCATTATGGCGGGCAGCAATGGCAGATGAGTTTCGGGCCCTACTTGACAACGGCACTTGGCAGCTGGTTCCTCGTCCTCTTTCCAACCGCGTGCTTGGGAACAAGTGGGTTTTCCTACTCAAGAAACATCTTGATGGTACGATTGCTTGTTACAAAGCACGCTTAGTCGCCAAGGGCTATCATCAAACTGAAGGTGTGGATTATCTTGAAACCTTCAGTCCTGTCATTAACTCAGCTTGTGTTCGCTTGATCCTCTCCATTGCGGTATCCGAGAAGTGGCCAATCAAGCAACTAGATGTCTCCAATGCCTTTTTGCACGGCAAACTCGAAGAGACCGTCTATATGGACCAACCATCTGGTTTTCAAGATCCCCAACATCCAGATCATGTCTGCCTCCTACGACGCTCTCTCTATGGCCTCAAACAAGCACCACGGGCTTGGTTCTCTTGTTTGCGTGACGCTCTACTGCTATTCGGGTTTCAGGGATCCAAGACTGATCACTCACTCTTCTACTATTGCTCATCTGGTATAACATTATTTGTTCTTGTTTATGTTGATGACATATTGGTCACAGGATCGGATACGACTCATATGGCCCGTCTCATCGAGTTTCTTGCTGCCAAGTTCAAGATCAAAGATCTGGGTCCCCTCAGCTTCTTCCTTGGCATCGAGGTGACATCATCAACGGCTGGCCTACATCTTCGTCAAACAAAGTATATTAATGACCTTCTTCACCGAGCCGGAATGTCAACCTCCAAGCCACTGACAACTCCATCTTCCACGACGACTCTTCCACCTGATGACTCGCCATTTCACAATCCCACATTATACAGACAACTTGTGGGTGGGCTCCAGTACTTATCCATGACACGTCCTGACATGGCCTACGCCACGGCTCGGTTGTCTCAATTCATGCATTCCCCAACCGGACTTCACTGGCAATTACTCAAGCGTGCACTACGTTATTTACGTGGAACGGCTGACCATGGTCTCCTTATTCAACCAACCACGTCTAAATCTCTCCAGGCTATTCAGATGCGGACTGGGGGGTGATTCTGCTGATCGTCGCTCCACAAGTGGCTACGCCACCTATTATGGCCCGAACATTATCTCATGGTCTAGCCGCAAACAACGCACGGTTTCTCGCTCCTCCACCGAAGCTGAGTATCGAGCACTCGCCATAGTTGCCTCTGAAATCACATGGATAGCCTCCGTTCTCAAGGAAATTGGCCGGCCATTGCTCACTTCACCGACTCTGTGGTGTGACAATATCAGTGCCACATATTTATCAGCTAATCCAGTCTTTCACGCTCGTTCCAAGCATCTTGAGATTGACTTTCATTTCGTTCGGGAACGTGTTGCTGACAAGTCCCTTCATGTCGCCTATATCTCCTCCAAAGACCAGATTGCCGACGTACTCACCAAACCATTATCTACCGGCCAATTTGACACACTTCGGTTCAAGCTCAAAGTCAGACCGCCTTTGGCTTGAGGGAGGGTAACAGAAATATTGTTTATATTGTAATTAATAGTATAGATTTCATTTTTATGAGATAAATCATGGGAGATATTTTCCCATGATTTCAGCTCCTCCTTAATCTCCTCTTTGTAACTAATCTAGTTATAAATATATTATCTCAATACCAAGAAAGGTATATGAGAATTACCTAGACTTTCACAAACGACCCCAAGATGTGTAATGATTGGGCTATATCTGTTATCTTCAATTGCTTTTTGGAGAAGGAGCGACAACCCTTCTGAACAAATAGCGAAAAGCAAAGGAGACAGGGGATCTCCTTGTCTCAAACCTCTAGACGGTTTGCAATACTCTTTAACATCTTGACCATTAAGGATAACTGTCATAAAGGATGTTGAAATACATTCTAAGATCCAAGCAATCCATCTTTCTCTAAATCCAAACCTCCTCGTCGTAGTAAAAAGAAAAGACCATTCCACCCTATCATATGCTTTTTACATGTCTAATTTAAGTGCCATAAAACTTGTAATTGCCGATGATCTTCCATTAAGGTAATGCATAACCTCATGTGCTATTAGGATGTTATCTGTGATAAGCCTTCCTTGAATAAAACAATTTTGAGTTGGACTAATAATGAGAGGAAGAACCAATCCCAGTTGTCTTGCCAAAATTTTTGAAATTGCTTTATATAGAACAGTGCATAGCCCAATAGGACGTAATTGCTTTATAGATTCCACCTTCTTAACCTTTGGTAAAAGAGTAATCCAGGTATGATTAATTTTTTTAAGCATTCGTCCTTTTCTAAAAAAATCTGAAATTGCACACGTTACTTGAAAACCCACAATGTCCCAATATTTTCAAAGAACGCACTTGTGAATCCATGATCCTGGAGCCTTGTCGATCCCAATATAAAAAATTGCCTCTTTAATTTTTTGATCTGTTACTAAATCTATAAGTTTTATATTCATTTCATTTGAAACTCCCCCTCCCCCTCACCCCCCCCCCCTTCAGATTGCGAAGGTAGGAAATTATGAATTCTGGAGGGAGGATTAGAAGTTCTAAACAACTCCTTATAGAATGAAACTGCAATCTGTCACATACGAGCCCCTGAAGTCTGTGCATTACCATCCTCGTCCAATAATGATTTAACATCATTTTTCTTACGTTGATGAGCAACTGATTGATGAAAAAAATTTGTGTTCTTATCTCCAATGTCTATCCAATTATTTCTAGATCGCACCTTCCAATACATTGCTTCTTTATGAGCTTTGATTGCTAAATCAACTTCGAGACTAGTAATATACGTTCCCAGTCTTGATCCTCGGAAGACAAAGCTTCATCATTTTTTTTCAATATTCTTAATTTGTTTTCTAAATTAGTCATCCCAGATCTCATGAGGCTAAACAGCTTATGTCTAACCATCTTTAATTTTTCTGTCAACTTAAACATTGGTGATTCTGACACATATTCCACACTGAAGCGACAGTATCCCTTACTTCTTTTAGTTCAAGCCATCTATTATCAAATCTAAACAACCTTCTTGATGGAGATGAAAGTGGTACTTGTAAAAAAATTGGCAAATGATCCGAACCCCGAGCCTTAATATGTGTAACTGAAGATTCTGGCCAAGCATCAATCCAATTGCACGAGGTAAGAAAATGGTCTAACCGACTTTTGATTTTATCCTCTCCGGTTAAGCACTTTTTTGTCCAAGTAAAGGAAGGACCACTAAAATTCATACTGTTTAAACTTAGGTATGAAATAAAGGCGTTAAAATTGACCATTGATCTTGCATTTGTTAGATTACCCCCTTCCCTCTCGGATGGACTTATCAGCGCATTAAAATCGCCAAAAATCGTATAAGGATCATTAAAAGAGAGGAGAATATTTCTAATAGTTTCAAACTCCTCACAACGCTTAGGGATATTAGTCGAAAGGTAAACACCAATCAAAAAACATTTATTATTAATTGAAATTTCCCAACAAACACAAACCGCAAAAGGGAACGAAAAAATAACTGAGCAAACTAAGTCTTCTTGCCAAGGAATAACAACCCCCCCTTTTTCTATCCATTCTAACCAGTTCAAACTTACTAAATCCACCCCCCCCCCAAAAGTTTATCTCTAACAACTTTCTTAGCAACGTGAGTTTCACAAAGAAAAAGAAAATTAGGATTATGATGGTTAACCAGCCTCTTAAGCTCGCGATTTATCAAGGTAAGCCCAAGACCTCGACAATTCCATGCTAAGACACTCATTTATTATTTTGGGGCCACTCCAAGCTGACTTCCACCATCTCGGAAATGGCCACCGCCCAAACTAAATAGGCCATTATTATCTTCAATAAGTTCATTCAGATTGACATCAGAATCTTCACCTTCTAACTCGGCTTTTGAATCCTCTAATGCTGCTTCTGCATAATCATCCAAATAAACAAATGCATCTTTCAGATCATCATTTGCATCTTCCAAATCTGCTTAAGGACCTCGAGCAGATGAGATTAAATATGAAGGAGAGGGAGAACCATCTATAATAGAGATAGGGTTAAACCCCGTCCCTTTACAACCTTGGCCAAAATCATCATTTTCCTTGCCTCGAACTCACGAGCTGTCTTTCCAAGTTCAGCCAACGGAACTTGAGCATAGGGATCTTTTGGAAAATTCGAAAGCTCCCTCACATCTCCCGCATTCCCATCTATACCATGTAAATCACCCAATACCCCGTCAGAATTTGCTGCAAATTCCTTGCCCAAGATCATCGGAGAATGTGAATGCTCGAAGTGATGAAGAGGCATTGACTTAGCCTTGGATCCACTCTCCCTTCCCAAAGCAGGAACATGTTCAGGACGCTTATTGCATTTATATGCATTCGAAGTCCTTGAGATCCCAACTTTATCTCCACCATTACTAGCCTTTTGATTGTGCACATGCCTAGAATTCTCAGTTGGTTCCCTGAAGGGGATCCCTCCATTTTGCCTTATCCTTTGGTTGCATCTTCCCTTTGTCTTTTTCTTCATAGGTAAGTCGTCGTTTAGATGGTGGTTGAGCCTCCATATCTGAACTTCTGTTACCAATCCGATTGTACGTATTACGATTACCGGCACTACCAGAGAGGGCAGTGAGCTTTTAGTAGATGACGTAATTTTGGAGAGATGAACATTCTTTGATGCTGACCGAGCCACAAAAGAACTTTGATGATTACCACCCCACTTTCCAGCACCAATTCTTTTATCCGGATGCTCATGACCTCTAAGAATCGAGGTTGACGAAGCCTTGAGGACTGCTGACGGGAGCTTAGCCTGGTTCTTTTTAGCCCATTTTTTCTCTTCCGATTTCTTCAACAGAAAGACATCATCAGTCTCCTCCCACTTTCTTCAACGCATATCCAGTCATTCCTTGCTTCTAGGTCCAGAGTCAAGTGTGGATGCGGACATCTCTTCAGCACATGACCAATTAATCAGCATCTGAAACAGATTGCTTGAACCTTCTCATATTGAAAGTAGACCCAGAATTCTCTACTTCCATCCATAATAGCTTTCTCCCTGCCAAGTATTGGAGCCAAGATATCCAGAGTCACAAAACCTTTCAGACATAAACCTTCCACCTTTGCACTGAAAAGCTTAACATCCCTAACGTAACCAAGTGGTTGTAGCATGATTATACCAAAAGATATCGTTCTACAATCAATTGGAATACTAGCAATCTTAATAGTGATTTCCATGAACTGCATATCCTCAAAGACATCACGGGATGGAGCCACAAAATTCCTCATATTCATAATAGAAATGCCATATGACCAAGGTTGATGCGTAAAAACCCATTCTTTCTTCTTAACAGTAGGAAATTGAAATACATACAACCCCAACCCAACATCAAAAATTATGAGTGTACTTTGGCACTTTCATAAGTTATCCAAAGCTTCCTGAACAAAAGCAAGAGGCCTCAGTTGCTCCTAGAAAATCCGAACCAGTAAGAAGTACTCCGTCATGTCATCATCATCAGCAATATCCTCCTTACAAAAGCGAATAGGACCACTCCCAACTGGGTTCAACTTACCACCTGAAATGTTATGAAAGTAGAGAAATACTTTGAGAACAAAAGAACGTATAGAAGAGGATTTTTTTCAAGAAAATGTCTTGTGAACATTTGCTAATTGAATTGAAATAAATACTCCACCAAAGTTGCCTCGTGGATGGTAAGGAATCTTATTAAATGAATTACTTATTATAATTTGTAGAATTTGGAAATTCATAATTAAAAAATATACCAAATAATCAACCAAATCTCAATCAAAAGTCAAGAAGAGAAAGGGGCACTCCTTAAAAGGGGGTGACCACTCTTGGGCAAAAAAGGAAACCATTATCAATCCCCACAAATCCAATTCTGAATAGCAATTAAAAGAGAACCAATCACTGCCCAAATGGCGAAATTGGAAGACATAATCTCAAATCAGCGTTGTAACTACCATGATAAGGATCCAAATTGGGGAGATAAATCAGCGATTCCTTAAATCAATAGAAGATGTCGAATTCAACACAAATAAGGTAGGCAAGAGTACCCCAAAAAGAAAAAAATTTCTCCAATTGATTTCTACATCAAAGATAGTTCTAATAGAGGTAACCAATGAATCCAAGAATATCGAATCTCATATCACATAACCCAAAAATTGAAACAACTTGGAACAACGATTTCTAGTTTCATGAATAAGGTGAAACTCAGAAGCAAGAACCGAAATACCAGTACAGAGACTAAAAATGTACAGAGACTCTGGATTCCGGACAGTGAGAATTATACTTATTTTAGAAGAAGAAATCCGATAACTCATCAAGATCGAGAGAAAGCCAAACCTTACCTTCAAGTCAGGGCTCTCTACAGAAAAAACTCAATAGCAATCCACCATTTCATCACTGCAAAATCCAACAATGAATCTGGGTAAGCCATTCATAGTTAAAACAGAACACAACTTCAATTAATCACAAATGCATCAATTAATCACAACTCCAATTAATCACAAATGCATCCTCCAATCACATTTAGTCGACAAAACAACCCAGTTTTTTGGTTGTAATCGAAAAACAAAGTTCAAAACAATTGAACAACCCCATGAAATTGAACAGTCCAATTCACGATGGCAGTAAGCTTGATTAGATCAAATTTTGAGCGGAACATGTCCGGTACCACAACGGAACTTGTCCGAGAATTGAAATCAGAACTTGTCGAGTTAATCTTGGCAAAAGCCACAAATATGAAATGATGAGGAGGTTCCTTAGAGAGGATCCCCCATCTCAAATTGAGACCCCAAAACTCTTTAATCAAAGCACAAGAGCCGATCAATGAGCAAAAAACGTTTACCGCACCTTTGAAATCAGAACCTTCTTGACAAAGAATCTTGTCGACTTGAATTTTCAGATTGAATCCCTGGAGGCGGTACAAGACTGAGAGGAAAGAGAGGATGCAGTCGTCTGTGGGAGCAAGTGTTAGCACAAAAGAGGTTTCACGGCGGAGAGTGCGATGCGAACAAAGACCTGCATGCGGCGAGATCCGATCAGTGTTGGGACGTGGAGACCAGCAATCGACGGAGATCAGCAAAAGGCGATGAACAACTAGAGATTTTGGTTAGCAAACCGCGATTAACGCAAGCCGAGCGGGGACAAAAAGATGACGACGATCGGAATGAGATGGGCGATTGGGACCCCTAATCTTCACAAATTTCCATATCATCACTCAATTTTTAAATTAAAATTCAATTATTTTTCTTTATTTTCATTAAATGTCTCAAAATTAAAACACCTATGAATGAAATTATAAGTACTTATATTCACCTATAATATCTTAACATAAACTAATATGTGAAAAAATAATTATAATTATAATATTTTATAAAAAATTATTACATTTTTTTCTAAACTAGAAATTTTATTAAAACATTTTATTAATCACTTCGACAAAAAAAAAATTATTTTATTATAGATATAAACTTATATTTATAAATTATAGACATGAAAATAATAAACATGATATTTTATAAATTTTGAAAAGTTAAATATAAATAATGATTCAATAAAATGTAATCAACTATGGTTAAATGACGATAATATGAATAACCATATGTTGTCTGATGGTAACCTGTAATACTTGGGGAAACAAGCGTAGTATCAATTTGGTCGTGGTTTCCAACCTATGATTTTGATGACATCTGTATTGATCGCCTAAAGCGATCGATGGTGTCTGACTAATGAAAAAGAATGTGACTGGAAAAATGTTGAAAATTATGGCAATGGCGACGAGAAGCTAGACAAAAGATTTTGAATATGGATATATGATTCTCATCCGGCAGTGATTTATGGATTCGCGACACAGATATGGATTTGTATTTAAATAGGTACAAATTTCTTTCCGATTAAATTTAATAAGTATATATATACTTTTGAAATGAAACATATTTGTACCATTCCTCACGCCTAAATCTAATAGCTTCCAAAAAATAAAAATATTATATGAGTGTCATTGTTAAATAAAATTCCCGACCAACAGCTCGGGTTTCAAACTAGTTAGTATGATTATAGAAAAGTACGAATATATATTGAACTATCAATTTCACGAGCAATAAAATAAAAAAAAAATTATATATATAATTTCAAAGATACCAGGAGGCATTGACTAAACAGCGACTTGTATTTATTTTTTGTTTTTGTGGATTCAATTCAACGACCTGTTGTATCCTAAAGTAATTGATAATGAAAATTGAAAAGTAGAAAAAGAAAAGGAGAAACAGAAGACTGATTCTCTTCTCGTACTAACTAAAGAAGACTCTTGATCTTGAAAACCCAATCCATTGCATTTGCCGCCGAGCAGCTCCTCTCCAATGTTTCCTCTTTCCAAATCTCATCCATGGCTACTCCATCACCAATCCATTCCTCCTCCTCATCACAATGACCACCCTCCTCTTGACCTGTCCATCGCCGTCCTCATCCTTAAATTTCAACTTCACAGCCTTCACCGGCGACGACACCAACATCACCTACGAGGAAGCTTTCCCAGCAGACAACGCAATTCAGCTCACCCGAAACCTCCTGGGCTCAACCCTCAACTCCAGCATCGGCCGCGCCACTTACAGTTCCCCTTTACCCCTCTGGGACCCCATCTCCCGTAACTTAACCGACTTCCAAACCCATTTCATCTTCTCCATCTTCTCCCAGTACAAAGACGGCTACGGCGACGGCTTTGCCTTCTTCCTAGCTCCCTTCGACTCCAAGCTCTCTAACGCCAGCATAGGCGGCACTCTCGGACTCACTGACGGCGCTCACGGCCTCAACACAACCACCAACCGCTTTGTCGCTGTGGAATTCGACATCTTCAGCAACGATTTCGACCCTCTGCCTCTCGGAAGACACCTCGGGATCGACATCAATTCGTTGAGATCGGTGAGGACTATCCCCTGGGCAGCTGACGTCATGGGTGGGAGGAGAAGCGAAGCTTGGATTTCTTACGATTCCTCTACCAGAAATTTGAGCGTGGCGGTTTCTGGGTTCGTTAGGGATGTTGGGATTGTCCAGACTCTCAGCTACATAATCGATTTCAGGGAGTACTTACCGGAGCAGGTCAGGTTCGGATTCTCCGGTTCAACCGGTGACCAGGTCGCGATTCACCGAATTCATTCTTGGGATTTCTCTTCAACCTTGGAAGCGGTGGCCTCCAATCGGACCGGCGAAGGCATAATTGGGAACAGGGGAAGGAAAGGAAACAGAGTGGCTCTGTTTTCTGGGTTGTTTGGTGGAATTTTTGGTGCGTTGTTACTGTTGATCTGTCTGGGATTTGTTGTTAAGAAAAGGATAGGCAAAAATGGGGATGATGGGTTTGAGATGGATGAAGAGTTTGAGAAAGGGGCTGGGCCGAGCAAGTTCAGCTTCAAAGAACTGGCAAGAGCTTCAAACAACTTCAATGAAAGGGATAACAAGCTTGGAGAAGGAGGATTTGGCAAGGTCTACAAGGGATATCTCAAGGACAAGGAAAATGGTGGAAAATTATTCATTGCTGTGAAGAGGGTATCCAGGAAATCAGGCCAAGGGATGAAGGAATTCGCAGCTGAGGTGAAGATCATCAGCAGATTACGACACAGGAATCTAGTTCAACTCATTGGATGGTGTAACGAGAAAAAGGAGCTCCTCCTAGTATACGAATTCCTCCCAAATGGAAGCCTTGATTTGCACCTCTTCCAACAGAAAGAAAAGAGCTGGTTGTTGAATTGGGAAATCAGGTACAAGATTGCCAAAGGGTTGGCATCAGGACTGCTCTACTTGCACGAGGAGTGGGAGCAGTGCGTGGTTCACAGAGACATTAAGTCAAGCAACGTTATGCTGGATTCAAACTTCAATGCTAAGCTTGGAGATTTTGGTTTGGCTAGGCTGGTAGATCATGACAAGGGTTCTCAAACTACACTTCTAGCTGGAACAATGGGTTATCTCGCACCAGAATGTGCGATAACGGGGAAGGCAAGCAGAGAGTCTGATGTTTTCAGCTTCGGAGTTGTGCTTCTAGAAATCGCTACGGCGAGAAGGCCTGCTGTTAAATTGAAGCAACAAGAGGTGAAAGAGGAGGCTGTCGTTGTGCATTTGGTTGAGTGGGTATGGGGCCTGTATGGAGAAGGAAGGCTGATGATGGAAGCTCCTGATCAGAAACTGGATAGGGAATATGAAGGAGAAGAAATGGAGAGGTTGTTGATGGTCGGGTTGTGGTGTGCACATCCAGATTCGAGTTCGAGACCTTCGGTTAGGCAAGCTCTACAATTGCTCAACTTTGAGGCTCCGTTGCCGGTACTTCCATTGAATATGCCTGTGGCCACTTACGGAGGCGCCCAGATGAGCGAGGTGTCATTGGCATTTTCACCGTCGACAACAATGGCGGATGTTGACTTGCAGAGACGTCAGTTTTCCTGTGAGTTTAACGCGTCGGATGGGGTAGCTCCTTCACCACTTGGAAAGTCTAGTAATGCAGTCACTTTCTAATTGAATTTCCTCAAAGTCCAAACTGCGGGCTACATTCATGTCATATGAAATTTCCACGATAGTGTTGAATGCAGATTGGTCATGTCTATCAGTGGAATCAACATTTTTCCAAGGCACTTATTAATACAGTTCAAAGTCTGTCACATAATTATTAGAAATTACATTTATGTCATGTACTTTATCAACCTGCTAACATACTTTAGAAATTTTTAAAAATTTATCTTAAATCAAGATTGAATCTAGAATCGAGCTCGAGCTCGGCTTACTTAGAGAAAATTACGAGATCGAGTTTGTGGGGAGTTATGAGAAAATTACGAGCACGAGTTCGAGCTTGATTCAATCTTGATTTAAAATCAATTTAAGCTTTAGAGTATGTATATCTCGAATCGAGCCGAGTCACGAACGTAATTTCTCTAATCTAAACGTCGAGCGACCCTATTCGTTAACAACCTTAATTTTTACTAATCCTACTACTAGACACAAATCAGTAAAATAGCAATAATAATATGGTGATATTTTCTAGCTAGTAGGATTATTGATAAGAATTTGATTTACCGCTTCAGGGTATAGAGTTATGCAATTTTTTAGATGTACTTTTAAAGATTTGGATTGGTCGAACAAAAGGTTAAAAGTTTAAATATTTTAGATCAAACATGATGGTCTAATAGAATGATACGTCCACAATAAAAAATTGAAATCAAATAATTTTTAACCAATTCGACGAACGCTCCGGTACCCATGGGATACCGATATTCAAACACTAATTTTTTCCATATTTGTGTTGGAACTTTAGAGTTCGAGGGTTTTAGTTTAACATTCAGGGGTTAAAGATATAATGTTAGGAGTTCATGATTTTTTAATTTGGACTTATGATCAAAGTTAGAGTTTGACGTATGATTTAGGATTTGCGTTTATGATGCAGTATTTGAGAATTAGTATTCAGTGTTTAGGGTTAGTATTATTCATTAGTCCTCATTGCAATGAGTTTATGACTCATTATTTGAATTTTAAGTTTTTAAAACTCTGAAATTTTTAGTGCTAGGGTACCCACCCCGTGGGTACCAGAGCGTTAACCAATTTTCCTCAAATTTGACCTAACATAATATTGAGAATTCTCTAATATATATTAAAGATTTAAATATGGAAAATAACATTTTCCCCCTCTTTTGCCAACTTAACAATTAGCCTCCCTATCCTATAAATTGTTGTTTTTACCCCTCCTATTTCGATCACTTTGTCGTTTAGGTCCTTTGGTTCAAACTGTCATTTTCTTAACGTTAATTTATGTGCATTTGGTACACCATGTTAGCTCCAATATTCATGTATTAGCTTACTAAGCATTTTCTAAGTGAGAATATAAATATATATAATTAAATAGGATAAAATCAACGAACAAAAGGTGTGATTTTAAAACCTTCATATTTACCCTTCATGATACCTCGCCAGTTTACCTCCCTAGACAACTCTTCATCTCCTACCTCCGATAAATCTCTCCATTGAGTGCAGATGTGTCCAGATTTTAACGTTATGGAGATAAAAATTGGAACGATAAAACCCAAATGATAAAATGATCGAAGTAAGAGAAATTAAAAAGAACAATTTATAATATAGGGGATTTCTGTTAAGTTGGCAAAATCAAGGAGGCCAAAGTGATATTTTCCGTTTAGGAAAATAGCCCCCTCTACTTTGATTGTGGCCTCTCCTCCAATCAATGGTTGTCCTTCCTAAAATTAATTAATTAATAAGTATTTTATCCAATCACATATTTTATTTTCTATCAATTAGTTCATAATAATAATAATAATAATAATAATAATAATAATAAAAGTTACCACATTCACCTAAAGAAAGGCCTAAAAGTTTTTTTCATATAAGCACCCTTTCAATGTTTTAGAAAGGAACTTCATAAGTAAATAATTTATTTTATATTGTAAACATGTTAATCTAGATATAGAAAATTCATGTTCATTAACTTCTTTCTATTTGAACTATATATAACTTACCACGTAAGACCTACGGGCATTGAAATCGCCATGTAAGACCTAAGGGCATTGGAAAATCACCATGTAAGACCTAAGGGCATTGGAAAAATCGCCATGTAAGACCTACGGGCATTGAATCGCCATGTAAGACCTACGGGCATTGAAATCACCATGTAAGACCTAAGGGCATTGAAAAATCACCATGTAAGACCTAAGGGCATCGAATCGCCATGTAAGACCTACGGGCATTGAATCGCCATGTAAGACCTACGGGCATTGAAATCACCATGTAAGACCTACGGGCATTGAAAGCGACATGTAAGACCTACGGGCATTGAATCGCCATGTAAGACCTACGAGCATTGAGTCAATTAAGACCTACGAGAAAGTCAACCTGAGAAGTAAGATCCTAATTTGCTTCTGAGTCGCACTTGGGGGCAATTGGTGAGTCCATTAAGACCACGACATTAAAAGCCAGTCGCCTAGACAAGCAAGACAACAGGCTTGGGGGCAATTGATGGGCCCTAAGCGCATTAGATAAATCCACTGAAGAACCGTCGACTTGGAAAGCTCGTTGCCTCGACAAGCAAGACAACAAGCTTGGGGGCAATTGATGGGTCATAACCATTTGGGCCCAAACTACAAATGAACTAAATAAGGCCCAACCACCAAACTCCTAAGGCCCAAATTAAGGCCTACTAAGGTGGGCTCTAGGATCTAATCTCAACCGTCGATTAGATCCAACGGTGGCTGTTTTCCTCCTAAGGCACTATAAATACTAAGCTCCCTCCAACATAAGAGGGGGCTCTCCCTTCTTTCTACTTTCCCTCTCTACAAGAAACAAGGCTTCCAAACCAAGGCGACCAAGCCAAGGCAGTCAAGAAGCAAGACTTCCAAACCAAGGCTACCAAGTCAAGGCGACCCAGCCAAGGCAATCAGACCTAGGCAATCGGAAGCCAAGCAATCAGAAGCTAGGCAATCAGATCAAGGCAATTATATCCAGGCTATTGGGCAACATAACAACGAGCCTCTCAGCGGCCATCGCTGAGGTTTGTCCTACTCCTTGTCCCATTTCCTTCGCTTTATATACCTTAGAAATACTCGAACTACGGTCACTCATACACATCTACCCGACACCAACCGAGATCTTCTCGAGGTTGTTCGGCTTCGCAGGTTGTCAATCGGAGCCCGTGGTCAAAGCCTATACAAATACTATTGTACCCCCATCGAATGGGTCGGAACAATTGGCGCGCCAGATAGGGGCACGACTAGTGAGGCATCCGATTGATCGCCTAGCAACTCAAAAAGCGGAGTTTGGCCATTTTTGCTAAGCGACTTACATGGGCTCACAACTAGCCCACGTACACTTCCAAGGAATTAAACTGGGTCGCCAACATCAGACGTCTTTTTCCACGCCAAACAGCAGCGTGGGCTGAATCCGAAGCGGTCAGCCTAGTGCTTGCCATCATCACATGAAATTTGAAGAAGAAATATATTTTAACAAGACAATGGAAAAGGACATGAAGACAACCCCATCTGGCTAAATTCAAAAATCATATGACCAAGTATCGTTTTCCTTCCTACCTAAGGGAAGCTGTTTGCAAAATAGGAAGATAGTTTGTGTTATACAGACTAGAAGATTGATTTAAAGTTATTCAGAGGCAATGGTGTGAGAAATTGCCATTACCCAAGTTTGCTCATCATCACAGCTAGGCGGGTGTTATCACTTCACAGAGAGCATCCCAGAGGATAGCAGGCGACTAGCGAGATTACAGGTAACCGCCTATTGGAGCTAAGCGACAAGCTGCATACGCTCATAATTGCTCGTTGAAACATGAAGGGAAAGGCTACACATGATTGAAGTAAGAGATTTGTTTGTCGGAATTGGAAGTTCAATTGGAAATTCAAAACAGCAGTGCAAGATTGGCCATCGCTCGTCATTTGTCGAAATTGGAGGTTAAATTTTGTTACTCGAGGTTCGAAATTAGTATCCGGAAGCTTGTCATCTGCAAAATTGGGAAGTTAGTAGCAAAGGATCGCCCGAAAGCTTAAAGTCAATCGGAGCATATTGAATAGAAGCAAGAAGAAATGGCCAATGATATTAGCCAAAATATCAACTAGGTCAGCCAAAAGCAAGAAAAGCAACATAGAAGAGTTAGGAGCAACTTATCGTTCCAAGCAATTGACGGTGAAGAGAAGCGAAGAGAAGCCACCTTGGAGTAAATTTCAAGGAGGCGCAAATAAGATGAGAGTCGCCTATGATTTCTCAAGCACGGAGCACAACACAGGTTTTAATCAGTAAAATTGAATCAACAAGCCGGACGCCATTACTCCAGCCATGGGGGATGACTCTAAGAAACCCATACATAGAAGGAAATAAGTTAGAAGACAACCTGTTGATGTCTAACTACAAGTCCAGCAAAGTCACCTGGCGATTAGTTTCATTGATCAAATTGTCTGCTGAAGTTCGAATCGCCTGCCAAGGTTCCAGTCTCCTGGGGCGATCAAACCCTTTCGCATGCCAGGCCGAAGCGAAGAAAGCAAGCAATAATTACATGTTCGAATCTCCAATTCATTTGGAGGCAGGAAGAGTGAGAAGAGAGAATGGCGCCAGCTAATCACTTGCTGATAATATGAAGTCAGGGAAGAAGAGGTGCCTGTTACAGAGGCAATAAAGTTAAGAAGTTGCACATAATTCTAGTCTCTTAACAAAGTGGAAAGAAAGGAAAGCAGAAGATATAGAAGAGTAGACTACCAATCAATCAAGGGTGAAATTGAGTCTAAATCTCCTTGTGAAAATCGCGGGCAATCGCCTCGCCAAAACGGGGGAGAAAAATCTCCCAAAAGTCTCCTTGGAAATGGTCATGGCTAAGACCGCAACTAGAGTAATTCGCCTTCAACTAAGCTCATCTGACGAAACATGGAAGAAATCGAAGATAGGAAAGAAAGGACTTGAAGAAATGGATCTGAATGAGTTACCCAAGATTCATTCTCTAAATAAAAGAAGAATCGCCAAAATCAATTCCAAATCCCGTAGCCCAAATCACCCAACGTTGAGCCAAAGACGAAATCGCCCGAGGAAGCTGGCGATTTTGATCGCTCAACCCCATAGCTAAAGTCGTCGCCTCAATCGGCAACGAAGTCGCCCGAGAAGCTAACAGTCGCCTTGTGAAGCTCCAAAAGGGTTTCGACAATTGTAAGGGGAGCTTGGTTCGAGAAACTGGAAGACGAAGGGAACAATAACTGAGCTTTCAAAAAGGAGGAAGGGTACCTGATTTTCGGTGGTGATGGTGCCGATGGGATGTCGCTTTTGATCTTCGGCCACGGGACGCCATTGCTTGCACACAGCGCTGAATCGAACGAGGTCTTATGAAGGTGATCAAGGAGAGATATCAGTGAGTCGCCTGGTAAAACTGAGAAAATATAGCTGAGGAGAGAAGATCGGCTTATGAGAGCCGCATTGGATCGCCTCCAAGGCAAATTAATCGTTGTATAGAACAAGAAGAAATAAGAGAGGTGTGCCAGTCCAAGCGATTACGAAGCTCAACAAAGGGGATGAAGAAGCGAAACGAGGAGGCACGGTTCAAGTCACTGATTGGGAATTTCCCGTCAAAGCTCGGACGACGGAAAAGTTGAAGCGAGGAGGCAAGGCTTGATCGCCTGATGCAATCACCCAAGCGCCTGTCAGTGAAGTCAGGCGGTAGAAAATAAGAAGGAACTCGCGGGTGGAAGAAGAGAAAGAAGAAGATAGCGCCAAGGAAGAAACCAAAGCTCGGATCCCGTGAGGGCGATCTTCACCAATTCACCGTGGTAGAGGAAGCTGGACTTTCAGAGCAGGGAGCATGGAGATATCGCTGGACTAGGATCGCCTTGGAGAAATTGCTGGCCCAAGACTCAGCTAAGGAAGGAACGTTTGGATCGGTGCAAACAAAACAGAAATAAAACATGTAGGCCAGTAGGAGGTAACCCAAATATCCCACTTTTCCCTTAAAGTAATTTCGATATATTGCATATTAACAAATATTGATGAGTAATATAAGGCTATAAACAAGTATTATAACTCGTTTGCCAAGCTAAGTGTTGAAAGCTGCGATTGGAAAGGCAAAGGAAGTGTATTGACAGAAGTAAGCGGGTAGCTCCTCGCTTTCTAAAGCACAAGCTCAAAAGAAGACCTACGGGCATTGGAAAATCACCATGTAAGACCTAAGGGCATTGGAAAATCACCATGTAAGACCTAAAGGCATTGAAAAATCACCATGTAAGACCTAAGGGCATTGGAAAAATCGCCATGTAAGACCTACGGGCATTGAAATCGCCATGTAAGACCTAAGGGCATTGGAAAATCACCATGTAAGACCTAAGGGCATTGGAAAAATCGCCATGTAAGACCTACGGGCATTGAAATCGCCATGTAAGACCTAAGGGTATTGGAAAATCGCCATGTAAGACCTAAGGGCATTGGAAAATCACCATGTATGACCTAAGGGCATTAAAAAATCACCATGTAAGACCTAAGGGCATTGAAAAATCACCATGTAAGACCTAAGGGCATTGAATCGCCATGTAAGACCTACTAGCATTGAAATCTCCATGTAAGACCTACGGGCATTGAATCGCCATGTAAGACCTACGGGCATTGAAATCACCATGTAAGACCTAAGGGCATTGAAAAATCACCATGTAAGACCTAAGGGCATTGAATCGCCATGTCAGACTTACGAGCATTGAATCGTCATGTAAGACCTACGGGCATTGAAAGCGACATGTAAGACCTACGGGCATTGAATCGCCATGTAAGACCTACGGGCATTGAGTCAATTAAGACGTACGAGAAAGTCCACCTCAGAAGTAAGATCCTAATTTGATTCTGAGTCGCACTTGGGGGCAATTGGTGAGTCCATTAAGACCACGACATTAAAAGCCAGTCGCCTAGACAAGCAAGACAACAGGCTTGGGGGCAATTGATGGGCCCTAATCGCATTAGATAAATCCACTAAAGAACCGTCGACTTGGAAAGCTCGTTGCCTCGACAAGCAAGACAACAAGCTTGGGGGCAATTGATGGGTCATAACCATTTGGGCCCAAACTGCAAATGAACTAAATAAGGCCCAACCACCAAACTCCTAAGGCCCAACTTAAGGCCTACTAAGGTGGGCTCTAGGATCTAATCTCAACCGTCGATTAAATCCAACGGTGGCTGTTTTCCTCCTAAGGCACTATAAATACTAAGCTCCCTCCAACATAAGAGGGGGCTCTCCCTTCTTTCTACTTTCCCTCTCTACAAGAAGCAAGGCTTCCAAACCAAGGCGACCAAGCCAAGGCGATCAACCCATGGCAGTCAAGAAGCAAGGCTTCCAAACCAAGGCTACCAAGTCAAGGCGACCCAGCCAAGGCAATCAGACCTAGGCAATCGGAAGCCAAGCAATCAGAAGCTAGGCAATCAGATCAAGGCAATTATATCCAGGCTATTGGGCAACATAACAACGAGCCTCTCAGCGGCCATCGCTGAGGTTTGTCCTACTCCTTGTCCCATTTCCTTCGCTTTATATACCTTAGAATACTCGAACTACGGTCACTCATACACATCTACCCGACACCAACCGAGATCCTCTCGAGGTTGTTCGGCTTCGCAGGTTGTCAATCGGAGCCCGTGGTCAAAGCCTATACAAATACTATTGTACCCCCATCGAATGGGTCGGAACAATTGGCGTGCCAGATAGGGGCACGACTAGTGAGGCATCCGATTGATCGCCTAGCAACTCAAAAAGCGGAGTTTGGCCATTTTTGCTAAGCGACTTACATGGGCTCACAACTGGCCCACGTACACTTCCAAGGAATTAAACTGGGTCGCCAACATCAGACGTCTTTTTCCACGCCAAACAGCAGCGTGGGCCGAATCCGAAGCGGTCAGCCTAGTGCTTGCCATCATCACATGAAATTTGAAGAAGAAATATATTTTAACAAGACAATGGAAAAGGACATGAAGACAACCCCATCTGGCTAAATTCAAAAATCATATGACCAAGTATCGTTTTCCTTCCTACCTAAGGGAAGCTGTTTGCAAAATAGGAAGATAGTTTGTGTTATACAGACTAGAAGATTGATTTAAAGTTATTTAGAGGCAATGGTGTGAGAAATTGCCATTACCCAAGTTGCTCATCATCACAGCTAGGCGGGTGTTATCACTTCACAGAGAGCATCCCAGAGGATAGCAGGCGACTAGCGAGATTACAGGTAACCGCCTATTGGAGCTAAGCGACAAGCTGCATACGCTCATAATTGCTCGTTGAAACATGAAGGGAAAGGCTACACATGATTGAAGTAAGAGATTTGTTTGTCGGAATTGGAAGTTCAATTGGAAATTCAAAACAGCAGTGCAAGATTGGCCATCGCTCGTCATTTGTCGAAATTGGAGGTTAAATTTTGTTACTCGAGGTTCGAAATTAGTATCCGGAAGTTTGTCATCTGCAAAATTGGGAAGTTAGTAGCAAAGGATCGCCCGAAAGCTTAAAGTCAATCGGAGCATATTGAATAGAAGCAAGAAGAAATGGCCAATGATATTAGCCAAAATATTAACTAGGTCAGCCAAAAGCAAGAAAAGCAACATAGAAGAGTTAGGAGCAACTTATCGTTCCAAGCAATTGACGGTGAAGAGAAGCCACCTTGGAGTAAATTTCAAGGAGGCGCAAACAAGATGAGAGTCGCCTATGATTTCTCAAGCACGGAGCACAACACAGGTTTTAATCAGTAAAATTGAATCAACAAGCCGGACGCCATTACTCCAGCCATGGGGGATGACTCTAAGAAACCCATACATAGAAGGAAATAAGTTAGAAGACAACCTGTTGATGTCTAACTACAAGTCCAGCAAAGTCACCTGGCGATTAGTTTCATTGATTAAATTGTCTGCTGAAGTTCGAATCGCCTGCCAAGGTTCCAGTCTCTTGGGGCGATCAAACCCTTTCGTATGCCAGGCCGAAGCGAAAAAGCAAGCAATAATTACATGTTCGAATCTCCAATTCATTTGGAGGCAGGAAGAGTGAGAAGAGAGAATGGCGCCAGCTAATCACTTGCTGATAATATGAAGTCAGGGAAGAAGAGGTGCCTGTTACAGAGGCAATAAAGTTAAGAAGTTGCACATAATTCTAGTCTCTTAACAAAGTGGAAAGAAAGGAAAGCAGAAGATATAGAAGAGTAGACTACCAATCAATCAAGGGTGAAATTGAGCCTAAATCTCCTTGTGAAAATCGCGGGCAATCGCCTCGCCAAAACGGGGGAGAAAAATCTCCCAAAAGTCTCCTCGGAAATGGTCATGGCTAAGACCGCAACTAGAGTAATTCGCCTTCAACTAAGCTCATCTGACGAAACATGGAAGAAATCGAAGATAGGAAAGAAAGGACTTGAAGAAATGGATCTGAATGAGTTACCCAAGATTCATTCTCTAAATAAAAGAAGAATCGCCAAAATCAATTCCAAATCCCGTAGCCCAAATCACCCAACGTTGAGCCAAAGACGAAATCGCCCTAGGAAGCTGGCGATTTTGATCGCACAACCCCATAGCTAAAGTCGTCGCCTCAATCGGCAACGAAGTCGCCCGGGAAGCTAACAGTCGCCTTGTGAAGCTCCAAAAGGGTTTCGACAATTGTAAGGGGAGCTTGGTTCGAGAAACTGGAAGACGAAGGGAACAATAGCTGAGCTTTCAAAAAGGAGGAAGGGTACCTGATTTTCGGTGGTGATGGTGCCGATGGGATGTCGCTTTTGATCTTCGGCCACGGGACGCCGTTGCTTGCACACAGCGCTGAATCGAACGAAGTCTTATGAAGGTGATCAAGGAGAGATATCAGTGAGTCGCCTGGTAAAACTGAGAAAATATAGCTGAGGAGAGAAGATCGGCTTATGAGAGCAGCATTGGATCGCCTCCAAGGCAAATTAGTCGTTGTATAGAACAAGAAGAAATAAGAGAGGTGTGCCAGTCCAAGCGATTACGAAGCTCAACAAAGGGGATGAAGAAGCGAAACGAGGAGGCACGGTTCAAGTCACTGACTGGGAATTTCCCGTCAAAGCTCGGACGACGAAAAAGTTGAAGCGAGGAGGCAAGGCTTGATCGCCTGATGCAATCACCCAAGCGCCTGTCAGTGAAGTCAGGCGGTAGAAAATAATAAGGAACTCGCGGGTGGAAGAAGAGAAAGAAGAAGATAGCGCCAAGGAAGAAACCAAAGCTCGGATCCCGTGAGGGCGATCTTCACCAATTCACAGCGGTAGAGGAAGCTGGACTTTCAGAGCAGGGAGCATGGAGATATCGCTGGACTAGGATCGCCTTGGAGAAATTGCTGGCCCAAGACTCAGCTAAGGAAGGAACGTTTGGATCGGTGCAAACAAAACAGAAATAAAACATGTGGGCCAGTAGGAGGTAACCCAAATATCCCACTTTTCCCTTAAAGTAATTTCGATATATTGCATATTAACAAATACTGATGAGTAATATAAGGCTATAAACAAGTATTATAACTCGTTTGCCAAGCTAAGTGTCGAAAGCTGCGATTGGAAAGGCAAAGGAAGTGTATTGACAGAAGTAAGCGGGTAGCTCCTCGCTTTCTAAAGCACAAGCTCAAAAGAAGACCTTGGGGCATTGGAAAATCACCATGTAAGACCTAAGGGCATGGGAAAATCACCATGTAAGACCTAAGGGCATTGGAAAATCACCATGTAAGACCTAAGGGCATTGAAAAATCACCATGTAAGACCTAAGGGCATTGGAAAAATCACCATGTAAGACCTACGGGCATTGAAATCGCCATGTAAGACCTAAGGGCATTGGAAAATTACCATGTAAGACCTAAGGGCATTGGAAAAATCGCCATGTAAGACCTACGAGCATTGAAATCGCCATGTAAGACCTAAGGGCATTGGAAAATCGCCATGTAAGACCTAAGGGCATTGGAAAATCACCATGTAAGATCTAAGGGCATTGAAAAACCACCATGTAAGACCTAAGGGCATTAAAAAATCACCATGTAAGACCTAAGGGCATTGAATCGCCATGTAAGACCTACGGGCATTGAAATCGCCATGTAAGACCTACGGGCATTGAATCGCCATGTAAGACCTACGGGCATTAAAATCACCATGTAAGACCTAAGGGCATTGAAAAAGAACCATGTAAGACCTAAGGGCATTGAATCGCCATGTAAGACCTACGGGCATTGAAATCGCCATGTAAGACCTACGGGCATTGAATCGCCATGTAAGACCTACGGGCATTGAAATCACCATGTAAGACCTACGGGCATTGAATCGTCATGTAAGACCTACGGGCATTGAAAGCGACATGTAAGTCCTACGGGCATTGAATCGCCATGTAAGACCTACGGGCATTGAGTCAATTAAGACCTACGAGAAAGTCCACCTCAGAAGTAAGATCCTAATTTGCTTTTGAGTCGCACCTGGGGGAAATTGGTGAGTCCATTAAGACCACGACATGAAAAGCCAGTCGCCTAGACAAGCAAGACAACAGGCTTGGGGGCAATTGATGGGCCCTAAGCGCATTAGATAAATCCACTGAAGAACCGTCGACTTGGAAAGCTCGTTGCCTCGACAAGCAAGACAATAAGGTTGGGGGCAATTGATGGGTCATAACCATTTGGGCCCAAACTACAAATGAACTAAATAAGGCCCAACCACCAAACGCCTAAGGCCCAACTTAAGGCCTACTAAGGTGGGCTCTAGGATCTAATCTCAACCGTCGATCAGATCCAACGGTGGCTGTTTTCCTCCTAAGGCACTATAAATACTAAGCTCCCTCCAACATAAGAGGGGGCTCTCCCTTCTTTCTACTTTCCCTCTCTACAAGAAGCAAGGCTTCCAAACCAAGGCGACCAAGCCAAGGCGATCAACCCAAGGCAGTCAAGAAGCAAGGCTTCCAAACCAAGGCTACCAAGTCAAGGCGACCCAACCAAGGCCATCAGACCTAGGCAATCGGAAGCCAAGCAATCAGAAGCTAGGCAATCAGATCAAGGCAATTATATCCAGGCTATTGGGCAACATAACAACGAGCCTCTCAGCGGCCATCGCTGAGGTTTGTCCTACTCCTTGTCCCATTTCCTTCGCTTTATATACCTTAGAATACTCGAACTACGGTCACTCATACACATCTACCTGACACCAACCAAGATCCTCTCGAGGTTGTTCGGCTTCGCAGGTTGTTAATCGCAGCCCGTGGTCAAAGCCTATACAAATACTATTGTACCCCATCGAATGGGTCGGAACAAATAATAATAATAATAAAAGTTACCACATTCACCTAAAGAAAGGCCTATAACTTCCTACCTTTTTAGTTTTTTTCATATAAGCACCCTTTCAATGTTTTAGAAAGGAACTTCATAAGTAAATAATTTATTTTATATTGTAAACATGTTAATCTAGATATAGAAAATTCATGTTCATTAACTTCTTTCTATTTGAACTATATATAACTGATTTTTTGATTTTTTCTACCACAAATATACACATAAATTTTGTTTTTGATATCTTAAATAAAATCTAAAGTATTAGTTTGAATTAATTGGTATGTTTTGAAGATGTGTATATTTTTTTAATTACTTATATTTTTTCATATTTATAAATTTATTTTGATTCACATATTAACATGAGAATATATAGAATATTAATTGTATATTTTTACCATGAGAAAAAATAATTGGAAAAAGGTTAAATAGATAACACATTATGTATATTTTTAGCCCACATTTGAGTGTTCTTTTATATTATTATGGTTGATAAAAATATAATGACTTAGTAATCATCATACTTATTGTAATAAACTAGTTTGAATAAAGTAATTTGAAGAAGTTTCAATCATTCATATTATTGTTAAAAATTATTAAAAAATTATGTCACTTTTAGGAAGTATGAAGCCCGCATTATATCGTTTTCTAATGTGACTGATAAAAATACGATATTTTAACAATCGTAATATATAAAGTGATATGGGTTGAAAAAAGTAATTTGAAGAAGTTCCAACTATTCATATTTTTATTAAAAAAACACATGTGATTTTTATAAGTCCATAAACCCACATGATAAAAAACATATGTGTTTTTCAAAACTATTCAATCTGTTTCGACCTTGCTCTGGAACTTTGTGTCTCAGACTCAAGAATTCCAGAATGTTATTGCTTCGCCTCCCCCCCCCCCCCCCGGATTCGCCCCCCTGGCTGTCTTTTTTCCGCCAGAGATTGGTCTAAGCCTCCTCTAGGTTGGGTCAAGATCAATGTAGATGCTAGTACTAGGCACTTGGGCGGAGCGGTGAGTTTGGTGGCGCGAAGTTCTAATGGACATGTATTGGATGTAAGAGCAAGAATCTTCCCCTGCCAGTCCAATGTTACCTCTCTGGAGCTTTTGTTTTTTCGTGAAGCAATCAATTGGGCTCGGGAGAAAGCCTTGAATTGTGCTATCTTTGAAGGAGAATGCTTGGAAGTTGTTTCACACCTGCGTCAAAAGAATCCCCTTTAGTCCACTCGCGGTGCCATCTTTAAGATGTTTTCTTCCTACCATCCCTTTTTCCTCATTTCACCTTCCACAATGTTCTTCGTCTTTGTAATCGAGTTGTGTTAAGTTTGTGGCTAAAAAGCCTCTTTCACTGTATCCTTGCACGGACTGATGAAATTTCCCCACCTTCTTGTCTCTTTGGACCTTATCTCTTAATTCAATGAATCTTAAAAGTACCCACAATCCTTACCCACATGAATAATGCCCACTCTACCTGAAAGGGTTAGGTATCCAACACAAATTTAAGCTCCAAATAAGCACGAGTAGCCTAAAAATTTGAGTTGATACTCACACCCGCCTTGATTTTGCGGGAAAAACTACCATTAGGACACCCCAAAGTGTCCTCATATGAGGACACCTCTTAGAATCGTAGGATTTAATCTTACAGATCTGAAGGCCAATATTAATTGGACATAAGGGTAATTTCAATGTTTTATTTATTACAGATTTTAATTATTGTTTATTAATTTTCGGATTTGCTTACATTGCTAATTTTTTATTCCTTTTCTGCTTTTTTTTGCTCCATTTTAATTTATGATTAAATTAATTATCCTTTTTTTTAATTACTTCTTCTCTATGCTCGGCCGTTTTTGTTGTGTATCTCTGGTGGTTTTTATTTGAGATTAGTTTTCTAACACTTTTTTGTGGAAATTATTTCGAATCAGTTCCTCTTTTATCATTTCGGAACAGTTCTTTTTTTATTGTTTCAGAACAGTGATTCATTTCAAAAGTAATGAAACATGTTGAAAATCAATTTTGATAATGGAACAAAATATACGAAACAATATCTGTTCCATAAGTAACTATACGGAACAATATCTGTTCCATAAGTAACTATACGGAACAATATATGTTCCATAATATCAAATACGAAACAATATATGTTCCATAAGTAACTATACAGAACAATATTTGTTCCATAATATCAAATAACAACCATACCGATTTCATTTCAATTCAAACAAGAACTCCAAAGAAAACTGAAGAAATTAAGCATTTTTCATAGGAATTACAGAACCACCACTTAAGTTACAGAACCAACCCAAGTGTCACTTAACTTCTGAAACTAACAGATCGATCCATGAAATTTGTCTAAGTCAGGTTTTGTTTCTGGAAATCGACGAAAACAACTTTGAATGCCTAGAAACATCCGTCTCGTCGTCCTGATTCCACCAGTCCTGACGGTTCATCGATCGGAGCTCTAACGAGGGAGTTATGGCCGAAACTCTGAATCACCAATCGAAGGTTCCTCACTGACCTGCCAAACGAACCCTTAAAAGCCAAACACCCAAACACACCACAGATTTACTGAAATCACAGTTGGGTAACTTATCTTTCTAAAAATGACAGAACAGTCACTGAACTTTCAAGAAACTTCAACCAGGTTTCTTGTCTTCTCCGATGAAGTGTTCACCGTCGGCGGAACGTCCGACCACCGCCGCCGCCGCTCTCCCACTCTCTTGGAACCCGTGGAAACAACGCCGCCGCCCCGACTTCTAAACCAGCCGCCGGTGGCTGCGCCTTGGTTCCGCTCTCCCTTCCTTCGCTGCCGCCGCCACTCCCCCGAGATGCGGCGGTAGATCTGATGCGGCGAGGCTGGTGAGATCTGATGCGATAGATCTGGTTTGACGAGGCTAGCGACGAGGATGGTGTGGCGGCGAGGCGAGGCAATGGCGGAGGCTAGGCGTGTGACGGCGGCGACTAGGTGGACGAGGCTAGCGGCGAGGATGGTGTGGCGGTAGGGCGAGGCTGGCGAGGCAATGGCGGCGGCTAGGCGTGTGACGGCGAGGCGATGGCAGCGGCTAGGTGTGTGACGGCGGCAATGGGGGCGGTTGGGTTCCGCAAGTTGAGAGCACAATTTGTTTTTGCCCAATTGTATTTTCAGGGTTTGTGGTAAAACCCTAATATTATTTACTATATATATTAGTACCGAATGACAATTTTGTCCATTTTAATCTAGTCCATTGGATCTGTTTCTTAATCCTATTGTTCTAATAGGTGTCCTAATATGAGGACACTAAGGGGTGTCCTAACGGTAGTAGATCCCTGATTTTGCACCTCTAGTAAATATGTTACGTGAGAAGTAAAAATGACAATAGCAGCTAGAACAATTTTGTGCATTTGTAGAATAACTAGATCGAGAAATGAATTTTTTGAATACTTACATTTTTGTTTCTGTTTTTTACTAAAACAAATAATATTATCTAAGAACACGTGTAATTACGAAAAGACCTTCTTCAGCAAAACTGAATTTGTTTTCCCAACCACATTTCTCAATTAAAATGTAGTGGCGACATTAGAAGTGTCCATGGAGGAATCGTTCAGCCTCGACGGTGCAACCTCACAAGAAAAGTAACTTTTGGGGTCACCATCTGCAGATGATGAATCCATGAAGCTGGAAGCCCTTGTCGAGGACGACGGAAAAATGGAAGACCCAGTCATTGATGAATCAGAAACATAAGTTGCCACTGGTCTACTCAGAGGAAGCATAGGCAACGGAGCTTCCAAGTTGATCACTTGCAGAGCTTGCCTAATGGAAGGCCTAAATTTGGCATTTGGGTGAGCGCAACTCAGCCCAGTTATCAACAACCTCTCCATCTCTCGTTCATCAAAATCACCATTCAGCTTAGAGTCAGGAGCTTCCACAAGCAATCTCCCATCTCGAAATAGGTCCCAAACCCAGTGAGTCAAATGTACAGCGTACTGCTCTTCTGGGTTCACCACAACTGCAGGCCTTTTCCCAGTAGCAATCTCCAGAATTACAACCCCGAAGCTGTAAATGTCGGATTCTCTGTTTGCCTTCCCAGTAGTTGCACACTCAGGAGCCAAATAACCCATCGTCCCAGCCACAAGAGTTGTTTGAGATCCCTTGTCATGATCAACCAGCCTTGCCAGCCCAAAATCCCCAAGTTTGGCATTGAAATTTGAATCCAACATAATGTTGCTGGACTTGATGTCTCTGTGAACCACGCATTGCTCCCATTCTTCGTGTAAGTAGAGTAATGATGATGCCAACCCTTTGGCAATCTTGTACCTCATTTCCCATGTCAAGTTGGTGTCTGTGCTCTTGTTAAACAGATGGATATCAAGGCTGCCATTAGGTAGAAACTCATAAACAAGTAGCAGCTCCATTTTCTCATAACACCATCCAATAAGTCGAACCAAGTTCCTGTGGCTCAAACGACTGATGATCTTCACTTCTGCTGCGAATTCCTTGATACCCTGTTTCGAATTCTTCGAAACCCTCTTAACCGCGATATACTCCTTGTTATCGTTCATAAACCCTCTGTAAACCCCACCAAATCCTCCTTCGCCAAGCTTGTTTTGTGAATCGCTGAAATTGTTAGTAGCTCTAGCTAATTCCTTGAAAGTAAACTTCCTAGGTCCAGCCCCTTTCCCCAGTATCTCATCCATCAGTTGCCGATTAAGCTCTTGCTGCTCCTCATCATCTTCTTCATCATTCCTTCCATATTTCCATCCACCAATCCTTTTTCTATACAGGACTACACAAATCAAACCCAGCACACAAATTACAGCACTCCCAATTCCCAAACCCACTATTAAACCGACTTTGCTTTTCTTCTTCCTTCCCAATGTAGGAAGAACGATTTGTTCCAAAGTAGAAGAGAAATCCCAAGAGTGAATCCTGTGGACTGCGCTCTGATTCCCCGTAGCTCCAGAGAACCCAAAAGTCACCTCCTCCGGAAGGTAATCCCTCAAATCCACAATGTAGCTGAGCCTATGAATCACCGAAACGTTTCCACAAACCCGGTAACTGCAACGCTCAAGTTATGGAGAGTCGGATCGTAAGTAATCCAAGCATCGCTCTTCCGCCCACCTATTACATCTCCTCCCCAAGGTACAGTCCTCACGGACTCCATAGAATTGATGTCGATTCCGACGTGTGTACCCACTTTCGGATCGAAGTTGTTAGTGAAGATGTCAAATTCGACGGCGACGAATCGGTTGGATGAATTGTTTAACTGTTGAAGGTCTAGAGTGAGTCCCATGGAGCTGGCGTTGGTGAGGTCAGAGGGAGGTTGGAGCCTTTAGGGGCAAGGAAGAAGGCGAGGCCGTCGCCGTAGCCGTCTCGGAATTGGGAGAAGATGCTGAAGGTGAAATGGGTCTGGAATTGAGTGAGGTTTCTGGAATTTGAGTCCCAGAGGTGTAGAGGAGAGGAGTAAGTGGCGCGGCCGAAGCTGATGTTGAGATCTGAGGCGAGGAGGTTACGGGTGAGCTGGATGGAGTTGTCTGCTGCGAAGGCTTGTTCGTAAGTGATGTTGCGGTTGTCGTTTGTGAAGGTTGTGAAGTTGAAGGATAAGGCGGGGTGGTGGTGGTGGTGGTGGTCAAAGGGAAGATGGAAATGGCGGTGATAAGGAGAGTGAGAATTGGAACCATGGCGACGCCAGAGTTGCAGTGAAGCATTTGATTGACGACGACGATGATGCTGAGTGTTTACTGTTTAGGAGAGCAAGCCAAGTCTCTTTTCTTCTCTGTGCAATTTAAGTGTGTGGGGGGTCCACACCAATTACTGCTTTCATTGTCTCAGACCACCATAATTGATAGTTCTAATTTTTTCTTATGAAAGATAGTTCTAATTCATTCCCTCTCCTAAGACTTATTTTCAATTTTCAAACTAATAATTTAATGGTGGACTAATTGACAAGTCACAGCAGCCTATGTTTAGTGCTTGGTAGTTTTTTTTTTTTTTTTGACAAAGGCTTGTTCATTAAAACATAAATGATACAAAGGTGGACCAAAGACCCAATGAAAGACAAAAGCATATAGAGCTAATAATCCCCATCAGGACATAAAATAAATTAAGCCCAATGATATTTACAAACCCTAATACACCAAATCCCAAAATTCAATCGCCCGAAATCGATCGAACTCACCGAAAAATTGTCGGAGGAGGAGAGAAACCCGTCGGAGCTGGGGGAAATTCACCACGAAGTCACCTTTGGAGGAATGTCTCGCTGCAAGCTCAACCAAATGCATTTGGGACCATATGAGGTAACCACAACATCTCCGAAACACCAACTCATTAGGTGTAGCAAGGAGGTAGATGAACATAAAGAAGAGGAGAAGCAAACTGAAAAAACAGCTCCCTTTGAATCCAAGCCAACAAAGTTCAGAATCTGAAAATCAGATCTGAAAGGAAAGCTCCAAAGATGGAGAAAGACATGCCCACAAGGGGAAGAGAAGCTCCATAAAGGAGGAAAACAAGCCCACAAGAGGGAAAATACCAACAAAGACAACAATACAAGAAGCAAGAAAAGAAAGCACCATAACCAGAACACATGGGCTGCCGCCGGTCACTAGAGGGTGCCGGCGACAGCCATGGAAAACAGTAACGGGAAGAAGAAAAAGAGTAGGTTAGAGAGAAGTCAGAGAAAAGAGAGAGAGAAAGGTTGAATTATCTTTCTAGTGCTTGGTAGCTAATGAATTTATTTTTGGGTTAATTTTGGAAAAATTGTGATTTGTCGTACTTTGCCAACTTAATAAATAGACTCATATATTACAAAACTTTCAATTTACCATTTCTTATTATATCAAACTGACAAATTAGTTATTTCATCCAAATTTTCATCCAAAATTCTGTTATATGATTATTCAGCCATTATAAATGACATTACATTGGCACATCAGTATCATTCATACATATTTGTTGTTGACTCAACTAAACTAAAAAGAACAAAAACATAAAAAAATTAATTTAAATTTATAAATGAACAAATAAAAAATAAAAAATAGTATATTTCTTTTTAGGATATTAAATTTTGATATATTCAATATTTTAAAAAAAAATCCTAAAATTACTTTTGACTTTTTTTATATTTATATATTTTTTTTATGACTGAGCTGGTTTGTATTCATAAAAATCGTGGAATAACAGTACAATCAAGTAGGAAGGAGAGAAAATAAAACTATACTACCCTTACTATACTACTTTCATCATTTCGTCCAAGGGCAAAACTCACTATCTCACCCTTGATTTCCTCTATAACACTTGCTGGCTATTTCTATGCTCTACCGCCCAAAAATTTTATTGCATCTCTCCTTCCAAACATTACAAATCAACACTCTCCAAAGGAGCTTTTCAGCTCTATCTTTTACATTCTCACCTAAGCCACTGATTTGCCTTACCATAGCTTCAAAGGAATCTATTTTGTAGTTTCGAAAGAAGTGGCCTAGCAGGGATTTTGTGAACTCACACTTCACAAAAATGTGTTCCCTGCTTTCTTCCTCTTCCTGACACAGTGCACATAGAGTATCGATTAAAGGATCCCAAACTTTAATCTTATCCCTTGTATTAATACGGTCAGCCACAATAAGCCAAGCCACCACACCTCTTCTAGGGATGTTATAGCCTGTCCACACACTTCCAAACCAGTCAACAGCTGGCCCTTTCTGCCTGATGGTTTCCCACATAGTGCTAACACTTAACTTCTTAATGCACTTACCATTCCAAGTTAGGCCACCCTCAACATCTGTATCAATATATGGCCTTACCTGCTCCCTTAGTTTTAAGAAGCCACTGTCTAGAAACAGCGCCTCTTGATCTTATAATAGTCCAACCAAACAAACAAACAAATGTTTTTTGTAAAAAAATAGTTTTGAACAATCAATGAAAAAAAATTCAGATGGAGTTACGATTTCAGAACACTAGGGTTTCGAGAGGGAATGTCATACCGCTCGGTCGAGAAGTTGAAGCAGAGAACTAAATGACCTAAGGAGAAACTAAGTTTGGTCTATTAAACATAGATAATATATTGTGGCTAATACAACGTCATTTCTTACTAGGTACCCCATTGGTTTGGGTATGGGGCGGATACCTTCAAACTCGTCCCCACCCGTTACCCACTCTAACTAGTTATCGGGTTTGCCCATACACGTCAACTTTACCCAGTGAACGGGTAATCCCCACCCAAATTGGTCAAATTTCGGTTAGGTACCTAATTTCCGTATACCAATTGACAAGCCTATGGTCAAATCTGAATCTAACGATTATGTGTTTTTTTACCTGTAGTGGTAGTCTGGTAGATCCAAGAGTTTTATATGTCAATAATCTATAATAAAATATATGCAGAAATATGATTTTTCAATTGACACAATAGCAAATTTTAAATTTCACCCTCCCTCTCTTTTAATCCTAACTTCAACCCAATAACTATCTTTTTTTAAAACACCCATGTCCTTTGCCAGTAGGGGGTGGGAATAATATCCCAGGCTACTCGGCCTGGCCCCGCGTTGACCGAATTTCGGACTAACAAATTAATAATTAAAAGTACTCAGATCTAACCCGAGGATACCAATCGAGTAGCCTGAAGCCCGATCAACACAGACTTGGGCTGGACTACTTGAGATTACCAGAACTCAACTTTAACCAACTATAAAGTTAATTTGGGTCCAAACTGAATCCACTTTCATCCACTTCAGTTCCCCTAGTTATCATCGCCTTCCACCAAAAATTAGAAAAATTAAAAAATGGTGAGAAATTTCAACATTACAGGTTCTATGATCTATTGGGGTTGAAGATCCCATCTGAAGAAGATGAGATTTGTTTTTTTGTTTTTTTTGTTTTTTTGGTAATGAAACGACGTCAAGCGTCTAGTTAATCATAATAATCGTTCGGGATTCAGAAATTTTCATACAATCGTAACGCAAAAAATAGCCAAGGCTGGCGTTCGTAATTGGAACATTATTAACTCCAAGAGGATAGCTATGTCCGATTCCTGCCAGAAAATCGACTCCGTGGTTACCCTCCCTGTAAGTATGTCTAATGGATACCTCCCAGTCACGTCCCAAAAGCTCTTGGAAGTCGTAGACTTCGATACCATGCTGATGCTTCGGATCTTCTCCTTGTTCACAAGGAGCTGGATCGCTGCTTGAGAATCAATTTGCAGCTCAATCTTCTTGTAGCCCTGATTCCATGCCACCTAGAGACCAAGAATTGCCCCCCTCATTTCAGCTCGAGTAATGGAACAACTCCCGAGATTGGCCGTAAAAGCTGCAAGGCACCGACCGCTTGCATCTCGCAGCAACCCTCCGGCCGCAGCACTTTCAGAGGCCGGCATGACAGCACCATCTGTATTAACTGTAATTGAACCATGGGGACCAGGTCCCACGCAATCTCAACATCCCTTCTCGCAAGCTTTTATTCAAGAATACCCTCATCCCTACTCAGAGCCTCGTCGACAATATGAGCCCATGCCAAGATATGACAGGCCACGGACTTTGGGGAGTCGGTATTGTCCGCAAAGATTCTGGAGTTCCGAGAGTTCCACAGCGCCCAACACACCAAACCGAACAACAATCCTTCTGCCTCGACCAGATGACTCCCGATCCAATCCTGGAGACTTCCCGCCCAGCTCACATCGTCCAATTTAAATCTATCGGCAGTCCTCCAAATTTCCTTTGCGAATAAACAGTCTCGCAAGACGTGGAGAGAGTTCTCCTCAGTTGCAGGGCAAAGCGAGCACGAGGGGTCGCTAGTCAACTTCGTCTTCGTTCTCTGGCTATTCGTCAAGAGGTGATACTGCCCTGCGAGCCAAAGGAAGTAACGAACCTTGTGCGGACCCCTCCATTTCCAAAGAGATTTCCAGAAGCCATTCTGCACCAGATCTATCGAGTCCTTTATCAGCGGATACACTGATTTGATGCAAAATCTTCCATCTTTCTCCAGCCCCCAACTCCATTGATCGCCACCTCTCCGATCTCTAGGCGGAGACATACCAACCACCATGGCCACAAGCTCTTCTGGGAGACAGCTTCGCAGCTTAGCGAAGTCCCAACCGCCAGCCTCCGCCATGAAGTCGTGAACAGTGTCATCAACATTGATGTGTCGGGGGTCAACCTTGGGATGGTTGATTAGCTGATCGCTGGTGAACGTTGTAGGACGTATCAAATAACTAATCTACCAAGGTAGACTAGATCGTATTCTACTCGAGGTCTCTTCTTCTTGTCTACTAAAATATGTTGGCAAATTACTCGATTTAAACAAGTTGTGCGTGGTGTGAGTTCCACAACTTCTAATCTAATAAAGCAGGAAAATAAAAGACAGAAAGATTAAAAGGTTGACTAACGAGAAGATAGACGAGCTTAGAATTCGAATCCCCCTTAGATCACCAAGGCAACGATAATCACAAGACCAGCGGTTTTCAATTCTAATTCAATCGGTTTCTATACACCACCATAACTCATGACCCTTAGGTTTAAGACTGGTGAACGTTCGCTCTATCCGATCTAGCTACCAAGATTAATTAGTCGCCCGGGTATGGTCGCCTCTCGCGACGACTAAACTAACTGGTGGAATTACTAACGATTTATGAGTTACTCTTGCAATGGATTAACCCTAACTGGTTCCTACGAAAGGCACACTCCTATGAATAGGTTAATTGGTTGAATTGATGTTTTAAGAGAGGCGAGCGTTCGCTTCTATCCTCAGCTTAACAAGAATCTAAACTAGGTGATCAAGGAAGACAAGTTTATGCGCCAAAGCAGAGAAGCTGTCTGGCGACTAACCCTAGCTTGCATAAACCTAATCTAGGCGACCAACTAGAAGAGAAACATAAACAATGAAGAACAAAACAACCATGCAAAGAGAAACTGATTGAACTTCGAATCTAATTACCGCCAATCCGTGACCGCTTTTAAAGCCCTGGGTCACTTAGGGTTCATCTAATCTAAGCTCTACAAGTTCAGCTACTCATAACGATAACATAAGAATCAAAGGCAACAAAGGAAATCATCATACAGAGGAAGAACAGATAAGAACTGAAAAACCTAATTCTGACAACTCCGACGAAGCTTCGATCTCCTAGATCTTCAACTTTAAGCTCCGAGCTCTCCGAGGTGGAAGGATGGCATCACGATCTCTCCACGAATCTTCGAACTCTCTAAACTCTATCTATCGACCCTAGAGTCGGCTGACTCTCAAAAGTCTGATTTGTTTGTGTGAAAAATATGAATAATGATCTCCCTCCTTGTAGCCCCTGCTTCTGTTTAAATAGGTAAGATTAGGGTTTTCAAGACAACGTCGGAAAAGGAAGGAGTTTTCGGCGAAAACTTAAGAAGTTTTCGCCGAAAACTTCAGTTAAAATCCTCTGCGTGTAACTCTTCAATAGTTTTCGGCGAAGACCTGAACTTTTCACCGAGAACTTCAGCTGGATTTCTTCTAGGATTTTTCGGCGAAAACTATGGAAGTTTTCGCTGAAAACTTCAGTGTAAATCAGCTGACTTTGCCTGTGAGTTCCTTAAGATATTTTCGGCGAAAACTCTGTTGGGTTCTCGCCGAAAACCTTGTACTGGGCAGTTGGAATTTCAGTTCTGACTTTGGTTTGATTTCTAGTTCGATTTCGGTTCAATCTTTGAGGTCTTAAACACGTTCGTGGCTACGTAAATGATGGCAAAAACCTGTGTTATCACAAAAATACTAGAAAACCATCAAATAGACCCAAAAAGGGCCAAAGTAACCAAATCGGTAGGAAATAGGGTAGTTGAGTGAATATTCGCTATTTTACCCCTAAAACCATGTTTCAAGCAAGGAAATGCTGCTTAAATGAGGCTTAAAATCACGTCAAATCGAGTGTCATCAAAATACCCCACACTTAAGCTTTTGCTTGTCCTCAAGCAAACTGAACTAGAACACACTCAAATTCACAAATGACACGAGATTAAACCGAGATTCAATTCTAACGATTTGGTTTAGACTGTTCCACGTAGAAACTTAACCTACACATGCAAGAACATCAACCAAACAAGTTTTGATCTCGCTAATTTCTGCACACTTTAAGTAGTAGTTTCATTAAAGCTCGTTTCTTGCAAAAATAATTAATCTTAATTAACCGTCTACGATAACACCAATTATAATCAAAAAGACTTTAAGCTCTAGCCATGATGTGGATGTGGAGGTAGGAAAAGTGACGTGGCTATCGACTCGACTTCATCCGCCTCTAGATCTGTACGTTACATGTTCTAGCTAGGACCGATTTAAACAACAATTTCTTTCAAGATTCAAACTTTCTCCATTGATTTACTGCATACTAGTGATCGATACCAAACACTTCACTTAGGTGTTGGACCTGCCTAGCTCACAGTATTTGTGCCTATGCTAGTGCTCAACCCAAACACTTCACTTAGGTGTCGGGCTTGCCTAGCTTTATTTTCAGCACTTTAAAGAACCTAGCATTGATTTGCACAGCTTTATTACTTGATTTAACCATTTAGCCACTTAATCCTAGCTAGTTATAACTTTTTACACAAGATTTCGAATTGGATTTCCATCTAATCTCAAGCCACAATCACTGGTGATCAAATATGGAGTGAAAACATGGAAGAAGCTATCATTTATCATCTTAGAACGGTGTTATCGAGCTTTGTGATTATCAAACCAATTAATTCAAGTTCAACTACAAGAGTGATTTATGATCTGTTCTGACCTAGACTCATTTAATATCAGTTCCGACACGTTGATTACAGGTTCTAAGTGGAACAGTCTAGACATCATTGTTCAAAATTGAAGTCAATTTAACATCAAAAGTCAAGAATTGATCAATTCTATGCTAGAGAAATTTCAAAAAATGAACCATAGAATCACAGAAAATCAAGCAAGATCATGCAAAGAATCTAGCACCCTACCCCACACTTAAACGATTCTGTGTCCTCACAGGACTAAACTAGAGTAGAGAGATACAAAGAACCTGGAAGGTGATGGTCGGTGTAGTGGATGAACACACCCCACACTTAAACGATTCTGTGTCCTCACAGGACTAAACTAGAGTAGAGAGATACAAAGAACCTGGAAGGTGATGGTCGGTGTAGTGGATGAACACAGATAGCTCGGAGCGGAGCGGAGTAGCTACTCAAGATCCTACAAAACAAAAACAACAAAAGGATAAAAAGGAAACCGGGACAAGTGTCCCGGATCCACACAGAATAAAAGTCGAACAAAGAAGGTTTAGGGGAATTTTACAAATTTTTTTTGACTCTTTTTTTTTTCTATTTGAAAAAGTTTTCGAAAATTTCTGACCCAACTAAAGTTTTCGCCGAAAACTAGTGAAATTTTCGGCGAAAACTACTTTGAAAACCCACTATAAAACAGACTCGAACAAACTAAAGTTTTCGGCAAAAATTCTGACCTGACACAGAAAATTAAAACAGACGAAAATAAAAGAAAATGACATTTTGGCTCCCCGAAATTGACTCGAACGACGAAAAAGACTGACTCAATAATTCAAAAATGGACTCCAGCTGTGGGTTGCCTCCCACGAAGCGCTCTCTTTTAACGTCCTTGAGCCGGACGGTACCTGTTAGGGACCCCAACTCAGAAGTTCCTTGAAGTCAATCGTCTTCTTCAAGGTGTGCGGTAGTGCTCCAGTAGATCGCGGTTCTGGTTGGATGACCAGTTCTTCTCGAATTCTCCTACAGGAGGAGGAAAGAGGTAGTACGGCGCGACATGGTCAATGAGCTCCATCTTCTCTACCTGATGATCATCCAGAGGTGTCTCGGGATCGAGTATGTAAACTTCTAAATCCATGACCTTGTTGCTTTCCACGTGCTCGTCTCTGGCTTGATCTACAGGTTGACTCGGCGAAAGTGTAGGTGAGGGTATCTCCTCAATCTCTATGTGCTCCTCTTCGGCTTCAACTTCAGGATGGATTGCCTCTATGTCTTCATCAACCACCACCGCCAAGGATTCTTCTAGCTCATAATAGTCATGGATAGGATCATCATCTTCTTCTTCGAACATCTCCTGAGCGTCTTCTGTCATTAACTGCTTTGGTTGCTCGAGCTTGATGTCCGTCGCGAGATGAGCTTGTAGCATTGAAGCGATATTATCCAAGGCAGATTAGGTTCTCGACGAGCATTGTTGATGTTCATGAGCTTGTAGAAGGATCTCTTGGTTATCTCTAGCGCCACTTTGATGCTCTTGTTGGTGCATCTCTTGGTAACCTTGTAGCATTGAAGAGATCTTATCAAAGAGGGAGTCAAATCTCACTACAACAGAACTTGTGTTTTGGAGGGGTTTAAAAGTCCGTTTAACAAGGGGTTTAAACCCCTGTTAAACCCTTTACCAGCGGTTTGGAAACTGCTGTTATACTAACCGTTGCTAAACGGAACCGCTGGTAAAGTTAAAGTTTAACAGGGGTTTAAAACCCCTGTTAAATTGTCCGTTTAACAGGGGTTCATAACCCCTCCTAAACGGCAGCCGTTTAACAAGGGTTTAAAACCCCTGCTAAATTGCCAGGGTTTAAACCCCTGTTAAACATAAGCAATTTAACAACAAAAAAAAAACATATATTAACCAAGAACAACAAGAACTTAAAGAGTAAAAGAACACATGTATTGGATGGTTCTTCACATTAAATTTATAAACATAATAATATAAATCCTTACAACAGTTATTTATATGGCTAAACACTTGAGGGTACACACAAGAACTTAAGAGTCAAGATGCATAAATATAGACAACAGTAGTCTTCATACTGCTACTTCTATGCCTGCTTAATAGTTGTTGTTGATCTTGCTTTCAGGTTCAGAAAAATTGCCTAGCTTATCCTACTTTTCCTGAAATTGTTGAAGACAATCCTCAGAGCATCATATTCTACATTCTTCAAGATGTCATCTACTATCACAACAACCTGAGGAGAAACTTCATTCGAGTTAGTGAACAGCAGGACCATTTTCAACAAGAAGAGATGCATTACTATAACAAGTAGTTCAGCTTAATGAGGATTCTGCACATTTACTCAAACCAAAGCAGCAAACATCTACTCAATGATGTTCAAGTTGTAACTAAAATTGCAGTATAGGAAGATAATAGTCAAGTTTGGACCAAATCCCACGATTCTGATCATAGTGTCAAAACTGGACCAACGCAAAAAAGCAACAATCGATATAAGGAAAAGACAGTTTGCAGAGTTGGAAGCAAACACTAAGAGAGTTTCTAGAACTTTTACCATATGAGCAGATGCATCATATCCGGTAAGCGTGTACAAAGATGTAGTTTCTTGTTAATCTCATCCCAGTTATTAGTGTTGCAGTGTGTGAAGACAAACTCAGAACTCGCTCTTTCGGTGGCAACAGTTGGGATGAGTATCGTCAGGAGAAGAACACCTAAATAACTCTAAGCCTCAATCTAAAGTTTGAAAATAACCAAACTAAGAGCAACCCAGTGCTGAAAATTTCTCATACCTAACAGATTCTAAGATGCAGCCAGCTGCCCAAAAAGTCCGTGTTTAGGAGAATGATCACTTGAATCATTTATGCTAGAGAAATATTGACACTCATCGTGACAGCCCACTGCAGAAAACAACAATCCAAATGTTATAAGCTAATACCAGAACATTCCCACATGAGTCCAAATTAACTCTGTGTGGCTTTCCTGACACCAAGAAAACTATGATATACTTCTTCCCAATGTACTCTGAGAGCTTAACCTGTAAATCAAGAGTTCGAATATACAAGTTCAATCAATGATCAGCCCACTCAATGCCAAATCCAACATTGTGAATAATCAGCCGATGATCAATATGTTCATCACTGCCAGCTAAGTAAATGGATTCACATTGTATTAAGTAATGAAGCTGGATTTACATAGCAATAGACGATTTCAAAGTTTTTCTGGGAACACAGTACCTTGATGAATTCCTTGTCGAAAACAGCTTCAGTTTCACAATCAGGAGCCTTGTTTCTAACCAACGAAAGCTCACTCTGCATTAATGAAATGGAAAATTCAAAAAATAAAGGTCAAACAAAGCGATGAGCAGTTGTGAATTCACATTCGCATCAGTAAAAATTGAGAGAACAGTGTCCTTAATGACGAAGCTCTTCCTGCGGCTGGAGTGGAAGAGCGGCTTGTGGAGGCCGAAAAAGGAATTGGGGAGAGGGCTAGGGTTTCAGGAAGTTTGGGGAGGGAGAAGCAGCCATGGATTTGGTGGTGGGGATGGAGAAGGTAAATACAATTGTGTCTCGATTTCTTGCGAGAGGCGGCGGAGGCATCGATGTAGGTGAATGGAGACCTCCGGTGGAGAGGAGCAAGGAAAAGGTCGACAGATAGTCTCGAAGAGGAAGCCCTAGCCGTGACGGAGGACAATGATGATTGGGAATGGAGATACGGCACGGAAGAAGGAGAAGAGGAACAAAGTGATGGAAGCTGCAAGAAGGAGGAGGTGGCAGCCATGGTAGGGTTCTTAAGGGAGTAGGAATTGAAATATTGACGGATGCGCTAACAGTAGACTGACTGAGCTTTAAATCGGAAGAGAAGCGGAGAAGAAAGGTTTTGGTTTGTTTGGATGCGGAAATTGAGAGACGGAGGAGTAAACATTTTCCTTATTAGTAATGCCTCATTTAACATGGGTTTCATTTGGAAACGCTGTTAAATGGTCTCATTTAACAGGGGTTCAGAAACCCCTGTTAAACGGGTCTCATTTAACAGCAATTTTCAAAACCCCTGCTACAAATTTGCTGTTAAACAGCAGTATTGTTGTAGTGTCTCGCCGTCTGTTATTGTTGTTGATGTAACATTTCTCGATAATCTTTGAGATATGGTGCTTCATTGATGTACCACCCTTGGTACCGTCATCCCACCTGTTATCCTGCATAATCAAAACTAAGAAGCACTACCACTACAAGAAATCATCTATTTAACAGCGGCAGAATTAAAGTTTAGCAGCGGCCACGCGCCGCTGCTAAATGGGCCAATGCTAAAATAATTTAAAAGCGGCCCAAAGCTGTCGCGGTTAAATTATAAAAATGTCGCTATTAAATGGACATTTAACAGCGGCTTATACGCCGCTGTTAAATTCAAATTTAACAGCGGCTTGGACGCCGCTGTTATATTTAAACTTAACAGCGGTGTTAAAGCCGCTGTTATTGAATCCGTGGCCGCTGTTAATTAAGACCATCTGGGCAGATTTAATTTTCTGCCCCATAATTTGGTACCACTTATTCGCATTTCGAGTTTTCAATACCAATTGGAATTGAAATAAAACTTGTACTTGACATAATAAACAAGGGCCAACATCATTCATCATTGTTCACGAGTACACATATCAAACTTTTGGAAACCTACAAACCAAGTACTAGTTCATAACTCCTACAAACCAAGTACTAGTTCATAACACCTACTAACGTAACATACAATAAATTCTTAAGAGTCATCATCACTTGCTTCCTCATCTTCATTATCGTTCCTTGCTTCATCTTCGTCACTCGTGATGTTCTCATCATTTGTAGGCGAGATAGAGGCGCTTCCACCACATCCTTGTTGGCTCGCGAACATTCTTCACATAGCCTCCAATTCTGGGGACAAGCCCATAACCTTATCCATATGCTCCAAAACTTTTGCCCCGAATTCTGCCCAACTTGGAAGGTTTGGGTTAGATGGTACCTGGGACCCAGAGGAAGAAGATGACCCAAGATACACCTGTAACAAACATAATTTCAATAAGAATTCAGAAAAAAAATCGCCATGACCTATTCGTATTTATTACTAATCACATACTCTTCAACCTACAAAATGAACAATCAATACCATCCACATCCACATCTTCACAATCTTAACACCTACAAACTAACTAATTTCCACCACACCATACGAACCTTTTTGGATTTTGCCCCAAAGCCGAGATGACGCACTCTGCCTGATTTCTCCTTCTACTTCCGTGCAAGGTAGGCCCTCGACACAGCATCATTCTGGCTAGTCGCCACGTCAGTCGCGGGATCCTGTTGATATTCTTTCACAGAAGCCTGCATTAAGTTACAAATCATCGATTAGAATCACCAAACCAGGGATAAGATCAGAACATACCAAGTTCTAATTATGATACTTACAACAAAATCTCGTGTGGCATCATTCGCACAACCACCGCCTTCTTTTTCATAACACTTCAGGAACAATTCAGTTCTTCCCACTTCCCCCCCTTCTCCTTTTCCTTCATGACATGCGATTAAGATGATTCATGCTTAATTCATAAATCATATGCTACTAACATTAGTTCAAATTAGGAAAAAAGAATGAATATTTTGCTTACCAACTTCTCTTGCTCCCGGTTGAAAGGCCTCGATCCCTTGGTATGATATATGTCTTGCTTTGCTCGGTTTTTTGCATTCCTTGCAGATGCGTCCTACACATCAAAATTTTGTCAGAGAGCATAATGCAATAAAATGTTTTTAATAGTTAAAGTCACTAGAACTTACCAAGTATTCTTTGCTCGTCCTATACCTACAAAACATGTCCCAATCGCGCTCATTAATACCTTCTGGTCTCCTTTGTAAATTGAAATCGAGACCTTGAGATGCATCACATCCCGCCTTTTTCCATATGCGTCCTCTGCGTTCTCTCCACTTTACTCCCAAATTCTCCAGCACAAACCTCTCAATCTGATCATTATCATCGTCATCCCAAGTGAATTTTCACTGTCAAGATAGAAACTATAATTAGAAGTTATATTCTACAATTTTAACAAGAATATTCAATTTCTAATAGAAATGAAAGAACATACCCTGACAAAGTTACTCCATAAGTGGGTCTTGTCACATTCCGGTACTTTGTGCCAATCATCAACTCCCATAGGCACTATATTGGGCTGCGCAATGAGTTTGCCAAGATACGGGCGCAAGTACGCACCCTCACTTCCACACGGCACCCCATTTCTATCCAAACTCACCATAATGTGACCGCTATTATCCCCAATAGTCACCCAATCCTTTATTTTGGCCTTTTCAACCCATTCTCGACTGGTATTGTAATCTACATTCATTAAGAAATGGAGCTATAAATGAAATTTGCATACTAAGAGTGTTAAGTACGTGTATGAATATTTTTTAACTTACCAATCATGTGGAGTTTGTAATCTTCAGGCGGAGGCTTCTTCGATCGACGATTTTCATCACCCCCATCTCCACCGGCGCCACCACCCATCGCAGCCCCACCAGGCATCACCTCTGCCATCTCCACCAACTGCAATAAGAATGATAAATTAAAAGCATATATAATTGTCTATTTTGAAGACATAAGTGTAGTGTCAAATGTAGTATACTTATTCGAAATCTGCGTCTACTCCTGGTCTAACAAGTGTTAAGTTTTGTCTGTCTTCAATAACAGGTAAGTCTTGTCTTTCGAGTAAATAAGAGACATAGTTCAATCTGTCACCCATATCGTACAAGTCCCTAGGTTTAATGTGAATTGGTATACACCAACCATTTTCCTTCAAATCATCGACGTAGTAAACCATTCTAGCGAGACTTGCTAAGACATATGGTTCATCATTTGGTTGTGCACCTGTGTGAATTGGATTCTCAAAATTCACACATTTGAACCCCAAATCATCTATCTTGTACCCTCTACTAGTAAGTGTATTTGCCCATTTACACTTGAACAACACAACATATCGTCCGCCGTAGTTCAATTGTATAATTTCTTCCAGTTTTCCGTAGTAGGGGACTGAGCCCTCAACTAGTTGAGTATCAGAGGAACTTGCATAACTCTGGGTTGCCAAATTGACAAACACTCCACTATTTTGTGTTGTTCATGTCATTTCACGTCCTACGGTGCGATATCTGTACCCATTCACATCGTACGATGTGTAACTTATTGCATCAGAAAGGGGCCCTCGTACTAACAAGTGCATATCACTTGAGTGTTCCTCCAGTTGGTCATTAATGATCTACAAGATGGATAACATAATTAGGGATGCAAGCTTATAGTGAGACCCAAATCATTATGGTATAATTCTCACCCTTCCACGAATCCAGGCCGGGAAATCTCGATGCACAGTTTTCTCTATTTCAGCTGCAGCTCTCTGCTGTGCTCTAGTTCCTTTGTACTTCAATCTTGTGATGTTCCTAAATTGACTGCATCATGATTAACAAAAATAGATGCTCATCAAAATTATGTATACGTTTTGAAAGCATATCGAGCATTATTGCAATATAAATTATCTAGAATACACTCACTCCAGGAAACGATCAATTCCCTCAGAATTGAACAAAACATGTCGATGGGCTTGAAGTAGCGATGTGTCTGTTAACTTCTTCAACGCTGGTGCACTACTTGGTTTTCCAATAGTAGGGAACAACAAAGATTCGTTACTTCCTGGTTCATCATCAGGTTCATGTACCCGTGCAGGATGATTGAATCGCGTCTCAATAGCATCATCCAAATACAAGGATGTGTACGTGAACATTTCATCTTTAATCCAACCTTCCGCAATTGATCCTTCTGGGTGTGCCCTATTACCAACAAACCCCTTTAGTTTCCCTAAGAATCTTTCTATAGGATACATCCATCAGTACTGAACCGGTCCACCAAGGCGAACTTCCTCAACTAGATGCAGTGTGAGATGAACCATTACAGTTAAGAAAGCAGGTGGAAAAATATATCTCCATATGACAGCTTGCCATAGCCAACCGCTTTTGAATTGTATCCAACTCGACAATGTTGACAGCTCTGGCAGTCAACGCTTTGATACACGAGCTAAATTCAACAAAGATTGCTGCGACTTGCTTTGGCATTACATTGCGTAACGCAACAGGCAACACTTCATGTAAGAGCACGTGACAATCATGACTTTTCAAGCCAACTATCTTCCTCTGAACCAAATCCACACACTGCGATATATTACTCGAATATCCATCAGGTACAGACAACGACTTAAGAGTTTGAAGCATGGGATCAATCTCTTGTTTGGCCAAAGTAAATAACCCTGCCGGACATTTACCATTCTCTAATGGCCACAAATCTCGTTTGATATTCATTTCCACCAAATCTTCTCTTGCTTTTAAATTGTCTTTGCTGCGTCCTTTGTCATTTATGAGTGTGTATAGAATGTTGTCGCAAACATTCTTCTCAATATGCATCACATCAAGATTATGACGTATAATATTGAATTGCCAGTACGGCAGATCAAAGAATATACTACGCTTCTTCCATTGTTGGGTGTCCTTGGTGGCTGAACGTGGTCGTTTCTTCCCTGTTTTCGGATCTACCACCTTCCCAAATGTGATGTCTATATCTTGTACTTGCGCCAATATTTCAGTCCCATTTAGTAAACGAGGCGGCTCTCTCAACTCTGTATTACCATTGAATCGATCTCTGATTCCGAAAGCGATGACCTAGTGGTAGAAATCTACGACTACTCATAAAACAATTTTCCCCACTTTTTGGGGTCCGAAACGGTGTCGTGTCGAAATTGCAAGTCGGACATGCGTGAGCAGTGTGAGTGTTCCAACCGGACAAAGTGTCTAAACCAGGAAAGTCACTAATAGTCCACATTAGAGCTGCCTTCAGTGTAAACATTTCCTTCTTTGCAGCATCATATGCCTCGACCCCATCCCACAAACTCTTCAATTCATCAATCAATGGACCAAGATAGACATCTATGTCATTTCCTGGTTGTGTTTTTCTAGGAATTATGCTACTTAGCATTAAGCTTGTTTGCTTCATGCACAACCAAGGGGCGGTATTGTACACACGAGAACCACAGGCCAAATACTGGTGCTAGTTCCCATGTTACCGTATGGGTTGAAACCATCACTCACAAGCCCTAGGCGTACATTTCTTGGATCACTTGCAAACTCGGGGTATCTCAGATCAAAATCCTTTCATGCTTTTGAATCACGGGGGTGTCGAACAATACCATCGTCGGTTTGACCCGCTACCGAATGCCAGACCATATCCTCAGCCAACTTCGAAGACATAAACATCCTCTTCAATCGAGGAATCAGAGGGAAGTAACGAAAAACCTTGGCTGGGATCAACTTCCTCTTCTTCGTTACTTCACTTCTAGTCTTTGTCTTCTTGTATCTACGCAAATTGCAGACTCTACACACTTGATTGTCTAAAGCATCACCCCAGTACAACATGCAATCATATGACATGCATGTATCTTCGTATATGTCAACCCCAGAGTTTTGATTGTTTTGTTAGCCTCATAAATAGTGTTTGGAATTCGAGCTGTCTCAAATGCTTCAAGCAAAAGTTCCAATATCATCTCCATTGCTTTGTCACTGATTTTATGCATGTATTTGATATGGAAGAGACGTGTCAGAAATGACAACCTTGTGAAGTTCTTACACCCATCATATAATGGTTCTTCTCCATCCTTTAACAAACGAAGGAAGTCTTCATGATCTGGGTTGGTTGCGTCTTGCTGAAAATCGTTAGTTGTTATGGTTTCTGGATCAACATCTAGATTAATTGTAGGATCATTCACAATTACACTTTCTGATCTAATCACACCAAATGCATCATTCACTAGATCATGCATGGCCTCTACATGATTAGATTGAACGGGAATCTCCATCGGTATCAGACCACTACTGGTAGCAGCAAGAAGATTATTACCAGTATTTGGCGTAAATGATGATTGTCCTACCTCCGCTGCTTCACCATGTATATACCAGAATGTGTAGTTATGAAGAAACGGTTTTCTTAACAAGTGATGGAAAACCGTGTCTCTATCGTAGCTCTTGTTCAATTTGCATTTAGAGCAAGGACAAGATATTACAGTTCTGCCCCTACTATGTGCGAAAGCAAAATCCAAGAATTTTTCCACACCAGCAAGGTATTGAGGGTGGGTACGAGGTAAAGTCATCCAAGACTTATCCATTACTTAACCTAATTGTGATGGTTAAAAAGATGGAGACATAGATTAGTATGTATGTGTGTAGAATAATGAGGTAGATCTAAGATATAGAAATATTTGTTCATCTTATTAACCTATTTTAGATTTAGCTAGGAGAGAGTAAGAGTTTTTATCATATTTTCCTAATTAGCCAAAAGATTGTAAACATTGGTATAGATGCATGAATAATTTGAAAAAAAATTGGACATGACCTATTCATATTTATACATATTCTCATACTCTTCAACCTACAAAAATAACACAAAATTTATTCATTTGTACAACCTATTTCTATTTTGATTTCACACATGTCATAACAAACTAACTAACCATAATGAATTCAATACGCATTATATCATAGACGGCATCCACAACAAAACCAATATGCATTGTACCATATGTTATGTCATATACAAATTTGAAGCGAAAAAAACCAATTAACCATTCAAGTACTACAACATTGAAACTTAAAAGTAGGTCAAAGTTACTTACCTCAATTCGATGAATTTCACTACTATGCTTGAACGAGTGAGATGAATTGATGTCCACTAATTCCGAAAGCTACGATAGATCTCTTCAATTGTGATTACCTTAAACGAAACAAAAAAGATAACCACACAAGTGAACAAAAAATTTGTGTTACTTCTCAAACTTCAAATTCTAATTCATGTAATGTAACGAACATTTTTAACATAATTATATAACAAACCAACAATAATTGCAACATAATCGATAAAATTTCGAAAACCCCCAAATTCTAAATTAGGGTTCAACTAGAAATATGAAAACCTATAATTGCTATCAATATTGCAACAAGAAACAAAGGATTTGTACACTAATCAGTATGTGCAACTCAAATATGATCATAAAACACCATTAGTTAAACATAATCATTCGAATTGAAATAAAACCATATCAATTTCGAAAAACCCTAATTTCAAAATTGTTTCCTAGATTTGTCTCGAGGTTAGGGCGTGGCCTGGTCGACGATAGGGGAGGCTTCTGGCGGCAGCGGCGAGAACGCAGGTAGGTGGCGGCGGCGGCGAGAACACGCAGGCAGGCGGCGAGAAGTTAGCAGCAGCGGCCGGAAGGATGGCATCAAGGATGACAACGGCGCCAATTTGATGAACGTTGTAGGACGTATCAAATAACTAATCTACCAAGGTAGACTAGATCGTATTCTACTCGAGGTCTTTTTTTCTTGTCTACTCAAATATGTTGGCAAATTACTCGATTTAAACAAGTTGTGCGTGGTGTGAGTTCCACGACTTCTAATCTAATAAAGCAGGAAAATAAAAGACAGAAAGATTAAAAGGTTGACTAACGATAAGATAGACGAGCTTAGATTTTGAATCCCCCTTAGATCACCAAGGCAACGACAATCACAAGACCAGCGGTTTTCAATTCTAATTCAGTCGGTTTCTATACACCACCATAACTCCTGACCCTTAGGTTTAAGACTGGCGAACGTTCGCTCTATCCGATCTAGCTACCAAGATTAATTAGTCGCCCGGGTACGGTCGCCTCTCGCGACGACTAAACTAACTGGTGAAATTACTAACGATTTATGAGTTACTCTTGCAATGGATTAACCCTAACTGTTCTTACAAAAGGCACACTCCAATGAATAGGTTAATTGGTTGAATTGATGATTTAAAGAGAGGCGAGCGTTCGGTTCTATCCTCAGCTTAACAAGAATCTAAACTAGGTGATCAAGGAAGACAAGTTTATGCGCCAAAGCAGGGAAGCTGTCTGGCGACTAACCCTAGCTTGTATAAACCTAATCAAGGCGACCAACCAGAAGAGAAACATAAACAATGAAGAACAAAACAAACATGCAAAGAGAAACTGATTGAACTTCGAATCTAATTACCGCCTATCCGTGATCGCTTTAAAGCCCTGGGTCACTTAGGGTTCATCTAATCTAAGCTCTACAAGTTCAGCTACTCATAACGATAACAGAAGAATCAAAGGCAACAAAGGAAATCATCATACAGAGGAAGAATAGATAAGAACTGAAAAACCTAATTCTGACGACTTCGGCAAAGCTTCGATCTCCTGGATCTTCAACTTTAAGCTCCGAGCTCTCCGAGGTGGAAGGTTGGCATCACGATCTCTCCACGGATCTTCGAACTTTCTAAACTCTATCTATCGACCCTAGAGTCGACTGACTCTCAAAAGTCTGATTTGATTGTGTGAAAAATATGAATAATGATCTCCCTCCTTGTAGCCGCTGCTTCTGTTTAAATAGGTAAGATTAGGGTTTCCAAGACAGCGTCGGAAAAGGAAGGAGTTTTCGGCGAAAACTTCAGTTAAAATCCCCTGCGTGTAACTCTTCAATAGTTTTCGGCGAAGACCTGAACTTTTCGCCGAGCACTTCAGCTGGATCTTCGATGGATTTTTTCTAGGATTTTTCGGCGAAAACTATGGAAGTTTTCACTGAAAACTTCAGTGTAAATCAGCTGACTTTGCCTGTGAGTTCCTTAAGATATTTTCGGCGAAAACTCTGTTGGGTTCTCGCCGAAAACCTTGTACTGGGCAGTTGGAATTTCGGTTCTGACTTTGGTTTAATTTCTGGTTTGATTTCGGTTCACTCCTTGAAGTCTTAAACATGTCTGTGGCTACATAAATGATGGCAAAAACCTGTGCTATCACAAAAAACACTAGAAAACCATCAAATAGACCCAAAAAGGGCCAAAGTAACCAAATCGGTAGGAAATAGGGTATTTGAGTGAATATTCGCTATTTTACCCCTAAAACCATGTTTCAAACAAGGAAATGCTGCTTAAATGAGGCTTAAAATCACGTCAAATCGAGTGTCATCAATCACCGCCGTCGATCCACTAGGCCATTCAAAACATGGTCTCCTTGCCATCTCTGATTGCAGAACGGGACCCACGAAGCATCGTATCCCACTCCGCCGAAAGGCCTTTCCAAATTGCAGATTGGGATTTGAGATTCCTACGGCTCAAACCTTCAGGGGTATCTCTGAAATACTTAGCTTGTAGCACCCTAACCCACAAGGAGTCCTGATTCTGAAAGAAGATGAAGGCCAATTTAGCCATGAAAGCACGATTAAGTAATCTAGGTGACCGTAACCCCAATCCTCCATCCTCTTTTGCCTCACAAATCTTTTCCCACGAAACCAAATGAATCTTCCTCTCCTGAGGAGATGACCCCCAAACAAAGTCCCTGATACGCTTGTCAATATCACTGCAAGTGGTCGCTGGCAGACCGAAGTCTGCATGGCATAAGCAGGATGGCTGCAAGCACCGATTGAGCAATGTGTTTTTTCTTTTTCTTTCTTTCAAAGTGGGCTTCATCGATGGTTCTGCTACTCCTCCGGAGCCTTCCTATTTCACTTACCCAGCATGGGAGAGAGCTAATGTCTTGGTTCTGGGGTGGCTCAACAAGGCGATGACCCCAGAAATTGCTCAAAGTGTCCTCTGGCTCGATTCCGCGTGGGATGTGTGGGTGGATTTACAAGAACGTTTCAGTTGCTCCAACTTGGTCTGGATCAATAACTTGCATGACCAAATCAGCAGTTTCCTCCTACTATACTAGTTTCAAGATGCTTTGGGATGAGTATATATGATGTTCTGGCCTTTGCCTTCTTGCGTGTGCACTCCGCGATGTTCATGTGATGCTCTGAGTCGAGTGAGGGGTTACTTTCAGTCTGAACAAATTTTTCGTTGGCTTTCTTTTATGGCCTAAACTCCTATTTGCCAGCCATGGGGAACTACAACGACTCTATCCACATTATTTAGTTCAAAAAGACGTCTTTCAAGTCCAGGATCAGCTGTGTAAGAAAAGGAGTAAGCACATTTCCAATTTGAATCTCCCCTTTTACTATTTAGTTCAAAAAGACGTCTTTCAAGTCCAAGATCTGATTTGCCAACGGCGAATGTTGATTCTAGTGGTTCTTCTCGTATATCTTGCCTGCGACGTCTGAGCCGAATTCTTCTCAAGTTCTTACTATAGGTCCGCATCCCGGTTTTAGAAGAGGGACGAAGCGTTCGATGTGCACTTTTTGTGGACTCATAGGGCACACTGTTGAAAAAAATACTAATCTACCCTTACAATCTCTCACACTGAAGGTATTTCAAAATTCTGTACACAGCTAATAAGTGTGGCCTACGAGGTTCCGGTACTTCAAAATTTTGTACATAGCTAATAAGTGTGGCCTACGAGGTTCCTCCATGAACTGACTAACCACTTGAACTGAGTATGCCAAGTCTGGAGTGTGCATGTCGTAAGGTAAATCAATGAACCATCAGATCAGCTTCCACCTCACCATCTTCTTTGCTCAACTTCACATTCATGTCCATAGCTGTACTACAAGGTGTACAATCCTCGTGTCGAGCTGTCTTAAGCAAATCATTGATGTACTTATGTTGTCTAACGAAGATACCTTTCACTAATCGCTTAATTTCCAAACCGAGGAAGTAGGATAGATCACTAAGATCTTTCATATGAAAGTGACTCTGAAGCAGCTGTTTAACCATCGCAATGCCATCCTCATCATTACCGGAAAGTATCATGTTGTCAACATAAATCAAAAGAATAGTGATTTTGGTACCTGACTGCTTTGTGAACAACGATGGGTCATTTGAGCTTTGGATGAATCCATGTTGGATAATAGTGAACTGAAATTTCTCGAACCATGCTTGTGCTGCCTGTTCCATACAACGATCGATGAAGAAGGCAGACAACATCACCATGAGATGACTTGTCAAATCCAGGAGGACACTCCATATACACCGTCTCCTTCAGATCCTCGTGAAGAAATGCATTTTTCACATCGAGCTGCATGAGAGGCCATCCTCGTTGCGATGCCACCGCAAGTAAATTACGTACCGTAGGCATCTTAGCAACAGGTGCAAATGTCTCATCATAGTCAATTCCATGTTCCTGACGAAAATCTTGAGCTACTAACCAAGCATTATAGCGATCAACCGAGCCATCCGGACAAAATTTAAGAGTATATACCCACCGACTCCCAATAATAGACATACATGGTGGTCGAGGAACCAAGCTCCATGTATGATTAGTAGCAAGAGCATCAATTTCCTCATCCATCGCGAGGCACCATTCTGATGATTGGTTAGCCTCCCTGTAGTTGGCTGGAATTGGCGGAGTAACGATGTCGTTGGTCTTGTGAAAGGCAACAAAGTCATCATATCGAGTTGGTTTCCGCCCACGAGTTTGACGTTGGGGACGAGTAGGAGGTGGTGTTGGTGTTAGAGTGGCCTGGTGCATGGTGGGCATGAGAATTGGTGTAAGTTGGGATAAAGGAAGTGATGAGGTGGAGAAAGAGTTGGAATGGGACGAATGGTTGGGTGTTTGTGTGTTGGGAGTGGATGGTGTATGATTATGGGCAGGAGATAATAATGCGTTCGTTTGGAGATTGGAAAAAGGCATGGAAGTGGATGTGGATGGTTGGCTGAGGTGAGTGGAAGGAGGAGATGTAGGTGGGTCAGTAGATAAGTGAGTGATAGAAGGGTTATGGGTAGGTGTACCATCAGTGGACTGGAGGAGAGCCAAGTCAAATAAATTAGCTTGAGGAGAAGATGTGGATATAGATTGCACTGTTGTACCTCGATAGTGAAGTTGATGCTCCAAGAAAGTGATATGATAAGCAATACGCAATCGTCGAAGTTGAGGATCATAACACATATACCCCTTGTAGTGATCTGAATATCCCATGAACACATACCGAACAACCTTATATGTGAGTTTGGTTCTCTCAGCACGAGGGAGTAGAACAAAACACACACAACCGAAAATCCTTAGCATGGAGAAGAAGGTTTGCGGCCATAGATAGGCAAAAAGGGAGTAGCTGTTGCATCCTCTAGGGTAGACGTTACCTGCCAGTTAATAAGATAAACAACAATTTGAGCAACTTCCGGCCAAAACCCTAGCATAACATGAGACCGAAGAAGCATCACTCGAGCTAGTTCTAAAACATGACGATTCTTTCGCTCAACCAACCCATTCTATTCAGAGACTCCAAGACAAGACTTCTAAAACAGAATACCAAACTGTTTGTATAACTCATTTCAAGCATTTGAATTATACTCACCACCTAGGTCAAATCGGAACTGTTTGACAGTCTTATGAAATTGATTTTGGACCATCAGAATGAAGTCCTTAGCAACGCGTAAGAGTTGCTACTTGGAACGTAATAGATATATCCATGAAAACGGGGTAGCATGATCCACAAAGAGTGCAAAATATCGATAGCCCAATTGTGAAGTAACCGTAGAAGGTCCCCATAAATCAGTGTGAACAAGATAAAAAGGATGATGGATGACCGTAGAGCTCGATGTGAAGCGTATCTTACAAGATTTCGCTTGAATACAAGCCATGCAGATATGAGCCGAATCATTAATATATTTCAAATCAAGCCGAACAGGCAAAATGTTATGTGCAATCATAAATTTGAGTCTAGCTGCATGGGGATGACTAAGTCTAGAATGCCACAAATGCCACTTATTAACTGAATCTAACTGGACTGAATAACTAACACAGTCCTGAGGTAAATTATCTCGTCCAGAACCACAAACAAAATTTAAACATCCTCCGCTAGGCCGCATACTTGACATCGCCCCATCTTCACCCTTCATTGGCAACAACTTCAAGTAAAAATTGCATCCTAGTTTACTGCCCAGTCCTATCCGCTTCTCGATCCTCTGGTCTTGCACATTACAACCAAAGGATGAGAAGGTAACCGCACAACCGTTATCAATCAACTGCCCAACCGAAACAAGATTTGGAACATGTAACGTATCACAGAGAGTTATATCAGAAGTCTGATAATCACCAATGCCTGCAACATTTAACTTAGCTCCATTAGCAACCCTAATTGCCGCATTATTAAGTGGCCGATAGTGCACAATGTTTGATGAATTCCCAGTCATGTGATTAAAACAAGCTGAAGCTAAATGCTAAGGAAGAGAAATACCTACAACCCCAAAAGTGGAAAATGCGACACTCAAAGTAGTAGGAAGAGATTGTTGAATCGCTTGATAGACCATAGTATTAATATCAGATGGTGAAGTACTCACCATCGAGCTAGAAGAAATCTCTGAATTAATCATCGACCCGGTCGAGTAAGCTGTCCCACGTGTAGGATTATTGAAGTCATGTGGAGTAACATTGTAATTTTGATTTCCAGCAGAAGACATGAACTGAGGAGCATGAGATTGGTTCTGAACACCATTGGAGTTATGATAGCTACGCTTACGACACTCGCCACAATATCTTAGGAATATTAGATTTTTACAATAGTTGCAGAAGTTGCGTTTGCGACAGGTAGAGACGGCATGACCACATTCGCCACAATATCTTAGGAATATTAGATTGAGGACGAAAGCCAGAGTGGTAACCTGTATTTGATCAAGTAGGATTATATGAGGTTCGGCCAGATTGGGATGTTGCGAAAACAGATCCACCATCCACGCCGATACAGTCCATGTGAGCTTGAGTTTTTAACCAAGTCTCTCCGCCCGAATCAGATCTCAAAGTACAACATCCATGTTGATAGTGTTGGTCTGCACAAGATGAAATCGAACATACTCATATTCTGGCCGAAGTTTCATAAAAAACTGAAGAACTCGACTACGATGACGTTCTTGCCGAATCTCCATGCTAGCAGCCGATGTGAGGAGATAGAAGGACAATAAATCCTACTCGGTCCACATGGATTCAACAGCCAAGTGAAAAGTGCGGATGTCCATGTCGCCTTGCGTAAGCCGAGCTAGATCATATTTAACCTCAAATATTCGAGAAGTGTTAATCTGAGAGTATGTTTTCTTCAAGTGACACCACACATCAGGAACCACTTCAAAGGCTCGTAGAGTAAGTGCAATATTCGGCTCGACAGACCCGATAATCCACAAGAAAAATTTTGCATCGTTCGTCTCCCATGTTGAGAGATCAGTTTGGGTAGCAGCTTTGACCCCCTTTACCAGAATCAGATGACTTAGTTGAGTCAGAAGGCTGCACGGTTGTGCCATCCAAGTAGGGTAACAACCCCTTCCCTTTCATCAGAAATCGGAATTGAAAATCCCATAAATCGTAATTCTTGCCATTGAATTTGACTGCAACAGAATCGGACAACTCATAAGACATGATATCAGCCACGAAGATTGAAGAACGCCGATTATGAATAAGGAGAGAAAGAGTTACGAATCAGTCGATGACTTGCGATGCAGCATAATTAGAGTTGGATCAAATAAAGCTCTAATACCATGAGATTAACAAAGATAGAACATGAGTATTTAACGAGGTTCACCGATGGTATGTCGGCTAATCCTCGGAGGGGAACGACGGTGTGTGATTTAGTATTAGAGAGTAGTGGAAAAGAAAGAATTAGGTTACAAAGTAGGGATAGTTGAGTATTTATAGTAATAATATTACTCAATAACCCTAACAGGTCTGGTGCGCAAATTAACTCGCACTAGTTTTACTCACTAGATCGCTCTAACGAGATCATTTTTTCCCAAAGGTCTTTCTTTTTCTATTACTCAGAAAAGTGTGTAAAAGCTAATCAAGTTTCGTTTTGGTTTGGAATTGGTTGTGAATGAAATGATTATCTAAGAAAGCAATTAAAACAAGTAAAGCAGATTGGGGTTTTGAATTTAGACTAAGACGGTTGTTCAGACTCGAATGCACGCTAGTTCGGTTAAGATGGATGAAGCTATGCAATCTTAGTTTCAACAGACTAGATGACTCGACATTTCCTTTTGTAATCTCTACTCCATGGTCAGGCCGTAGAGATTCTATTCTATCAAACCTACAAGCTCCTATAGTCAAGCTAACTTGCAAGCAATCAAGAACGAATAAGAACGATGAAATGTCACTCAATCATGCAAAGAGATTCACTACCAAAAAAAGGCTCTTTAGCGTCGCTTACCGAGGAAGAGTTTAGCGTCGGTCGATTAAAAATCGACGCTAAACCACTACAAAAAAAGAGCGTTTTGGCGTCGGTTGAAACGAAAGAGGATAGCGTCGGTCGACCGGTCGACCGACGCTAAATAGAATCTCGCGTTTTAGCGTCGGTCGTTTGGTCGACCGACGCTAAATACTAACCCTAATGAGCTGAACGCCTACCTCTCATTCAGCCGCCTCCTCTCTTCTCTCTTATCTTTCTCTTTTCCTTTCTTCGTCTTCCACTCCCAAACCTCTCTTCTTCTTCTTCATCTTCATCTCCTAAACCCAAACCTCTCTTCTCTTCTTCTTCTTCTTTTCTTCTCTTCAGCCGCCGCCACTCCACCTCTTCCAAAGCCGTCGCCGCCGTCCCCACAGCTCCACCACTTCCAAAGCCGCCGCCGCTCCACCTCTTCCAAAGCCGCCGCCGCCACCGCTCCACCTCTTCCAAAGCCGCCGCCGCCGCTCCACCTTTTCCAAAGCCGCCGCCGCCACCGCTCCACCTCTTCCAAAGCCGCCGCCGCCGCCCCCACCGCTCCACCTCTTCCAAAGCCACCGCCGCCACCGCTCCACCTCTTCCAAAGCCATCGCCGCCGCTCCACCTCTTCCAAAGCCGCTGCCGCCGCTCCACCTTTTCCAAGACCGCCGCCGCCGCTCCACCTTTTCCTAAGGTACTTCGTCAGATCTATATTTGATTTATGGATTTAGGGTTTTTGCTTTCCTCCTCACTGGATTTTTGATGTATCTGCAGAAGAAGAAGAAGAAGAAGGAGGGAAGAAGAAGAAGAAAAAGAAGAAGAAAAAGGAGGCTAGAAGAAGAAGAAGAAGGAGGCTAGAAGAAGGCATCTGAACAAGATGGAGGGAAGAAGAAGGAGGGAAGAAGAAGAAGCAGCTGCATCTGCAACTTTTTTTTTGTGATGTGAACGCGTATTTAGCGTCGGTCGGTCGACCGAAAACCGACGCTAAATATTAACGTCACCACATCTGGCGTCGGTTTTGTCGACCGACGCTATTAAATTTAGCGTCGGTCGGTGACCGACGCCATAACGCGCGTCTGACCGACGCTAAATGATGTGATCATATTTAGTGCATTTTAAGTCCTCGTTTGACCTATGAAATGCCCGTGTTTGATCCTTAAATGCCATGCTTAATACGTTTTTATCAAAGTTTTGTGCTAAGTGCTATTCTGTTGCCCGGTTGCCACTTTGAGGCCAATTCCATGTCTATTGGAGGTGTTTTCTTTGTATTTTCAGGTCTTGGCATTGTAGTACTGGTGACAAGGAGCACATAGGATCAAACGGGAGGTCAATCGGAGCTAGGACGGAGGAGATATGGACGTTGCAAGATCGAAGAAAATGTACTTTAAGCTGAAGGAATTTTCGGCGAAAATGTCATAGCATTTTCGCCGAAGAGGAATTTTTCGGCGAGGTTGTCAAGTCTTCGGTCCGAAAACTAGAAGCAGACGGCGGGCATTTGGAACTTGAAGATGTTTTCGGCGAAAACATTCAAAGTTTTCGCCGAAAACTTTAGAAGAGATGTCAGCCGGTCATGAGTTTTCAAGGCGATTTTCGGCGAAAACTTTGCATCATTTTCGCCAAAAATATCAGGCAAATCCGGCGTGCTATATAAAGGTGAAGGAGGCGAAGATTGAGGGTATCAATTTCATTCTAAAATTACATCATCGCCGTCCGCCTCTCTCTCTCTCAATTGTTCATCATCAACTCCATCATCTCCTCTCCCTCAACCATACACCAACCTCCCTTAATTGTTGATCAACTTGGAGATCTAAGTGAAGCCTTCCACCCTTGGATTGGAGCTTGAAGAGCAAAGTGAGAAGATCCTCCATGGAAGCAAGGATGATCTCCTCTCCTCAATTTCAGGTTTCCTCCATGGTTAAGCTAGGCTAAACTTAGGTTTAGTTTAGTGAGGGATGGATCAAGCTAGGATAGGTGATTGATTGTTTGGATTGATGTTCTTATAGCCATTTGTGTAAGATGATGATCCTAGACCTTGTGCTTTGTAGCCATTAGAGCTTGACTTGTTCTTTTGGTATTGTTATGTCTTTCAATTCATGAGAATGATTGATTGATGTTGATCTAAGGTTGTAGGATTGTAATTGGATGATTTGAGAGATTGGATTATCAAGTTACAACCATTTTGAGCTTGTTTTCCTTGTTGTCATTTTATCAAACACTTGGTGTGCATTTAGTTTTCTTTCATTTGAAGGTTGAAAGACCCTTGTGATTGCTAGACTAGTGTTATATGATTGACATGAGAGTGTCTTGCATCATTACCTTGTGCTAGATGATTGTTAGCATAGAAGTCAAGTTCCAAGTATTTCATTGAGCTAGTTTAAAGCATTCCATTCCCTTTGTTCACATAGCGAGGGCATGGTGCATTTGGTCTAGGAATAGAGAGTCAATTGTGCGAGAGTTCGTTGATTCTACTTGAGTGAGATGCATGGTCATTAATTACACATCGTTGCTTGAGAATCAATCCAGCTTTCATGAACCTTGAGCTTGAAGAAACCCCTTGCTAGACTAAACTCCTTTCTCTTGTTTGATCCTCAATTTTCACTTGTCAATTTTACCTTGTTTGCTTATGTTTTTAACTTGTCTCCTTTCAAAACCAAACTTCAATTTAAATGTATGGACCGTTTACGAACGTTGTGAGTATTAGCCTATGAGGGAACCCTGAGGAATACGACCTTGATAAATCCCTTATCACTAAACTACCTTTTTTTGTAGTGAACCCTTGACTCGCGTTTGACCAAGAGTTTAGCATCGGTCGACAAGCGACCGACGCTAAAACTGACCAAAAACCGATGCTAAATTTGGTTTTCGGTTAGAAACGAAGCCAACCAGCTTTGGCGTCGGTTACCGACATGTTTTAGCGTCGGTCGGCGACCGACGCTAAAACACATATATATTTAAACCTCTCAGCCGCCACCCTAACCCTAATCGCATCTCTCTCCTCCATCTTCTTCTTCTTCCTTCTTCTTCCTCCTCCAGCCTTCTTCTTCCTCTTCTCTTTTTCTGGAACTTTTTATGAAATTCTTCTTCTTCCTCCTCTTTCTTCTTCTTCCTTTTCCAGATTTCCTCCATATTTCTTCTTCTTCCTTTTTTCTTCCTCCTCCACCTTCTTCTTCCTCTTTTTTCTTATTCCTCTTCTTCTTCTTTCTTTTCCATATCTCTTCCATCTTTCTTCTTCTTTCTTTCTTCTTCCTCCTCCACCTTCTTCTTCCTCTTCCTCTTCTTCCTTTTCCAAATCTCCAGATCCAGCCTTCCTCTTCTTCCTCTTTCCTCTTCCTCTTCTTCTCTTTCTCTTCCCTCTTCCTCTTCTTCTCCTCTTATTCTCATCTTCTCTATTTCTCCCCAGCCATCCGTCTCCAGTCATCCGTCGCCATCATCGTCACCGCCGCGCCGCCATCGCCGCCATCGCCACCACCATCATCACGTTGATCGGTCAAGGATTGACTGATTAGACAAGTAGTGACAAAAAGGGTGACCTAATAAATTTAAGTGACCAAATTGTATAACTGGAAAATGGAGTGATTGATTAGACATTAATAGAAAATGGAATGACAAAATAGAAAATAAAATAAAAAACAAAAACAAAAAAAATTGGGTTGGTCAGCGACCCATTCGGTCAAGGATTTAGCGTCGCTCGTTATACGGATTTAGCGTCGATCGTGTTTCGACCGACGCTAAAATTTAGCATCGGTAGATTTGGCGTCGCTTTTTTGACCGACGCTAAATCCCTTAGCGTCGGTCAGCAACTGACGCTATCCAGCGTTTCTGACCGACGCTAAACAAGCGGATTTTTGTAGTGTTTAGGTCCTTCCAATCCTATGGTCAAGCTATTGGAGAACCTAATGACCTCCTGAACTTTAGAATGAAGTGCGTTCATGGTCAGACCCGCAAATCAAAGATAAACTCAGAAACTAACAATTGATCAGGTTGCCAGAATCAAAAAGCTTAAATTAGGATTTAGGAGAAATCGCATCTAAGTCTGAAAGAACATCGATTAACATAAACGGGTTAGAAACCCTAAATCATCCATACAAAATCCTCGCTTCTGATGAATCTTAAAAATTCCTGAGCTAATCCTGATGAATCTTAGAAATTCCTGAGCTAATCCTCGCTTCTCCTCGCTTAATCGTCACTTCAAAGCTTCAAAATCCTCTTCCGAGAGTGTCTGGTTCGTCGAAATCAGAATGAAGTCTGAAGAGTTGTCGTTCTGTCTGTTTCTCAGGCTTAAAATCCTATTTTTCCTCTCCAATCCATTTTGCCAAAAAAAGCGCCCGACGGCACTTAAAAACTGCGCCAGCACACTTTTTCTTGAAAAAGGCGCACTTTTGAAAGTCGGCAAAAGTTTTCCAGAACGTCGCTGAAAAAGTGCTCCTGGAGGCACCCAAAAAGTGCTCCGGCGCACTTTTTTATCCAAACAGCGCACTTTTGTAGCTGGGAAAAATAATTTCAACTCCATGCTTCTTTTGATGATTTCCGCTTCGTCTGAACTTCGAATTGGTTCTCGTTTGAAGCGTCGAGCTCGTAGAAAGGTCCTCCACAATGTGGTAACCTGAAATCTCAACAAAAATGACTCGAAACAACATCAAATTGCCCAAAAGAGGGCCAGAGGATAATAACACGCAATTTTAATGAAAGTTCCTAAAAACTATCACAAAAAGGTGTACAAAGAGGGGAATTTGGCTCAAATGTGGTGAGATAAACGTGGTAAATCTAACGTCATCAAATCACCCCACACTTGAACTTTTGTTTGTCCTCAAACAAGTAAAAATTGAATCTCGCTCAAATTCACAAGTGACAAGACCAACTAAATCGAAGTTCAATCTCTGACAATTCAACCTAAACTGTTTCATCTAGAAAACGCAACCCACACATGAAAGAAAGTCAATCAAACAAATCCAAGTCTCACTATTCTCTGCACACAACAAGTAACAATCACCAATCATGCACGATGCCGACCTAACCGATCAGACTTCCTTACACAGAAAATATTTAGTACCAGGGAACTCTCACACTCTGTGTTTAGGGACGTGTTTAAGCTCTCAATCACTTTCCCGACCGAATTATGTCATAGGTTTGCATTCCGACCACAATCTCCACCACTTTGACAACACGAGATACTAGTCAAGAGTACTTTGCAAGGAACTGTACTGATTCTATACTACAGGGGCTTATGATGAATGGATGAAGGGATAAATGATGATGAAAGGTATGGTGCGGTGCAACAATCAAATAACCTCCCTCGAATCAAAATCTATGGATTCCTACCGTCTAACCAGACTCAGATGGAATAATGTACGCTCGTCCTAGGATACCTTCAAGCAACTTAGCACTTTATTTTTTCTGATTTGTTTTTTTTTCTCTTTTTTTTACTACTTATTGCTTTCGTTCTTCCTTATGTAGGGAGAAGAACGTTTTGAACTAAAACTACTTATACTTGAAACTTTATTTGGAATTTTATGTTTTTCCTTTTTTGTGTGCTAAAATTTTTAGTTGCTAGAAGGGTTTACACGTCTGGACATACTAGCTAAGACCATCGATTTCTAGCTATAGGCAAGTCACCACAGATTGACTTCCGGTAAGCTAATCTCAGGCTACTACCACAAGGAATCAACGGTGTGAACAAAAACATGGGAATAAGTTGTAACGTAGTATCGAACCGAAAGAACAGACCAAGCTCAAAGGTTTACGCCTAGGGGAGTTAATGTCAAGTTGGCTTCTGGCTTAGCTAGCAATTCTAGGTGCCTCTATCCTCCTAAAACTCGTGTTATCGTGTAGTCTCGAATAGATTTCATGCAAATTCTAACTCATTCAAAGTACAAGAAAGCCACTAAAAAAGAAACAAGTTGATATTTACGTGCAACGGATCAAAAGCTCACAATTGGCTGCTAGTCGGGTTCAAATCTTTTTCGTGCAATTCAAAGTGAAGCTACAAGAGTGATTCTAAAATCTATTCTGACTGGATTCATTTAATATTAATTCAAGCATGCTGGTTATAGGTTCTAGATAAGACAGTCTAAGATTGAAAATCAGTTTAGCATTGCAAGTCAATAACAGAGCAAGTTCCAATCAGGGACAGCATACCGAAATCACAGCAGAAAGCAACCCTAAAAAATAAACACCCCACCCCACACTTAAAATCGGACATTGTCCTCAATGGACCACACAAAATAGTGAAGAAAAAGTGTAAAGGGATACCGAGAAATAGATCGTGAGGATGCTTGAGAAAGCGTGAGTTAAGTACCGGCGGACAGTCATGGGGGAAGCGAAGGACAACTTGAAACAGGAGAGAACCTCACAAGAAGATTAGAGCATTCAAAGCACTGACTTAAGAACTACAAAAGTTCGACAAAAAAATAAAACAACCGACTCAAAAACTCAAAATAGACTCCATACATGGGTTGCCTCCCATGAAGCGCTCTTTCTTTAACATCTTTGGGCTAGACGATACCTGATTATGGACCCCAACTCAAGAGTTCCTTGAAGTCAAACAGCTTCTTCAAGGCTGGCGGTTTAGTTCCAAATAGCACGTCAGAAGGAGCAAGATGCAGTCGATGGTGCTCAAGTAGATCCTGGTTCTGCTCGGATGACCTTTTCTTCTCAAACTTTCCTACTGAAGGAGGAAAGAGATAGTATGGTATGTTATAATTGATGATTGCAGTCTGCTCCACACCAATGTCATCCAAGTTGCTCTGGCAGTTGAGCACATACGCCTCAGAATCATTGCCCTCCTCAGTTTCGGTTGTCTGAATTACCAATGAGGTTGACTCCTCTACATCCACGTGCTCATTTCTAGCTGGAACTACATGCTGGCTCGACGGAAGCATAAATGAGGATAACTCTTCAATCTCCACATGCTCATCTTCAGCTTCAATCGCAAGATGGAAAAGCTCCACATCTTCATCTACCATCATTGTCAAAGATTCTTCATCAGACACCTCTAGCACACACAAAGTCATGGGCTAGATTATCATTTTCTTCTTCGACCAAATCTCGAGCATCTTCTTCCATCAGTTGATTCCGCTGCTCAGTCTCGACGTCCAGAACATTAGGAGCTCGTAGAGTCGAAAGAATCTGCTTCAAGAGAAAATCTGTATAAGACTCATGTTGTTGGTACTGGTGCGGATGTAGATGTTTCTCCTCGTAATCTTGGTGGTAGTGTGTAGCTTGTGGTTCTGGCCAGGAAGACAAGGGTGGTGGTTCCTCATTCCAGCTTGGCATAGGTGGTTGCCATGATATACTCCGCTCTTGGTTATAATCATTAAGTGGCATTCCATTGTTGTACCACCCTTGGTTGCTATCGAACCTGTAGTCCTGCATCTCAAAACGCAAGAGCACTACCCAGGTAAACCATGATAAAGATGGAGAGAAAAGAGATGATAAAAAGAATGAATGAAAAGCTTAAACGCACAATGCCTTTCCTAGAAAAAGAAAAGTCCCCGGCAACGGAGCCAAAAACTTGGTGCGCAAATTAACACGCACTAGTTTTACTCACTAGATCGCTCTAGCGAGATCGTTTTTCCGCAAAGGTCTTTCTTTTTCTATTACTCAGAAAAGCGTGTAAAAGCTAATCAGGTTTCGTTTTGGTTTGGAATTGGTTGTGAATAAAATGATTATCTAAGAAAGCAATTAAAACAAGTAAAGCAGATTGGGGTTTTGAATTTAGACTAAGACGGTTGTTCAGACTCGAATCCACGCTAGTTCGGTTAAGATGGATGAAGCTATGCAATCTTAGTTTCAACAGACTAGATGACTCGACATTTCCTTTTGTAATCTCTACTCCCATGGTCAGGCCGTAGAGATTCTATTCTATCAAACCTACAAGCTCCTATGGTCAAGCTAACTTGCAAGCAATCAAGAACGAATAAGAACGATGAAATGCCACTCAATCATGCAAAGAGATTAGGTCCTTCCAATCCTATGGTCAAGCTATTGGAGAACCTAACGACCTCATAAACTCTATAATGAAATGCGTTCATGGTCAAACCCGTAAATCAAAGATAAACTCAGAAACTAACAATTGATCAGGTTGCTAGAATCAAAAAGCTTAAATTAGGGTTTAGGAGAAATCGCATCTAAGCCTGAAAGAACATCGATTAACATAAACGGGTTAGAAACCCTAAATCATCCATACAAAATCCTTACTAACGCTTCATTTAATCTAAACAACCCTAAGAGTTTACCTCGACATCACTACAGAAGAAATCATAGAAACAAAGGAGAAGAAAACTGGAGAAGAAAACTGGAGAAGAAGACATCTTACTCCGAGAAAACCTAATCCTGATGTGGTTGTATTAGAGAGTAGTGGAGAAGAAAGAATTAGGTTACAAAGTAGGGATAGTTGAGTATTTATAGTAATAGTATTACTCAATAACCCTAACAGGTCAGAACTGGATTTCTCACTATAATTAACACCATCTTCACACCCCTCCCATGAATTCGACTCTCTCGCCGTACTGGATTCTTCGTACTCGCACCTCTTTTCCCTCAAAATCGAGTCGTCCTTCTGAATCCAACCATTTCATCTACGAACAAAAGATGAAGGACCGTCACCATCGATGGTCAGAAGAAAAATATGACAACTGAAGAAGGCATCACGATTTTCAGATCTAGATGATGGATTCTTTGTATAACATTGAACCTAAACCGAAGTCTGAACAAGGGCGGCTCTATGTAGTAGATTTGATGACAGAGAAGAAATTGGGCAACTGACGGCAGTCATAATCTGGATTTTTCACGAATATTGGAGTCTCACCGATGCCCAGGTACTTGCCAGAGAAATTCTTGTCATTTCAATCCTAAGCCAACACATTAATGCACCTGCCATTGAATTTGACTGCAACAGAATTGGACAACTCATAAGACATGATATCAGCCACGAAGATTGAAGAACGCCGACTACGAATAAGGAGAGAAAGAGTTACGAATCAGTCGATGACTTGCGATGCAACAAAATTAGAGTTGGATCGAATAAAACTCTGATACCATGAGATTAGCAAAGATAGAACACGAGTATTTAACGAGGTTCACTGACGGTATGTCGGCTAATCCTCGGAGGGGAATGAAGGTGTGTGATTTTGTATTAGAGAGTAGTGGAGAAGAAAGAATTAGGTTACAAAGTAGGGATAGTTGAGTATTTATAGTAATAGTATTACTCAATAACCCTAACAGGTCAGAACTGGATTTCTCACTATAATTAACACCATCTTCACACCCCTCCCATGAATTCGACTCTCCCGCCATACTGGATTCTTCGTACTCGCACCTCTTTTCCCACAAAATCGAGTCGTCCCTCTGAATCCAACCATTTCGTCGACGGACAAAAGTTGAAGGACCATCACCATCGATGGTCAGAAGAAAAATATGACAACTGAAGAAGGCATCACGATTTTTCAAATCTAGATGATGGATTCTTTGTATAACATTGAACCTAAACCGAAGTCTGAACAAGGGCGGCTCTATGTAGTAGATTCGATGACAGAGAAGAAAGGGCAACTGACGGCAGTCAAAATCTGGATTTTTCACGAATATTGGAGTCTGATCGATGGCCAGGTACTTGCAGGAGAAATTCTTTCCATTTCAATCCTAAGCCAACACATTAATGCAACTCATGCCACATCATATTGGATAACGTTCTCATAAAAAAATTCTTCTACATTCATTAACGGAGTTACGACGAATCGGACGGAAAACATAAAAATGGCCAAAATGAGTTTTTCAGAAGAAGTGACTAGAATTGACATAATCGCGAAAGATTTGACTAAATATGTGTATTTGACCCTATTTTAATAACAAATTAGTACTATGATAATCGACCAATGAGCCGATCACTATATTGTAACTAATAAGGGGAGAATAGTTGACTCTTATGATGCTAACTTTCTAGTCCAAATACAACAAAACAAACTAAAAAAAATCACTAAAACCTTTAGCACAAAAAATTAGAAAGTTCATAACAAAAAAAAAACAGAAAGCCGTCTGGCAAACTTCCAAAGGGTCGTCGTCCTCAATTTTGCTATGGCTCTAAGAGCCCTTTCTCTCAGATTCATCTAAGAGAAAGATCGGACGGCTGCCGTTTCATTTCGGATAATGCATGCATCCAACGGCTGGGGCGTTTCCGGGGGGTAGTGGGGGAAATGTTATGGCTGTGTAATGATTAGACAGCTCGAAATCTTTCTTCCCCCAATGAGAAGAAAATCCCGCCCTCTGTCAACTCTCTTTCCTCACTTTTCAACTCTCTTTCCTCACTTTTCCCCACTCTCTTTCCTCACTCTCTCTCCTCTTTTTCCTCTCCATCGCTGCAACACAAGGAAGACGAAGGGGTTACGTGACGGTTTAGGCTTCTTCAGGCGGTTACGGAGGTGGTTTTCGTCAAAGGATAAGTTTAATCGATGGTTACTCGACGGTTACGCTTCTTCAGGCGGTTACGGAGGCGGTTTTCATCGAAGGATAAGGTTAATCGACGGTTACTCGACGGTTTTGGTCACAGGTAGGTCTTATTATCTTCTCAGGCAGTTAATTTTTGTATTATAAATACAACCTATTTCGTTGTCAAGTATTCTCACAATTTCTGGTTAGTAGATAAACAATGACGAAGAAGCAACAGAAGCTTAGAACAGGGACGAAGTCCGAAGGCGAACGACTTGCTTCCGGCGTGCAGAAGGACAAGGGAAAACAAAAAACAGCAACTTCCGACGTGCAGAAGGACAAGGGAAAACAAAAAGCACCAAGCCGGTCGTCTTCTAGGCTTAAGGCTTCGGAGAACCCGAAAACACCGACGACGACAACGACATCCAAAAAAAGGAAAGAAAAGCCTACCACGCCAGATTCAGACTCTGACTGCGATATCCCATTGGTGAGTACACGTTCCATAAAACATTCATCTTTCTTTCTTAAGCCATTAGGGTAAAATCTGGAAATTTAGGTTGTTATTAACCAAACTTGCATTACCGTAACTATACTGATATTGGAGTGTTATGAGTAGAGTATAACTGTTTTATGAACTGATATTGGAGTGTTATGAGTAGAGTATAACTATTTTATGAACTGATATTGGAGTGTTATGAGTACAGTATAACTTTTTTATGAACTGATTTGCAATGTCCTGGTTCTGCTCTGTTACCATTGTATGAACTGCGATACATGTGTTATGCTTTTGTTACAGGTGTACTATATTATGTTATGTCTGTAACACATACGTTATGTGTGCGTTATGAGCATTTGTGTGTGTTATGAGCATTTCTTTGTCCCAGATGCAGAATGTTCATCGAAAGAAAAAGTTGGCCGCAGTACAAGAACCTACCGTGAAGAGAAGGGCAGCAGTCCAGTTTCGTTGCAAGACGAGGCCGCTGTTGGACGTGAACAGGAAGATTGTCCAGCATCGTGGGCGTAACACCATCCGCCGTGACCTAATGGACGCAAATTTCCACGGCCTCTTGGACGTGCAAGTTGATTTAATCAACAAAGAACTCTGTGGTTTCTTGATTAGCTCGTACGACCCCACGACGAGGACATTTGTGTTTCCAAATGGGGAGGTCTTCACCTTGAGCCTTCAGACGTGACACGTGTGTACGGACTTACGGAACACGGAAATACAATCAACGTGGAAACGTGCCCAACTGTAGAACGCAGAAAGTTCGAGGCAGCATCCGGGTTGGGCGGGAACAGGTATGTTATGGTTTGTTTACATGCATGTTATGACATTCAGAACTTTTATAAGAAGTAAACTTTATGAGTGTTTGTTGTATCTGCCTTTGATATATTTTATATTCCATGTCTCTACCAGGCACAGCAACGTAAAACTGTTGAACCTCAATAAAAGTATTGAAGAATGCCAAGACGGTCATGCATTCAGCAGGATGTACATTCTGCACAGTTTGAGTACCCTGTTGGTGCCTGGGAACTCCTGTAAGATATCGCTGAACAATGCAAAGTACCTGAACTAGGACTTCTCCCTCATTGGTCAGCTCAACTGGGGGAAGTACGTGGTGGACACACTTCTCCTGGGTTTAGACGAATTCCAGAGCAAGTTGTCCTACCCTGCTGGTGACTTCAACTTCCTTGTGGTGAGTTTTAAGGAGTATAGTTATGGAACTGTTATGACACAAATATGATAATGTTTCTGTTATTTGCATAAAGTTTCAGAGATTTGTTTTGCAACTGTTATGCTACTTATATCAGTTCTGTATGGGTTTCTTTGCAGCCCTAGTTACGATTACAGACAGTGATATGACGGTGTTATATACACGATATGGGATTAATACTGTTATTTTATTGTGTTTCTTGTAGATGCACTGTCTTGATATGGTGGACCTTGAGGGTCTGGAAGCTGCCACGGCTCCCACCTGTGGGTACTGGGATGATGGGCGTGTCAGCAATTCTGTGAAGATGATGAAGGGTGAATGGTGATTGGAAGTTCAAGCTTAAGAGCAGAGAAGGATTGAAGAGGCTGCCACTGTGTGAGAATCCTTGGATCGACGAGCTGTTTGAGTCGGTCCCCACGCAACCGACACAGGAAGTTGCATCGTCATCTGCACCTGGTGTTGGGGCCATTCATCTGGACGGGTTGAAGGACAGTTGGGTACAAATGGTGGATGAATCATCTGCTGACTTAACACAAGTGAGTATCACCTAACAACTGGTGGACATTATGAATACATTATATATATGTTATGTACCTGATTGGGTTTGTTTTCCTGAAGCTTGCCTTGCTGAAGCCGAGGTGAAGAACAGAATGGACCTGATACGTACACTCCGAGCCGAGTGCACGTTGTGGGAGGCAAGAGAGGCGGTTGTTGTGCAAGTGATTGAGAAGAAAGATGATGAGAAGACAGAAGATGAGAAAAAAAAATGATGATGATGACAAAGAGAAAAGTGAGGAAGAGGAGGAAGACGACGATGATGATGCAGATGAAGCAAACGACAATGATGAAGACTAAGACGAAGACGAAGACGAAGACGACCCTGTTTCAGATGATCCTATTCAGGATAAGGGTGACAAAGCTGATAAGGCAGTCGATGACAAGAAGGAAGACTCATCTTCATCGGAGGAATCATCTTCCTCGGAGGATGATGATTCCGATGACGATGAACAAAATGACGAGGAGTACAAAGACAAAGCTGTAACACCGGGTGTTGGGAGCAGGAAGTTTCTACCTCGTGGGGAGACGGTCGTCCTTCGACAATTATCGCCTCCCACATCCAAGGACATTGACTCATCGTCATCTGATGACAGTAATGGAGAGGTCCCCATCGTTGGGGATATAGGCAAGGCAGCTGTGGCTCAGGCAGAGAAGGAAATTCCCACTGAGAGTGACGCTGAGAGGCCACCAGCTACCATTGTGAAAGAGAAATGTCTCGTGAAGGTGAAATCATACACTCTGGTAGTGTATGAAAGACCGAAAACTGGGTCTAAAGTTATTGGGAGCCCATACGTGCTGGAGAATCGGTTACAGAAACAACTAACCGTGGATGAGAATATCCTCGTTAACTACGTGTTACGGGAAGACGATCATGTGTAAGTATTTTCTAAAACTGTTATTTTACTGTTACAATTGCATTACATCACTGATTATTTGACATGACCAGAGGGGAGCTAATATGCATATTCCCCGAGAAGGGGAATTCATTAGTGATGATGCAAGCCTCAACGTTGGCATACAATGCATGGTTCTGCTCCAGTGTTGTGAACGCTATTGCCCATTATCTGAACTGACAACACATGGAACGGCTCGACAACATCACACGCATGTGTTTCCCTCTGGCTGTTGCGGTAAGAGGGAAACACATTGATATATGGTAAATTTACGTAATCTGTGTTGTTCATACAGGTTTTTTTCCCAATCCATGGAGGCAAGGATTACGAGCATTTCTACGTATTTGGCGTTGATTTTGAAAAGCGGGAAAAATTCATTCTCAACAGTCTTCCATGTGGGAAATCTTTCGAGAAAGACCTGGTGTTCAAGCCAACAGGTACGAGGTTGATGACGTACGCACGACCCGTCTTGCTTGCTGAAGTTGGCGTTGACATCAGTCCATTCCCGTGGAAAGTGCTGTCTACCCCAGTGCAACCGGACGTAAACAGTTGTGGCTTATATGTGGCAAGGTTTATGGAGCACTATATTGGTAGGATCAAGGATGATGGAAAGTGGCAAGAAGTGGAGGTCATGAAACTGGAGCGGCTACGATATTTGTGCCGGCTAGTGAAGGATAAGTGGAACAAATGCCAACGTGACGTCGTAGTTGCAGCCCACAAGTACGATGACGAAATGCGTGCGGAGGCACGAGTGCAGAGGTTCATGGTGCGCTCACAAGCAAGGAAGAAGACGCGTGCAACAAGGAAGAAGGACAATAAAGCGTGATATGCTTTAGTTATTAGTGTGTTAGTGATATGGTTTCAATTAGATGTCCCTTTGTTTCTGAAACAGATCACCATGAGTGCTTTTTATGGTATTTATGGTATGGTAATAGACTGGTAGTTCTTCTAAGGTACAATTATGCCATTTATGCTATGATAATAGACTGGTCATAACACGTTCATAACAAACCCGTAATGGGGACATATACCAGAACTTTCATCATACGCTAATCATAATAGATCATACTACCAACATACGCTAATCAAAATACTTCATACAAACATCAAACACGAAAACAGTCTGGACGCATAACAGTAATGTAAAAGATGAATAACATAGTCATAAAGGAAAAGACTTCACTACAACCTCCATGCTCTCACTACGCATACAAGGAAGCCCATGTCTCTGCAATCTGGAACTTCAGAGTCTCGATTTGTTTGTCCATATCTTCGATGCATTGTTCAAGTTCCAAGTTTTTGAGAACCAGGTGGTCGTATACCTCAACCCCGTCATCCTCCTCAGGCACGTTTCGGTTCCTCAGTTTACACCACATCACCAGACGGCACTTGTTTGATGTCTTCCTGCACCCTAAAAAGTATGGGAAAGGGGTGCGCGTGGCGGCAAACGACGGGGATACACGATGCACCTTCGCGGAAGGCCACAGTGACACATCGGGAGGACTCTCATCCACGGATATCTGCCAAAGAAAGAAAATATGAGGGGAGCCGAAGACAAATACTTAACAACAAACGTTATGGTTCATCGTACCTGGCATGGGGGCCTCAAGTTCTTCAAGCGTTGGGTACGTCGGATGCACGGCGGTTCCGTCGACTTGGTCGGCCATTCGAAAATAATCAGCAATAATAATGATGGTGTTTGGGATGGGAAGAATGGAGAGGGAATGTGTTCTTTCTTAAATACACAAATGGGTAGAATTAATGGGAAGGTGGCCATCAAAGCTATTAGGTGAGACTCCACCTACCTGCATTTATGACTGCCAACCCTTACACCTGTAATACGGAAGGGTTATGAAACTACCAAGTTCATAACACGTGGAATAATAAGTTTTAACACGTGGAATACTTAGTTCATAAAAGACGCATAACTCATAACACGTGGAATAATTAGTTCATAACAGACGCATAACTGATACAAATAAAAAACACAGAACAGCCACAGCTCGATGCCCACACTACGCATAAATGTTTTCCTTAGCTTCTTCAAGCTGGAACCTGAGAATCTCGATTTCTTTTTCCTTATCTTCGATACATGCTTCGAGTTCCATGTTCTGTTGAACCAGGTGGTCGTACACCTCGACCGCTTCGTCCTCTTCAGGCGCGTTTCGGTCCTTCAGTTTACACCACATCACCATACGACATCTGTTTTCTGTCTTCCTTCAGCCTAAGAAGTATTGGTAAGGGGTGGGCGACCCGGCAAACTTCGGGTACACTTTATACACCTTCACGGGAAGGCTACAGTCACACATAGGGATCACTCCCATCCCCCGGTTATCTGCCAAATAAAGAGAATATGAGGATAGTAGAAAAACCATACGTAACCACAAATGTTATGGTTCATCGTACCCGGCATGGTGGCCTCAAGCTCCTGCAGCGTTGGGTACGTGGGCTGGACAGCGGATGCTTCGACAAGGTAGGCCATCAGAAGAAGTGAGGGGACAAGCATCCACCATTTCTGACACTTCTAAGATGGGTAGGGCAGCCCGTATGATGAATCCGAACTTGGCAAATATCCTAGTATATCGTTGTTTCGACTCCTCCCCACGAGTGAGGGGGCGAGGGATGATTAATGACACCAGGTTGCGTTTAGCACCTCTCGTCCACCGATCCTTAATGTACCTTTGATCCAGCGTCTTGAACTTCTCGTTCCCGAATGTGCCGAGCATACGCATGACTGTTAGGGAATGCTTACACAGAATGGCTATTATGTCCCACCATCTACAGTCGCAAGACACTATGCCATCTCCCGGTTCAACCTTCACGACCCGATCATCTAGTCGCTCGTTTCCGTGCATCTTATAACAAAGATATGATACTTGCCTAGGCGAGCTATCCGACACTTCCGCACTAGTGATGGGTTCTAACTCATACTCCTGTATCCGTGCATAATGTTCTTGAAAAATGGCAAACATCTTCGGCGTGTACTGAGTAGCAGCCTTGGTACACACATCACTGTATTCGTAGTTGTTCAAAGGCTTGTTGTTACGACTTGCGTACTCAGCTTCCCGCTCAGCACGACGTCGGCTTTCCACCATCTTACAGAAATTTTGTCGTATAACAATCATATAACAAAACACATAACATGAATACCACCATCAGAAACAGGTCATAAAGCTTTCATAACTACCTGTCAAAATGTGGGAAGAATTCAACCATTGTTTTGTCTGCAGTCAAGAACCCACGTATAGTTGCGTTGCACGACTCAACTAGCTGCGTGGACACCATCCCGGCGGTGTAATGATTCTTCACCCACGCGGATGACCACTGTTTGCGAAAACTGTGAATGAACTTACACCACTTGTGGCCCCATTCCCCTCCATTTGGGAAGAACTCCTTAATCATCATCTTCCAAGCACAATCAAAGTCACTTTCTGTGTCGATGTTGTAGAACAACAGCAGTAGATTGCGCACGAAGTCCTGAGTACACACAGTTGAACCAAGGTTTCTCCTAGCATTCTGGAGGATATGGAACGTGCATAATCCATGAAAAGTATCTGGCATCTCCGTCTTCAATGCTGCAGCCATAGCCGCGTCCTGGTCAGTAAATATAGTATCCGGTGCCCTTTGCATGCAGTGGAGGAAAGTACGAAATAGCCATTGGAATGACTCGATCGTCTCGTCGAACATTAGACATGCGCCGAATACGACATCCTGATGGTGATGATTGAACCCTACGAACAGAGCTGCAAAGAAAGGAAATTTGTTGTTATTTTTTACTCCATCTGTACACGTAATGGGGTCATACAGTTTATCTCAAATGTAGGGAGGGATATGCTATGAACGTCGTACGAGCATGTTATGTTATAATTATGAAGGAAAACAAAGGCGATTTCTCTGGGAAGGTTGTGGAGAGGACAAAAGACCTCACTTGGTTAGGTGTAGGGCTGTTGACAAACCAAGCTGCTCGTGTTCGGCTCGGCGTTCGGCTCGGAAAAAGCTCGCCCGTGACTCGGCTCGAAACGAACCGAGCCAGCTCGCGAGCCGGCTCGTTTATAAACGAACCGAGCTCGAGCTCATGCCTGCTCGGCTCGGCTAGCTCGCGAGCCAGCTCGGTTCGTTGGCTCGAACAATGCAGCTCGCGAGCTGGCTCGTTAGAGCTCGTTACACGGCTCATCGATCAGCTCGAGAATGGCTCGTGAGCTAGCTCGATTTAGTAGCTCACGAGCTAGCTCGATTTTGGAGCTCGCGAGCTAGCTCGATTTTGGAGTTCGCGAGCTGACTCGATTGGCTCGTGAAATGGCTCAATTTTGGCTCATTAAATGGTTCGATTTTGGCTCGATTATTTTTAAAAATTCTAGATCTTGTAAACAATAATACTAAAAAATTAAAATGAATATTATTGTTTACAAGATCTAGAATTTTTAAAAATAATTGAGCCAAAATCGAACCATTTAATGAGCCAAAATTGAGCCATTTCACGAGCCAATCGAGTCAGCTCGCGAACTCCAAAATCGAGCTAGCTCGCGAGCTCCAAAATCGAGCTAGCTCGTGAGCTACTAAATCGAGCTAGCTCACGAGCCATTCTCGAGCTGATCGACGAGCCGTGTAACGAGCTCTAACGAGCCAGCTCGCGAGCTGCATTGTTCGAGCCAACGAACCGAGCTGGCTCGCGAGCCAGCCGAGCCGAGCAGGCATGAGCTCAAGCTCGGTTCGTTTATAAACGAGCCGGCTCGCGAGCTGGCTCGGTTCGTTTCGAGCCGAGTCACGGGCGAGCTTTTTCCGAGCCGAACGCCGAGCCGAACACGAGCAGCTTGGTTCGTCAACAGCCCTACACCTAACCAAGTGAGGTCTTTTGTCCTCTCCACAACCTTCCAGAGAAATCGCCTTTGGCCTCAACTCTTCATTGTTAAAGTCATGGTTATGGTCCGCTACCCATTTATATATCTTGTATTTGTCTTCGTACTCGTCGTACTTCATACGAATTTCTGCCGGACATCCAATCTGAGTTTCGGGTCTGAGTCGTTCCGACTCCGGGACAGGATCGGGATCCATGATTGCATGCCCAATTTGAGCCTTAGGTTTCAGCTTGCTGTCCTTTTTCCATTTACTCTTGTTGCAAGCATATGAAATGTACCACAACTTCCCACTGTTGTCTCCCTTCCTCCCAGAAGTAGATCGGTAAGATATTCGTGTGTCGAACAACATACGTCTACCGTAATCTGCGTAAAATCTCTGGCAATCGTCAAGATTATCAAACCTCAATTCCCGCCACACGTCCTCATTCTCCGGTCCCACTAATCCTCTATCTACCTCGCCATCTGTCACGTAAATAAAATAGAGGTGCATAGATGTCAAACATCTGTTACGTAGAATGTATAACAACACTGTTATGACACGAAACTGTTATGACACGAAACTGTTATGCACGACTGGAAGTTAAGTCCTTTACTAACATCTTATGCTTGTGTTACATTGACTGTATGCCATCACCCTAATGACAAGAAATTGTTATTCAGGAGTGAAAGGTTAACTACTTACAAACATGTTATGCTATACATACGCAGACTGTGTTCTCACAACTGTTATGACACAATTATACATCCTTAACAGGGTATGCAGTTATGCGACTGATATGCAAAAATTATATGTATTGATGGGTCAAGAACTTTCTGTGTATGAACACGTTCACCATGCCGCTGCATTAAAAGAGAAAGCCACGAAATACAAGATTCATAAATACAACAGCAAGCATTAAAAGCTAAACCCTTAACACATTTAAAGCTTCCATGTTCTAGGAGTAAACACGTAAACCTAGTATGTACAAAAAAGGAAATGTTCCTACAAAACCCTAGAACCTTTGAAGTCATATTACCATTAGCATTATGCACTTCATTCTCATCGTTGAGCACAATGGGTTCATTTTCATTCTCTTCGTCGAGCACCATGGGTTCCCTTTCATTGTCATTATCTTCGTCGAGCACAATGGGTTCCCCTGCATGGCCACCATGGTCTTCGTCGTAGCTCCTATTTCCACATTCCACACCTTCATCGTAAGAACAGTCGATCACAATAACCATTTCGGATGAATTATATTTGTTATTATGGAGTTAGAACAAAGATTTTGGGAGCTGCAAAGGAGCTATGGAGCTCCTTCCATGGCTGAAGAAAGAGAAAAAGGAGAGAGAGAAGTTCCTAGGAGAGTGGAGAGTGAAAAGTCATTATTTGGCTTCCTTTGGAAGCTGGCGCTGACTGACACAACTAAAGCCATGGTCCCACTGCATAGGAAATTGTCAGGGGTTACGTGACCATTATGCCCCTCCGGCTGTTCATAATAATTCCAACTGTAGGATTGCGCGTCTCACTATCGGACAGCTACACGCGTCTCAGATCCATCTGAGAGGAGGCCCTCTCAGATTGATAGCTGGACTGCGTCGTCCTAACTCATAGGTTTCCACCTGTTAATAAAATAAAACTTGATGTTATAATTCGTAACCAATCAGCCCCTTAATTTCGCAAACTTTCATCCGAACCAAACCACCACTCATATGATATCATACCCTCTCTGCCGTCTTCCAATTTCTAATGCTCTCTTCTTCCATTTCAATGGCGTCCACGATCTCCACTCTTCTAATCATCCTCACCATCATCATCCCACCATCCAACGGATTATCATTCAACTTCACAACCTTCACCGCCGGCGACAGCCAAAACATCACTTACGAAGAAGCATTCCCAGCAGACAACGCAATTCAGCTCACCAAGAACCTCCTTGGCTCCGATCTCAAATTCAGCTTCGGCCGCGCCACTTACCATTCCCCTTTACCCCTCTGGGACCCCATTTCTCGAAACCTCACCGATTTCCAAACCCATTTCACTTTCAGCATCTTCTCTCAGTTCAAAGACGGATACGGCGACGGCCTCGCATTCTTCTTAGCACCTAAAGGCTCCAAGCTCCCGCCTGGCCTCACAGAAGGTGGCTCCATGGGTCTCACCAGAGACCTCCAGCAGTTGAACACCTCCGGTAATCGATTCGTGGCCGTCGAATTCGATATCTTCAGCAATTCATGGGACCCTGATGGGAAACACGTGGGGATTGACTTCAATTCCATGGCTTCCTCCAAGACTATAACTTGGGGAGGTGACATAGTCGGCGGGAGGAAGAGCGAGGCTTGGATTGCTTACGATTCGAGTTCGTTTAACTTGAGCGTTTCGGTGACTGGGTTCGTGGGCGATATGATGCTGACTCAGAGCTTCAGCCAGATTGTTGACTTGAGAGACTACCTCCCCGATGAGGTCACTTTTGGGTTCTCCGGATCCACGGGGAATCAGAGCGCCATTCATAAGGTTCACTTATGGGAATTTGAGTCAACACTGGAAGTAGTCAACACAGGGGAAAACAGGGGAAGCATGAAAAACAGAGTTCCCCTGTTTCTCGGTTCGTCCGGTTTGGTTATTGGGTTATTGGTGTTGCTTTCCTTCCTTGTAATTTACAGGAAAAGGGTTTTTGGATGCAGAAATGATGGTAGTTATGATGGAGGTGATGATGATTATGAGCAGCATAAACTCGATCGTCAAATCATGGATGAAGTTTTGGCGAATGGGGCTGAAGGAGGACTAAGGAAGTTTACATTCCAAGAACTGGCTCGAGCTACCAACAATTTCGACGATGGAAGTAACAAGCTTGGAGAAGGAGGGTTCGGAGGAGTGTATAGAGGGTATCTCAAGGACAAGAGCGACGTTGTTGCGGTGAAGAGGGTGTCGAAGAAATCGAGGCAAGGGATTCGAGAATTTGCTGCAGAGGTGAAGATCATCAGCCGATTGAGGCACCGAAATTTGGTCAGGCTCATCGGATGGTGTCACGAGAAGGAAGAGTTGCTCCTTGTGTACGAGTTCCTAACTAATGGAAGCCTAGACTTGCACCTCTTCAAGCAAAAAGATGTGAACTTGTTGTTGAATTGGGAAACGAGGTACAAAATTGCTAAAGGGTTAGCCTCGGGGATGCTATACTTGCACGAGGAGTGGGAGCAATGTGTAGTACACAGAGACATTAAGTCAAGCAATGTAATGTTGGATTCCAACTTCAGAGCCAAGCTAGGAGATTTCGGACTAGCCAGGCTTGTTGATCATGACAAGGGTTCCCAGACTACGATGCTGGCTGGTACAATCGGGTATGTGGCGCCAGAATGCGCAATGACGGGGAAGGCAAGTAGGGAGTCGGATATCTACAGTTTCGGAGTCGTGGTGTTGGAGATTGCGACGGGGAGAAAGCCGGCTGTTATGATGAAACTTGACAACCAATGTTTTGTGCATTTGGTTAAGTGGGTATGGGACCTATACAGTGAAAGAACTATGTTAGAGCAAGGTCCTGACTCGAGACTAGGAGGTGAATTTGTGCAAGTGGAAATGGAGAGATTGATGTTAATCGGGTTGTGTTGCTCTCACCCGGATCCGAAGTTGAGGCCTTCAATAAGGCAAGCACTTCAAGTTTTGAACTTCGAGGCGCCATTGCCGATTGTTCCGATGAATATGCCGGTGGCTACTTTTGTTTCGGCACCGTCGTCAATGGACGGAACTAGTACTTCCACATCTTCATCGTTGGTAATGGATCTTACTCGGTCAATTGACATATCCAATACAATGGCGAGGTGACCTTAGACATGTTGGTTGGACTTTTGATTTGTGAATTCTTAATGTTGTTGTTCTTCGTGATGGTGACTGGATTTTTGTTATGCTAAATGCTCATAATAATGTTGATAATATTATATTTATTTAGCCTTTTGTTTTATTTTGGATTGTCGTTTCCCATTTGTTCTTTGGCTTAGTATTTAGATTTAGATTGAATGACATCTGGGAATGGATCACCCCAAGTCTGAGATACCATTGCATGAGCTATTATTATTTACAAAATCAGTCCTCCTGCCAAGTGTATTTTTGCTGTTATTTGAAGGAAAACTTTATCACTTGTATAGGGTTTTTTTTTTGGCGAAAAGCTAATAATTCGCCTTCATTTATAATCAAGCGATACTCGAAAAAACTAAATACATTTGTATCGTAACCTAAATGTTAACAATGAATAAAAATAGAAAATTATATATTTAAAGGCGTCTCATGCCCACTGCCATCAAGGTAGTCAAGTACTACATGATTGTCTTCTATATAGACACGAATAAACTTAATCTCCCAAGTCCTTGCATAAACTTGTGTATCTGATCCACAATAGCAGAGTGTTGGCGAACTCCGTCCTCTTCACAACACATCAAACTAACTGAACAACGAGAGTCGCGACACCTGAAATTGTAGGGATTCTATAAAGTGTGAAATAGACATATATCATATATGTAATACAATAGAAGAATGTGTTTGATTCATTTTATTAGTATGATTATCTCAAAGCAGTACGTCAATGGCCTTGAAAACTATTGAATTATCCATCATATCAAAATTCTTCTATTAGTATGTATCAAAGTCTTTGTTATAGATTTTTGAACGATGAACTCATCATATTTCAAAGGAAAGTTATTTTCTCCCTTTTACCAACCGTGAATTTTTCTGAGACACAATTTTATTGTAAAAACATAGTGAAACAAATAAGTCAAATTAGAGATACACAAACATGATGTCATCAATCAAATATGCATGTAATTTTAGGTTTCTTATTCATTTTTCATGCCATAAAAGTTACATTTATAAAATTATTAAATTGCTTTATATAATAAAAAATAGAATAACATATATGATAAATATTATATAGAACTTAAAGTTACTATGAATAACATATTAATTGTACTCATACTTTATGGCTTCATCTTATAACAAGCAAGCAATATATGATAAGTGAGATACATAAGATACATAGATACTAAAAAGGTATTATTGAAAAATCATAAACAATAATATAACATATATTATATATAACTTAAAATTATTGTGTATAAGATATTAGTTTTACTCGTACTGTATGAATTCATCTTTGAAAGCTAAAACAAGCAAGCATAGTATGAAAAATGAGATGCATAGATATTTAGACTTTGAAATTTATCAAGACACATATGATCTACGATATATTAATTATTATATACACACCAGATGTAACACATATCAGTGTTTGGTGATGGTTTATGTGTGTACATGAGGATCCCGATGTTTGATATATATCCCTTTTAGGAGTTGATATGTGTGTATATATATTAAAAATATATGTACTTTAGTTTTATGAAATTTTGTGAATTTATGTATTCACTTGTATAATTTCATAAAAGTTACGTATAATCACTATGTCTTTTAGTGATTGTGTTAACCCCCTACGTAATGGTTCTTTGCTTAAGAAACAATATGATTGGGAAACAAGCATGTAGTCTCTCGAGAAGAGATGATGTTTGTTCCTTCTTCTTTGCTGGGAGCAACGATAGGTCATATACTGGTGGAGAACGTATATAGACTCATGTTTCTCATATCGTAAAGTCACTCTTTATGGCATAATGACTATGGCAATAGTCGAATGTGGGGGTATTCTTGAAAACCTTATTGTTCCTAGATAAGGACAATAAGTAAAGCCTGGACAAGTACACATGGTGTGTATTGGCTAGCAAAGTGGCGAGTTTCCTTCCTAACCCTGCAGTTTAATCATCACACAATGCTACGTATGGATATGAGTTTTCTAAGCTGTTTAGTTTGGAATAAATTGTGGAAGTCTCATCACATGCGTACTGTGGAACATCACATCTCATGTATTGCATGTGTCATAGTTGTGTCATTTTTTATGACTAATCTCTATTGTTGTTATCAACTGATCTTCTACGATCAACTTGGATAACTTCAGTAGACTTAATGTCAATAATGTCTTTTGTGACATAAATTCTACACCTTCTCGCGGTGGGAAAAAGTATTTCATAACTTTTATCGATGATAGTACTCGATATTGTTATGTGTACTTGCTTAACTACAAAGATGAGACGATTGATGCTTTTAAGAAGTATAAATCGGAAGTTGAGAATCAACTTACAAAAAGATCAAAATGATCTGAAGTGATCGAGGTGGTGAATATGAATTCCCATTTCGAGAATTGTGTCAAGAGAGTGGCATAATTCACCAGATGACGGCTCCTTATACTCCACAACAAAATGGAGTTGTCGAAAGGAAAAATCGCACATTGAAAGAAATGATAAATGCGTTGCTAATAAATTCTGGTCTTCCACATAATTTGTGGGGGGGGGCTATCTTAACAGCCACCCAAATACTCAATAGAGTGCCTTATAGCACAACACAAACCATTCCATACGAGAAATGGAAATGGTGTAAACCTAGCTTGAAATATTTCAAAGTGTGGGGGTGTCTAGCTAAAGTGCAAGTTCCTCAACCGAAATAGGTTAGGATAGGACCAAAAACTATTGATTGTATCTTTATTTGGTATGCTAATACGAGTAAAGCATATCAGTTTATAGTCCACAAGTCGAATGTTCCCGACATCAATTCTAATTTGATATTAGAATCAGATAATGCGGAGTTCTTTGAGAACATCTTTCCTTACAAGACTGTAAGCGAAAGTGTTGGTGAGAGCTCCAAGAGACCTCGAGATACGACTATGGATGTTGTACCTGAGGTGGAGGACACAACAATGGATGTTGTAACTCATGTAGACGATCCACGACGGAGTAAACGTCAAAGGTAGGGGTGGGAGACCCGGCCCGGCCCGGCCGGATTTTACCCGACCCGGACCGGTCAAATCGGGCTTCGGGTAGCCCGAAACCCGGTCAAAATAATATCGGGCCGGGCCCGGGTCGTGTAAATTAGCTATGACCGGGCTTCAGGTTTTCCTGGTAAAGCCTGGACGAAACCCGGCCCGATATCATCATTCCTTAATAAAACCTATAATGGGCCCAATATTTCAGCCCAACATCCATCATTCTAGAAGTCTAAACCCTAAAATACCTTTCCCTTCATTCATATCACTGGTGCCGCCTACCTCTTCATTCTTCAAGTTTACAGATCTACAAACTACAATCTCATCTTCCCCTTCTTTCAAATAAAATGAATTAATTAATCCCATTCATATCTACAAACTACCTCTTGTTTCTTATATACACAATTTTACTTGGTGTTTACCATTGGAAAGAAGAAGTAGAAGTAAAAGACGAAGAACGAGGAAAAGAAGAAGAAGAAGAATGCGTAGAAGAAGAGGGCGGATCGGTAAGTGCCACAACACATTCATCACCGGAGCTCGACTTAACTCGCTTTCCAGGCTTGTTATACATGATTCCCTGTCTCGATAAGCTTGGCTCGAAGCAATGGGTTCGCTTCCTGACTTTCATCCCATCGGCTGATTTCCACAGAGACAAGAAGAAGCTTTTTGGGAATTTTTTTTTTAAGTAATGTCTGATTTTCGGGTAGTCAACTAGGTACCCGACCCGACCCGAACCCGTGTTGACCGGGCTCCGGGTTACCCGGTCAACACCCTCGGGCCGGGAACGGGTTGATTATATTGCATTCGGGCGGCCCGGAAGCCCGGTTGACCGGTCCGGGTTTAGCCCGGCCCGATTCCCACCCCTAGTCAAAGGTCCCTACATCGTTTGGTCCTGATTTTCTGACATTCTTGTTAGAAAATGAGCCTCAAACATATAAAGACGCGATGAGCTCTTCTGAATCTCATTATTGGAAAGAGGCGATCAATATTGAAATTGAGTCCATTTTGCATAACCATACGTGGGAGTTGGTAGATCTTCCTCCAAGAAACAAACCCCTTGGTTATAAATGGATATTCAAACGAAAATTGAAAGATGATGGTACTATTGACAAGTATAAAGCGAGACTAGTGGTCAAAGGTTTTAGACAAAAAGAAGGTCTTGACTTTTTTTACACTTACTCACCAGTCACAAGAATTACGTCGATTTGATTGTTAATTGCTTTGGCTGTTGTGTATGGTCTTCAAATCCATCAAATGGATGTGAAAACCTCCTTTCTTAACGACGACTTGGAGGAAGAGATATACATGGAACAACCCGAAGGGTTTGTCATCCAGGACAAGAACACAAGGTGTGTCGCTTGGTCAAGTCTTTGTATGGACTTAAACAAGCTCCTAAGCAATGGCACGCGAAATTTGGCGCAGTAATGTTGTCAAATGGATTCAAGATTAATTAGTGCGATAAATGTGTTTACATTAAGGACACTCCTAATCATGAAGTCATGGTTTGTTTGTATGTAGATGACATGTTGATAATGAGTAAAAACATTGTTGACATTAAGTCTACAAAACGTATGCTTTCAAAGGCATTTGATATGAAAGACTTGGGGGTGGCTGATTTTATTTTAGGAATTAAAATCTATAAGACTCCTCAAGGTCTAGCTCTATCTCAGTCTCACTATATTGACAAGGTACTTGATAAGTTCAAGTATTTGAAATTCAAAGCAGTGAAGACGCCGATAGACATGAACCTTGCTCTTGCTAAGAACAAAGGTGCAAGTGAAGCGCAAACGGATTACACTCAAGTGTTAGACTGTCTGATGTACATCATGAATTGTACTAGACCAGATATTGCATTGTAATAAGTAAGTTGAGTCGCTACACGAGCAATCCGAATGCAACTCATTGGATGGCTTTGAGACGTGTTTTGGGGTACTTGAAGCACACCCAAAACTTTTCTTTGCATTACACTAAGTATCCAAATGTGCTTGAAGGATGTGATGCGAACTAGATCACTGGTTCAACTGAAAGCAAGTCCACAAGTGGATATGTGTTTACGGTTGATGGGGGAGCAGTATCTTGGAAATCCTCCAAGCAAACCTGCATAGCCCGTTCAACAATGGAATATGAATTCATTGCATTGGACAAAGCTGGTGAGGAAGCTGAATGGCTTCAGAATTTCTTGGAAGATATTTCATTTTGGCCAAAGCCGTTATCACCAATAAGTATACATTGTGATAGTCAAACGACGATTGGAATGGCAGAAAGTGTTATGTACAATGGTAAATCTCGGCACATTCGTCGACGACATAACACGGTTAGACAACTAATCTCTAGTGTGTTATCTCAATTGATTATGTGAAATCAGAGGATAACGTGTCAGATCCACTTACAAAAGGCCTAACTAGAGATGTAGTTGAGAAATCATCGATGGGATTATGGCCAAGGACATAATCAACATGACAGAAACTCTACCTAGTTGACTGGAGATCCCAAGATCTAGGTTCAAGGAAAAAACAAAGTTGTGTTTGATGGTTCGACATTGTCAAAATTTCTCCAACCCATTCTCATGATGAGACAATATTTAACAATAAGGATAAGCCTATAAACGCAAGGCTTTTAATGGTTTCTAAGTTTGACCTCAAGTTGGTCAAATGATGTATTTATGAATACACGTTTAGAAATCACCTATGTGAGTGTGAAGTAGAGCCGCTTCAAGGAGAACTACCTCACTATCACCTATGTGAGTGTGAAGTAGAGCCGCTTCAAGGAGAACTACCTCACTGACCAAGGAAGCGTTGAATTCCCCTTCACTGATCCTCTTTTCTTCTTCTTCCTCCTCTCTAATTAAGAATCTCTCAGTATTTTGGAAGAATGAAATCAAAAGAAACTAAAGAGAAAAGTAACTGACCATGTAAATGGCGCTCCAAGCTTCCACCAGATGCAAACTTGTAGACCAAGAACAAGCCTTCCTCATGATCAATACAGAAACCCAGAAGAGGTACAACGTTAGGGCGGTGAAGAGAGTCCTCAACAACCCAACTCTTCCTCTGAACATATAGCTCAAAGCTCCCCTCCCCAGTACTCTACCTAAAACCCCAATTCAGTACTCATTTAGACAATTCAAAGTTCAAACCCTAATCCAGAAAACAGGGAAAAGGGTTTACTGCATTACCTTGGGAGAAATTTCTGGTAGCGGTGAGAATCTCACTATAATGGAACCGAACCAAGGAATTAGCGACATGGAAGATACTCCTCTCAAGAGATTGGATTCTTCTCCACCCAAGCTCCTTACCCAACCCATTGTCCAAACTCACCATTAGCACAGTGGCCGAAGATGCGGAGGGGATGTTCATGGAATCCAGCTCCACCTGAGAGCAGAAACTGAACCTGAAGGAAGAGTGGACCGATTGGGGCTCCGCTGCATTGCTCATCGTAATCACAGCGCCGCCGCCGGACTCAACCAAGAGCCAAGCCTTGTGATTCTCCGAATTAGTACTCCCATTTTTCTTTGCTCCGACATTCTGGTTCATTCCTCGGAGGGAGGAGAGCGTAGGGAGAAGGAGTGAAAGGATAAGTTGAAGCTGTGATGATGGTTCTCGGAGGCGGTGGCGGCGAGGAGGGGGATGAGAATAGATTTTTGCTTCCTCGTCAGGGAGTTGAAGGATCCATTGATGGCGTTGGGTTGATTTTGGGTGAGTGGGTAATTGGGTTGGATGGGTGGGTAATTGGTTAGTGTATGGGTTGATTTTGGGTAAAAAGAAAGCTGACATGGCAACTTTAATGACATGGCGACTCATGTGGTGAGTTCACATAGGCAAACAGACGGAATTATGGATGTCTGTAGCAAACAATGACTGTTGGGTTAAATCGTCGAAGTCCAGTGATGACGGGGAAATTTTTTAAAGTTTAATGACTTCGGAGTTATTTGGGCAAAGTTCAGTGATCATTTAAGTAACCAACCCACAAAGCCCACAAATCAATAAATCATTATTTTCAACCCATAAAGATAAACCCATCATCTTCTCACAGCCGCGACATCAAAATTATATTTGGAACATATTTCAAGGGTGAAAAACCCTCATATAGCACCAACTATAGCGAAATTACTCGTTTATACACGACCTTTTCTGAAATACTTATTTGGCACCATCTATCGATCTCAAGTTTCATTTAGCATGCCGTTAATTTTTTTCGAGTTCCGTTAGCCTGACTTGGCAATTTAGCCAATGTGGCATATAAGAAGCCTACGTGTCATCAGATGTAACAAAAAATTGCCACGTCACCACACAATAATTACCACATCTATTCATCCCAAAAAAAAATTAGCACATCAATAAAAATAAATAAATAACATTTACTTTCCCTGTTACCCCTAGGCCCTATCCTTCCGTCGTCTCTGCTTCCCCTTCGTCGACGATGACCTTCCCCTTTCCTCCACCGGCCGGCCTTCTCATCACCCTTCACCCTGCCTAACTGTTAAACCTCAGCTCTGCTTCTCCTCGATGGTCAATTTCAATGGAATCAACGATTACGACTCCAATGTGTTTCTTCAACCTCCCAAACCCCTCCAACTCTCTCTTCTTGTATGAAACACCTTCCCTGTCACCAACATCCACCATCTCCTTCGTATGGACGCAACTCCAATCAACTACCATTCCCTATTCTCTAGTCTCTACCATCCCCACCTGCAAACACTAACTCCAATCAACTGAATAAGAAGAAGAACATCAATGGAGTTTTCCACTTTTCTTGTCACGAATTTGAATCTACAATGGCGGCATCTTTGCTGAATGATACGAATTTGAACAGAGACTCCCAGCCCCAGATCCGAACACCCAAATCCATTTCCACCGACACCAGCATCTCCAAGCTCCCATCTCCCAATTCAGATCCTACCCTTCGTCTTTCAAACTCCTTTTGCCCGACTTCCATACCGATTCCTTGCCCACAACCCGACACCACTCCCGACCACTACCGAGGAGTAGAGCCGGCCGATGAAAGAGCGGACCGCGGCGGATGGTGCTGGGTGGAGGCGGCGGGTGCGGCCTAGAATCTTGGCTGGAGAGCCGAATCTGACCCGTAGACATGTTGTCAGTCTACCCTTCTTCCGGCGGCAGAAAATTCCTCAATCTCTCCAGGTTCCGGAACGGATCTGACCCGAAGACATGGGAACTTTCTGGCTGGGTTCGGTGGTACGCCGCCGTCATCGAGCAAAATCTGGCCGTGTCGAGAGCCTTGGACAAATTTCTTTCTACTTCTCGTCAGATGGGAAAGTACTTCTGGAGAAATTGAATAGGGAGACATTGATATGAGAATCGCCTCAGTGCCTCCAGAGCAACAACTTGGTTTACGAAATAGTGAAGTCGGTTGGGGAAGATTACCACCGCCGCTAAGTTCGAGGAACTAGGTCTCTTCAGCGACGACTCCATCGATTGGGTGACTCCATCGGCGAATCCATCAACAAGTAATAAAAAGTAGTGGAAGATGAGCTTTCCTATCACAAAGCTCGGAATCCGTTGATTGGGAGAACAGGGGGTGTGAACGGGGAAGAAAGGGGTAGGAAGAAGATAGAGATGTGTTGGGAAGAGGATAGAGAGAAATAGGATGGGTTAAAAATTTCAGTTATAGGGTTTAACTACGTCATAAATTAATTGGTTGGGTCCATACACAAGTGGACTGCCATGTCAGCTGCCGTTAAACACCGTTTGCCTAGTCAGCCGAAATCCTAACGGAAGTTGATAGGATGCCATAAGTAACATCGTGCACTGAAGTCCATGCCAATCGTGTAATTCGAAAAAATTCGTATATAAATGAGTAATTACGCTATAATTCGTGCTTTATGAGAGCTTTTTGCCTATTTCAGCTTTGCTCCTTGGAAATATGTGGTGGGGGATTAACTCATATTGGCGTGAATAACATCAAAGACTTATCTTCTTCACTTCATCTTCTCACCCTCACAGCCGACGATTGATAGTTCGGATCCGATTGAACAGATGACCAGGAGCATTAGAGTGAACCCGTACATACGAATTTACGGCCCATATGTCAGCAAGCCACCCGAAGAAAAACTGTCCGGCGAGGTTGTCGCACAACACTACGTTGTTGACGGTTTGTGTAGCAGAGATGGCGATGCAGGACGCTAACTCTATTGACAGATTTATTTGATAAGAAGAAGAGAAGAAGAAGGAGAAGAAAGGAGGAGGAGAAGAAGAAAGCGAAATACGGAGAAGAAGAAGCAGTTTGGGAAAAAGAAGCACTTGTTTGGGGATTTCTATTCTTCTATTTTACTTTTTAAATCAATGGCTGAATTTGACCGGGTTGACTCGGGTACCCGGACCCGCATTAACTGGGCTCCAGGCTATCCGGTCGCTACCCTCGGGCCGGGCTCGGGTTGATTTATTTAGCTTCAGGCGGCCCGGAAGCCCGGTTGACCGGTCCGAGTTTAGCTCGGCCCGACCCGATTACCCCTACTAATAATGACCGTAATCACAAGCCCAAGAAGTACAACCGCCGCTGCTCGGTGACGACAATAGGAGCCGAAGGAGAAGGATTATCGAGTTTTGTCGATTGGAGATCGGCAGTGGAGAGCCTACGAGAGAAAAGGATAAGAGGATGAAAATCCCTTTCTTAATAAAAATCAACCAAAAGGCAAAACGACGTCGTTTCAGTTTGCTGACATGTCAAATCTGACAACCTACGGACCGAGTCAGCATAATGTGTCAACAAAATCATAACGAAGTTTAACAAAATTCTAACGAAATGACTTCTTTGTTAAGCGTTTTAAGTAAAGGGTGTATTTTGCACAAATAATTATAAGAGGATTTCTTTGTTATCTTTCAATAGTACATGGCCTCCTAGACTATTATCCATTATAATAACTATAATAACTTTGTTAAAGATGAAACTTCTTAAAATAGGAAAAATTAAACTTACAGCAGTATTCAAAATGTCAGAAAAATCCAAGTTGACATTCTAAGCAAACCGCGTCGTCCATGGCGACCAATGACCATACCAAACCCTGAAAATGGTAAACATCCGAATTTGCATATTTGAATTGCAATCAAAATAGACCTTTTCTCCCCAATCTAGATTCCAATTCAGCACCTGATTATAATAAACTCTTCAAACTAGCTCAAGTTTTCGGCTGTAAACATCAAAACATGGATCATCATCATCTTCATCATCATCCCCTGTTTCTTCTCTTCATCCTGCTCATCATCTCAACGTCCGCCACCGCCGCCACCAACTTCACCTACTCTTCCTTCTCCGCCAACGACCCAAACATCACCGTCCTCAACGCCACAACCAAAGGACTCAACTTAGGCCATCCTTCCATCCTTCTCACCAGTTCCCAAATCTTCGGCAACGTCTTCAATGCCTCTGGTCGAGCTTTCTACTCTTTTCCCATCCAGCTCTATGACCCATCTAACAATCTCACCACCAATTTCACAACTTACTTCGAATTCCAAATAATTTTTCCCCAACCAAGACAACTCCAACGCCACATCCGGAGGTGGCTTCTCCTTCTTCTTGACTTCCCAGAACAGAGCCTCTGTCGTCCCTCCTGGGTCCGCCGGCGGTATGCTCGGCCTGTTCAATCAGACCGATGACAGGGACAGTTCGGACCAGATTGTGGCCGTTGAGTTCGACACTTTCAGGGACCGATGGGATCCCAGCTCCAATCATGTTGGGATTAATGTGAATTCCGTGGTTTCGATTGCCAATCGGACTTGGAACAACTCAATGACAACCAATGATATATATGGCGCCAGAATTTCTTACGACGGCGGTTCCAATCTCCTCAGTGTTTTCCTGAAGGATCCGGATATTCCCAACGATTTCGGATCGTTGACTTTGAGTCAGAGAGTAAACTTGAGGGAAGTCCTCCCTGAGAGAGTGATTATAGGATTCTCTGCTTCCACGGGAAGTGCTATTGCTATTCAGAGCATTCGGAGCTGGAATTTCACTTCCACTCTTGCCGCAATTCCGATCGCAGGGGAAGGTAGCCCAGATGGAGGAGGAAGCGGCAGCAGCGAAGAAGCTGAAGGTGGGTTTCAGAGTTGGATGGTTGGTTTGATTGCAGGGGTGTTGCTTGGAGCTGCGGGTGCTCTTTATTATGTAAGGCGGAAGAAATTGCAGAAACAGAGAGAGAATTTAGAGGACGATGATGATGAGGATGAGGATTCAATGGACGAAGATATTGGTTGGGAATCAACAGGGCCGAAGAAGTTCAGTTACAAGGAGCTCGTCGCTGCGACGAACAACTTCTCGGAAGAAGGAAAGCTAGGTCAAGGCGGGTTCGGAGGTGTTTACAAGGGCTACTTAGAGGAGCTGAAAGCAGAAGTTGCAGTGAAGAAAGTGTCAAGTGGATCAAAGCAAGGGAAGAAAGAGTACATCTCTGAAGTCATGACTATAAGCAGATTGCGACATAGGAACTTGGTTCAGCTCGTGGGATGGAGTCACAAGAAAGGTAGTTTCGTATTGGTTTACGAGTTTATGCACAACGGAAGCCTCGACACGCATCTCTTCGGCAAGAACAAGGTTCCACTTCAATGGGGAATCAGGTTCAAAATAGCACACGGTTTGGCATCAGCATTGCTCTACCTTCACGAGGAGTGGGAGCAATGCGTTGTCCACCGTGACATAAAGTCGAGCAACGTGATGCTGGATTCAAACTTCAATGCTAAGCTTGGTGATTTTGGGCTGGCCAAGCTTATTGATCACAACCTCGGGTCTCAGACTACCGTTGTGGCCGGAACAATGGGGTACATGGCTCCGGAGTACCTTATGACGAGCAAGGCGAGCAAAGAGTCTGACGTGTATAGCTTCGGAGTTGTGGCATTGGAGATCGCGTGCGGGAGGAAAGCTGTGGAGCACAAAGAGGAAGAGTCTAAGGTTGTTTTGGTTAACTGGGTTTGGGAGCTTTATGGACAAGGCAAGGTTATTGAAGCTGTTGATGCAGCACTTGCAGAGGAGTTTGAGGTGGATGAGATAGTGTGTCTGATGACCGTTGGATTATGGTGTGCTCATCCTGATCATACTTTGAGACCTTCGATTAGGCAAGCTATTCAGGTTTTAAATTTTGAAGCTGGGTTGCCAACTCTTCCATCACAGATGCCAGTTCCTTCTTTCTATTATGCTCCACAGATTGGAGACTACAACTCCTTGTCAACGTATACTGTTTCAAGTGAAGTGACTGGGGAGATGTCTCCTTGTTCAACTAGCTCAACCCAGAATTTGATTTATAGTGGAACTAGATCAACCAACTCATGACTTGTAGAGTATAGTAGTGCAATTTTTAGGTTTTCCTGAATGTTTATTGTGTTTTGTGCATTGCTTTCGAAATGTGATTACTGTATTGAATTGTCGATTATCTTATTGACATTTATCCAGATCCTGAGATGGTTTGAAATTTACAAATTTATCCTGAAGCAACAATTCATGACATTGCACACTAAGAACAATCGATTCCAGAAACGAGGCTGGGAAAGGGAAGAACACACCCAGTTTCCATGTCATATTCAGACCATTCCTCAAAATAATTAGCCTTGAAGTAGACACAATTCCTCCTGCAGCTTACTCCAACTTCCCACGGATCATCAACAGATACACAGCAATTTGTTCCAACAAACAATGCTCTGTCTCCTCCCAAGCTCTGCCTTGGAACCCACTTCAGCGTCCCAACATCAAGACTGTAAACTTCCACTCCATCCACCATCTCCGTACTTCTCCTGAAGATCAGAAAAACCAGAACAATTTCCCCTCCCGATTCCACCAAACACTCGCTGAATTGCTTAAACGGAACACGAGGAACAGCTCTACCGTTCTTACCCACTTCACCAATTCTGAATCCATCTCCGCTGTTGTCCTCCTCGATGACCACCACGCTCCCCTGCAGACTCAAAGCATACAACTTTCGCCTCAACCAAACCCCATTACAGAGGCTCATGTACCCTCCATTAGGGTCTACGATGGCGGAATCGTGCTTCTTCCAGGAATGATCCCACTGCAGCCCTATTCGGTAATACGCAAAAGCAGGAACAGGTAAACCTGTAAGAAGCATCATTAGACGAGGCTGAAGGCATGAATAGTGTCGTGGGCGAGGAAATGGTTGGTCCGCTTCCCAGGGAGGGCGAACACCCCAACTGCTACAATAATCTACTGGACTATTCAACAGCTCGTATCGAATATGTGATTCCGACATGGGACTTCTCTGCCGAGACACCATTCCCTTGGAGAATCCGATCAATAGTCGTGTGTACTTGTTCTGTGCGCGGTCGTATTTCATTCCTACCCAGCGAACGGAGCCACCGTGAATATAGATCGACGTTGGGAAGGTAGAAATTGAGTGGGGAAATGCGGATGAGGTTCGATAAGGGTGGTGGTGTTGACTTAGTTGTAGCTGCTGTGGCAGAGTGGGCCGTGGATTGGATTTGCAGCATTTTGATTTGGGAAGCTGATGAGGCTTCCATGACTTTGTGACGCAGCGTGAAGAGACGTCTTGGAATAACATTGGCTTTTCTGTTGACATTAGATAGAGAAGCTGCTTTGGAAGGTCTAGCCACTGCACTGAATTAGTCGTTTCTGATGCTGCTGCTGCTGAGAATGATTGATTTGGAATTTGAGCTGTCGTGGTTGATTTGTTGGTTTTGGATTTATGGTGGCTACTGGGTTGAGTCCTGGAAATCACCTTCTGTGGGTGATTTCGTGACATTGTTTTTGTGTTTGATTGTGGGTAGCAAAGCTCAGGATGTTAGGTTTGGGAGTTCTGAAAGTTTTGGTGCAGCAAATCTGTCTTATAATGACAGCTGGAGAAAGGGCTTTCCTTGGCCTACAAGGCCACACTATTATTTGTTTAGTTTCTTATATTCATGTTACAGCCTTTCTCCATTGACATTCAACAAGTTGAATAAAGTATACACAAGTGGTTTTTTCTTTTTGGTAGTGGCTTCTCATGTTTGTTAAATGTCGTGTTTTTTTTCCAAAAAAAAAAACTTATTTGTGAGATCGGCTCGTTCTAAGTGAACTGATTCGTGAACAGGCTTATCAGCTAAAGAATCGAGGTCGAGCTAATACGTTGGTCGGCTTGACAAGCTCGTAAGACAGCCGAGCCCAATCTTTAATCAAACTCGACCCAATTCGGCTCATATACAACCAGTCAACCCTAATAAAAACAGTCATCTACCTTCAAAAAGAGCAAATAATGTGGGCACTGGGCAACCCTATCCATAATTAATTATTTTATTTTAGTTGACTTCTTAAACTTGATCATCAAGGCTAATACTAATAGTGGTATAAATATTTAACGAATGATTAACCTTTTAATTCCCATCACCTTTCTTACTGCTCTACTAACTCCTCCATTTGCAAACATGGCATCAAATATCGAAAAGAAGAAGAAGAAGAAGAAAGGTGATAACGAGCGAGTAAAAAAGCCCTGCAGTAGCAACAAATTCAAATCAAAGATAAACACATGGCCAAACCTCCCACATCAGCTCATCCGCATAATAGCAAAAGAGTCCACCTTCTCCTCTACAGATCCAATACTCGACAAAGAATGGTCTCTGATGAACACCATTTCCTCCTCCACGATCACCAAATCATGGCGATTCGATTCAAACAAGCCCTGTCACTCCGCCGCAGGACCACGAATCGAGCTCCATAACTCTGCAATTGACAACGAATTCCACCAGATCCGGCTGAACCCACAGATTGGTCGTGGTTACTGGAGTTGGGGAGGAAGGTGGAAGATACCCGATACTCGAGCCCTAGACTTGCTGGGATGCACTTGTGGGTTTCTACTGACCAAAACGCCGCTGTCGTTCCCAGGCAAGACGGAGGAGGAGATAACGCTGTGGGACCCATTCCTGGAAATGTCGTGTTTTTTGCCAGAGTGGTCTCCCCTCGATCCCGTTATATTTGCAGCTATTTCTTCCTCCTGCAGATTCATTCCTAGAGACGGGAAGAAATCCCCGATTACTATTGTGCTTACAGGAGTTAGCCGCCCGGCGTTTGCCTTCTATACGTGGGATCGAGAAGGGGACGATTACACATGGGAAAAGAGGGATTGTGAAATAGTGGACCCGAATTCCTCTAGCCGAGGTTTGATGAAGTTGAGCAATGGGATTTGGTTTGGGGGAAAGTTCTACGCACTGAGCTTGGAAGGTACATTGGCTGTTATGGAAGAAGTGGGTTCCGATTTCAGGATTACGAAATTGGGGAAAAAGAGAGCGGTTCCAGATTCGATCGGCATGAAATTCAGGGAGTGCTTGGTTGAATCTGAGGGGGGGATCTTGCTAGTTTTCTTGGTGTGGGGGAAATCAGGGAAGAATGTGGAAGAAGTGCAGGTTTATAGACTGGATATGGAGAAATTGGTATGGGTTAGAGTGAGGAGCTTTGATGGGGCAGCGGTGTTTGTGGGATGTGATTGCTGTGTGAGTGTTCCTGGGAAGAAATTGTTGGAATGTAGGGGAAATTGTGTTTACTTTGTATCTGGAGATGATGATGATGGAAGCTGGTGGTGGTGGGTTTATGAGGTTGAAAGTGGGGTTATTTCCAGATGTGGTAGGGATTTAGGGGTGGAAATCGGTGCGGTTAGTGTTAACCGCACCGAATTTTGCGGTTAACCGCACCACAAAATCTCCCAAATTAATAACCTTAACTGACCCGCATTTGCGTTGCGGTTAACACTAACCGCACCGCGGTTATGCGGTTAGGTTAGTGGTTAACCACAACTAACCGCAAATTTTAAGAAAATCAGGAAATCATATTTTTTAACTCGGAAATGTCCAATCCAATTCAGTCCAGATAACCACGACCTCACGTGTCTCTAAATCCATAAATTCATAAATATCTAACACACGATAAACATTAATAGTTTCAAAATTCCTCCGAAAGCAAATAAACATAACTTCAAAATATCTCCCATTCCAAGCTCCATCTTTATTAGCCTTGCATAGTTGCAGTTGCAGAGTTGTTAACTCGTAATGATTCGGTGATTCCAATCCAACCCGAAATCTACAAGTTGTATCCCCCTACAAGTTCCAATTCAAGAAATGCCACAAGTCAGTAGAGCCGGTTTCATATATATCAGAAAGCAGAATTGGCAGAAGATAACTCCACTACTCTACTACGCCTACAACTTACTTACATCAATGCCAAACACTTTCTATTCTAATCTTCAATTCTTCATCCCATACTTTGAAATAAAATATTCAGCACTTTCTAATCTTCATCCCATACTCTACTCTACTGACTTCATCCACATCAATGCCAACTGCCAAGCACTTTCTAATCTTCATCCACATCAATGCCAAGCACTTTCTAACTCCACTACTCTACTACGCCTATGAGCAACAAAACACATCAGTAGTAGGCTAGTAGCTGCTGATTTTTCATGCTTTAAAAACAAAACACAGCAGTAGACACTAGACAGTAGCAGTGGCTATCTGCTGATTTTTCATGTTTTAAAAACAAAACACAGCAGCATGATTCCTTGTTCAAATGGACAATTACCATGTTTCGAACAAAACACAGCAACATGATTCCTTGTTCAAACAAAACACAGCAGCATGATATTTCATGTTTTGAGCAGCACTTTCAAACGGACAGAATGGACAATTACCTACGACTGTCTTCCACCTTGCATCTTCATTCAGCCGAGGGTGCACCTACTTCTTTTTCGAAGGATGCTTTCACCATTGTTGTTGTCCATATTATAGTCTGCAAGGGCAAAAGCAACAAAATGAAACAAATCAACAAATCAAATCATTGTCCACCTAAAGTTCTAAACTGTTAAACCCTAAACAATTAAGCAACAATCAAATCAGCATATAAAAAGAGGCTGAAATTCTTAATTGTCCAGCAATAAGTAGCATACAGCAGTACAACACAACATATCTGCACATGCTGAAATTCTTAATTGTGCAGCACAATAATAACAAGCATACAGCAGTTCATTGTAGCATACAGGAAGTCAAGAACAGCCTCAGTTACAACAACAATTCATTGTTCCGAACAGCCTCAGTTACAAAAGCAATTCCTTGTTCCGAACAGACTTGAGACTTGAGAGAAAGAAAGAATCAAAGAAAGAAAGAAAGCAAAAACCCTAAATGTACCTGGAGGAGTAGTCGAGCAGCCGCAGCAGCCGCCAACCCGCAGGGAGAGAGAGATGGACGATCGGCGGCCGAAGGAGAAAGAGTGAGCGGCCGCCGGAGATGGAGCAATCGGAGTCTGGATGGAGCTGGAGCAATCGACTGGCTGTGGTCGACTATCGAGCAAGCCAAAGGGGGGTGGGATGGGAGCTGTTTCGGCTGTCTCAATTTGAGAATGAGGGGATTTTTTAATTTTAACTTTTATGTGTTCCGAAAGTAATATGAGTTTCTTACATTTTTTTAATTTTATTATTTTATGCGGTTCGGTTGGTTAGTTGCGGTTAACCCGTGCGATTAGTGGTTAAACCGCTAACCACAAAAATCCAAAATGCCTACCGCAAACCTAACTACTAACCGCAAAAATCGGTGCGGTTAGTGGTTATAACCAATAACCGGTAACCAATTCCCAGCTCTAGATTTTAGTGTAAGAACAGATCTGTTTGAACCTAAATATCACCATTGATGCATTTCACTTTTTATTTATTTTGTAACTCTAATTCTCAACTAGATTGTGTGCCGCTACATGTTAAATATATTTTTAACTCTGGTGTATTCACCTGTAAAAATGAATAAAATGATTTCCTTATTCAAAATATTTTTGGTGCGTTATATAGATTTAATCAATAATAAGAGGAAATTAATAATAAGAGGAAGAGAGAATCTTGTAATAGAAATGAGAAAAGATAAAATAAGAGATTAATGAGATTGAAAACTTAGTTAGGATAAAACAAAATTAGAATGAGATGTTGCTGGTTGACTGTTAATATATTCATCATCATTCATAAAAAAAAAAAAAATTAGAATGAGATGGTAAAATCTCCTTAATGAATAGTAGCACTTGAGTTGAGTGGTTTATATGGAAATTACTACCGTTAGGACACCCCTTAGTGTCCTCATATGAGAACACTAATCATCACCATTCAATTTTGAAGAGGAGATCTAATGGTCCATGTTAAATGGATATTAAAGTAATTTTACCTCTTTAATTTTACAAATTTTTATTTACTGATTTTTATTTCCTTAATGATAATCATTAACTATGATTGATTTTCAGTTATTTCCAAGTTCTTGCAATTAAATTAAATTATTAATGTGAGGACCCTCTAAGTGTCCTTATATAAGGACACTAATCTACACCTTTAATTTATTAAATAGAGATTCATTGGTTGATATGAAATGGGTATTAGGGTAAATTTCTTAATTGGTACGACTTTTTTTAATTTCCGTTTTGGTTCCACTTTTAATTAATTACTCCATTTTCTCCCTTACCCATATCTGGTTCCCCGCAGTTAGATTAGGATCATCATCCAACGGCTATAAAGAGTGTCCTCATATAAGGACTCTTAATGAATCCTCACAATAGTAAATCCCCTCCATTAATAAAATCTATTTTTTAATTGCATATCAATGCCACCTAGATTTGCAAATGACCAGAAGATTGGAATTGGGATTCCAGTATTGAATATTGAAGATGGATATCAACGGTAATACATATTAAACGCATATCTTGACGTTACGAATTAGCAGAAGTTAGTTTCAGATATTGTAAATAAATAAATAATTATTGTACCAAAGCACGTGGAGAATAAGTAATTACTAATTTCCCACTCGCCAGCGTTGCACATATGGGCATTGGGTGCGTCGTCCGGTCCAATTGGCCTTCGCCTCCGGCAATTCCTTTATCAGTCATTCATCTAAAGGACATGTGGCCATGTAGGGGCCCAAGTTATCCTCTAAAACATAACTGTAAACGAAATATTTCTTTTTTTTTTAAGGGAAAATAGCACTTTAGGCACTTCTACTTTGTCAACTTAACATATAGCCTTCCTATACTATATATTGCTCTTTTTAGGTCCTTCCGTCCAACTTTTGTCTTCATAACGTTAAATTTGGACACATCCGCACCCGATGGAGAGAGATATCGGAGGTAGGAAATTAAGAGTTGGCAAGAGAGGTAAATTGGGGAGGTATCATGAAGAGTATGGTGAAAATACGAAGGATTTTAGAATCACACATTTTGTTCGTCGATTTTATCCTATTTAATTATATATGACTATTGGAGCTATCATGGTGTACCGAATGTGAATAAATTAAAGTTACAAAGACGAAAGTTGGAACAGAAGGGCCCAAACGGCAAAGTGGTCAAAGTAGAAAGGGTAAAAAGAATAATTTATGGTATAGGGGCTATTTGTTAAGTTGGAAAATTAGAGGTGGAAAAATGCTATTTTCTCTTTTTTTTTTTTAAACTGAATAAACGAAATATATCGTTAGTAAATTTTTGGTATTTAAAACAAAATCATTAACAAATTGATCTCTAAAATAGTCAATAAAAATGTGAATACCAAAGCGGACCAGAGACAACCACCTACCGGACTCCTCGCCTTACTTTCGCTTTCCTCGCCTGCCCTCTATCTCTCTCTCTCTTCCATCAACGGCTTCCTACCTACTTACGCCATTCTCTCTCTCTATCGTCCGGTTCAACCACTTCTATTCCTGGTTTCACTCGGCATTTTGCTTTGCTGTGTTGTTTCCATTGTTTGATAGGTTTTCTTGGATTGAATCCCCTCAAATACAGATTTCTTGGCCCAGATGCAGCAGATCCTTTGCGGGTTTTGTTCTGCGGTTTTTATATGCTCTGTTCTTGAGTTCCACAAGAAGATTCTGCGTCTCTTTCTAGGTTTATTCCTCATGGAATGCGCCGCCTGCCTCAAGTTCCTAGCTCGAGTTAGCGAGTCCCGTGGTGGGTTTCTGATGTTGGGATGTTTCTCTCAGGCTTTCAATTTCCTCTGGCTTTTTTTACTCTTCGCTTTTGGCCTGAGGATGCTTCAGCTCACTTCCTTCTCCATTGGTCTGCTTCACTTTCTCTTTGGTGCTAGAGGTAAATCAATTGTTTCCCGAAATGGATTTTCTTGGAAGAGTTTTAATATGGCTCTCGAATCTGGTTTGGTGAATCGCCTTGAGAAAGTCGGCCTAAAATCCAAGGTCAATGACTATTCTGCCATGAACGAGTTTAACGATTCTGAGACGGAATCATTTGCTGAAGATGATGAAATGGATGTGTTGGCTTTGAGGAGATTGATTAGGATTGAAAGGGAGAGAGCATTGGCGGCTGAATTGGAGCTGGAAAAGGAGAGAATGGCTGCTGCATCTGCTGCTGATGAAACAATGGCGATGATTCTAAGGCTTCAGAGTGAGAAAAGCTGTGTGGAGATTGAATCAAACCAATATCGCAGAGTGGCAGAACAAAAGCACGACTATGATCAACAAGTCATCCAGTCGATAATCATGAAACATGAACTTGAAAGGAGTTTGCTGGAAGAGAAGCTGCGAATTTGCAGGCAAAAATTGCAGGACTACTTGAAGAGACATGAAATGGATGAACTTGACTTATCTCTCAGCTCTTTAGATTCATGTTTTGAAGATTGTGATCTGGATGATACGGGAGATGGGTTGATGATGATGATGGGATTTGAATCTCCAGCTATCCAGACAAAAGCCTTTTGAAGAAGCAATTTGGTAATGGAGGAACCTTTTAACTTTTGAACATTCTTGAATCTAGTAGCTGCAACCATGAAGATGGTCGACATATTTTAGCAGTAAGGTCTTATGATCTTCTTTTTTCTTTAATACCTTCTGTACATCCAAGAGAATCAGGTTTCACTCTACCACTTCTTATTCATTTGCATTGATTTCCACTTGTATGAAACAAACAGACTCATGAACAGCTGAATCAGTCTGACATCTCTGTGACAATTCAGCGTTTCGAATTCAGTTAGAATCGTGTCTTCCTGTAAAACTATATTCCTGGATCAATCTGGTTTTAATCACATTACTTGAACAATGATGTTTCTGTTGGATCAATCTGATTTCCACAACACTTAGCGTATATCCGTTGAGAACCCTTGAACCAGAGACCACAGTATTTAACTTGTAATACAGAGTTCCATGTGCAGTTTCACATGGCATGTCAGTTCATATTTTCATAACTTTAATACTATCATCATCCAACTAACATGAACTCAGGTGCTGCAATTATCGTATTGAAATAAACTTGTTGTATCATATGATTTCTCCAACTTTGAGTAAACATTAATGTTCTCCCCTTTTAATGTGGTTGAGATAAGAAGCAATCAGGAGTAGCCTTGTAACCAAGTTAGCTCCTTCAAATATTGCTTTTATGATAAGGATCCTTGGCACGCCAACCGACTTAGATGCATCGATCTTTCTCTCTTGTCCGATCTTTTTTCTTACTTGCTGCTTACGTCTCGCCTTAGCATCAACGATAAACCAGAAAGCTTACTGCAGAATGATATACCAAATTGCAAAATGCTCGCACTAGGGCATCTTACTGCGGAATGAATGGTATACCAAATTGCAGATACATGCTACAGCCTACATGATATGACATTATTCTGCAGTTTATAGTGGCTACAGAAAGGATAGGGATGCAGGTAACAGAAATAAAATTCTATAATCTTCATATCAGAGATCAGAAAGTAATGACCTACCTAGTACGAAATCTACAGGCCACCGGTGATCATGAGTTGAACGCCATTGTCCAGAAACTTGTCCAATTCCAACATTCTGGTTACATCTTTTGTCTTCCATACTGAAAGAATGTCTTAAAATCAGACAGAAGAAACACAGGCATGTCAAAGTTGATGACATGAGCCACATTAGGGATATCGATTACCACGACCAGCAACATCTGTTGCAACTAGGACATTGTATCTCTTCGTTCTGAAACCTTCCCTAAGGTACTTCCTCGCGAGATGCTCAACGGCTTTGAGGCATGGTAGCACTAAACATATAAGTTGTACGGTAAATCTTCTTCTTCTCATCAAGCTCATCTTCTTCCTTCTCTGGCTTCAAATTACTTGAGGACATTGCATCCAACACTCCTATAACTTGCAGCTCGAAACCCATGTAAATCATTCCATCAGCCTCGTCAATAACAACATAAATTGCACTGGTTCAACATAGCATAACGCCTCTCCAAACAATCAATCAAATGACCAGGAGTAGCCATAACTACTTCACAACCTTGCTTGATCATAAGCCCTAGTTTCTCGATCGACACAACGTTAATACCCAAATAACAAAAGCAGCAGTCTTACCAGAACCAGTCTCTGCAATTCCAATAACATCACGCGGTTGCAAACCCTGTGGAATTGGACAAGGCTTCTATTATATCTATTATCTACAAACATATATAAGCATTTTAGCTTTTTTCGCAATAGGATTCTCCATGCTTCTCCTTAACTGTAGGAAAGTAGCCAATCAATGAAATTTATATAATTTATTATGAATAAAAATGTTCTTTTAATAAAGGTGATAATTTCTTAGCCATACATAATTTATTATGAATAAAAATGTTCTTTTAATAAAAGTGATAATTTTTTAGCCATTATGAGACTCGAACCCACAACCTCAAAGATAAAAACATTGCATTTTACCAACTAAGCTAGACAAGCTTACTTATAATTACATTAAAACGTTAAACCACATTGCTTCTTGATATTTTATCGTACAAATTGAAACACATTTCACCCTTAACGGTTTGCACATCTATATATATAATAGGATTTCAACTTTTTGCAATTTCCACCTAAGCCAATCCTCTTCATACCTTAATTTTAGGAAATCAACCAATTAAGATTAATCTTCTAAATAATTAATAAAAAAAATACTAAAATGTTTGGTAACCACCCCACGTTAACCCTCTTTCTTTTTCTTCTTCTTACATATATTTTCATTTCTAAAATTTTATGTTATTTAAATAATTAAAACTTTTCATTTCTAAAATTTTATATTATTTAAATAATTAAAACTTATTATTAATTTAGTATTTATTTTTCTATTATTTCTTTGAACTTCTCACATCCCTTACATTCAATCATCTCTATAAACAATAATCAACATAAAGAAAAATAATGGCTAATTTATCGGGCTTTAGAACATGTTATCCTAACTTCTAAAATATTCATTTTGTCACAAAAAAAGGTAAGAAAAGTTTATATCTTGTGAGTTTGTTTCATTATCTCCGTCATAGGTCGACATATTTTCATTTGGTTTCTTTGTATAGTCTCTACCATGAACTCAATAGCGAAATAGGACAATATTTTGTCTTCTTTTCGATGACTACTCATTTATTCATTAATTGATTTGTTGGTTTCACTATATTTCAACATCCTAATATATTCCTAACTAAAAAATATACAAAAATTACATGCATATATTTATAATTTGTATAAATATGCCCGTCGAACCGACGGGCAAATAAGCTAGTTCATTAATTATAGTTTATTGTAGAAATACACTAACAAGTTGAATAGATAGTAGAGTGAATGAAATTATGATAATAATTTATTCATATAGTTTATTCTCATATGATGATACTATTTTTTAACTGGCTCCGTGTTTTTGAATAATCGGGCTTTGACACTTTGTGTAGAATAATTAAATCATTATATTGAATAATGTATTTGCTCATGCTAATTTTTAATAAACATTCAAGCTAACTAAGTCATTGATTAATTTGGTCAATATCAAGTTGCATATAGTTTAAAATTTTACGAATATTTAAGAGAGTATTTTTCAATTAATATATCTATTAAACTATAAAAAACTCAAGAAATAAAGTTGTACCTCTCACTAAAGAAATAATAATAAGTTGTACCTCAGTAACATCAATAGTGAGTGCGGTCATGAGTGTATAAGAGTATGACTAATGAGATCGTAAGTAAAACGGGTTACATGTCATCAACGACTAACAAATTCAGAGTACTGATTGAGTTGACTTAGTTTGAATTGGACATATTCATTAACTTAAATGCATTAATATACATGATCCTTATTTTAAAATTCTTTAAAGTTATAACAAGACAATTGATGTTTCATTTTTATCATGTTTAACTATTCCTCAAAATAATATTTTTACAGTGATTGTTTCTTCAGTCTCGACTTTATTTGTTTGCAAATGTTTCGAGAAAGTTGCAATTTTGTTTTCCATTTCTCTTGAACTAACTTTTGTTGATAAATTATGTGAAGAACTCCAAGTTTGGTAAGACATAACTTAATTTGATCAAGGATTAAACTGCATAATTTTAAAAAATATTAATATTAAAGAGAATTAGTTTCAATTAATATATTTACTGGGCTAGAGAAAACTTTAGAAATAAGGTTGTACATTAGTAAGATCAATGGCGACTGAGGTAAAGAGTGTATTGTAAGTAAAACAGGTTACATGTCATTAACAATTAACAAATCGAGAGTATTTATCAAGTTGAGTTAGTTTGAATTGGGCATATTCATTAAACCTAAATACATTCATATAACATTATATTTATTTTCAAATTTTTAAAGTTTTAACAGGCCAATATATCGAGGTTTCATTTCCTTATGTTTAACTATTCATCAAAATAATTTTTTACAATGATGATTTCTTTAGTCTCGACTTTATTTGTTTGAAATGCTTTGAGAAAGTTATAATTTTATTTTTCATTTGTCTTAAACTAACTTTGGTTGATAAATTATTTGAATGACTCCAAGTTTGGTAAGTCATTAATTAATTTGATCAAGGTTCAAGCTGCATAAATTTTAAAAATTTATGAATATTTAAGAGAATTATTAATTTTAATTTATATATTTATTAATATAAAAAAGTAAAGAAATAAGATTCGACCTTAATGATGAGTGAGGTCATGAGTGTATAAGAGTATGAGTAATGACATCATAAGTAAAACGAGTTACATGTCATCAACTACTAACAAATTCAAGTATTGACTAAGTCGACTTAGTTTGAATTGGACATATTCATTAAAACTAAATGCATTCATATAACATGATCCTTATTTTCAAATTCTTTTAAGTTATAACGGGCCAATTGATGTTTCATACTTTCATAGGTCGACATATTTTCATTTGGTTTCTTTGTATAGTCTCTACCATGAACTCAATAGCGAAATAGGACAATATTTTGTCTTATTTTCGATGACTACTCATTTATTCATTAATTGATTTGTTGGTTTCACTATATTTCAACATCCTAATATATTCCTAACTAAAAAATATACAAAAATTACATGCATATATTTATAATTGTATAAATATGCCCGTCGAACCGACGGGCAAATAAGCTAGTTCATTAATTATAGTTTATTGTAGAAATACACTAACAAGTTGAATAGATAGTAGAGTGAATGAAATTATGATAATAATTTATTTATATAGTTTATTCTCATATGATGATACTATTTTTTAACTGGCTCCGTGTTTTTGAATAATCGGGCTTTGACACTTTGTGTAGAATAATTAAATCATTATATTGAATAATATATTTGCTCATGCTAATTTTTAATAAACATTCAAGCTAACTAAGTCATTGATTAATTTGGTCAATATCAAGTTGCATATAGTTTAAAATTTTACGAATATTTAAGAGAGTATTTTTCAATTAATATATCTATTAAACTATAAAAAACTCAAGAAATAAAGTTGTACCTCTCACTAAAGAAATAATAATAAGTTGTACCTCAGTAACATCAATAGTGAGTGCGGTCATGAGTGTATAAGAGTATGACTAATGAGATCGTAAGTAAAACGGGTTACATGTCATCAACGACTAACAAATTCAGAGTACTGATTGAGTTGACTTAGTTTGAATTGGACATATTCATTAACTTAAATGCATTAATATACATGATCCTTATTTTAAAATTCTTTAAAGTTATAACAAGGCAATTGATGTTTCATTTTTATTATGTTTAACTATTCCTCAAAATAATATTTTTACAGTGATTGTTTCTTCAGTCTCGACTTTATTTGTTTGCAAATGTTTCGAGAAAGTTGCAATTTTGTTTTCCATTTCTCTTGAACTAACTTTTGTTGATAAATTATGTGAAGAACTCCAAGTTTGGTAAGACATAACTTAATTTGATCAAGGATTAAACTGCATAATTTTAAAAAATATTAATATTAAAGAGAATTAGTTTCAATTAATATATTTACTGGGCTAGAGAAAACTTTAGAAATAAGGTTGTACATTAGTAAGATCAATGGCGACTGAGGTAATGAGTGTATTGTAAGTAAAACAGGTTACATGTCATTAACTATTAACAAATCGAGAGTATTTATCAAGTTGAGTTAGTTTGAATTGGGCATATTCATTAAACCTAAATACATTCATATAACATTATATTTATTTTCAAATTTTTAAAGTTTTAACGGGCCAGTATATCGAGGTTTCATTTCCTTATGTTTAACTATTCATCAAAATAATTTTTTACAATGATGATTTCTTTAGTCTCGACTTTATTTGTTTGAAATGCTTTGAGAAAGTTATAATTTTATTTTTCATTTGTCTTGAACTAACTTTGGTTGATAAATTATTTGAATGACTCCAAGTTTGGTAAGTCATTAATTAATTTGATCAAGGTTCAAGCTGCATAAATTTTAAAAATTTATGAATATTTAAGAGAATTATTAATTTTAATTTATATATTTATTAATATAAAAAGTAAAGAAATAAGATTCGACCTTAATGATGAGTGAGGTCATGAGTGTATAAGAGTATGAGTAATGACATCATAAGTAAAACGAGTTACATGTCATCAACTACTAACAAATTCAAGTATTGACTAAGTCGACTTAGTTTGAATTGGACATATTCATTAAAACTAAATGCATTCATATAACATGATCCTTATTTTCAAATTCTTTTAAGTTATAACGGGCCAATTGATGTTTCATACTTTCATAGGTCGACATATTTTCATTTGGTTTCTTTGTATAGTCTCTACCATGAACTCAATAGCGAAATAGGACAATATTTTGTCTTATTTTCGATGACTACTCATTTATTCATTAATTGATTTGTTGGTTTCACTATATTTCAACATCCTAATATATTCCTAACTAAAAAATATACAAAAATTACATGCATATATTTATAATTGTATAAATATGCCCGTCGAACCGACGGGCAAATAAGCTAGTTCATTAATTATAGTTTATTGTAGAAATACACTAACAAGTTGAATAGATAGTAGAGTGAATGAAATTATGATAATAATTTATTTATATAGTTTATTCTCATATGATGATACTATTTTTTAACTGGCTCCGTGTTTTTGAATAATCGGGCTTTGACACTTTGTGTAGAATAATTAAATCATTATATTGAATAATATATTTGCTCATGCTAATTTTTAATAAACATTCAAGCTAACTAAGTCATTGATTAATTTGGTCAATATCAAGTTGCATATAGTTTAAAATTTTACGAATATTTAAGAGAGTATTTTTCAATTAATATATCTATTAAACTATAAAAAACTCAAGAAATAAAGTTGTACCTCTCACTAAAGAAATAATAATAAGTTGTACCTCAGTAACATCAATAGTGAGTGCGGTCATGAGTGTATAAGAGTATGACTAATGAGATCGTAAGTAAAACGGGTTACATGTCATCAACGACTAACAAATTCAGAGTACTGATTGAGTTGACTTAGTTTGAATTGGACATATTCATTAACTTAAATGCATTAATATACATGATCCTTATTTTAAAATTCTTTAAAGTTATAACAAGGCAATTGATGTTTCATTTTTATTATGTTTAACTATTCCTCAAAATAATATTTTTACAGTGATTGTTTCTTCAGTCTCGACTTTATTTGTTTGCAAATGTTTCGAGAAAGTTGCAATTTTGTTTTCCATTTCTCTTGAACTAACTTTTGTTGATAAATTATGTGAAGAACTCCAAGTTTGGTAAGACATAACTTAATTTGATCAAGGATTAAACTGCATAATTTTAAAAAATATTAATATTAAAGAGAATTAGTTTCAATTAATATATTTACTGGGCTAGAGAAAACTTTAGAAATAAGGTTGTACATTAGTAAGATCAATGGCGACTGAGGTAATGAGTGTATTGTAAGTAAAACAGGTTACATGTCATTAACTATTAACAAATCGAGAGTATTTATCAAGTTGAGTTAGTTTGAATTGGGCATATTCATTAAACCTAAATACATTCATATAACATTATATTTATTTTCAAATTTTTAAAGTTTTAACGGGCCAATATATCGAGGTTTCATTTCCTTATGTTTAACTATTCATCAAAATAATTTTTTACAATGATGATTTCTTTAGTCTCGACTTTATTTGTTTGAAATGCTTTGAGAAAGTTATAATTTTATTTTTCATTTGTCTTAAATAACTTTGGTTGATAAATTATTTGAATGACTCCAAGTTTGGTAAGTCATTAATTAATTTGATCAAGGTTCAAGATGCATAAATTTTAAAAATTTATGAATATTTAAGAGAATTATTAATTTTAATTTAATATATTTATTAATATAAAAAAGTAAAGAAATAAGATTCGACCTTAATGATGAGTGAGGTCATGAGTGTATAAGAGTATGAGTAATGACATCTAAGTAAAACGAGTTACATGTCATCAACTACTAACAAATTCAAGTATTGACTAAGTCGACTTAGTTTGAATTGGACATATTCATTAAAACTAAATGCATTCATATAACATGATCCTTATTTTCAAATTCTTTTAAGTTATAACGGGCCAATTGATGTTTCATACTTTCATAGGTCAACATATTTTCATTTGGTTTCTTTGTATAGTCTCTACCATGAACTCAATAGCGAAATAGGACAATATTTTGTCTTCTTTTCGATGACTACTCATTTATTCATTAATTGATTTGTTGGTTTCACTATATTTCAACATCCTAATATATTCCTAACTAAAAAATATTACAAAAAATTACATGCATATATTTATAATTGTATAAATATGCCCGTCGAACCGACGGGCAAATAAGCTAGTTCATTAATTATAGTTTATTGTAGAAATACACTAACAAGTTGAATAGATAGTAGAGTGAATGAAATTATGATAATAATTTATTCATATAGTTTATTCTCATATGATGATACTATTTTTTAACTGGCTCCGTGTTTTTGAATAATCGGGCTTTGACACTTTGTGTAGAATAATTAAATCATTATATTGAATAATGTATTTGCTCATGCTAATTTTTAATAAACATTCAAGCTAACTAAGTCATTGATTAATTTGGTCAATATCAAGTTGCATATAGTTTAAAATTTTACGAATATTTAAGAGAGTGTTTTTCAATTAATATATCTATTAAACTATAAAAAACTCAAGAAATAAAGTTGTACCTCTCACTAAAGAAATAATAATAAGTTGTACCTCAGTAACATCAATATGAGTGCGGTCATAGAGTTTAGAGTATGACTAATGAGATCGTAAGTAAAACGGGTTACATGTCATCAACGACTAACAAATTCAGAGTACTGATTGAGTTGACTTAGTTTGAATTGGACATATTCATTAACTTAAATGCATTAATATACATGATCCTTATTTTAAAATTCTTTAAAGTTATAACAAGGCAATTGATGTTTCATTTTTATTATGTTTAACTATTCCTCAAAATAATATTTTTACAGTGATTGTTTCTTCAGTCTCGACTTTATTTGTTTGCAAATGTTTCGAGAAAGTTGCAATTTTGTTTTCCATTTCTCTTGAACTAACTTTTGTTGATAAATTATGTGAAGAACTCCAAGTTTGGTAAGACATAACTTAATTTGATCAAGGATTAAACTGCATAATTTTAAAAAATATTAATATTAAAGAGAATTAGTTTCAATTAATATATTTACTGGGCTAGAGAAAACTTTAGAAATAAGGTTGTACATTAGTAAGATCAATGGCGACTGAGGTAATGAGTGTATTGTAAGTAAAACAGGTTACATGTCATTAACTATTAACAAATCGAGAGTATTTATCAAGTTGAGTTAGTTTGAATTGGGCATATTCATTAAACCTAAATACATTCATATAACATTATATTTATTTTCAAATTTTTAAAGTTTTAACGGGCCAATATATCGAGGTTTCATTTCCTTATGTTTAACTATTCATCAAAATAATTTTTTACAATGATGATTTCTTTAGTCTCGACTTTATTTGTTTGAAATGCTTTGAGAAAGTTATAATTTTATTTTTCATTTGTCTTGAAACTAACTTTGGTTGATAAATTATTTGAATGACTCCAAGTTTGGTAAGTCATTAATTAATTTGATCAAGGTTCAAGATGCATAAATTTTAAAAATTTATGAATATTTAAGAGAATTATTAATTTTAATTTATATATTTATTAATATAGAAAAGTAAAGAAATAAGATTCGACCTTAATGATGAGTGAGGTCATGAGTGTATAAGAGTATGAGTAATGACATCGTAAGTAAAACGAGTTACATGTCATCAACTACTAACAAATTCAAGTATTGACTAAGTCGACTTAGTTTGAATTGGACATATTCATTAAAACTAAATGCATTCATATAACATGATCCTTATTTTCAAATTCTTTTAAGTTATAACGGGCCAATTGATGTTTCATACTTTCATAGGTCAACATATTTTCATTTGGTTTCTTTGTATAGTCTCTACCATGAACTCAATAGCGAAATAGGACAATATTTTGTCTTCTTTTCGATGACTACTCATTTATTCATTAATTGATTTGTTGGTTTCACTATATTTCAACATCCTAATATATTCCTAACTAAAAAATATACAAAAATTACATGCATATATTTATAATTGTATAAATATGCCGTCGAACGACGGGCAAATAAGCTAGTTCATTAATTATAGTTTATTGTAGAAATACACTAACAAGTTGAATAGATAGTAGAGTGAATGAAATTATGATAATAATTTATTCATTAGTTTATTCTCATATGATGATACTATTTTTTAACTGGCTCCGTGTTTTTGAATAATCGGGCTTTGACACTTTGTGTAGAATAATTAAATCATTATATTGAATAATTATTTGCTCATGCTAATTTTTAATAAACATTCAAGCTAACTAAGTCATTGATTAATTTGGTCAATATCAAGTTGCATATAGTTTAAAATTTTACGAATATTTAAGAGAGTTTTTTCAATTAATATATTATTAAACTATAAAAAACTCAAGAAATAAAGTTGTACCTCTCACTAAAGAAATAATAATAAGTTGTACCTCAGTAACATCAATAGTGAGTGCGGTCATGAGTGTATAAGAGTATGACTAATGAGATCGTAAGTAAAACGGGTTACATGTCATCAACGACTAACAAATTCAGAGTACTGATTGAGTTGACTTAGTTTGAATTGGACATATTCATTAACTTAAATGCATTAATATACATGATCCTTATTTTAAAATTCTTTAAAGTTATAACAAGGCAATTGATGTTTCATTTTTATTATGTTTAACTATTCCTCAAAATAATATTTTTACAGTGATTGTTTCTTCAGTCTCGACTTTTTTGTTTGCAAATGTTTCGAGAAAGTTGCAATTTTGTTTTCCATTTCTCTTGAACTAACTTTTGTTGATAAATTATGTGAAGAACTCCAAGTTTGGTAAGACATAACTTAATTTGATCAAGGATTAAACTGCATAATTTTAAAAAATATTAATATTAAAGAGAATTAGTTTCAATTAATATATTTATGGGCTAGAGAAAACTTTAGAAATAAGGTTGTACATTAGTAAGATCAATGGCGACTGAGGTAATGAGTTATTGTAAGTAAAACAGGTTACATGTCATTAACTATTAACAAATCGAGAGTATTTATCAAGTTGAGTTAGTTTGAATTGGGCATATTCATTAAACCTAAATACATTCATATAACATTATATTTATTTTCAAATTTTTAAAGTTTTAACGGGCCAATATATCGAGGTTTCATTTCCTTATGTTTAACTATTCATCAAAATAATTTTTTACAATGATGATTTCTTTAGTCTCGACTTTATTTGTTTGAAATGCTTTGAGAAAGTTATAATTTTATTTTTCATTTGTCTTGAACTAACTTTGGTTGATAAATTATTTGAATGACTCCAAGTTTGGTAAGTCATTAATTAATTTGATCAAGGTTCAAGATGCATAAATTTAAAATTTATGAATATTTAAGAGAATTATTAATTTTAATTTATATATTTATTAATATAGAAAAGTAAAGAAATAAGATTCGACCTTAATGATGAGTGAGGTCATGAGTGTATAAGAGTATGAGTAATGACATCGTAAGTAAACGAGTTACATGTCATCAACTACTAACAAATTCAAGTATTGACTAAGTCGACTTAGTTTGAATTGGACATATTCATTAAAACTAAATGCATTCATATAACATGATCCTTATTTTCAAATTCTTTTAAGTTATAACGGGCCAATTGATGTTTCATACTTTCATAGGTCAACATATTTTCATTTGGTTTCTTTGTATAGTCTCTACCATGAACTCAATAGCGAAATAGGACAATATTTTGTCTTCTTTTCGATGACTACTCATTTATTCATTAATTGATTTGTTGGTTTCACTATATTTCAACATCCTAATATATTCCTAACTAAAAAATATACAAAAATTACATGCATATATTTATAATTGTATAAATATGCCCGTCGAACCGACGGGCAAATAAGCTAGTTCATTAATTATAGTTTATTGTAGAAATACACTAACAAGTTGAATAGATAGTAGAGTGAATGAAATTATGATAATAATTTATTTATATAGTTTATTCTCATATGATGATACTATTTTTTAACTGGCTCCGTGTTTTTGAATAATCGGGCTTTGACACTTTGTGTAGAATAATTAAATCATTATATTGAATAATATATTTGCTCATGCTAATTTTTAATAAACATTCAAGCTAACTAAGTCATTGATTAATTTGGTCAATATCAAGTTGCATATAGTTTAAAATTTTACGAATATTTAAGAGAGTATTTTTCAATTAATATATCTATTAAACTATAAAAAACTCAAGAAATAAAGTTGTACCTCTCACTAAAGAAATAATAATAAGTTGTACCTCAGTAACATCAATGTGAGTGCGGTCATGAGTGTATAAGAGTATGACTAATGAGATCGTAAGTAAAACGGGTTACATGTCATCAACGACTAACAAATTCAGATACTGATTGAGTTGACTTAGTTTGAATTGGACATATTCATTAACTTAAATGCATTAATATCATGATCTTATTTTAAAATTCCCTTAAAGTTAAAAACAAGCAAAGTGATGTTTATATATTTATTATGTTTATATTCTCAAAATATATTTTTTACGGTGTTGTTTTGATATCGCTTTATTTGTTTGCAATAGTTTCAAAAGTTGCAATTTGTTTCATTTCTCATGACTAATTTTGTTGATAAATTATGTGAAACTCCAAGTTTGGTAGATTAATTAATTTGATCAAGGATATTTAAATGCATAATTTTAAAAATATTATATTAAAGAGAATTAGTTTCAATTAAATATATACTGGCTAGAGAAAAACTTTAGAAAATAAGTTGTACATAGTAAGATCAATGGCGATGAGGTAAGAGTGTATATTGTAAGTAAAACAGGTTACATGTCATTAACGATTAACAAATCGAGAGTATTTATAAGTTGAGTTAGTTTGAATTGGCATATTCATTAAACCTAAATCATTAATATAACATATTTATTTTCAAAATTCTTTAAAGTTTAACAGGCAATATGAGTTTCATTTCTTATGTTTAACTATTCATCAAAATAATTTTTTACAATGATGATTTTCTTAGTCTCGACTTTATTTGTTTGAAATGCTTTGAGAAAGTTATATTTTATTTTCATTTTCTTGAACTAACTTTTGTTGATAAATTATTTGAAGACTCCAAGTTTGGTAACATAATTAATTTGATCAAGGTTCATGCTAAATTTTAAAATTATAATATTTAAAAAATTATAATAATTAATAATATATTTAATTAATATATTTACTGGGCTAGAGAAAATTTAGAAATAAGGTTGTACATTAGTAAGATCAATGGCGACTGAGGTAATGAGTGTATTGTAAGTAAAACAGGTTACATGTCATTAACTATTAACAAATCGAGAGTATTTATCAAGTTGAGTTAGTTTGAATTGGGCATATTCATTAAACCTAAATACATTCATATAACATTATATTTATTTTCAAATTTTTAAAGTTTTAACGGGCCAATATATCGAGGTTTCATTTCCTTATGTTTAACTATTCATCAAAATAATTTTTTACAATGATGATTTCTTTAGTCTCGACTTTATTTGTTTGAAATGCTTTGAGAAAGTTATAATTTTATTTTTCATTTGTCTTGAAATAACTTTGGTTGATAAATTATTTGAATGACTCCAAGTTTGGTAAGTCATTAATTAATTTGATCAAGGTTCAAGCTGCATAAATTTTAAAAATTTATGAATATTTAAGAGAATTATTAATTTTAATTAATATATTTATTAATATAAAAAAGTAAAGAAATAAGATTCGACCTTAATGATGAGTGAGGTCATGAGTGTATAAGAGTATGAGTAATGACATCATAAGTAAAACGAGTTACATGTCATCAACTACTAACAAATTCAAGTATTGACTAAGTCGACTTAGTTTGAATTGGACATATTCATTAAAACTAAATGCATTCATATAACATGATCCTTATTTTCAAATTCTTTTAAGTTATAACGGGCCAATTGATGTTTCATACTTTCATAGGTCGACATATTTTCATTTGGTTTCTTTGTATAGTCTCTACCATGAACTCAATAGCGAAATAGGACAATATTTTGTCTTCTTTTCGATGACTACTCATTTATTCATTAATTGATTTGTTGGTTTCACTATATTTCAACATCCTAATATATTCCTAACTAAAAAATATACAAAAATTACATGCATATATTTATAATTGTATAAATATGCCCGTCGAACCGACGGGCAAATAAGCTAGTTCATTAATTATAGTTTATTGTAGAAATACACTAACAAGTTGAATAGATAGTAGAGTGAATGAAATAATGATAATAATTTATTCATATAGTTTATTCTCATATGATGATACTATTTTTTAACTGGCTCCGTGTTTTTGAATAATCGGGCTTTGACACTTTGTGTAGAATAATTAAATCATTATATTGAATAATGTATTTGCTCATGCTAATTTTTAATAAACATTCAAGCTAACTAAGTCATTGATTAATTTGGTCAATATCAAGTTGCATATAGTTTAAAATTTTACGAATATTTAAGAGAGTGTTTTTCAATTAATATATCTATTAAACTATAAAAAACTCAAGAAATAAAGTTGTACCTCTCACTAAAGAAATAATAATAAGTTGTACCTCAGTAACATCAATAGTGAGTGCGGTCATGAGTGTATAAGAGTATGACTAATGAGATCGTAAGTAAAACGGGTTACATGTCATCAACGACTAACAAATTCAGAGTACTGATTGAGTTGACTTAGTTTGAATTGGACATATTCATTAACTTAAATGCATTAATATACATGATCCTTATTTTAAAATTCTTTAAAGTTATAACAAGGCAATTGATGTTTCATTTTTATTATGTTTAACTATTCCTCAAAATAATATTTTTACAGTGATTGTTTCTTCAGTCTCGACTTTATTTGTTTGCAAATGTTTCGAGAAAGTTGCAATTTTGTTTTCCATTTCTCTTGAACTAACTTTTGTTGATAAATTATGTGAAGAACTCCAAGTTTGGTAAGACATAACTTAATTTGATCAAGGATTAAACTGCATAATTTTAAAAAATATTAATATTAAAGAGAATTAGTTTCAATTAATATATTTACTGGGCTAGAGAAAACTTTAGAAATAAGGTTGTACATTAGTAAGATCAATGGCGACTGAGGTAATGAGTGTATTGTAAGTAAAACAGGTTACATGTCATTAACTATTAACAAATCGAGAGTATTTATCAAGTTGAGTTAGTTTGAATTGGGCATATTCATTAAACCTAAATACATTCATATAACATTATATTTATTTTCAAATTTTTAAAGTTTTAACGGGCCAATATATCGAGGTTTCATTTCCTTATGTTTAACTATTCATCAAAATAATTTTTTACAATGATGATTTCTTTAGTCTCGACTTTATTTGTTTGAAATGCTTTGAGAAAGTTATAATTTTATTTTTCATTTGTCTTAAAATAACTTTGGTTGATAAATTATTTGAATGACTCCAAGTTTGGTAAGTCATTAATTAATTTGATCAAGGTTCAAGCTGCATAAATTTTAAAAATTTATGAATATTTAAGAGAATTATTAATTTTAATTTATATATTTATTAATATAGAAAAGTAAAGAAATAAGATTCGACCTTAATGATGAGTGAGGTCATGAGTGTATAAGAGTATGAGTAATGACATCGTAAGTAAAACGAGTTACATGTCATCAACTACTAACAAATTCAAGTATTGACTAAGTCGACTTAGTTTGAATTGGACATATTCATTAAAACTAAATGCATTCATATAACATGATCCTTATTTTCAAATTCTTTTAAGTTATAACTGGCCAATTGATGTTTCATACTTATTATGTTTAACTATTCCTCAAAATATATTTTTACAGTGATTGTTTCTTTAGTCTCGACTTTATTTGTTAGCAAATGCTTCGAGAAAGTATTGCAATTTTGTTTTCCATTTCTCTTGAACTAATTTTTTTGATAAATTATGTGAATAACTCCAACTTTAGTAAGTCATTAATTAATTTGATCAAGGATTAAACTGCATAAATTTTAAAATTATAAGAATATTAAAGAGAACTATTTTTCAAGTAATATATTTATTGGGCTAGAGAAAAATGTAGAAAAATAATGTTATGTGTCTATCGTAAGTAAAACAGGTTACATGTCATTAACTATTAACAAATCGAGAGTATATATCGAGTTGAGTTAGTTTGAATTGGGCATATTCATTAAACCTAAATACATTCATACAACATTATATTTATTTTTAGTTTTTTTTTTAAGTTTTAACAGGCTAATATAATCGAGGTTTCATTTTCATTATGTGTAACTATTCATAAAAAAAAATTACATTGATGATTTCTTTACTCTCAAATTTATTTGTTTGAAATGCCCCGAGAAAGTTATAATTGTATTTTTCATTTGTCTTGAACTAACTTTTGTTGATAAATTATTTGAAGTACTCCAAGTTTGGTAAGAAATTAATTAATTTAATCAAGGTTCAAGCTACATAAATTTTAAAAATGTATGAATATTGAAGAGAATTATTTTTAATTAATATATTTATTAATATAGAGAAAATAGAAGAAATAATGTTTGACCTTAATGGTGAGAGAGGTTATGAGTGTATAAGAGTATGAGTCATAGGATCGCAAGTAAAATGGGTTACATGTCATTAACTATTAAAAAAATTAAGAGTATTGATCGAGTTGAGTCAGTTTAAATTGGGCATATTCATGAAGCCTAAATACATTCATATAACATGATTCTTATTTTTCAAATTCATTTAAGTTTTAAAAGGCCAATTGAGGTTTATTCGTTTATTCCTCAATTTTTTTATAATGATAGATTATTTAGTCTCGACATTATTCGTTTTGCAAATGCTTCGAGAGAGTTGCAATTTTTTTTCATTTGTCTTGAATTGGATTTGTCGGTAAATTATTTGAAGGACTCAAAGTTTTCGTTAATTAATTTGTTCAAGGATCAAGCTACATAAATTTTAAAAATCATGAACATTTAAGAGAATTATTTTTTAATTAATATTTATTAATCTAGACAAAACTGAAAAAATAAGATTGTATCTTAGTAAGATCAATGGTGTGTGAGATCATGAGTGTTTAAGAGTATTGAGTAAAGTGATCGTAAGTAAAATGGGTAACATGTCATTAACTATTAAAGAATTTAGAGTATTGATCGAGTTTGTTAGTTTCAATTAGGCATATTCATAAAACCTAAATATATTCATATAACATGATCATTATATCCAAATTCCTTTAAGTTTAAATAGGACAATTGAGGTTGCAATTTTCTTTATGTTTAACTATTCCTTTTTTTTTACGGTGGTGGTTTCTGTAGTGACTTTAATTATTTTTTTCAAATGTTTCGAGTGAGTTGAATTTTTTATTTTTATTTTTCTGGAAATTATTTTGTTGGTAAAGTATTTGAATTCATATTGGTTTAGAGGACATCATTCATTTGAAAAGTTTTTTTGAATAAAAATTATAATTGTAATGTATTTTCTCCTTTGCAGTGATCATAGATGGAACTATTTTATTTGAGTATGCAATTAAAATTAACTAATTTACAAAATATCTTATAATTAATCACAATATCCAATTTAAATATAATATATTTTTTTGGTATCTATTATCTGGCTATTATATGAGAATATACAATTAGAGAGATATAATTTATAACTCTATCCTTAATAATAGGATACTAACATATCATATTACTTTGTTTCTTATGATTTTAAATTATTCAAGTAATTAATAAATAAAATTCTAAATATTTTTTACACATGATGAAATTTAGGAAAAAGTACACTTCCCCATTTAACTTAGATTAATTAAAATTTTTAAAGTATATTTTAAAAAATAATGTGCAACTCACTCTTTAATTTTAGTTTATTTCTGTATTATCTACTTTAAATTTTTTAATTTCTTAACTATGTAATATGTTAACCAATTTGACCCATTAAGTGTTCATTTAATTTTAATCATTGAATTTTTTTTAATTTGCAATTACGAAAAATAAAATTAAATGTATCATTATAAAAAATATTTTTTACTAATTATATAAATTAAATAATTAAAATATAACATATTGGCCAACGGGCCGAAAAAAAATGCTAGTTATTATTATCCAAATATAAAAGAGACCCCCTTTTATTCTTTATCTCCTTAAGTGTAGGGATTCCACCAATCAAATATTTACTTTTTCTTTTTTTCTTAATATCATTTAGTTTTTCATCTCTCTTTTTTATCCCACTCTCCTACAATTTAGCTTTTAGCCAACACAATAATTATTATTTAATTTTAATTTAACTCTAATGTATATTTTTTAACGTGAACTATAAATTATATTCAATGAAAAAAAATTTTATTAATTAATACTTCATTTTTATTTTATTGTTTAATATATGTCCACTTTTTCATCACTTTTATTCACCAAATAATTTTTATTTCATTTCCTTCTAACTCTAAATTATATTCATTAAAAAATAAAAATTATTAATTAATATTTCAGGTCTTCTTTATTTTTTAATATAGGTTAAATTTTTTAGATTATGTTAATATTTATCCTGTACACATTGTACAACAATTATAAAATTAACTTCACTATTAAAAAATGCATTATATTATTTATTCTTCCTACATTATAATTTATAAGTGAAATTAATTGATACATTTTATATTATATATGCTATTTCTGGACATACTTAAATAACTAATTATAATTTAGTGTGGTATGTATACTTAATATCATATCATAAATATCTATCTTCTATTATTATTATTATGCAAATATAAAAGAGACCCCATTTTATTCTTCTTCTCCTTGAGTTTAGGGATTCTACCAATCATCATTAAGTAATTAATTAATATTAAATTATGTCAAAAATAAAAACATCATAAATAATTAAAGGGAAAATGGTGTTTTGCCCCCCTCTACTTTGCCAATTTAACAAACAGCCCCCTATACTATGAAATGATCAGTTTACCCCCTCCTACTATGCTAACTTAACAAACAGCCCCTTCCATCCAAAACTCCATTAAGTGATGACTCACCAATATGACTCATGCACAATTAATGACTGTACATTGCCACATCATTAATGGCTGTACATTTTAAGTACAAAAGGCAATAAAAATACTAATTTTAAATTTATAAATTAAAAAGTATATATTTAATTTTTTATGGATTTTTATTTTTAATGTTTTCAATTAAATAAATATTTTAGATTTAAAAATTTCAAAGTTATTTTAGAAAAAAATGTATATTTATTTTATAAAAAATGTAATTTCATTTTTGATATTAAAATCCATAAGGGAAATATTTTAAAAAATATATTTTTTATTTATTATATATAAATTAAATTTAATTATTTTTATAATTTTACTTTTTTTTTCTTTTTAGTTCAGTTGAGATGGATGAAAGTCGTTGATGTGGCAATGTACAATCATTAATTGTGGATGAGTCATATTGGTGAGTCATCACTTAACGGAATTTTGGATGGAAGGGGCTGTTTGTTAAGTTGGCATAGTAGGAGGGGGTAAATTGATCATTTCATAGTATAAGGGGCTGTTTGTTAACTTGGCAAAGTAGAGGGGAGCAAAACACCATTTTCCCATAATTAAAATAATGCAATAGAAAACCACCCACGTTTTTTTCAAAATTAATAAAAAATAAAAACATTTTTTGTTTCTTTATGTTCCATGATCTTAGGATTATCCCTCCTTTCACATTAACATCCTTTCTTTTGTTTTCTCTTATTTAAAAAACTCAAAAGTGTACATCCCCGCTTAATTTTAGTATTTCAATAAAATTAATTAAATATTCATACAAAATAATTTTTAATTTCCATGTTTACTCTATAAAATAATCATATGCATTTTTCATTTTCAATCAATCAAAGATCTTATCTTTTTATTTTTCTAAGTTGTGACTGTATGACTATTAGTAAAAGCTTATTCTAAATGATTCATATCAAAACAAAAAATTTCAATACAACAAAGATAAAAATTTAAAGAATTTAACCACTAGACCAACAATTTAAAAACATTATTTTATATTATAATCTATATATGTATCTGATATCTATGATACATATAATCAATCTCTTTTTATAACTATGATTTATATGCTCACTTAAGCCAACCATTATCGTCAAAACTAAATGAGAATTTTAACGAACTTATATATAAAGAATTAAATTATCCATTAATCTAAAATGTTATTTGAAATAATACACAAAATAAATTAAATTTTATTAAAAGAGAGTTCAAACATGGGTTATAATAGTAAAAAAACGTTTCATAGACTAACAAGGAAGAAAAGGTCTATTCTATAATTCAACAATACAAATCGGTTAAACTGTTTTTACATGAATGCAATTTGTTTTCTATATAAATATTATCTTATGAGAACACATTCATTATTATAAAAAAATTAATTTCAATAATCATCATTAAAGTGGCCCATAAAACTATCATCCTAAATATATAATAATAGAGCTAGGATAAAAAAAGAATTAAAATGAGGCAGATAAAGAAAATGGAGATTACTATGATTACAATGAAAATTGTAGAATTAGAACTGATAGAAAAATATTTATTATTACTTTAATACTATTTTTTACGTGACTTTAATACTAAAATAAATCTATAATATACATCATATATATATATATATATATATATATATATATATATAAACTCCTTTTAATAACTATGATTCATATCTTTCAAAAACAACTATGATTCATATATTCTATTTTAAACCAATAAATATAGTTAAATTAGAATGTGCATCCAAACAAATTTAGATATAACTCTACCTATGAAAAGGTAAATAATAAAATGACACAAAAATAAAAAAATATCTCTGTTTATTGATACTACGTATAGTACATGATAAGTGAAGTTAATTGAGACTCATGTAGTCATGTATACGATTTCTAAATTAACTACAAATATTGTTAACAACATGATAGTTTGAGGACGGTCAATGCGAAATCATTCCCTACCCGGCAACATTTTGAATTTTCCCATCTTCATACCAACCATTAAAATGAATATAAATTTCATATCGTCATTTGAATTTCATGTAGACTCACATTAATCGAGGTTTTCCACAAATAAGACTTTTATTAATATAACAAAAATAAACCTTGAAATAAAGTTCAATTATATTTAATTTAAAAAAGTTATTTATAAAAAAAGGAATTTAAAATTTATAACAATCTAGAAAGAAAAACAACAACCAAAAAATTCTAAACATATGCAAACTCATACATTATAAAATTTTGAAATCCTACTTCTCCCTGACAAAAACTACCAATTGGAAATTTTAATAATGTTATCTCACTAATAAAAACTACCAATTTTGCCAACTACCGTCTATTCAGATGGTTAGAGTTTAAAGAGTTTAGAGTTTTATCAATTAATGATTTAAACATATTTAGACTTTAAAGAGTTTAGAGTTTTATCCTTCATAGCTTTCTTATGTTTAGAATTTAAGTACTTAAAGAGTTAATTGTGAGCGTGTAATTAATTAGTCTTTTAAAACCAAACAGATTTTTTATATTAAAACCAAATAGATAACTATTTGTTGTTCTTGAAGGACCATGCTTAATTTGAATGAGTATTCGTAAAACATAGAGTTTATAACTACATTTTTAAAATACTATGTGAATTTAACAAATTCAAGAACGTTGAGATTAAAGTATTATAAATTATGAATGCGAAAGATGATTTTTCCTAATAAGAATGTAGCTCTTCTCTCTCAAATTCTTTATTCTTCCCTCAAAATAAAGTTCAAAATTATATATTGTAAGGTTGCGGCCCGCCAACGGGCAGGCAAAAAAGCTAGTTATTATTATGCAAATATAAAAGTGATGGGCCCGAGTTGAATCCGCCCTCGAACATGGTCAGGGCGGTCCGTCACTCGAGGGCGGTCCTCCGTCCGCCTCAGCCAAAGGATCACCTGTCACATCAACAGGAAACCACCGCCCATTACTGTTGACAGTGACTCGCTGCGGCCCACTCAGAGCAGGACACGTGGACCCTGCCAGACCAATGGGACCTATAAATAACAAGATCCCCCATTCAGAAGAGAGGGACAGACTTGGGACCATACGCCTGATACTACAAGCTTTCACGCTGTACGCTAAAGGCTATCGGTTCCGCCCACACCAAAGGGCTCTCGCCCGGTACTTCTCTGTAACCTATTCTCCCTACATTACCCACATACTTGTCACCTTACATATACTAACCCCTTGCACGTCCGCCCTGCAAGGTACCATCCGCCGAGACACTCCGAGGACGGATTCATTGCCTAAACCTCCAAAGAACCACAGTATTGATCCACCGGTCCAACTGGGCGGATCAATTGGCGCGCCAGATAGGGGCAGCTAAACGTTTTGTTCCCAAAAGACAAATAGCATGCAGAATTTGGAGGAAAATCCCACGAGTGGTATCCCCACGGATACGCTCGTCACCCCGGCCAAACAAATCGTATCGTCGGGTGTCCCCCGAGACCCTCGTCCTTCCATAGACCCACCCTTGGGAACGGCTACACAAACACCCCATCCAATCCGCCCTCTAGGCCTTGGATTGCTCCGAGGAGAGTCCCACATCCCCCTCCGTTGGAAGATAGAGTGGCGGCTGATCCCGCCGCGGGGGACCTAGCGGCACAGGTAGCCGATCTACAAAGACAAAAACGCTGAAATGGCAGTGATGATGAAGTTCCTGGTGGCCAAGGCAACCCCCGGAAATCACACCGAGGGCTCATCCGGCGGACTGGCAACCGGCATGGCGGACTCGGACGAAATGTACCGACTGTTCCTCCCTCGCCACCAGTCAGGCCCAAAGCAACTCGCCATGCGGCAGCCTCTGGACAAGAGTCTCCTCAGCTTTCCTCCCCCACAAGGATTCGTGCCACCAGCAATCAAGGCGTACGACGGAACTGGGGATCCCGACCAACATCTGTTAACATTCACCATTGCCATGCAGATGTTCACGGCCCCGGACGCTACCTACTGCCGTACGTTCCCTGGAACGTTAACTGGAGCTGCACTAACCTGGTATGGAGGTTTGGCAGAAGGAATCATAAAGAATTGGGAAGATTTCTGCCAACTCTTTCTCCACAAGTTCTCAAACCAAAAGGAGGCGGGACGCAATTTGTCCGCCTTCTGGAACTTGAGACAGAACCGGTCCGAGACTCTTAGGCAGTACTACGAGAAGTGGGCCAAGGCGGTCGCGGCGGTGCCCAACCTCGCACTAGACATTGTGCTCCACCACATCCAAACCACCACACTCAGCACCGAACTGGTGAAGGACTTGGTCCGGGAGAAAGCCAAAAACCCACACCGAATTGGAGACATGTATCCTCCAGTGTGCTGAAGTGGAAGAGAATGTCGCCATGATACAGGACGGGTACAGGCGCTCAAGCGATCAGAACAGGGATAAAGGATACCAAGGGCGGAAAGAGAAACGCCCTGACGACAGAAGAGACAACCGCCCTCACGGAGAGGGAAGATCGGAACAAGGGTACACCCCCGTCGGAATCAAGGCGAAGGCTCATGTACGTCCTCCAAGAAAAGAAAGGGGGATTGCGGTGGCCGGCCCCGTTACCCAAGGCGGCACTAAAAAGGGGGAACCCAAATGAGTATTGCGAGTTTCATGGGCAGAAGGGGCACGACACGGAGGACTGCCGGGAACTCCGCAGTGAGATTGAGCGAGCCATAAAGAATGGTGACCTCAAGGAATTCATCATAAGTAACCGAAGGAGAAAAGAGCGGGAACGCTCAGAATCGCCAAGGCAAGGAGAAAAGGAAAGGTTAGAGACACCCCCTCCGAAGGCGGGTAGACACACGCCCCCCAGAAAGGCGAGTGTCTTCGACAGGATAACGGATGAGGAAAGTCCGGATACCCAAAAGGAGGGCGGAAAGCCCAGGTACAAGAGAACATGCAGCATGATTTTGGGAGGAGAGGAAGATACGCCCCAGAGCAGAAGGGTCGTTGGTGAATGTTCCATGGTCAGACAGTCGGATAAAGAGCCGCCATTGACGTTCACATCGGCAGATTTGCGCGGGGGAAGTCCCAGCACCCAAGCGATGGTGATCCGTGTCATCATTGAAGACACTCTGGTAGAGCGGGTGCTAGTGGACGAGGGTAGTTCGGCGGATATACTCTCGGCCGACGCTTTCAGCAGAATGGGATTAGACCCGCCCTACTCAAGCGTTCAAAGATCATGCTGACTGGCTTCGCGGGAAATGACGTACCTGTACTGGGCGTGATAACCTTACCCATCACGTTGGGGGACGACGATCACCAGGAAACAAAGCACATAAAATGGTACGTCACCAATTGCAATTCGGCGTATAACATGATAATGGGGCGGCCCAGTTTGGCCGCCTTCGAGGCGGTTTCCTCCACAGTCCATCAAGTCATGAAGTTCCCTACTGCAAGAGGAATCGGAGTAGCATGGGGAAACACTCCATTAGCACGAAAATGCTATAGGGTGGCTCTCAAGAAGGAAGAGGCGTGTTTCTCAGTGGATACTAGAGACGACGCGTATGTCCGCCCAGAATCCGCAGAGGCGGATACAGAAGTCCCACTGTATCCTGGTAATCCTGAGAGAGTGATACGGCTGTCCGCTCATATGCCGGTCCCAGACCGAGACCGCACAGTGGCACTGCTGAGAGAGTATGCTGATTTGTTCGCATGGAAACCCCAGGATATGCCTGGGCTGGACCCCGCGATCATGCAGCACCACCTAGCTGTGAGGGCAGACGCCCGCCCCGTGTCGCAAAAGAAGCGGACAGTAAATTGGACAAGAAAACAAGCGGTCCAAGAAGAAATAACAAAACTGTTGGAGGCAGGTTTCATCAGGGAAGTCCAATACCCGACGTGGCTGTCGAATGTAGTAATGGTGGGCAAGGCGGATGGAAGCTGGCGGATGTGCATAGATTTTACCAACCTCAACGACGCCTGTCCCAAGGACCCATATCCGCTGCCTAATATCGATCAACTGGTGGACGCCCACAGCAAACCATGAGACGTTGTCTTTCTTGGACATGTTCTCGGGATACCACCAGATCCCTCTGGCAAAGGCGGACCAAGAAAAAACGTCATTCTCGACGCCCTTCGGCAATTACTGCTACAATGTGATGCCGTTTGGCCTAAAAAATGCCGGAGCGACGTACCAGAGGATGATTGACAGAGTTTTTCAAGATCAGTTGGGTCATCACATGGAAGCATACGTTGATGACCTGCTGGTTAAGACCAAGGCGGGTGAGGACCACCTGGGAGACCTCAGGAAAACCTTCGACACCTTGAAGGCGTTCCAACTTCGCTTGAATCCGAAGAAGTGCGTCTTTGGCGCATCCTCAGGGAAGTTTTTGGGATTCATAATCACCAGGCGGGGAATCGAGGCGAACCCCAAGAAGATAGAAGCTATTATACAGACACCACCCCCTAAGACAGTGAGAGATGTCAAAACGTTGACGGGGCGGTTAGCGGCTATGAACAGATTCATCCCAAAGTCCGCCGAAAGGCAGGCGCCATTCTTCGCCACTCTGAAGGCGGCGGCCAAGTTCTCATGGACGGAAGAGTGTTCTACGGCTTTTGAGGAACTCAAGGCATTCCTCACCACTCCGCCGACGCTAGCAGCCCCGGTTCCCGGAGATGAGCTATACCTGTACGTCGCCATCGCGGCTACAGCTGTCAGCTCAGTTCTCGTGAAGCGGATGGACAAGGAAGAACGCCCGGTCTTCTACACGAGCAAGTCGTTAGTAGATGCCGAAACCAGGTATTCTCCATTGGAGAAGTCAGCCTACGCGGTGATTATCGCCTCCAGGAAGCTGCGCCCATACTTCCATGCTCACACAATTCACGTTGTGACGAACTTACCACTCAAGGCAGCTCTCAGGTCCATGGGAGTGGCAGGGCGCATGTCCAAATGGGCGGTAGAGCTCAGTGAATATGACGTACACTTCCAACCACGGACAGCCATCAAGGCACAGGCTCTGGCTGATTTTGTGGTCGAAGGATGTGTCCGGGCGGAAGGACGCCCGGATGATTACTGGGAGCTCTACGTGGATGGAGCATCGAGCAAGAACGGAGCAGGGGCGGGTATAGTGTTAAAAAGCCCCCAGGGAGTCCTACACGAAACCGCCCTCCGTTTCAACAGGCCACGAACCAACAATGCGGCGGAGTACGGGGCGCTCATTGCAGGGCTCAGAATGGCCAAAGCCATGGGAGTATCTCATCTCAAGGTTTTCTCTGACTCCGCCATTGTGGTCAACCAGCTCAGTGGGGTGTACGAGGTCCGGGAGGAAACTCTGGCCCCGTACAACGATCAAGCCAAGATCGCCCTCAAGGGTTTCGAAACAACGGAGATCCATCAGGTGGCGAGGGAAGACAACGCCCACGCTGACGCTCTCTCTAAGCTCGCTACCGCTCTCAGCTTCGAAGAGGACAGGACGATCACCGTGGAAAAAGAAAGAGAAGAGGGTGAGTGTATGGCCGTCGATGCCCAGACAAGCGTAACACCGCCCACAGCGCCACTCACGGATTGGCGTGCGCCAGTACGGACTTTTATTGAAACGGACGCCCTCCCGGCGGACCGAGCGCTGGCTACCAAGGTTCGTAGACGAGCGGCAAGATGTGTTTTGCTGGACGGCGAAATGTACCGTAAGTCCTCGGCAGGGCCATACTTGCGATGCTTAAGTGATGAGGAGGCTTCTTTCACTTTGAGAGAAATCCACCAAGGCGTTTGCGGGATGCATATAGGCGCCAAAAGCCTGGAAAAGAATATATTATTGCAGGGGTACTATTGGCCAAAAATCCGCCGAGACTCGGAAGAGCTGGTCAAGCGGTGCCACAAGTGTCAGCTATTCGCTAACACGCACCACCTGCCCTCCACCGCTCTCCAGCCAATAGTTTCGCCATGGCCGTTCGCCTTCTGGGGGATGGATTTGCTAGGACCATTCCCAGAAGCGGTAGGCAAGAGAAAGTACATCATCGTGGCGGTGGATTACTTCACCAAATGGGTGGAGGCCGAAGCTCTCGCCTCCATCACGGCATATCAGGTGCGGAAGTTCGTGTTGAAAAACATCATCACTCGCTTCAGCCTTCCTCTAGGATTTGTCTGCGATCATGGCACTCAGTTTGATTGCACGGCGTTCCTTGACTTTTGTGAAGAGTTCAAAATCATGGTTCGCTTGGCGTCGGTGGCATATCCCCAGGCGAACGGGCAGGCGGAAGCCATCAATAAGCTCATCTTGCAAGGATTGAAGAGGAGAGTGGATGCGGCTAAGGGAAAATGGGTCGATGAGTTGCCCAACATCCTATGGGCGCACAGGACTTCGTACAAAACAGCCACAGATGAAACCCCTTACACCCTGGTATATGGAACCGAAGCAGTCCTGCCCGTGGAGGTTAATCTGCCTAGCCTTCGGATTCAGCACTTCAACCACGCCAACAATGATGCAGGCTTACATCATAATCTGGATATGTTAGAAGAACGAAGGGAGGATGCAGCTATCCGCCTGGTAGCTGAAAAGGAACAATTGGCTAGGCGATACAACGCTCATCTTCGCCCTCATCACCTGGAACAAGGTGACTGGGTGGTTCGAAAGGTTTTTTCGGCCGGTCCCCCAACAGGGCAAACTAAACGCCAATTGGGAAGGGCCATACAAGGTCCGTGAAGTGATCGGTCCAAGCACCTTTAAACTCGAACACCCTACCGGCGAACCCATACACAAGACATGGAACGCCATGCACTTGCGGAAGTACAGTGCAAATGAAGACAAGACCTAGCTCACTCTGCAATCTTTCCATCCTTGCTTTACTTTTGGGTTTGGTTTATTTTGAAGGCAACCTACTAAGGGCGTATATGTAAGGAAAGGAAGGCAGTTTCATTCAAGGATATATATACGATATTATGTATCAACAAATAAGTACTACTAAAAGCATGGCCGGGTTCGAACTCCCCTAGGAGGAATTTAACCCCTGTGCCAAGTCCGGGTTCCCCGGGGCGGAATCTATTTCATCAACGTTCGGGTCCCCAAGGCGGAACCCAACACTTCGTTGAGTTCAGTTTTTTCCCAGGGCGGAATCTAGCTCATCAGCGTTCGGGTTCCCCAAGGCGGAACCCAACTCTTCGTTGAATTCAGTTTTCCCCAGGGCGGAATCTAATTCATCATCATTCGAGTTCCCCAAGGCGGAACCCAGCATTTCCTCCAAATCCGTTTTCCCCAGGGCGGAATATATTTCATCAGCGTTCGGGTCCCCAAGGCGGAACCCAACACTTCGTTGAATTCAGTTTTCCCCAGGGCGGAATCTAATTCATCATCATTCGAGTTCCCCAAGGCGGAACCCAGCATCTCCTCCAAATCCGGGTTCCCCAGGGCGGAATCTATTTCATCAGCGTTCGGGTTCCCCAAGGCGGAACCCAACACTTCATTGAGTTCAGTTTTCCCCAGGGCGAAATCTAATTCATCATCATTCGGGTTCCCCACGGCGGAACCCAGCATTTCCTAAGGAGAAATTCCACCTCAGCAATCATGCAAATTTCACACAAACAAAAAAAAGAAAAGAGAAGAAGAAGGGGATGACAACTGGATAACAATGGCATTTCATTTCTGACATGGCGGATTGACACGTTTGATACAAAGGACAAGTCAAAAGGAAGAGCAAATTTACAAGACAGAACTACGAACGCCCGCCCGACGACCCTGTCTTGTCCGCCCGCAACCTATCAGCACGAGCTTTCTTCCTCAGCTCCTTGTGGCGAAGGCTCACCTCAGAGAAGGCCTCGGACAACAGCTCCTTGCGGCGGTCCGAAGGAATCACCTGGGAGTCAGCCGATTCCTCTTTGTACTCCTGCGCCATCAGCCGCCGAGACGCCGCAAAGAGCATCTGCTCTTGATTCCAGGAACAGTCCACATTCCCCCGTCGGAGTTCGTGGCGAACAGCAGCAAGGGTGTTGTCCAAAGCATCTTGCACCCGATCGCCAAGCTCCTCCGCAGTTTTCTCGGCGACGGCCTTCTCCACATCCACCTTCAGCGCCTGAAGGGTCTCCTCGGTTTCTTTCAAGGCATGGTCGCGGCTTTCCACATCCTTGGTTTTGGCCTCCAGGTCCTCGGCCATGACCGCCTTGACGGTTTCCAAGCGGACCACTTCCTCTTTCAAGGCGTCCCTGTCAGCTACCGCCTCCGTCAAGGCGTTCTCCACCTTGAATCGTTTCTCCTGCTCCGCCTGTAAGTCCAACATGTGTTCAGTAGCTTGGTTAGAGTGCGCAACACGGAGCAAGTCCAATTGATAAGAGGTAGTTACCAGAAGCTGAGCCGCCTCCTCTTCCATTTCCTTTTTGGCCCTGGAGTATTTGGCCTTCCATTGTTGAGAGGCGGCCCGGCCTCCCTCAACTCAGCCTCCATCTCCTCCACACCTTGCGGCCGCTCTGCCCTGTGCGCCTGATCGGCCGACAGCAGGGCCCCGGCGGTACCTAAGAGCTGCAACAGAATAAAATCCAGGCGGGTCAGACTGTGAAACGAAACAAGTACACAGAACCAGGAAATTTGAGCTTACCCTGGCCCCAATCGCCATTTGCTCCATCGCCAAGCGGCGAACCCCGTCCTCAGTACGGGGGTGGTCGATATCCCAGTCGGCCGCCAGTTGAAGGGCGGCTTGGGTGAGAACCTCACTGCCGCTAAGTGTCGGCTGCATGATAGGGAGGCGGGCAGCGCTGAACTCCCCTGACGGGGTCTCCGACCTGGCCCTGCCGCCGGTTTTCGCCTTGCCAGAGTCCTTCCTCATAATCGACTTTCGGCGTTTTGAGCGCTCCAGGTTCTGTGCGGGAGGACTCTGCTTAGAGCGTTTTCTCTCAAGGCGTTCCTTTTCCGCCCTCTCTTGTTCAGGGCGCGTCTGGTCCGCGTCCTTCTGCTGCTGATGTTGCTCAGCTCCCGAACCTTCAGGTTGAGGCTGTGTGTGGCCAACCGCCCTCCGGGACTTAGCGTTCAGCAACGCAGCGAAGATGGAACTCTCTGCAAGAACAGCAAGACAAGGAAACAGTTTAGGCACCATCATCACAATCAACATGTAAAATAGCGGCGCACTACAATGGACGCATCGCCCTCAGTTGTCGTCTGCTCACCACCGCCATCTAGCCAGTGCTTCAGAGCGTTTAGGCCCCGCTTCTTCAGATTGTAGTTCCAGGTATTCGCCCAGTCTACAATGCTGGCGTCATTCCCCTGAAGACGGTGAAGTCGATTGAACTCTTCAATTGCGCCATACGACCAAGTAGGTCGAAGGCGCTCCGCCCAGGAGGCATCCTCCGGCGATTCAGCTCTCATAAAAAAGCTGTGAAACCATACCGAGGACGCCTTGATGACGCCGTAGACTCCGCTCCCAGAGTACGCTCTCCTCTTTGAGAACGTAATGCCATTCTGCCCAATTTTGGCGGAGTATAGCTGGCGGAATACTCTGGCGCTGGGAGCAACATGCCTTTTGATGCATGACACCTTGAAGGCGGTCATGACCGCCCAGGCATGGGGTTGGAGCGCTCCCAAGGACGCTCCCAGAAGATCAAGAACATCCACCTCCCAGGAATCCAGGGGGAAGCGGAGGCCGTACCGAAGCGCCTCAACCCACACTCCCACCCATCCAGGTGGACAATTCCCGATTGAGCAGACTCGAGCGGGGGCGGCGTATGAGAAACGCTGAGGCATGTCGCACTCGTTCAGCATTCTCGCCAGGGCGTTCGTCTTGACGTAGGGGAAGTACCCCGGCCCATACACCTCTCGGCAGTCCGCGGGCGCGCCATCCCACATCTGCTCCCAGGATAGGACCTTGTATCCGTACATCCCCACGGCTTCGGTCTGCAGCTCAAAACCCCAAGCCTCCTTGGTGAACCCGACCTGCCACGAGGCGAACCGCCGACAGACATTGGAGTTGGGTGCTTGGAACCTGGCCTCTGCCTGCCGGCGGAGCTGCTCCGCCGACGGAGTCGGCAGCGTTTCGTCGTCCTCCGAAAACACGTACTCGGCGGTGAAGTCCGCGTACGGATTAAAGATGAGATCGGAGTCCTCCGGATAGGGCATCTGCCCTTTCTGTTTGGGATCGGCGGCGTCTGATCCCTCGTCATCGACTTCTTCCTTGGACGGTTCAGGAGTCAGAGGAGGACTCGGTTGCACGGATGGGGCTGACGGCGTAGATGTTTCGGCGGAAGAATCCGCCCCTGATCCTCTCCTCCCTTCATCATAGCCTCCTACAACAGAAGTATAAGGGGCGCAAATCAGAAGAGGAGGAGGAATGAACACCAAAGGGCAGGCAGATACAAGAGCAGTTTCCGTCCTCGCCTCTCGAGAAGGGCGCGCGGCAGACCGCCGTCCTCCCCGCGTGCCCCTCAGCAGACTCTCTAAATGGTCATAATCTAAGGACGACGACGACCCACTAGACGACATCTCACACGCCCAAGGAGGAAATAGAAAGGGTGAGGCACGCAATGCAGAAATGCGAAAGAACAAAAACAAACAATGGGCGGATATAAAAATTTGAATGCAAGAAGTTTCAAAGGAACATACTTGCTTCGGCGGAAGAGGACGACTCAACATCAGAAGGCATCTTCGGTGGATGTTTTGGAAGATGGCGAACAGAGTCAAAGTAATAAGGGAAGGGCGAACTCGGCTGACAAGACAGACACGCTCAAAGAAGTTGGCAAGAAGAAAGGGCGGATGCTCTCAAAAAACTAGTTTTCAGTCTAAAGTGCCAGATCGGAGGGGGGGAAACCCCATATTTATACTGGTGACGTGGGTAAGCGAAACGTCGCCAAATAGAATCGAGCCACGTGTCCCCCAGGCAGTGGGCGAATAGGCTAGTAGCCTGCACAAAGGAAAGAAAGCGTGCAAAAAGGGTGGGACACGTGCAAGTTCACCTCAAAAGAAGAGCTCCACCCGTTTCGGTCACCGGCAACACACCGGCAACAAGTTAGAACTCGCCCTCGAACATGGTCAGGGCGGTCCGTCCCCCCAGGGCGTTCGAAGCAGTTCCATAGTATCGCCTCGAGCCTCTTGCGGCCTCGAGGCCATACTGGGGGCAATTGATGGGCCCGAGTTGAATCCGCCCTCGAACATGGTCAGGGCGGTTCGTCACTCCAGGGCGTTCGAAGCAGTTCCATAGTATCGCCTCGAGCCTCTTACGGCCTCGAGGCCATACTGGGGGCAACTGATGGGCCCGAGTTGAATCCGCCCTCGAACATGGTCAGGGCGGTTCGTCACTCCAGGGCGTTCGAAGCAGTTCCATAGTATCGCCTCGAGCCTCTTGCGGCCTCGAGGCCATACTGGGGGCAATTGATGGGCCCGAGTTGAATCCGCCCTCGAACATGGTCAGGGCGGTCCGTCACTCGAGGGCGGTCCTCCGTCCGCCTCAGCCAAAGGATCACCTGTCACATCAACAGGAAACCACCGCCCATTACTGTTGACAGTGACTTGCTGCGGCCCACTCAGAGCAGGACACGTGGACCCTGCCAGACCAATGGGACCTATAAATAACAAGATCCCCCATTCAGAAGAGAGGGACAGACTTGGGACCATACGCCTGATACTACAAGCTTTCACGCTGTACGCTAAAGGCTATCGGTTTCCGCCCACACCAAAGGGCTCTCGCCCGGTACTTCTCTGTAACCTATTCTCCCTACATTACCCACATACTTGTCACCTTACATATACTAACCCCTTGCACGTCCGCCCTGCAAGGTACCATCCGCCGAGACACTCCGAGGACGGATTCATTGCCTAAACCTCCAAAGAACCACAGTATTGATCCACCGGTCCAACTGGGCGGATCAAAAAGAGACCCCCTTTTATTCTTTCTCTCCTTAAGTATAGGGATTCCACCAATCAAATATTTTATTTTTCTTTTTTTCTTAATATCATTTAGTTTTTCATCTCTTTTTTATCCCACTCTCCTACAATTTAGCTTTTAGCCCACAAAATAATTATTATTTAATTTTCATTTAACTCTAATGTATATTTTTTAACGTGAACTATAAATTATATTCAATGAAAAAATTTATTAATTAATACTTCAGTTTTATTTTATTGTTTAATATATTTCCACTTTTTCATCACTTTTATTCACCAAATAATTTTTATTTCATTTCCTTCTAACTCTAAATTATATTCATTAAAAAATAAAAATTATTAATTAATATTTCAGGTCTTCTTTATTTTTTAATATAGGTTAAAATTTTTAGATTATATTAATATTTATCTTGTACACATTGTACAACAATTATAAAATTAACTTCACTATTAAAAAATGCAATATATTATTTATTCTTCCTACATTATAATTTATAAGTGAAATTAATTGATACATTTTATATTATATATGCTTTTTCTGGACATACTTAAATAACTAATCATAATTTAGTGTGGTATGTATACTTAATATCATAAGTAATATTTCATACTTAAAATTAATGGGATTTTGACACTTAAATAACATGAAATTTAACCACATTTCAATTTTTTAGGGTTAATACACTTTTTTGCCCCTCTACTATGCAAAGTTAACAAACATACCATTTTGCTATTTTCTACCCGATGTAACACCCTCTACTTTGAAAACTTTAACAAATACGCTCTCCGTTTATTTTTCATCTATTTTTCGTCTAATGTGTTGATTATACGTATTATGTCATATTATTAGTCCACGGAGGGACATATTTGTTAAAACCTTCAAAGTAGAGGGCGTTAAATCAGTTAAAATAGTAAAATGGTATGTTTGTTAACTATGCATAGTAGAGGGGCAAGAAGGTGTATTGAACCTTTTTTATGAACATAATTTTTCATATATTTTAAACAAATGGCTTCAACGCTTACAATTTTATTTTGTAATCAATAATTTAAATGTTCGGTTTAAAAAATAATATTTATAAAAGTAAATGAGCAATCAAATAGGCTTAAATATAAATAATTTAATGAACTGAATATATACAAAAAAGAACAATATCATATGTTCATATATTTATATCTATATTGCCTTGAGAAACTAATTTTGGATTATTTTCATCTATATATATTTTCTATAAACAAAGTTAAAAAACCCTCACTATCTACTGTAATTATACTTTATATATTATAAATTATATATCCTATATAAAATTTGATAAGATGTTAATAATTGAACCATGTGCACTTTGACCACAATCCTACATTTATCTAATCTATAGAAAACATTTGATGATTTCTTCAACATTTTTATCTTTAAAATTTTATTTCATAATTATAATTAAGCCTTTGGATATCTTCAAAATTAAATTATCAACAAAAATTTTAGGCATAAATAATTAGATTAATTGAAGAAATATTAAAAATAATAGAAATATCTATTATCTATTGATATCATAGACTTCTTTCATAAATTTTCCTTGCTATAATTAATAAAATAAAGTATTAGATGGTAATCATATAACTATAGCATTTTTAACTATACCAGCGATCAAATTGGTGAGTCTAATGATATGTGGTTCAACCACTCAAATTGTTATAAATCGTAGTTGAACAATAATTATATCAAATATAACAGGTTGGACCCTCTGTGATTGTATGATTTTAAAATAGGGTCAAAAACACTGGCGGTCATCTAAGTATGGGTCATGTAACAGCGTGGTCACTTAAGTTTGTAAATCATACAGACATGCATCTCTGACGATTTTTCACTGAATCTTCTGTGAATTTGCTAGCTCTGAGGGCAACATCAGCCAACAAAATAATATTGTTAACATGGAGAAGATGGAATAAAAATATTTTGTTGCTGATGTGACCCTCTGAGCTGGCAAATTCACTAGAGATTGGTATAAAATCGACGAAGATGCCTATCGGTTACGATTTACAAACTTAGATGACCACACTATTACAAAACATAGTTAGGTGACCACGCTGTTACATGACCCCTACTTAAGTGACCACCAATGTTTTTGACCCTTTTAAAATATTGTATACAAGTATTAAAATAAATCATACTATGACATTCAAGATAATCTAATATGCAAACTTATATCAATTAATACTTTTGGAATATAATTGTAGCATTAATTAAAATTACTTTTTTGGATGAATTTTACTATTAGTTTTTATATTAACATGTTTAATATAAAATTTTGATATTAACTATCTAAAGTCCAAATACTAGAATCGTAAACTCATAAACTCAATTTTACATCTTAAACCCTTAATTTTCTAAACTTTAACCATAAAAAATTGTAACTGTAAAACCTTAAATCTCCTGAACAGGTGATTTCACCATAGTAATACTAATAAAATAACTAATTATGCATTTATCATCATTTTCAAACTTACACCTTAAATCTTTCTAGACGAGATCGCCTCGATTGAGGTGATATATTTTTCTTAAAAGAAATACTTATGTATTTGAAATATAAAAAAATACTAAAATATAGAAAATCTATCTTTGAACTTATTAGTTATTTTATATTAGGATATTAAATAAATAACATCAGAGAATAAAAAATATATAAGTTAGAAAAATTTTTAAAAATGTGTACATTGAGGTGTAAAGTGATAGTATAATTTTCCAAAATTAACATATTTTTTATATAGATGATTGAGTTTCTAACACCCTTCTAATGATTCTTCCAAAAAACTTTCTATCTATAACTAATCACATACTTAGCAAAATATTAAAAATAAATTTATTAATAGTTGGAAACTTTCACTAAAAAAAATTAATTTGAATAGTTACATATTGTTGAGTAAACATATGTTGCAATTTAACTTCATGACACAACAACACGAAAAAGCTCCGCCACCACTTTTGTTTAAAGGAGTCTACTTAAGCTAATGAATGTCCGTTTCTCTTTCTTATATGAATTTTACGATTTAGAATTTACAATAATATTTTTTTTTATATTCATGAGCGAGTTAGGACCAAAGAGAAGGAGTTGCTATTGCTAAAGGAGGGCATTTATAATCACCCCTCCTCTAATACTCTTGTGAGGATGAAGGAATGCTCAGAGGAATTGCAAAGGTTAAGGCTGGATGAAGAAAGCATCTACCAGCAGAAAGCAAAGGTGAATTGGATTAATCTTGGAGATAATAACACGAGTTTTTTCTTCAAATATGCAATGTCTAGACAAGTGACAAATACCATCAGACAATTGTGTGACGAGAATGGTGTTATGAAAGATGGCTTTGATGACATTGCTGAAATAACAGTTAATTTCTATAAAAAACTGCTTGGCCAGAGTACCACTGTGAATGTGGAAGATATCCCAAATATCATCAAGAGGACTTTGACCCCTGAGCAGAGTGATAGCCTGATTAGTGATGTAAGTGAAGAGGAAATCAGAAAGGCTTTAATCAGCATAGCTGATGGAAAAGCACCTGGGCCGGATGGTTACAATGCTTATTTCTTCAAGCATAGCTGGGACATTGTGAAAGGTGATTTGTTTGCAGCAGTCAGAAGCTTCTTTAGTAAAAGCAAGATGCCAGGGTATGTAAATTCTATCCTTCTAGCTTTGATCCCTAAGAAATTCAATGCTGCGAACATGAAGGATTATCGACCTATCTCCTGTTGCAATGTTCTGTATAAGATAGTGTCTAAGGTGTTAGCTAATAGGCTGCAAGCAGTGCTACCTTCACTGATTAATCCAGCTCAAACTGCATTCATAAAAGGGAGATCAATTGGAGATGGGATCCTACTTGCTTATGAGCTCCTTAGGACTTATAACAGGACAGGGATTTCTCCTAGATGTGCTATGAAAATCGACCTAATGAAGGCCTTTGACTCTGTAGAATGGACATTTATTGAAGCTACACTGGAAGCTATGCAATTCCCTAAGGTTTACATTGGCTGGATTATTGCTTGTTTTACCTCTACCATGCTCTCTGTTAATATAAATGGTACATCTAGAGGCTACTTCCCAGCTCAAAGAGGACTGAGGCAGGGGGATCCAATATCCCCCTACCTCTTTGTAATTTCTATGGAGGTTCTCAGTTGTCTATTTGAGAAAGCTAGTGCTGACAAGAAGCTACAATTCCACCCTCAGTGCAAGGGAGTCCAGGTAACACATTTGAGCTTTGCTGATGACTTGTTAGTGTTCACCAAAGCCAATGTTCAAGCTGTGGAAGAGGTTAAGATGGTGTTGGATAAGTTTCACAAGTGCTCTGGTCTGAGATTTAATCCAGAAAAAGCAACATTTACATTGCAGGGGTTTCATGTGAAGAGGAAGAAGAGATTATTAAATCTTCAGGTTTTCTGAAAGGCACCCTCCCCTTTCGATACCTAGGAGTCCCCCTAACATCTGGTAAGCTACGGAAATGTGACTGTAAGGCTCTTATTGACAGTATAACAGCAAGAGTGACTGATTGGCGTGCAAGGAAACTTTCCTATGCTGGAAAATGTCAGCTTATAGACTCGGTTATTGGGGGCAAGCTTCAGTACTGGATGACACACTTCGTTTTGCCGTCTGGTGTCATAAAGGAAGTTGAGCAGATATGCAGTGCTTTCTTATGGGGTAAGGCAGTTGGTGAGGGGAGAGCAAAGGTAGCATGGTTCTTGGTAGCTTTGCCTAAAGAAGAAGGAGGAGTAGGGCTTCGAGATATGAGGAGTTGGAACTATGCTAATGTAATTAGACATATTTGGAGTCTGTTAATGAAGGCAAGTTCTCTATCGGCAAATACAGGCTGAAAGGCAGAGATTTCTGGGAAGTAAAATCGACAGTTGGTTCCTGGCATTGGACAAAGCTTCTGAAGCTTCGATCAAAAGTAAGGCAATTTATTGACATTGATGCTGATGGTGATATTATGTGGAAAGGGGCCTATATGCCTAAGTTCAGAGTAAACAAAATCTGGAATGACATTAGACCTACTGCCCCCAAACTTAGATGGTATGAAGCTGTTTGGAAGGACCTTATTATCCCCAGAAGATCATTTGTAACATGGCTCATTGTCATCAATCGGATTGCAACAAAAGATAAGATTAAAAGATGGAGCCCTGATATTGCTGCTGAGTGTGTGCTGTGTGGAAACGCTGAAGAATCCAGGGAGCATCTGTTTGCAGAATGCGAATATGCTAATCTGATCTTCAGCACGTTACTGCCAGAGATGAGTGGTAAGAACTGGGACGACGCTATTGATTATGCAGCAGGCTGGACTATTGGAGGAGCTCGTATAAGGGTTAAGAAACTCATTTGGAGAAGTATCTTAGCCTTAATATGGGAAGAAAGATGTAGGCGAGTTTTTACGCAAATGAGACGAACTGAATATCAGTTGATGGACATCATTAGAGAAGAGATCATAGCCTTTGCCGGGGGGAGTAAATATAAGAGTGAAATTTTGTTAGCTATATAACGATACGGTAGTTCTATAGATTTCACTTTTGGTCATTTGTCTCTCATTGTATTGCTATTCCATGCCTTTTTGATGAAATAAAATCCCAACTAATTCATCAAAAAAAATTTTTTTTTTATATTACAGGAATAATGAAATAAAGAACATCGAGATTAACGTGTTATAAATTATGGATAAGAGAGGCAAATTTTCCTAATTAGAATGTTATTTTTATCTCCAAATTATTTATTCATTTTTCTAAATGGTAATCAAAACTATATATTTCACAAGTTGCGACCCGCCAACAGGCGGGCAAACAGCTAGTTATAATATATAGGAATATAAAAGAGACCCCTTTTTATTCCTTCTCTCCTTAAAAATGTAGCTAGCCAACCAATCACAAATTTTTTTTCCTCACTTAACAATTAAGGTATTAAATTGCTTTAGGGGTCATTTTCCATATAGTTTTTGGGACCTGGATTTGGCCGAAATCCATTTCCCCCCAAATTCAATGTTTTTTCGGTCTATTTAGACAACCCAAATCCGGGGAGTTCAATTCCTGGCAGGCTTTCAAATCACCTCGGGGCAGGTTTTTAATTCCCTTTGAAATTGGAAGGAGTTGGGTGGATTTGAAGGTCCCAACCCAATTTTTTTCCATCTTGCTAAACTTACCCCAATTTTTTTGTTCTATTTTCTTCGTGTCCGTCTAATACCTTGAATTTGAACCTTCTCCTTCTTCTCCATTGTCCCAGAATCGCAGAGTGTCTACAAGAATTTGTTTGAGGAGGATAAAGAATAATTATTTTTTTGTTTGCTTTTTTTGGTTGATATAACAGATTTTCACAAACATACCTTATTTGAATATTGATGTTTGATAGAATATTATTGATTGTTTGAATATTGATGCTTGGTCGAATAATGTTGATTATTTTAATATTGAGTTTGGTCGAATAAAAAATTTTGAATATTTTGTTAATAATGGTGAGCTCGAATTTTTTGAGTATTTTGTGTAAATAATGGCAAAAATGAAAGAATGTAGAGGTTGTTCGGATTGATAGGTGGTCCTTTGTTTGAAATTCATATGGTCATGGTATTGTGGAAAATAAGGAATTAAAATCCGGAAGGAATTAGGGTCTTCCCCAGCAATCGAATCCCTTCCGGATTTTAATTCCATTGCAATTAATTTCCACGTGGAAAACGACCCCTTAGTTTTCATTTAATTATTTACAAAGCCCTGTAAAGAATAATATCAAAATTAAAAATTTTTTTGGTTTCATGAAATATTGAAATGCATTCCTATAACTATTTATAATTAACAAGAGTATATTAAGTTTATTTATTTATCAATCACGTGAAATACTTTAAAATTTTCTTTTACCACAATTTTTTTAATCATATTGCTCCTAATATTTTTTATTTTTAATTATTGAATTAGTTTCATCAACTAAAATTGATTCATTTAAGGAACATTTTAATGAGCTTAAATGATTCAATCAATAGAATAATAAATAAAAATAAGAGGATTAAATTTTACAATTATCTTCATCAATATCATGATTTAAAGCCGATTTTTTTAATAATATCATCTTTAGTTAGTTTGATAATGATTCTCTAAAAGTTAATTATTATTCAACTAACTTAATCCTAAATTTTAATATGTAGTTGAATGAGAGTCCAAAAGAAGGTGTGTTAGGATATATTGAACAATAAAGATCATTACCCGCTCCATGTCCATTACAAGTTGTTAGCCATAAGCACCTAAAACAAATCAGACAAAATTGTTTCAAGAAAGTCTGGGAAACATTTATGTAATTAATTGAATAATCTCTACGTAAATAGAAACTACTTATAAGTTCTCAATTATACTTCATCCATCATAAATTTTGGACCCATTATTATAAGAAATTTAATCATGTTCATTGTAAATTTTGTTTTTGTACTTTTATAATACATGTTATTATGAACTTTGTTAGACCTATTGAAAAATACAATCTTAGTCATTGAAATTTATTATTTTGGGTTTAAGCATACTCTATATGAGTACACTAGGTATATTCTTACTACAAAATTTGGTCGTTAGTGTTTTATTTATTATCATTCAGTTTCTATTGAAATTATCCCGAATACATTTTTTTTGTTTATGACTCTCTTACAGAAAAAATTAGTGCTTATATTATTAAATATTATCATAATTAATTTTTTTATTCTTAAAATCACATCATCTTAAAGATAAAAATTAATTTATATAATATAATCCTAAATGGATTAAAATATATTATTTCCATAATATGAGTTTGAAATATTACTTTAAGTAGTATTAAAACATCAATTAAATATTATTAATAAATAAATTTATATTAATATCTATATAAATTTCAATCTTAGTTCTTGATTTTTTATTTAGAATATTGGGCTTAAAAGGAAAATCATCATAATTTATCAATTATAACAAGAACACACATTTATTAATTATAATTAAGTATCATATAATATATAAATTTATTTTATATTTGATATGTAAAAAATAATAAAGTTTAAATTAGTATTATTTTCTCATAGCAGTAAATCCCGCTACGATCTGTCTGGTCGGCTTAGCAAATTAACAACCGATTAACTGAGCCGGATTGAGAATTAAAAACTATAAATTGGTCAACTAACTACTCTAAAAGTGGTTCATGATGGCTTTTAATAGTTCCACCTAGATCAACCTTCCAACTCTTGAATTTTAATAAAAAAAGGCAATTTAGGATGGCTATTATCCGAACCAAAAAAATACAATAAGTGTGAAAGGGATATCAACTATTTGGATCCTAATCAAACCATTGTCAAACCTATTCATTGATGTGATTTTTTTATGACTATTCTTTTTCATTCTTATGGATTTTTTTATAATTGTTATCAATGTTATAGTTAATTTCACAAACTAGTGCATCAACTACGATGTATATTCCCTTTCAAAAAAAAAAACTACGATGTATATTTATTAGAATTTTTATTATTATGTATACATATGTGTAAGAAATGAAAAAAATAATGTGCCATCTGATCAAATTGAGATCAAAGAATTGAGATAAAAAAAAATATTAAGATAAAAAAATGTTCACAAACAATACATGCATGAATCTATTTTCAACATACTCGAATAGATACAATCACTACACCAATAACATCATATGGGGGGAAACTGAAAATAGAGGGGAGCAATGCCCCCTATTTAATTTAGTCAGGGGCCTTGCCCCTATTTTAAGTCTAGAACCAACTAAAGTATCCCTAACAAACCTACATTTGTCGAGGAAAGAGGCATCTGACAAAATTTGTTGGGGGTGAATTGTCGGGGGCCACGCTCCTGACAAACTTCCAACCGGTTTGGTTTAGGAGTTAACCAAATCGAAGAATTTTCTGGGGCATCGCCCCCGACTAATTTAGTTGGGGGCCATTTAGTCAGGGGCGGCGCACCTGACTAAATATTGTAGGGGGCGCTGCCCCTGACTAAATGGCCCCCGATTATTTTAAGTTATTGTCTGGTGTCTAGCTCCCGACAAAATAGCCCCAGACTATATTTGTCAGGGGCTATTGGCCCCCACCATTATTGGTCAGCCCCCGACTATAGAGCAATTTTGTTGTAGTGAATGTTTGCATACCACACGTGAAACTCCATGTATGATATTTATATTATGTATCAACGTCGTCATCTTTGTTACATAATTATGATTTCAAATTCATTAATGTAATGACATAAAATTTTATTATAATGTTACATTATATTATAGAATATGATCGGTGTGATGTTACATTACTTTATAGAACATGATTGGGATAACCATCTCGCATAACACACTTGCAGATAATGTTAAAATAGTGAAGGTATTAGCCCATATTTTGCAATATATATTTCTTAGTAACATTATTTCTTTATTAAAAAATTATATTTCCCTTTGATTTAAATTCTATTCTACTGATTTTTTAAGAAAATTTCTATCTAGAACTAATCACATAACAAACAATTCTTACAATGAATGACTGGTGACTTACGCAATAGGTTTAATTTGAATGGTTAGATATATTAAGTATTACTTAGAGTTAACACAATAGTGTTTCTGTATTATGTGAATTTAACGAAGTAAAGAACATTGAGATCATGTGGTATAAATTATGAATAGGGAGAAAAAGAAAATGTTGTTTTGCTCAAGCCCGCCAACGGGCGGGCCAAAAGCTAGTCTTGTATTATTAAGACATAAAAAGCAAGATGGAATTAGATTGTTGATTACTATTCCTTAGAAATAGTGTTTCCCTTTCTTTTTGTTAATTCTTCTCTTTATTTTGAAGGACCCAATAGTGCCATCAATTACTTGTCCAACTTATGCTCAACCAACAAGGGACTGGTTTGCATCTATTGCAACAACGATTTCTCTTCTGCTGCTACTGAGGTAGGCTTTACAACATGGTTCATTTGGAAAATGAGGAATGAACTACTTTTCCAGAATAAGGATCCTTGTCTGGAAGACCTTGCTGTAAGGAGATCTTATGAATTGCAGCAATGGAAGATCAATGCAATACTGAAACAGTCTTTAGCTTCTAGCTCATCAGCAAATCATTCAACTAACTCCCTAGCTCCGACATCCTTTTCTCATAGGATTGTGTGATGGTGCTTACTTAGCATCTATCCGGAAAGGAGCTTATGGTGTCATTCAGTATGATGCTCAGGGACGACTAGTGAATGGTAGAGCAAGAAGTTTTAGTTGTGCAGCACCAATTTGGGCAGAGGCTTATGCAGTTCTGTCAGCCATTGAATTAGCTCATTCATGCTCTACACAAACAATTATCTTCTCAGATTGTGAAATTCTAACAAAGGCAATTGAAGGAGACCAGAGTAACTGGCCTTGGATCATTTCAAGTACACTAGCTTGAATAACAAGGTTACTCTTATGGAATCAACAAATTTATGTTTGTCATGCTTCAAGATCAATGGTTAGTGCGCTCATCGGATTGCGCATCAAGCTCATGACGATGTTTTGCCGGGAGATTGGCTCTCTCTACCTAGATTTCCTAGATTTCGTGCATTGCCCGTCCCCGTCAGCATAGAATAGACGCACTTTCACTACAAAAAACAGGGCATATTGCGTCGTTTAAAATGAAAGAAGATGGCGTCGGTCGGTCAAAGACCGACGCAAAATACGGGTTGCATGTTGACCCGGTTAAATAGCGTCGGTCGTTAATAGACCAACGCTAAATCTAGTCATATTGACCGACACAAAGTGCAATACTAACCAGACTCGCTGGTTGACCCAACGAGTAAGTTCGCGTCGGTCGGCAGAAAGTAAATTGTGTCGGTCGTAACCGACGCTAAAGACCCGCGTAAATAGTGTCGGTCATGAGAAAGTAAATGGTGTCGGTCATGACCGATGCTAAAAACCCGCGTAAATACCTAAACTTTATAAACCCTTGTCCGACTGGAATCCTCATTTCTCACACTCTCTCTATGTTTATGCCCTCTCTCTCTAATTTCCCCTCTCTCAAATTCTCTGCATTCTCTCCCTCTCTCTACATCTCTATTTTTTTTCGAGCAAGGAGCTGATGTGACGCTATTTCACTACCACATCTTTCCGTCGAAATTACTCCATAATAGTGTAAGTTTTTATATTTCATATTTCTAGTTTGTTTTTTATATTTCGAATTTGATTTTTGTGTTAGTAGAAAATTAGTGAATTAGCTGAACATCAGTGAATTAGTGAATTAGCTGTTTGTTAATGAACACTAGTGTATTAGTGAATTTGATCATCATTTGATTTTTGTGTTATTAGGGTTTTGAGTATTTAGATAATTTATATATGGTTTAGGGTTTTGAATTCTAATTGTGGTTAAAATTAGTGTTGTATCAGTGACCTCCTGCATCTCGATGTTGATCCCCTTGCCTACTGTCTTTTCCCACGCGTAGGTTCTGTATCTCGGTGTAAGGTATGCATTTTTTGCATTTTAAAGTGCCCCAAATATTAATCGAATGATGAAATGCCTGTTGAATTTAAATAATGTTATATTTGTAATAGTATGCTTATTTATATTTAGGGTAATATTTGTAATTGTAAAGAATAATGTAATATTTGTATGTAGTATGATTGTTTAGGTCTACTGAAATTAAAAATAATATGCATCTTGTAATATTTGTAAAGTGCATTGTTCGTGATTGCTAAATAATGTTCAATTATTGTTGAAAGAGATTACAATGTTTTCATTAATGTGTTATGTATTGTCTATGATTAATGTTTTGTCATCTATAATTCTGTAGTAGCCTTGGTTGTGTTAGGGTTTGTATCGAAAGTATCGAAGTACAGTAAAATTAATAGTTTATTACTAGTTTCTTCCTTAAGTGATAATTTCTTACAAACACTTGTTACTAGTGTATTCTTAGCTACTTTAGGTAGATCAGGATTTGCACTACTGAACACTTTTGCCCTAAACTAAATCAGGTAGCTCCCAATGGACAAATCTTGGATATACAAACCGAGATTGTCACCGGAGTACATGGCTAGCTTAGAAAGCTTCTTGAATTTCACATTCTCCAATAACAATGACGGGGAACAAATTTTTTGTCTCTGTCCAAAATGTGGATTAAGAAATAGCTATGTAGGGATGATGTCTATGAACATTTACTTCGAAAGCCATCTCCTCAAGGCTATACTATTTGGGATAGACATGGAGAACGTAACTTCGCATCGTCTTCTCGGATTAATCCACCTATAATAGTTCATGACTATGATCATACAGGATCCCTCCGTGCAATCATTAATGATGCTTTTGGTGTCATTACTGAGGAGGTACCCGAGACTACTAATAACTTTCTCGCTCCTGAAGGTGTAAACGAGGATGATCAAGTGAATGAAGATAATGATCTCATGCCCGAATACAATAACATGAACATCCCTAATGACTCGGAGGAGCCAGTTGATGTTCCGATTGATGAGAATATTAATTTGAGGGATTTACATTTGGGGACCGAATCATTCAGATATTCAGGAGTTCATTAGTGAATGGCAGTCTAGAAACTTATTGAGTGTCCAACGTGTTTTGAGAGATAGGTTGATCAACGTTGTCTTGTGGTCGATTTGGTTAGAGAGAAACAACAAAATTTTTAGGGGTACTTGTTTGTCTCATCGACAGGTGGAGTGGAAGACTCTTGTCACGTTGGTCTGGTGGTTAAGTGCTGTAGGGTTGATGTCTAGAGAGGATTTACAGCGGTGGCTGCCCTCATGGATGGCAAGCCATGATCCTAGTTGATTTTGGGATGGTTTTGGTGTTGATGGAACTGGGATTTTGTCTTTGCTTCGGCCGGTTTCTTTTGAGCTTTGTTAGTTAATTTTTGGAGTTTTCGCAGCATGGTAGGTTTGTTTTTTGTGGCCCTGCTAGCTGTGGGTGGGACTCTTGTACAGAGGGGGAAACTCCCTTTGGGGTCTGCAATTTTTTGGGTTGTGGGGATGATGCTGTTTGTAGCTTTGTGTTAGGCTGGGGGGTATGTTTGCAGGGTTTGTGTAGTGGGTGTACAAACTCTTTTATTTATATATACTAAATTACTCGCGCGTTGCGGCGGAAAATTTTAGAGGACACGTAATGGTAATTTTGATTAACAGTGATGTCAAATTTCGAGATGGTAGTGAAATGGGCAACCGAAAAGAACCAAAAAAATATAGAAGAGTGTTGATTAGCACATAGCGAGATGGTTGTGCAATGGGAATCCGAAAAAGAACCAAAGAAATAGAAGAGTCTTCATTGATTAATTGACATAATGCGTAGCACACAAGAAAAAAACTTGTGGAACAATGACAGGAGGGGCGCGACCATTTTTGCAACGTCAATTGTGGAGAAGAGAATGCTACAAGCCCATAAACTTACCCTCACAACTCATAAACTCACCCAACACGATGACCCACAAAAGACCACTCTTCAAAACCTATGATCCAAGCCTTAAATACTTTAATGGAGGAAAGCAAACACTATTCATTCAATAGTAACTCCCCTCCTCCATTTATATATAGAAAATGAAGGGAATTGGAATTTTGTAGCACAATTTAAAAAACTATGTACCGTCAGTAGCCAAATGCGTAAAAATGTCCAGAAATAGCACAATCTGACTGGCAGCCAGCGCTGCGCCAGCCAGATGGCGCTGCGCCACCCAGCCAGCGCAGCGCTGGCTGCCTTATCAAAATTGTGCCGTTGCAACAGAGCCGTTACAAAGGAGCCGTTAAGTAACGGTAGTGTTGATCCCAGGCAGCGCTGCGCTGGCTGGGTGGCGCAGCGCTACCTGAGATCAATATTACCGTTTTTTTTTGGTATAAATACCCCCTACCCCCACATACCATCTTCACACCTCCTCTCATACTTTCACACCTCCTCACATACTCTCTAAGGTATTTTTGATAGTTTGTTTGTGTTTCTCATAAATTTTTTGTTATTATTATTGTACGCTAATGACGTATTTTATTTGTAGGTTCATAGCAATTGTCCAGCGAGGAAATTTCGTTTGAAGAAGGCCTGAACCCTCCCTCAAAAGGTATCATGCTATAAATTATATGGTAATTAAATTGTGTTTTACGATTTTATATGTATTTAACATTGCTTGTGGATATGAAATTGTAGATGGATTACATGTTTGGAGAGGTGCCGGTTGGGGTACGAAGTGGTAGTCCCGAGGACCCGTCGATTTTATGGGGTGATGCTGACCGACATCGAGCGGCGGGAATTTTTGAAGCTCAGGTTGGTACATCTGAAATGTTATTTATTTTTACAAGGTATTTATGTTTGAATGTTGCATTTATTTTAATAATATTCATAATTTAATTACTTATATTGTAATATTAGGATCAAATTTGAAATGTTATATGTAAATGTTAGTTATATTTGAATGTTAATTATATTTGAATGTTAATTACATTTAAATGTTTAGGGTGCACTCAGAAATTGAGTACTAGTTATTAATTTTGTTACATCTTCTTCCCCCAACTATTAGGACCCACATATGACGCTTAAGTGTCACTTCTCTAAGAAGATCGTGAAGTACGATCCTAGGTTCGAGACATACCTTGCCCCCATAGGTCTAGATCAGTTGCGTGCCTGCCTGGATTTTACCCCTGATTCTGAGCTGATCACCGCATTGGTCGAGAGATGGCGTCCCGAGACGAGCACTTTTCACTTGTACCACGGTGAGGCAACCATAACACTCGAGGACGTGCACTTTCTCACTGGTCTGAGCATCGATGGTGTGCTTGTGGAGTCGCAGAGGCGCATTCCGACTGTGGATTCTGATCTGCAGCTTTACGTTGAGCGCCTTCTTGGGAAGAAACCATCTACCGCTGACCTTTCTGCTGGCAGAGTGAAGATGACGTGGTTGCGTAACCACTTTGGCACCATCAGGGATGACGCCGATCAGGAGACTATCGAGCAGCACTGTCGAGCATACATTCTGGACTTCTTCGGCAGCTGCATCTTTGCTGATCGGTCAGGATCACACCCTCACTCTTCTTCCTTCCACTGCTCGAGGACATGAGCCAGGTAGGCGACTACGCTTGGGGGGCTGCCGCACTTTCATGGCTATATAGGGAGCTTGGCCGGTGTGCTTTTCGCATAGAGAGCAACCCGTCCCGCGACCACGTAGGTGACATTGGAGGTTGGATGGCACTGGTTCAGGCGTGGGCCCTGGAGAGATTTACGTCCATTGCGCGTCGAGTCCACAAGAGTCGACAGATTGCACCGACGCACTCCCCCATTCCACGTATGACTAGGTTCGGGCTACGACTTCTTCTTCCATTTTCATAGTTTATTCCATCTGATCAAGTTGTATGAATGACGTGGTTCATTCTGCATTTTTTTAGCTGGTCCGAATGGTATCACGCGAAGACCAGATACATCCTTGTTGGGGGGTACCTCCAGCTGTTTGAAGATGGGACTCCATTCGTGGTATTGTATTCTAACAAGAAGATCATGTTTTTTTTCCCTTAATGTTTAGGTTTCGTAGTTGTCTAACTTTCCACTTTGTTTCATATAGTGGTGTCCCTACTCGGCGGACCGTGAGCATTACAGTCCAGGGACTTTTCCCATCCATCGCGTCGTCGCACCGCTTATCTGCTTCTTCAGCGCTATGTGGCATAGGCCTGATAGAGTGCTGCGTCAGTTTGGGATGGACCAGCCTGTCCCTACATGGGATCAGCCAGTAGGTGAGGTCATCAGTAACCTGGAGCTGACACAGCGTGGATGGCATCGTACTGATGTGGTAGCCAGATTTGCTGGATATCGAGACCTGTGGTCCACTCGTTTTGACCACATCGCCTCAGGCCCGTGGCTGCGGAGCGAGGAGAGGGAGTCCTATCACTTCCACGACGAGATCAACCAGTGGTATCATGGCATCACTAGACGTACAGTTTCTCGCCGAGGAGCCGTGGACCAGTCTTTGGTATGTAGGTTCTGTCATAATTATTACAACTACTTCTAGTTACATGTTTAACCATTCTAATTATGTGTTGTAGCTTGATGGCATGGAGAGGCTATACGTGACTACTGGCCAGTCACATATCACGCCTCAGGAGCAGCAGGAGATGCATGCTACACTGAGGTCGATGATGCATGCTTCAGGCGGGATCCATAGGACGTCTGAGTCTAGGAGGGCACCCCGGCAGGCCACCCATCCACGACATGCTGACTACCCAGTGCCTGACCCGCCAGCCGCCAGGATTCCTTCTGCACGAAGAGTCCGACAGCATGTAGATGTCCCCTCTGTCCCGCGATTGTGGGAGCCGACATTGCCTCAGTGGGATCCACATCACCAGCAGACGCGATACTCTGAGCATTATCCATTCGACACTAAAGGCGACGCGACTTTCGATTATATGGGGAGTCAGGACTACACCCAGCCGGAGGACTACACACAGCATCAGGATTACACACAGCACCCGGACCCGACCCAGCCATACCCCACTCCTACAGTCCCCACTGGAGGCTATACATCTTACGCCCCTCCATCCGGGTCTCAGTGGGGTGCTTCCTCATCGTACGCCGGTCCATCCGGGTCTCAGTATGTCACACCACCCGTAGTGACATATGATGCATCTTTCGATGATGATGATACTCCACCCGCCGACGGGCAGCATCGGTATGGACTGAGGCGAGAGCCTACGCAGAGGATGTGCGCTACTGGAGGCCATGAGCTGGGGGCACATTGGAGGGGACAGGGTCGGCGTAGGGGTCGAGAGGGTAGGGGCCGAGATGGTGGGGGTCGGGAGGGGAGGGGTCGTGATGGGCGGGGTCGTGAGTAGTTATAGTATCTTATGAGTATATTTCATTGTATTTCGTATTTCAGAGTACTTCATAGTAGACGTTTGTTTCATGGTATTCGACTTTATAATTGATCACAACATTTCATCTTATGAGATCGCAACACCCTAGAAATGCAACATATAATTGATCACACATTTCATCTTATGAGTTGACAACACCCTAAAAATGGGTCATCTAGCAATAATTCTGTTCACATAGAAATAATTGCCAACCCACGTGAAAAAAAGCTGCAGCTCCTCATTAAGTCAACCACTTATGGACGACACAATAATTTGTAACGTATAATTGCCAACCCACGTGAAAAAAGCTGCAACTCCTCATTAAGTCTTCCACTTATGGACGACACAATAATTTGAAACGTATAATTGCCAACCCACGTGAAAAAAGTTGATAAAATTTCTTACTAACTGAATTATGGTTGACATCACTTATGGAGTTGTTCTGCAATTCTGGCATCCACTAACAGCATTCTGTCTTCCGTACATTATATATAGGCGTGAGTCCATAAACAATTTATTACTAACTCTTCCAAACTACTCGAAACCTACTACAACTCTCAATATCTTGTAACCATATAAAATGAATTTCGCGTTTTGGCTCCGATGGGATGGCGAAATAGTACACGGCCAACACGGTGGGGTGTGCTACAGCGGGGGGAAATTATGTCGCCTCAAAATGACGAGGCAACCTTCACTACAACAGGCATGTCCAGTGTTCTTGCGAAAGATGGGGGTAGGATCTTCGGCGGTGTTGCGGACTGTCATGTATCGATGTCCAGTTTTTGGGAACGACCAAATTGTGGCACACTACCCACTCATTCTTAATGACGTTATTGGGTTAGAGGTTGTCTACAACATCATGGCAACCCAATCGGACTACCGAGTGGCAGAGCTATACTTTGAGTTCGACCACCGTGGGACGCCAGGACAGGGAGACTCTATATTCATGGGCGATGGAGCGAGTGCCTGTTATAGTGGTCAGAGCAGTCAGAGCAATCACACACAATTACGTGGCGATAGCAGGCAAGAAAGTACGGTAGCACACTTGGGAAATGAGATAGAAGGAGACTCATCAGAAAGCGACGTCAACTCGGAGCAGGACGAAGCAAATGTATCTGAGCCGGACATTGAAACACAACCCTTTGTGAATGCGCAACCTCCGAGAGACTACACCCCCCCGAGCCATTTCACACATTTACCAGAAGATATCGGTGCCCTGATGACTACAAGCAACAACGAGTACGGCGCCTACAGAAAAGAGTGAATAAGGCCACTTCCCACACAGTGAGGCAATTCGATTACGATGCTGGGATATTCGAAATACAGACTGCGATAAATCGCAGCAACGGGAAGGGAAACAATAGGCAAGAAGTTCGCTTCGACTACGAGGAGGGTGACGGTCATTGCTCATGCGGCAAGTTCCAACAGTGGAAGATGCCTTGTTCACATGCTGTGGCCGCATGTAACGCCGCCAATCAAGATCCCTTATACTACGCCAACGGCCATTACAGGCTGGAAACAGTAAAACAAATATACGGACGGAGTTTCCTCCCTATCGGCTCGAAAGACGACTGGGTGCCTCATGGAGGGCCTAAGTTGATGCTGACCCAGGAAGGGTCAGGGAGATGGGGCGACCACGACATTCTCGCATACGCAACGAGATGGATTGGGTTGAAGATATTGAGCCTCACTGCAGTTACTGCCATCTCGAAGGGCACAATAGGAGGACGTGCCAACGTGCGAGGCGAAGCAGCAGAAATCCAAACCCTACAAGGAACGGTTAATTGCACTATGAAATGTTTTAGTATTATGGGTTTGGTAGTTTGTGTTTGATAATCTGTATTTCAAATGTGTGGTTGTCAATTTCATGTTTCAGTTTCAATGTAACCTAATGTTTTGTAGTTGTACTATGAAGTTACTTTTATTAGTCAATCCTTCAACTGAGAAAGACTGCAACTATGTCATAACAACAAATGAAATGTCACAACACAATGAAGAAAGGCTGCAACTACAACCCAGTCATTTTATTAACTTTTATAATGACTCCAACAACGACAACAACACCAACAACAACAACAGCAACAACAACAACAGCAACAACAACAATAGAAATGACAAACACACTAGGCCCAACATGGATGTCAATTGTAAGGACAAGGTCCGGGTGGTGGTGGGGGAGGCCCTTCCCTGAGCAACCTATTGATTGAAACGTGCAACCATGAAATTTCTTCCCTCAGATCTCGAATAATGTTGTCCTTCTCCTCGACGATTTCATCCTTCTCCCTATTCGCTCGAACAAGTTGTTCGTCCTTCGCCCAAATGATTTGGTCCTTCTCCTTAATCGCAACATCCACGGCCTCCCGCACCTCCAGTTTTTCATAATAACCACACCCCTTCTCCTACAGATCATAAGGCAAACGTAGAGGGGTTTGAGAACTACGAAAATGCAAATAATTAAATTCAGACCCTTTTTTTTACCTCTCTCTCACGAGGGCAGCCAAAATAGCATTCCAGATCACTTGGTCGAACGGATCTAGTCGCCCTTAAGTCACACCAGCAGTTCACCACACTTGCCTCATAAACGAACAAGTCCTCCTCCACCGGCTTCTTCAACTTGTGCATTACCCTCTCAGTATCTGTCACTACAGAAAAACAGTACTTAGTATACAAGACGAATTCGTTAAATGCATAAATAAGATAAGTACAAAGCACCCAAACGAAGTTCACTTACGCTTGCTCTTGCGAGACCTAGAGCCATAGTTGAAGAACGACATATTCTAAGCTTGGTTACGGCTGCCTACTACAAATTCTAAGTTTAGGGCTTCAAGGGAGGTGTGTGGTGCAAAACTGCATCATAGAGGGGGGTATTTATACTAAAAATTGACGAGTTAGGGGTTTTTCAGTCCCAGCCAGCGCTGCGCCACCTAGCTAGCGCAGCTCTGGCTGGGATTGAGGAAACCCTAACGGTGCTATGACGGTAATATTTTCTGACTGGCAGACAGCGCTGCGCCATCTGGGTGGCGCAGCGCCATATGGCTGGCGCAGCGCTGGCTGCCAGTCAGATTGTGCTATTTCTGGACATTTTTACGTGTTTGGCTACTGACGGTACATATTTTTTACAATTGTGCTACAAAATTCCAATTCCCGAAAATGAAATCATCATTTATAAAAAAAAATTCTTATTCGAACCTCATACAAGTGAACAAAGTCTACATATCATTTTTATGCTAGGCGAAATCACACGAAACCCTATAGTAGTCTAAATTAAATAAACGGGTCGTTTGGATAGGTGATTTGGGAGGAGGGGATTTCAAATGTATAAAGACTTAAAATAGCATGAGATTTGATGTCCCCTTGCTATTTGAAAAATAGAAGGTTTCGATGGGTGATTTGGAGAGATTGTTGGGTAGGGAATTCATAAAATAAAAAATTGAAAATTAAATTCATGTTTCAAATGACCAAACTAGTAAAAGTGTATCAAATCTCTTTTAAACTCCCCAAAATCCCTGCTTTATTGTGGTGATTTTAAAATCTCTCCCAAATCACTTTGGGCTTACCTAAGAGATTTGAAATCTCTCTCATACAAGAAATTTTAATGAAATTTCTAGGGCAAGGATTTGGGTTCCAAATCACCTAAAATCTCTCCCTAAAATCACCTGTCCAAAACGACTCGAAAAATAAAAGTAGTTAATCTATCCACTCATCAACCACTATTATCCCGCAAAATCTCTCCCCTCCCCACCCTCCTAAGAAAACGCCATTCCCCTCCCCTATCTTACCATACTTGGCCCGTTGGCCCTAGCCGCCCACCCCCCCCCCCCCCCCCCCCCCCCCCCCCTAAATCATTTCTATATTGAATTAAACGTATCACTCAACAATATAAATACCAACTAAAGATTCCAATCCACACAACAAACTCTCCACAAAAATCAGCCGCCATGTCAACAACGAGGAATAATAATCTTTACCTTATCCTCCTCCTCCTCATCTTCCTCCATTGTTCTGTTCTTTTGGCAGTCCACAGTTCTGAACAACAAAGGACTTACATAGTCTACTTGGGACAGCACCACAGTGGGGACAAAACACCCGACCAGATAACACAAACCCACCACTCCTATCTGTCCTCCGTCAAAGAATCCGACGAAGATGCCACCTCTTCCCTTATCTATAGCTACAAACACAGCATCAATGGTTTCGCAGCATCCCTCACCCCTCAACAAGCCTCCAAACTCAAAGGTACGTACATAGCCTATTATTATTATTGTGGGATGGAAAATCACTACATAAAATAGTTATTACCGTTGCAAAAAATCATTATTTACTACTGTAATTTTTCATTGATTCGCAAATGTGACAGGAATGGAACAAGTGGTGGGAGTAATAGAGAGCAGGCCGGGGAAGTATTCGACCCAAACCACAAGGTCATGGGAATTCTCGGGGCTGAATGAGGCAGCTGCTTATAATAGTTATGATTCCCAGAAATCTTCCAAAGCAAAGGACGACGGAGATATGCTTCACAGGGCTGGCTATGGGAAATCCATCATTGTTGGGGTGTTGGACAGTGGTGAGTTTGTGATATTATTATTATTATATATGATATTTTGGAGTTATTCTCTGTATTTATAAAGCTGTGATTTTGTAGTATATGGATTGTGGCTGAAATTGGTTTATTAGTGTAAATAATTCAATTGGCCAATTGGGTGTTTGTACGTTACGTAGGAGTATGGCCAGAGTCAGAAAGTTTTAGCGATGAAGGGATAGAAGCCATCCCTAAATCATGGAAAGGAATCTGCCAAACTGGACAAGATTTCAACTCTTCTCATTGTAACAAGTGGGTTTACTCTCTCTCTTTCTCTATTCACAAGGAATTTTTTTTTGGTTTGGTAAAATTATTTCTACCATTTTAGAATCTCACTGGTTAAATGAATCTTGTAGATAGAGCTGAATATGAGCCGAGACGAGCTTTAACCAAGTTTGGGATTACTTTATAGTTTCTAGCTCGGACTCATTACGAGCTTGGATAAACTAGCTCGACTTCGTTATGAGCTCGGATAGACTAACTCGGGCTTGACTCGTTTTTAAGTTGTTTGGGCTCGGGTTCGTCTCGAGCTCGGCTCGTGATGGACTCATTTGCCTCTCTTTCTCTATTCAGTAAATTCTTATGTTTTGAGTAATAAAATTAATTTTACCATTTCAGAATCTCACTAGTTAAATGAATCTTGTAGATAAGCACTTGTGGTGTTTTGTTACTGAATGCATAGAACGTAGATGCATTTGTATGCTCCATAATTAATTATCCACATTTTATATACGGCATTCCACATTTCTGTGATATTAATAATAATATTGAAATTATCTTTTGGATCTTGAAAATATTGTAGATTTTAGTTCAAAATATTTTGAAATATCTGTGCAACAAATATTTTCAAATATCACCCACTGCCCTTAATATATAGAAATAAAACGTTACTTATGAATATTCAGTATTTAATTAAATTATGATAATACTTAATTAGTATTCATGTGCATTTTAGGTTGCCAGCTTAAAAAAAATTCCCAAAACCAAAAACCTATTTGCTATATTTGTCTAGGGTATTTAGATGACACCAAAATTATGTTGGTTGAGAGTTGAGGCTACGAACGGATATGGATTATGAATCCATTAAAGGCGAAAACTAATTAAGCGACATATTTGGTCGGTTAATGGTTACCCTTAAAATAAGCCGCTCAGTTAAGAATTTTAATTTTTTTTTTACCAAAATAGATTTTAACTGACTTTATTCATATTTTGTTCACAATTATGGCCACTTCATTGAAACCATAGTAACCAATCGAAGTCGGTTGGTTAATGGGTAAGAGGTTTGTAATTTTTTTAACCGATTGACTAACATGTTAGTAAACAATATAAGATCCATTCAGAATCCTCTCCTAACAACTCGAATTATTAGGATGTAATGGTTCATGACATGACCAACATCTATAGGTTATTAACTTTACCGAGGGACTTTTACCCCTAATATGATGTATTAAAATCCACATAAACTACTGGTAAATTATGAGAGGACTAATGAATTATTGGATAACATAATACATTTTTAGTAGAGTTGGAACTTATGTGGAATATTCATGATTCAACTTTTATAATAAAATAAAATATAAAGAAATATGACTCCAATCCAAGGTATCTAATTACATTTGACAACTTGGAGAGGGACCTACTGCCTACTGTGCTGGTCACTATTGTTTTTAAACGACATAATTATTTATATTCTGTTCAATAATTTGGCTGCTTCTGAGTGGTGACTACTGACTAGTACATTTCAGATAGCCAAACGACAAAGGGAAGTTTGTAGGGTTTCTACGGAATTCCATGCATAACTAAATGCTAAACTCTCCACTTAAAGAAAGCCCCCATCTCTCTATATTAATTTATATTACTCCTTTTTTATATTACTAGTTTTGTACCCGGCCTATTGGCCGGTTTAATTTAATTTAATTATTTTAATGATATTAATCATATAATAATTTTTAAATTTTTATTATATGTGTGGATAGCAGGACGTGCATGTGTAGTCGTCACTATTGTTTGAACCTCATTCTTCTTCCTTTGTCAGATACCATTGCTTGCTATCTGTCAGCTTTTCACTTAACTTACCATCAAAGTCGTTGGTCAAACATGTGACTATTCAACTCAAAATCCGACCGACATGTGACTTGACTAACCTACTCATTAAACTAAACTCAACCCTAGTCCATTTTGTTAGCATACAACCTCTAAATCCAATATGAAAATACTTTTAAGTACATTTTAACTGCACAATGATTGCCCTTCAACCGATCAATGAACCCACAACATGTCTAACTCATATAATCGTATTAATTCATGATCTAGTGGATTCTAACTACTTTCCTAAATCAACATACTCTAATGGTATAAAAAATTATAATTCTTCCAAATATTTCAAACAAACTCGTACATGACCCAACTTTATACATGATCAAGACCATTGACCCATCAAATAAGAACTTAAAATTTTAGTAACATATGAGTATAGCAATCCATACTGTAGTTAAAACAATCAAAATCGGGTAAGTATGCACCACTGGCACCTCTTAAAAAAGTTGATGATAATTTTTATTCAATATTTAATCTTTTTTTGTTCTTATTATCTTTGTGTAATCTTAGTTGAAGTATATGTAATTGAAATTAACCTTATTTAACCTGTCAATATTTATAAAATATTTTTTATGAGAATAATTATAAGATATCATTTTTTCATGTATAAAATATATAAATAGTTAAACACAAATATGATAAAATGAATAATTATTAGAGAAGTGATTAAAAATACTTCTAATGGAATATTTGTATACAATTAGTATACTATTTTTTCATAAATTTAAATATATTAAAAATTTAAATTATCTTATTCATATATCAATTTATGTTAATATAATCTATTTAATTTGTTGGTATTTAATTTAAAAGCATTCAACATTTAATGAAAGGAAAGAGACAAAATAAATAATTTTTCATTTAAAAATTGAATGATGATGTGGAAATTTGTGAGAAGGGTTCTAACCCATGTGTCAAACCCAAATATACCATACCACTATTATGATTATTAAGATTAAGATGGTTTGTTTGTTGAATGTATTCATAGCTACTAGCAGGGTTGTTTACGAACGGAGCCGAACTGAATTTTAATTCAGCTAGAATTCTTAAGGTTGTGACGAGATCGAGACTGGTTCGTTAACTACATTTGACGGACTAAATTTGAGTTCAAGTCCAACTTCGGTCATTTAAAACAACTTGATGAGTCCAATTTGACCCCAATTTCAAGTTTGTACGATATGAAATATCAACCAATCAAACTAAACAACAAAACAAGTTATCCTAAAGCTTAAATTTTTTTACTTGTCTCTTTAAAATGGTTAAATCTAAACAATATATCATTTGTGTTGTTATTAGTAAAATTACAGGTAACATATGATTTATTGTATACGACAAATCACATGTACTCATTATTGAGTCTATAATGAGCCATATAGTGGAGCTAGTATTCAAGTTGGCTCTCGACCTCGACTTCGAACCGGCTCGCGAGCCTATCGAATCGAACATGCCCTGACTCAAGTTTGGCTCATTTAAAATCGAGCCGAGTCACAAACGATCTTTTCTCGAACTGAACACGAGCCAATCGCGAGTGACTTTGTTCGTCACCATCCCTAACTACTAGCTAGTTATTCATAATATTAAAATACCAAACGATTTCTATATTATATCATTTACTTCATTTCCCTGAGCATTCTGTATTTCCTTAACTTTGGCATCATATTTATCAGATTTTTTTTCTGGACAAGAGGATACAGGAATAGGCTACATTCCAAAACATTCAATTAATAATTCATGTCACGGGTTTGATTTCTGAAATTTAATAGCATCATCACTGATCAGTCAACCATATTACTGCTCTTTGTTGTTTTGTTTCTATTGCAGAAAAATAATCGGAGCTAGATACTACCTCAAGGGCTTCGAGAAATACTACGGCAAGTTGAACGAAACAGAGGACTACAGGTCACCGCGTGACAAGGATGGACATGGGACCCACACGGCGTCCACAGTCGTTGGCCGCCAAGTCCACAACGTGTCGGCCTTTGGTGGATTTGCCCGTGGTACGGCCTCCGGTGGTGCACCGTTAGCCCGACTAGCCGTGTACAAGGTATGTTGGGCCATCCCGAATGAAGAAAAATCTGTGGGCAATACTTGCTTTGAGGAAGACATGCTTGCCGCCATGGACCAAGCCATTGCTGACGGGGTCCACGTGATAAGCATCTCTATTGGCACAAAAACACCAGTTAACCACACAGAGGATGTGCTTTCGATAGGAGCCTTTCACGCCTCGAAGAATAACATCGTCGTGGTTTGTGCAGCTGGGAATGCAGGTCCCGCCCCTGCCACCCTGGCTAATCCCCCTCCTTGGATCATGACGGTCGGTGCTAGTAGCTTGGATCGCGCGTTTCATGGCCCTGTCCTTCTCGGAAATGGCAAAACTATAACGGTAACATCTTTAAAGGAAATTAATAAACTAATTTATTCCATAATTAAGGGACAAAAACATAACGTACAAAACCCTCTTATAGCACCAACTATAGCAAAATTACTCGTTTATACGTGACCATTTTCGAAATACCCGTTTGACATCAACTAACAGGTCCAATGTTACTTATGGCATACCGTTAAATTTCGTTCAAAATCAAAGATGCCAAATGGGTATTTCGAAAATGGTCGTGTATAAATGAGTAATTTCGCTATAGTTGGTGCCAAAACAAACTATAAAAAATAGCACTTTGGCCCCTCTACTTTACCAACTTAGCAAATAGCTCCCCTACACTATAAATCATTTTTTTACCTCCTCCTAACTTTCGTCTTTGTTGCGTTAATTGATGGCATTCAATACAACACATTAGCTTCAATAGACTTGTATTAGCTTACTAAGAATTTTTTAATTGAGAATATAAGTATATATAATTTGATAGGATGAAATCGACTAATGAAATGTGTGGTTTTAAAACTTTTTCGTATTTCACCATACTCTTTGTGATACCTCCCTAACCAACTCTTTGTCCCTTGTACCTCTGATATCTCTCTGTTGGTGTGTGGATGTGTCAAGATTTAAAGTTAATAAAACATAATTTGAAACGAAAGGACCAACATAGAAAAATAGTCAAAGTAAGGGGGTAAAAAGAGCGATTTATAGTATAGAGGGCTATATGTTAAGTTGGCGAAGTAGACGGGGCTAAAGTGCTATTTCCCAAACAAATTAATAATAATACTTTTGTTTGGGCAGGGACAAACAGTGACACCAGGCAAACTTGACAAAGTTCTCCCATTGATATACGCGGCAGATGCAGTTCATCCCAAGGTGCCCAAGAACGAAACAAACCAATGTCTTGCCAACTCTTTGTTGCCCGAAAAGGTTAAAGGGAAGATAGTGGTGTGCATGAGAGGTACAGGGTTGAGAGTTGCCAAAGGCGTGGAAGTGAAAAGGGCTGGTGGCGCCGGCTTCATCCTTGGAAACGCCGCTGCAAATGGCGATGAGGTCTCCGTCGACGCTCACGTCCTTCCGGCTACCGCAGTCGTATACAATGATGCAATCGACATCATTAGTTACGTCAATTCCACCAAGAATCCAACGGTTAAGATTGGAGAAGCGGAGACCGTTTTAAGATATAGCCCTGCGCCTTTCATGGCCTCTTTCACTAGTCGGGGTCCTAATGTCATCCATCCCTATATTCTTAAGGTAAGATTAATTTTTCATTACTATGTACGGTCACAACATATCTTATATGTTGTTCATTTTCGTAACTAAGTGACACTATGGTACATGTACATTTAATATGATGCAGCCGGACATCTCAGCTCCAGGGATAAACATACTAGCTGCATGGAGCCAAGCTTCATCTCCGACTAAACTGTCTGAAGATAATCGAATCACTAAGTATAATATCGAATCTGGGACGTCCATGGCTTGCCCTCATGTTGCTGGTTTAGCCGCACTGCTTAGAGCAATCCATCCAACCTGGAGTACGGCTGCCATTAGATCTGCCATCATCACCACTGGTACACATATATTTATGAGATGCTTAATTTCTTACTTTATCCACTACAAAAATGTTTGCTTTTAACTGCCGTAAATTACAATAACATGAAAATGCAGTAGTAAGTAGTTGAAATTATATTGCATTGACAATCACTATAGTTGATGTTTTGCCACACTTTCTGTAGTGATTGTCGTTGCATAATTAACATCAACTATTTGTTGTTGCATTTTCATGTTGTTGTAACTTACGGTAGTTAAGAGTAAATTTTTTTGGAGTGAATGTTAAAGTTGTTGATGGTACGTGTCTTATTAATTTGATTTCCTTTTATGCATGAAGCTTGGATGAGGAACAACATAGGCCGGGCAATAACCGACGCATCGGGGAAAATAGCAACACCCTTCGAGTTCGGGTCGGGTCACTTCCGCCCATCGAAAGCATCCGATCCTGGACTTGTATACGACGCATCGTACAATGACTACTTTCTCTACCTCTGCAGCTACGGAGTGAAAACTGCCGACACAAAATTCAAGTGCCCAGAATCTTCACCACCGGTGTACGACCTCAATTACCCATCGGTGTCAGTGCCTAAACTGAACGGGACCATAACCATAAAGAGGACAGTGACTAACGTGGGCGGTGAAGGAAAAGCAGTGTACTTGTTCAGTGCGAAGTCGCCATTGGGGATATCGGTGAAGGCGAGGCCGAGCATTTTGTTCTTCAATCGGGTTGGAGAGCAGAAGAGCTTCACGTTGACCATAAGGGCGCGGAACATGAAGGAGGTAAACAAGGGTGGTGAGTATGGGTTTGGATGGTTTACATGGAGGGATAATTACCATGTTGTAAGAAGTCCTATAGCGGTATCTTTAGCCCAAGGGGCGTAACATTAATTAATGGAGATTTTATGCCTCTCGTGTAAATGATCTATGTAACTAGTAAAGATATTTTACCGGGGGTATTTATAGTAGGGATGGGGATGGTAAAAATTTATTGGGAGGGACATATTTGGGATCAATCCGATATTGGAAATGAACACAATTTATGGAAATTACAATAAAAATTGGTGCTTTTGAATGCATGATCGATGTTTCTATTCTTGTTGATATTCAAGAATATGCTTATTATCAGCATGCTACATACAATTTTTTAATTACCTGATAAATTAACATGTATATAACAAAAAATTGGTAAACTTTGCATTAGTGCACTCATGACCTGTTTAGAAAGTTGTTTTGTAGTTTTGGGACAAATTATCCAAACAATATATTGTTTGTGGTACATTATTAGAGTATGTCCGAAAATGGGGGATGGTGATCCCAACGAGTGAGGCGCCACCAAAATTATCTATGTGATTGTTGGGCAGCGAAGCGGGTGCCCAATGGCTAACTATCATAAACTAGTTGTTAGGCAGCCCCTAGTGAGTGAGGCGCTCACTAGGTATCACCATTGTGACCGTTGGGAAGTGAAGCGCGTGCCAACGACTAGTTATTTGCCGTTAACAAAAATCCGGTGACAAAAGTTTGACGATGGCAACGGAACAACCTCGATGGAAATTCAACGGTAAAAGTTCAACAATTTTGGATGAAATCCAATAGCAAAAGTTTGGCGACGCCGACGGAAATCCAGTAGCAAAAATTCAGTGGCATCGACGAAAATCTAGCGACAAAATTTTGGAGTCGTCGATGGAAATCTGGCAGCAAAAGTTCGATTGTGGCAACGAAGATCCGTTGACGTCGACTGGAATAAGATAATGGAATCCCAATGATGCTGATGGAAATCCAGCGGTGGAAGTACGAAAACATCGATGAAAATTCGGTGGTGGAAGTCTGGCAACGTCCACCGAAGTTCGGTGATGTTGAAGGAAACCCGGCGGGAAAAGTTCGATAGTGGCGACGGAAATCTGGCGGCAGATTTTTTACGATATTGACCGAATACGCTAGCGAAATTGGAATGTCGTTGATGGAAATCTAGTGGCGAAATTCCAGCAACATCGACGAAAGTCCGTCAATGTCAATGGAAGTCCGACAACATCGATGGAAGTCCATTGGCGGAAATCCGGCAACGACAGTAGTCCGACACTGATGGAGGATTTTGTGGTGGCGAAAGTTCAGTGGCGTCAACTAAGATTCGTCCACATCAAAGAAAGCCTGGAGAGGCAATTGAAATCATGCTTTGCGAAAGTCTGGAGGTGGCGAAAGTCCAGTGATGTCGACATAAATTTGACGTCTGACGTCGACAAAAACCTAGTGGTCGAAGACCTGCGACATCGACGAAAATTCAACGGCAGAAATCTGTAGGAATCAATGAATCTGACAATAACTGTGATAGTGTGATTGGGAAGAGGTCTGATAGTGACGAAGACCAATACATGCTCATAAAGAAAATGTTAATTTCCGCATCCAAATGACCTATTAGTTTTGGATGATTGGATAAAATCCATTCAAATAAATCAAAATCCTATTTGACCCATTTAAATGAATTTGGATATTAATTCATCCATTTAAATTGATATCCTTTTATATGTGATATGCTATGATGGATCAGATGGATATCCATGAAATTGGATAAAACTGTCACCCATAGACTGAATCATGCTTTCTAATAAATATACTGATGTCGTTTGTTAAAGGGGAAATTTTACAGTGTTTTTGGAAAAATCTGTATTCTAAGATATTCTTGTTTGTTTGATGTCTAATGAAATTGAGTTTGTGTATTTTAGATAGCCAGAGTTTCTTATTGCCACCATAATGAGTATTCCCATAATTTTTACTTGAATGAATCAAACAACAATCAAAGTCCACAAGCATAAAACTAAAATCAACTTAATGGGAAAAGTCAACACAGGACACAAAGAGCATGGAAAGAGTGTGAACAAGTCAAGGTGTAAACAACCGAGCAACAACAACGAAGGAAAATATCTATGATAAGATAGGGTGGGTTGGGGCTCACTTTCAAGCTTAGGGTGCACAATTTGAGGAAATCGAGTAGAAAACGGGTCAAACAACAATCAAAGTCCACAAGCATAAAACAAAAGTCAACTTAATGGGAAAAGTCAACACAGGACACAAAGAGCATGGAAAGAGTGTGAGCAAGTCAAGGTGTAACCAACCGAGCAACAACAACGAAGGAAAATATCTATGATAATAAGGGTGGGTTGGGGGCTCACTTTCAAGCTTAGGGTCCACAATTTGAGGAAACCAGGTAGAAAACGGGTCAAACAACAATCAAAGTCCATAAGCATAAAACAAAAATCAACTTAATGGGAAAAGTCAACACAGGACACAAAGAGCATGGAAAGAGTGTGAGCAAGTCAAGGTGTAACCAACCGAGCAACAATAACAAAGGAAAATATCTATGATAAGATAGGGTGGGTTGGGGGCTCACTTTCAAGCTTAGGGTGCACAATTTGAGGAAACCAGGTAGAAAACAGGTCAAAGTAAGACGAATAACACTCCACGACCCCCTCACACACTTCACCAAACCGTGGCCTAGGATCCCTAGCGAGGTCATACTACTATGCAGATGGCAAGACAATCAATCTTTCGACCAAACTAGTCAAAACCATCACGCACGCCACCTGCTTGATGAAAATGTCTAGGTGAGAAAACACCCAAGTAGGACCAACAGCATGCAACTCTTTTCAATTAGCACATGTAGGTAGGCAAACACACCTCAAAACCGAATCCTAGCAAGCATCTATGCGAATTAGGACCCAATCCATCAACATACATGAGCAAACAAAGTGCCTATTCTAACCGTCAACATCCTTTACACAAGTCATGGTCAATTTTGATTAAGAAAGTTTGCAAGGTCATAAGAATGATTACCAATCTTGCATCAACACAATTCTTCCACTCAATTGAATCCAAATACCACCCTTACGCCCATGCATTCCCCCCAACCCAAACCCTAGGTCTAGTGTGCCATACAAAGAACAAGAACACCTACAAATCTACACAAGAAAGTGAAGAAGAGAGACATCCTTAGCTTTTAGATGTACTTGCGAGGATGGGGATGGTTGGGAGACCCCTTTCCTTCGTCAAATCGCCTTGGAGAACACCAAAATAGAGCTCCTCTTTCAAAATGCCCAAAAGAAGGCATTTATAGGTGCTGAGGGAGGCCCCGCAGCCGCGGGTGTTGTTGAGCTGCGGGTAGGGCGTAGGAGCGGGTGTTGACCGGTCGCTGATTCGATGTTTTAAGGCCCGCAACCTTACCCCTATCATTCTTTAAGTTTTGCTCAAAATCTTCGAACAAGAACGTGCTCAAACCCCTCAAATCATGCCCACTGCGGGTAAGGTGCGGTTGAATCCCTCCCGCGTGCACTCTGCAAACAGCTTCCAGGCACCAACTTTGAGAGATCACGTCGAGAGCTACTAACCTCCGATTGGGGCACTGGTTACGAGATTTTTAGGCCTCAACACCAAATAAATCTGAGAGTTCTCAGAGTCGTATTCCCACGGGTCTACTCAAGCTACCTTACTCAGTTAGGTCTGCTAGTCAGTGAAATCGTTTTGATCGAATATTTGATTAATTTAGGAAAAAAATGTAAAAACTAACTAATAACTAAAACACAAATTAACAAGTATGATAAACGAAGGGGAAAGGTCTTGCTTGGGTTTGTATCCTTCTAAGGAATTATGAGAAAATGCAGCTACAGAACTAGCAGAACATGAATGACAATCAGTTTCAGGTTCTAAAGGTTGGGTCGGTCGACTCTACAACTAGAACCACTTGCAACACACCCTAACTCGCATTCAACCAACAATCCAATAGCAAACTGAACAGAAAACCTAAAACAGGAGAACTGCAGAAAACCTCGAATTACAGGGAAGTCTAAGAACGGGGTGACAAGATAATAAAATAGATCATCAATCATCATTAATCCACAATCCAATTCAACGTATCAACTCATAATCTCAAAGAATTCAACTAAACCCAAACAAGAAAAGGAAAACTTAGCTACTCATGAGATTAATCAGAAGAACGCTGCAAACCGCCAATTTATCAAGGTTGGCCTTGATTCCTCTGCTATTTGAGCTACTCGACTGTTTTTCTCCGGCTGCCAATCCCTGCTCCGAATCTCCATGCTGCTGCTGCTGTCCAATGGCCAAAGGCCGACTCCCCCGTCTACTTCTTTTTCTCTCTTTCTCTATTCTTTTTCCCCCTGGCCGAAGCCACTTTTTTCCTCTGCCTCTCGATCGTCCCTCTCCTATTGGCCACCTCCCCATTTAAATGAGATCCTCTCTAAGTACTTGGGCTTCCGTGATGATGTATGGGCTTTGATTCATATGTATAAAATTGGGTGAGGAATAACCAAACCCAACTCAATTCCTGTGTATATTATGATGGAATGAAATGGACAAAGAGATGGGTTGATAATCCATGGGTTCATCCTTCCTAATTATTATGTGGTGATATTTTCCCACCAAATCCCACTAACTTCGTCCAAGCTTAATAATTTTAACGCATGATTCTTTGGTCGTGAGCTCTAGTTTAATTCCCAACGTCATATAATCCTGAAATGCATCAAAACATACAAAACAACATAACACGATCCAAAAGGACAAAAGATAAAAATGATCAAATAATCATCAATATCTCATCCAATCACAACTAAAACACAGTGAATATGTCGTCTAATGCGGGATTGAATACACCAATATTTGGGTGCATCAAATCACCCTACACTTAGACTTTTGCTTGTCCTCAAGCAAGAACTCTACCACAACAATGCACCAACCTGAATGAGCAAACTGAAAACCTCTTGGATCCTAGAATGATGTATATGGTGCTTCTATCAAATAAGAGGATTACCCGACTGACCGCACAGTTAAAACCAAACTCTGCTAGAGTAAAAGAGGAACAAGACTTTAACGAGCTAGTGAACAACCTGACTTGATAAAGGCAAGAGAATACTTACTTTCGCTACACTTACTCTAGGACGCAACCCGACACTTGCTAGATAAGGGGACACGACTTGAACAAAATTAAAGAGCATTTTTTTTCTTTTCCTTTTCTGTTTTTTTTCCCTCTGATTTTCTGTTTTTTTTTTTTACATTTACTTTCGAATGGTCGGTACAGTGTGGATACTACCGGGTATGGAGCAGCCGGAAACCTTTGGAATTCTGCGTTATCCTAGACCCCAGCCACGATCGGGAGTAGGTTAGAAGAAGAATGCCACATTGAGACTTCCCTTTGGGACTACAGCAATGAGCGGGCACATATATGCCAGCTCGTGAATTGACCCACAACTTCAATACCAAACCATTCATTTTCAGATTTTCTCTGATTGGGAACATTAACAACAATAAACACGAAATTAAAAGACCCCTTATCTAGACTCGATCATGGCATTGAACTAGAGAATTCGAGCATCAGACAGACCAAGTCTTCCACATTACCAAGTCAACTGTTCACTAACACGATAAGGGCAAGTTTCTAGAAAACTACAAGCAAGAAGAGTGGGAGGTGGTCATAATACGGGTTCTCACACACACGTTTGGTCAGCTAAAGCACCACATCACACTACAAGAAAAAACAACATTTGTCACGGTTTCATACGAACCGTGACTAAATTGGCTGGCAATCCGTGCCATTTATTACTTTCCTTCTTCTTCTTCTTCTTCTTTCCTTCTTCTTCTTCTTCTTTCCATTCAATCAGCCGCCTCCTCTACCTTCTTCTTGCTCTGCCACAAATCTTCCTCTGCCTTCTTCTTCTTCTTCTCTTCATCTACTAATCTGCAGCCACACCTCTTCCTCTCCCTTCTTCTTCTTCTTCCCTTCAATCAGCCACATCTCCCATGAAACACAACCTGATGGCCTCAACTGCAGAGCCGCCATGAAGTCAGATGCGGATGCGGCGATGGAATCAAAGGCGGCGGGGATCTGGAGCTCGACGGTGGTGATGGAATCGAAGGCGGCGGCGACGAAATCGAAGGCGGCGGTGGCGTGGATCTGGAGCTTGAACCATGGAGCTTGAAGGCGGCGGGGATGGAATCGAAGGTGGCGGCGACGAAATCGAAGGCGGCGGCGAAGGGGATCTGGAGCTCGGCGGTGGTGATGGAATTCGAAGTTGGCAGCGACAAAATCGAAGGCGGCGGGGATCTGGAGCTCGGCGGCGGTGATAGAATTTGAAGGCGGCGGCGACGAAATCGAAGGTGGCGGCGGCGGCGGCAAAATCAAAGGCGGCGGCGACGGCGAAATCGAAGGCGGCGGCGGCAGCGAAATCGAAGGCGGCGGCGACGGAATCGAAGGCGGCGGTGACGATTGTGGCATTGCAATAAATAAATTGTCATTTTTCAAATTTTTATTACTTAAAATTGTAATTAGGTTATTTTTGACACAATTAATAAATTCAGTGATTGGTTTGCAATTAATTGGGATATCTTGTTAACATTCTAAAATCATGGATCATTTTGCATTTCAGAAGAAGTTGAGGGTCTGGACCTGTAACTCATGAAATTAACTAATGGGTCACTAAAAATTTCAATAGAACAATTTGGTCACCTGATTTGTCACGGTTTTAAAAGAAACCGTGACTAAAATGGACATTTTTTGTCACGGTTTCATGTAAAACCGTGACTAAATTTAGTCACGGTTTTAAATGAAACCGTGACAAAAAATTTAGTCACGATTTCAATGGAAACCGTGACAAAAAATGGCCATTTTAGTCACGGTAAAAACCGTGACTAAAGTGCTAAAAAACCGTGACTAAACTCTTATTTTCTTGTAGTGTCATTCTCACCATATGGAAAACGGTAAGCAAATCCAAGAAGATATTAAGCAATGCAAAGAGATTCTTACAAACGAGAATGGGAAGCAGTGAAAGAGTGAAAAACAAAACACAATCACCACCCATTAAATGACAAGAACTCAGTTAACCAACATGCATGCATTGTCACGAAACCACCCCACACTTAAACACTGGACATTGTCCGCAATGGACCAAATCAGAATAGGGATGATACAGTGTACCTGGAACTGGCTAGTGGAAAGGTGAGGAGACAAGGTTAGCACCAATGATGACGACCTACACAATGAACAAACACAAAAGGAACAAACAGCACATAGAAAACTGACTCAAAAATCAAAACAGACTTCAGACATGGGCTGCCTCCCATGAAGCGCTCTTTCTTTAACGTCTTTGAGCTAGGTGATACCTGGAGAATTAGCAGTCTCCATCCCATCCAAGCAGCTCCTTGTAGTTCATGTCATCTCCAGACTTCAAGTAGAGGTGACCTGGGAACTGAACTTGAATACTTCCCCATTGTGGATGAGTGAATGGAATAACACCCATATGAGAGGCATGAATCTTGATCTGGTTGTCAAGCCTAGGTAACTCTTCCTTCTTCTTTGCTTGCTCAACCGTCATCAGCTCTTGGCGAAGCCGCTTCCTTTTTCTCCTACTAAGGCGCTTCCGCTTGGTTGTCTTAATAGGTTCCGAGCCATCCGTAGTAGTCTCATCAGAAGAAAGTATGGAGTTTACATTTTGACTAGTTGAAGCACTGACAACTTTAATCTCTTCGGTAGGAAGGGGCACAGATTCAATCAGAGGGGTAGGAGTGGTGATGACAGTACCCACCAAAGGAGTGAAAAACTCATCGTCGTCCGAGCTTGGATAAAAAGGAAGTTCCTTCTTAATATGCTGATATGCCTCTTCAGCCTCTTGAAGTTCCTTGCACTGCTGTTCAACTGTCTTCACTGCCAACTTGAATTCCAAGTCCCACAACCCATCACTAAGCTCTTTCACCTTGCTAGACAAGTACTCAATTGCTCTTTTCTGCTTGTGCAACCCATCTTCCAATACTTCTTTCTTCTTTCGCACATACGCCTCCAACATATCAAATCTTGCATTGGTAGTGGTCTCTAATGCGTCAAATCTAGTCTGAATCACCTTCGTCAAACTACTAAATAACTCCTCAACACTTGATGTTTGTTTGTCAGGCTAAGAGGCTTGATTAAGATGATCGCTAATTTCTTGTTGAGAACCAAAAGCATCATCATTTTCTTCCTTTAGCTTCGATATGATGAGATCCATGTTCTCACTTATTCTCTTGAGCGAAGCGTTATGAGAAGCGTTAAGAGAAGCATTTTCAGCTACACTAGTATTAATCTTCTTGATCAACTCAATTGTGTAAGGACTAACTTGGTGTGTTGAGCCATAAGATTCAGGTTCTTCATAATAGCAGGACTGATCCTGTTGGTCTGAATAACATGGATCCTGCATACTCCAGCTGCCAGAGTTACCATAATCACCACTATACTCTTCATAAGAACCAACAAAGGCTGGCGAAGAGTCTTGAACCGATGGAGAACGATGATTTTCTAACTCCCCAAGAATAGCTGCAAGTTTTGCTTCAATATCCATACCCTGTCCTGCAAACAAAGTAGAAAAATCCAAACAAACAACCAACACAAGGGGTGAAGTAGAAAATGAAATATGAACAAGATGGGGATACGAAGTAAACTAAAAGATCAAATATGAAAACAAAAAAGCAAAAACTGAGCTAGTAATCCTAAACCTTTCCTGAAGTCAAGTAATGTCCCCGGCAACGGCGCCAATTTGGTGACGAGATTTTTAGGCCTCAACACCAAATAAACCTGAGAGTTCTCAAAGTCATATTCCCACGAGTCTACTCAAGCTACCTTACTCAGTTTAGGTCTGCTAATCAGTGAAATCATTTTGATCGAATATTTGATTAATTTAGAAAAAATGTAAAAACTAACTAATAACTAAAACACAAATTAACAAGTAGGATCAACGAAGGGGAAAAGTCTTGCTTGGGTTTGTATCCTTCTAAGGAATTATGAGAAAATGCAGCTACAGAACTGGCAGAATATGGATGACAATCAGTTTCAGGTTCTAAAGGTTGGGTCGGTCGACTTTACAACTAGAACCACTTGCAACACACCCTAACTCGCATTCAACCAACAATCCAATAGCAAACTGAACAGAAAACCTAAAACAGGAGAACTGCAGAAAACCTCGAATTACAGGGAAGTCTAAGAACGGGGCGACAAGATAATAAAATAGATCATCAATCATCATTAATCCACAATCCAATTCAACGTATCAACTCATAATCTCAAAGAATTCAACTAAACCCAAACAAGAAAAGGAAAACTTAGCTACTCATGAGATTAATCAGGAAGAACGCTGCAAACCGCCATTTATCAAGGTTGGCCTTGATTCCTCTGCTATTTGAGCTACTCGACTGTTTTTCTCCGGCTGCCAATCCCTGCTCCGAATCTCCATGCTGCTGCTGCTGTCCAATGGCCAAAGGCCGACTCCCCCGTCTACTTCTTTTTCTCTCTTTCTCTATTCTTTTTCCCCCTGGCCGAAGCCACTTTTTTCCTCTGCCTCTCGATCGTCCCTCTCCTATTGGCCACCTCCCCATTTAAATGAGATCCTCTCTAAGTACTTGGGCTTCCGTGATGATGTATGGGCTTTGATTCATATGTATAAAATTGGGTGAGGAATAACCAAACCCAACTCAATTCCTGTGTATATTATGATGGAATGAAATGGACAAAGAGATGGGTTGATAATCCATGGGTTCATCCTTCCTAATTATTATGTGGTGATATTTTCCCACCAAATCCCACTAACTTCGTCCAAGCTTAATAATTTTAACGCATGATTCTTTGGTCGTGAGCTCTAGTTTAATTCCCAACGTCATATATATCCTGAAATGCATCAAAACATACAAAACAACATAACACGATCCAAAAGGACAAAAGATAAAAATGATCAAATAATCATCAATATTTCATCCAATCACAACTAAAACACAGTGAATATGTCGTCTAATGCGGGATTGAATACACCAATATTTGGGTGCATCAGGCACCGTTTGAACCGTTGGAATCCTTGTTCACTCACCTTTCATGTTGTAACCTGAAATGACATAAAACACTAGAAAGAGGGTAAAAAACTAAAAATGGATTGTGAAAGTCTTTTGTCGCCTCAACCTATAAAAGTGCCAAATCAAACTAAAACACCACGAAACCAACGGGAAATGGAGCACGACTGAAGTGGCTATACATACAAATTTATTTACGGATCTATATGCTTCGATTGGAACTGGAAGTTCCAGAACAGGCGACTGGTATACTACCATAATGAAATTGCCTTTTATTTTTTATACGTGGATAGGGTTTATGTTGGCTTCATTAGGATTTAATATGTAGTCTTATTTATGATTTATGATTTTCAATTTTATAACTTTTTTCATTTTGATTCTTTTATCATGTAAGACATAAATTACAAATATCACATATTACAAATATTATACTCAATATACGCCATGTCGAATGTCACTAAAAATCATTGATGTCGTTACTAACAACATTATTGGTTGTACAATTTTCACAAAATCATAATATGGTACATATTTGATATGAAATTATGTTCCAAAACTACTTTTAACACTTTTAACATCCTCGTACACTATCTTACATCATCGGTTCAAGTGCATTGTGTATAACTTACATCATTAGTATGTGTGTTCTATACATGTTGTATAAGCTATGAACTATAATTTTATACCTATTTCTACATCTCACATTCTTCTTTTATTAGTTTAACTTGATTTAGTTAAATATGAGTCTATTTCTTTTAAATAAATTTGTGATGATGATGTTTAAATTTTTTTATGACTCAAAACACTTGTAACTCGAAATGACTCGCAATCCGACCCAAAAATTTAGGGTTAAGGTCAATTTTCAAATATGGTGAACCGTGACCTGAATGACCGACCCAAAATAACCCACAACCCGTAGTGACCCGCCCGATTTACCAGCTCTACACCAAACCAACTCACTAGCTTTTACTAAAATATTTTTTTAAAACTAAAATAGAAGTGATAGGAGTCCCACTCGCTTACTCCAATTTGCCCTTCCACCCACCTCCGTTACTGAATATACTCACTGTCTCCGTAGCTGAGTCACCGATCTTACTCTAATTTCTTCTGCAGAAAATTATGTCTCTCCAATCATCTGTCCAAAGGGGTATGTCAAGGATTCTACTTTTTCATTATTTTCCTTAGTATCAGATTTTACTTTGATTCCTTCATTCGTTTTTTTCAGTTAGAAACCTGGGTGGATTAAGGCCTCGGATCTTTGGTACGTTGGCGAGGTCTCACTTCACTACTACTGCTACCGAGCCTTCTTCTTCATCTCGTCAACCTACCCCTATGGTAATCGCTTCTGCTTCTGAGTCTTTCCCACTTTTCTGTTTAACTGCCGGGAAACTTCAAAATCGCATACAAAATTCAAAATTCTTCAGGATAGAGAAGTTAGTCCCAGCGGTTGCCCTGTGTCTCTTTGTTCATCATACTTCTATCTGCTTAAGAATCCCCACCGATTCAGTATAAACTTTGATGAGTGATTATTTTATTCGGTGGTGATCAGAGGGTTCCCAATCTTATTGGAGGTTCCTTCGTCGATTCGAAGTCATCTTCAACTATTGATGTGATCAATCCAGTGAGTATACTTTACATACGAATGTATCTTGTTTGGCTTTGACTAATTGCGACATTACAAGTTTGAGCTGTTTGTTAGATTTTAATTGAAGTTAATTTTAAATAGGCCACTCAAGAGGTTGTATCTCAACTTCCATTAACCACAAATGAAGAGTTTAAAGCTGCGGTCTCTGCAGCAAAGACTGCTTTCCGGTCATGGCGTAACACGCCAATTACGACCCGCCAGAGGGTCATGCTTAAGTTACAAGAGCTCATCCGCAGAGATAAGGCAAGCCTCTCAATATTTTTCTGCCATTTCTTATTGATACTTTCTATACCTTGCTCTGGATATTATTTTTATGTGTGAACTGCATAATGGTCTTGCAGGAGAAACTTGCCTTGAATATCACAACTGAACAGGGCAAGACTTTGAAAGATGCGCATGGAGATGTATTTCGTGGATTAGGTTTTTATGTTTTATCACTTACTGTTGTTGTATATAGATGCCTTTAGTTGAGACCCTTGAGGTTGATTGATCGCCATGTTTGTTTGTTTTTCTTGAATCCAGAGGTGGTTGAACATGCTTGTGGAATGGCCACCTTGCAAATGGGGGAGTATGTTCCTAATGTTGCTCATGGAATTGATACATTTAGCATAAGAGAGCCACTAGGTGTATGTGCTGGAATTTGCCCATTTAACTTTCCAGCTATGATTCCTTTATGGGTAAATTTTTACTACATTTATTGATTCACCTTCTTATATACTACTACTTCACATGCATTAGCGTCCCTCTTTAAGCTGTATCTGGTTATGGTGCGATGCTAACGCAGAACTAGAATCTTAGATGTGTTTGTCGTTTTCTTGCAGATGTTTCCTGTTGCAGTTACTTGTGGAAATACCTTTGTTCTAAAACCATCAGAGAAAGATCCAGGTTAGTGTTGGTTCATCGATATTTTAACTGCTGTGTTGTTTGCTCATTTAACTTCGAACATTTGATGATTATGAATTACCATTTGTTTCTACTGCAATCTGGTTGTTGATATTTGATCCCTTGTGATTACCTTGCTTATTGGTTGCTAATGCATTTCATTTTGTTTAATGCATTCTGGCGGTTTAGTTTGTCTTAGCTCCCAATTCGCTATCTCTAAGTTCAGCTCACTAATCTTTGCATCATCCATTTCCTGTATGTTATACTCATGCATTGATCATACTTATGATGTACCGTCTTTTTAGAAGTTGTGTTTATTATAACATGTTTAATTTGGATTCAATTTTGGGCATGTGGCATTCTAAATTGAATTCCATAACCAATTGCATGATTTGACATATTATGTCAGAGTTGTTTCAAATGTTCACTTAGTTACTGCTATTTAATGGCTCTCACCAATATGGATAATGCCAAAACAATTTGTAGTACAGTATTATTGTTTGCATTAAACTCATTGGTTCTACTTTCCACATAGCAGTATATTACTGTTAAAACTGAAATGTTTGGTTCATGTAAGTTGTAACATTTTTTTTCCAGCTAACTTGTGGTCCTTGTATCTAGAAAAGGGGAAATGATCACGGTAATGATAAAGTTCATGCATTAGCCCTCCCACAAAACGGATTCTTGCTTCTGTATTCTGAATGATAACTTGCTTATTCAATGTTTTGTCAGGGGCTTCTATCATGCTTGCTGAACTGGCAATGGAGGCTGGTTTGCCTGATGGTGTTCTGAACATTGTACATGGAACTAATGTAATGCACACACTGCTGTCAATTCACTAACATGTAAACATTCATGTTCTGACAGTTGAATGTTTGTGGAATTGAATAAGAATGTCTAGGGGTTTCTTCAGTGTTCAGATTTAATATAGCTGTAGCCAAGTTCGTTGACTTTGTAAACATGTATGGCACTTAACTATGTTTCAGACTAACTCAGGATGGCTCAATAGAGATCTACGTAATTTATTCCTTCACTATAAAGTCAATTGTATCATCTACTTGATGCAGGATATTGTCAATGCTATTTGTGATGATGAGGATATCAAAGCAGTGTCTTTTGTTGGTTCTAATACAGTAAGTTCTTGCTCCGAGGTGACAAAGTATATATATAATGCTTCCATTAAGTCTTTGATTGCTCTAACATGACAAATCCATAATGTTCTTGGGACGTGACATATAAATATTGTTATTTCATGCCTTTCTTATTCTTACATGGTCATTGAGGTTTCCAGTAGATCTAGTACTCTAGTATTGCATGGTATCAGCCTTTCGTTTTTCTGGTTTTGTGGTACATTGGCATTAAGTTTCATTCCACAGGATTTTATGGGATTCCCTCTTTTCGGATCGTCTTTAAAGATTGTGGGTTGTCAAATGAAACCGAGGCTATACATTTCATATTTTTTTACATGGCCTAAGATTAGTAAATTGTTGCTATTTGGACACTAATTTCTTTCTACGTCTCTTGTTATTATATTGCCCCTCGTAATCAAAAGGCTGGCATGCACATTTATTCAAGGGCATCTGCTGCTGGAAAACGTGTTCAGGTAAGAACTCAATGCATTTACAATTAACAGTTCGTCTCTTGCTGGTTTTTCTGGAACTTCTTGGCATGATTTGGATTCTTTATCTCTGATTTTCAGTCCAACATGGGTGCAAAAAATCATGCAGTCGTCATGCCTGATGCTAACATCGATGCTACTATAAATGCTTTAGTTGCTGCTGGCTTTGGTGCTGCCGGTCAGAGATGTATGGCACTGAGCACAGTTGTTTTTGTGGGAGATTCAAAACCATGGTATGGTAGACTATTGAAATCCAGTTTGGTCAATTTACTCGTCACTAATTCTGTTTTGCAGCATAAATGGGGTAATCATCTTTGTTTCCAGGTTAAAGAAACTTGTGCAGTTTGCAAAAGCTTTAAAAGTAAATTCTGGAACAGAACCTGATGCTGACCTGGGTCCTGTTATTAGCAAGCAGGTATTAGTCACAAGTTTGCGTGACATCCTATAATGCCATTAGTGTTTAATACTCCGTATAGCTTTCATTTCTCACGAGCAGGTTTGATAATGCTCCAACATGTTTCGTCCCAGTTCGTCTGTACACTGAAGTTACAGTTCTAATTATCATCTATCTGTACAGGCCAAGGAACGGATACACAGATTAATTCAAAGTGGCGTGGAAAGTGGTGCTGAGCTAGTGCTTGATGGGAGAAGTATAGTGGTATCTTCATTTGTACCTAATGGTCTCTATCATGATTATTTCTCTCTTTGGGGAACTAGCTGAAGCCTCTGAGCTTTCTTTCCCAAGGATGGTGTTTTGCATATTTTGTGTAATCAATGCTGGATTAGCTGAGAGGTTGTGCAGCCTGCTTATTGACTTGTTTGTTTCGACAACAGGTTCCCGGATATGAGAATGGTAACTTTGTTGGTCCAACCATCTTAGCAAGTGTCAGACCGGATATGGAGTGCTACAAGGTACAGGGTGCACTTTCATCTGTTCACTGCTTCACAAACGCCAGTCTTGTACTGTAAATTACTATCTAATACTGGAAAAAGCTGCTGATTTCATAATGCATTGAAAAAGAAGTTAAGTTCTTGGCAGAACATTGAATACTCTACTGGTTGAAACATTCCCTTTGCAGGAGGAAATCTTTGGTCCTGTTCTAATTTGCATGGAGGTGAGTGAATCTCAAACTTTATTTATCACTCTATCGGTTTGAAGAAAGATGTCTGATCGTTTTCCATCTTGTTGTTAGGCTGACAGTTTTGAGGAAGCCATCAGCATCGTGAACCGAAACAAGTACCGATCCCTGAATTGCTTTATTTCTTCTTTAGTCTGGGATGAACCTTGAACCTATCATCTCTTGTCTTACCTGTGGAGACTTCATTTCATGGCAGATATGGCAACGGAGCTTCCATCTTCACTGGGTCTGGTGCTGCTGCTAGGAAGTTCCAGACTGAAATAGAGTGCGGACAGGTAATATTTTTTTTTTTTTTTTTGCTCAAGACAGGTAATATTCTCAAAAAGCATCATACTGTTCCCTGATTTGTGCTGTATAGAATCTTTGGAGGAATTGAAGAAAAGGCATAACCAGTTTTACTAATATTGTGTGTAGATTGGCATTAATGTTCCCATCCCGGTTCCATTGCCATTCTTCTCGTTTACTGGAAACAAGGCGTCATTTGCTGGAGACCTGAATTTCTATGGTAAACAAAAGCATCTGTGATCCATGAAAAGTTGTATTATTAAAGAATGAAGTGGTTAATATTGGAAGGTGTTGGATGCAGGGAAAGCAGGAGTGAACTTCTACACACAGATGAAAACAATAACACAGCAATGGAAGGATTTGCCAGATGGGAGTGGAGTTTCACTTGCAATGCCTACTTCTCAGTAGAACAGCTTTGGTTCTATCGAGTTGTGTAACTTTGATAAGATGAGTGTGTAAATGAAAGTTTGTGGAATTTGAACCTTTTCCTTGTGACAGTATGAAATAATAAGTCAACCAATAAAAGCTGAGATGTTTGTCAATTGAATATAATGACCAGGGGCGAAACCAGGATTCAAACGTGCACCGAGTCGAAATCGAAACAAAAATTTCATCTCTCTATATATTGTGCTAGATACAGGAACAAAGCTAGGATTTTTTGGGGCCGAAAAAAGTTTGGAATTAAAAAGGGAAAATGGTACTTTGCCCCCCTCTAAGCATGATAATAATATATTAGGCTTACACATCGTGTATTTAAAATAATTGAAATCACTTAAAATTGCTTCTATACTGAACTTTTTGATATACTATGTTCAACATCTAATCTAAAAACATATATATGCATTTTAGACAAAAATTCTTTGCCACATGAGCTTTTGGAGGCTTCTCCTTAAGTGTAGGGTTAATATTATTTTTATTTATTGAAACTCTCTCTCCCCTCTTTTTTCCCTTTTAGTTAATTTTCTCTTCATAACATTTTATGTGTTACTCAAAACATATTGTTTCCTTCACAAATGTTGTTCGTTTTAATTTTTTGAATCCAACGACATCAATCTTGATATATTTTAGTAAAAAATTAATCTTTGTTAATGCTTGTCAAAACCTACGCGGAGGATAATCAAACCGTTATCAAGCATTACTTACCAAAAATTTCCAAGCATAATCAGTCATATTGTCACTTACAATGTAAACGAGCCTAATATGTTGTTTATTCAAAATCTAATCGTTATAAAATATATAAAGACATCATAAATCTATCTAATATATGGTTCAAGTGCCACAATAAGTAGCCCTAAATGCTAAAACTGTCCAACTCACACCCGCGCTTTGATTAACTTGAAATCTAGATTTTGTTAAAACAATTCACACATTCAAGCATATAGTTCATTGGTAGCGTTAATCGAATGAATACATAATTCATCCAAAAGCTTAAATTTTATACACAAATAAATACATCATAAAGCGATATAATATATAGTTAAAATAACATATTAAATGATACTAAAAGAGTTTAACTAATATCCTCACTTTGATTAAAAAAATTATGAATAGAATTATGAATTTTCATTCAACGAAAGGAAGCAAAAAAAAAAGTCAGAGTTATGTACAACCTAGCAACTCGAAAAACCTACAGGGAACAAAACCTGTACCAACTGTCACCTATAAAACTATTTATGAACAACCCCGGGAATGAAATCGTAGTTTTAACTAAAAAAGTTGAAGTTGTGAATGATTTTTTTAGCTATATAAGATGTTAGGATTACTAACTTTTCTACCATGATATCTTCAACATCTCTCTCTGAATATCTGAAACAACTCCACACCATAAAGTTTTGCAGATAATGTCATTGATTTTGTTCCCTTTAGCAAGGAGAATAAAATGCTCCATATTAGGCCCCCCCAAAGAATATTGCAATATGCAAGTATCAAGATAGCCAACAAAAACTCTATCCAAAACTGCTATAGAATATCTGCAACTAAATTAAAATGATTTCTACTTTCCATAATATTACATGGAAAAAGATAGCAAGCTCATTCAGAGAAATTCCCCAATGCTGAAGCCAATCCAAGACCGTCAATCTGTCAAGAATAACCAGCCAAGTCAGGAAGCTATCACGAGGGATATGATAGGAACCCAACACCAATCTATACCAAGGAATTAACTTTGAATCGATATCATGTATAGAATCCCAGATAGTGGTAATCCAAACATTCTCATAAGCCATCCCATCTAGCACAATTGTGAAGTAGAGTTAACAGATATATAAAATGCTAGAGTAGGACGAATCTTCAACAATCTTCTCCACGCCCAAGACCCTTCCCTTAAGGGACCACATATCACCCCATTAATACACACTTTGATAATTTTACAATCTACTATACACTAAAATTTGTTCCATAATTTTACAATCTACATAACACATTCAATAAATTTGGAACATACATCGTCAACAGATCTAATATATGATTCATTCAACATATTAAATCAATGAAAATTTAAAATTAAATCCATCCTAAATCGATTTAATATATGGTATTTCATCTAAAATTTTAATTGTCCAAAACAGTTTCGATTTCCAAGCATATCCAGTCATATTTTAACTAGATTATTTTATATTATGAGTGTTTTAATTCTATAATATAAAATAATTCATATAAAAATAATATGATCAAGATGTTAATAAATCAACTAAGAGGATCATCAACATTATAAAATGGATTTCTCATATTAATATAATATGATCAAGATGGTACAGTGAATTTGAAGTAAATAATACATCAAATATAAAATTTAGTTAGAATATTTTATTTTCTAGCATTCTCATGTTAAAGGTATGAATAATTAAATATACATCATGATTTTGAAGTAAATAATAAATTATGTATGTATTGTTCCATTCAGATTAAGTTAGAATGGTTTGTTTTCCAGCTTTTTAAAGTTAATATTTAAAGAAACATTGGGTCTTTAAAGTAAATAATATGTATTGTTCCATAACCCATAGTGGATTTTGTTAAGAATTAAGTAAGTTCATGTGCCTCAAAATCATAAAAACAATAATTTGTTCGTCATATATATTTAAAAATACATGATACTTAGATATATAATTGCACTATTGTTCTTTGGTTTGAATATCTAAGGAACATATTGACAATTATTTATTCAGTTCATTTATTTAGGTTGTCAATAGTGAAGTGAGAAAGAATCTCGAATTGGACAACAGGTCAAAAAACTATCAAGAATCCTTAGTAAGAGCAATGGTAAGTGAGGTCATGAGTGTATGAGGGTATGAGTCATGACATATTAAGTATAGCGGGTTACATGTCAATAACTTTTGCCAATTCAGATTATTGATCGAGTTGAGTTAGTTTGACTTGAGCATATTCATGAAATCTAAGTATATATATAATGGGAAAACGCTCCAGTACACACGGGGTACCGGTACCGTAACACTAAAATTTCGTCATATCTGTGTTTCAATGTTAGAGTTTGAGGGTTGTAGTTTAGTGTTCAAGGATTATGACATAATGTTAGGGGTTTCAAGTTTATTATTGGGGTTTATGGTTATTTAATTTTAGTTTGACGTCGATTTAAGATTAGAGTTTATGATATAGTATTCGATGGTTAGGATTTAGTGATCTTTACTCCTATATGCTTTTAACGTGTCAAATGAGGTTTTTTTTTTATGTAGAACTACATCTGAACATATTTTTTTTTAGATAGATGATGGTTTCTTTAGTCTTGACTTTGTTTGTTTGCAAATGTTTCAAATGAGTTGTTATTAAATTTTTTTATTTGTGTTCAATAGACTTATTTTTGCAAGAGTTTAGGATTATTTAATTTTTTATTATAAATGATTAGAGGATTTTATTCAACATAACCCCAAAGGGGAAGATCACACAATAGTTCAAACAAACAACTCCTCCAACAAAACACCCTAATCAAAACAAGAAGCCGAAGCTCACTAATCCAGGAAAAACCAACTCACGCACAAGTCCTCCCAAAATCGAACATCCTACTTCTGCAAGTATACGATTATGAACAACATCAACTCCAGCTACAATCTCTCCTACTTTCCCTTGCATCTTTCGTACCATATATGACTGCTAATAGATCTGGTCATCAACCTCGCCTTCCTACTTGCATAAGAACTCCCTCTCCATCTGTCATGCATTTAGTTCATGAGGTCTATCCAGTCTGTAGGTTCAGAGAACATAATCTCTACTTTTTGGAAAAGACTGCGACCAAACCTACATTGACAGAAGATATGATCTCTATTATCCAGCCCATTAGAGCACAAAAGGCAACTGATATCAATGGCCAGTCCCCATGAGGCATGCATCTCCTTTGTGATTAATTAAATATTATGTAACAAATTTTTGGAAGTCACATTGGTTTAGAAGACATTAATCATTTGAAAAATTTGTTTGAACAATAGGTATGATTGTTTATGTAATAAGTGGACCTATTTTAATGACAATTTTTATTTAATAAATGGTCATATATTTTAGTATGTAATAAAACTTAATTAATATTTAAAATATCCTTAAATTTATCATAATATTTCATTTAATAATATATATTTTATAAGCACTTATAATTAGAGGAGGGGGTATTCCCTAACTGAAGATAGGAACCTATAATATTATTTTATTTCATCTTATTTTAAATTAATTATTAGAATTAGAAATTAATAAATAAAATTTCAATATCTTTGAAGGGCTGAGAAGTTTAAGAAAAATATTTTTTATTTCTGAACTTAAAATAAATTGTTTTTTTAGCAGATAATTTTAATGATAATTATTTTTATAAATAATTTTTAATTATGATTATTTATCTTACTATTTAGTACACATTTTATAATATTTAATTTATGCAAATCATACATATCCAAATATAATAATAATAATAAATAGACTAGAACACTTAATAAAAATAGGGTACCCATAGTAATAATATAATGTTTAAATAGAAAATAAATACACACTTTTTATGAATAAGATATATAATAATACACCTATAAAACATGCAATTTTCATTTGCCTCGACCAACCATCACATAGTCGAAAACTTTTTTTATTTTGGTAAACTCTTTAACAATGCTCTAGGGCCACTTATTTTTTTCATCACATCCTATTATGTTAAAATAAAAAATTATCTTATATGAGAGCTATTAAGCTAAGTAAATAGAAAGTGACTTGAAGATGTTTCTAAAATATATAAATTTTGACCCTTGAGTTTTTAGTTTGATTTCAATCTTTTGATTCAAATTTTATAGTTGGGTTTTATTTGGCTAAACATAATCCTGAATTTATTCATTTACATAATTATTATTCATTTACTAATTATACCGAATAAAGTCGGCCAACGGGCCGAAAAATTACTAGTAAATGATTAAAGTATTAGCTAAAAGGTCATCACACGTTTTGTTGCATACCCTAATTTTCACTACCTTTACCACCGAAAATACATAATCACACGTAACAGTGGAGACTAAAGACATAAAAACATGATCAATAAGTTAGTCCAATTGGCAATCTAAATTTCAGACTTTAAACAAAAATGAGAAACAGCAACATAATTTGTTCAAGTTTGAAACATGATGTTGAAGTTAGGTGATCCAAATTCCCTAACTTATGAGCCTATCATCTTTTAGGCTCATTAGGTTATTAACCCTATTAGGGTTTTGTATCTCCATCCTATATATACCCTTGTTAGCTGTAGGGAAACTTAAGCCGCACTTTGTAAAATCCCTAAATCTTGTATTCTCTCATCATAGTGGAGCTTTCGTCGCCGTCGTGCGTCCGTGGTTTTTTTCCCCGCAAGGGTTTTCCACGTTAAATCGTTGTGTCGTCTCTCTCGATCTTATTTCTATTTCCGCTTATTGCTTGTCGATTTCTAACACATGACATTCAAACCACCAGGGCATATCTGTTTTGTTGTAGGGGCCATGGCGCCCTTACTTTACTACACAACTCCGTCCGTGGCTAGATATATATTTTTAGTTTCAGTATACGATGTTATTTGTCACTAACTTATAGAGACCAACATTTTTTCTAAAAATTATTAGTATTCCTCTTGACCAAATGAAAATATAATGTGTCCGGTGATTTTTTATTAATTTGAATAATTTGTCATCAATATTACATTCTTACTCATCATTCATAAGTCGCATAAAATGATTAGCTTACTGAACTATCTACACATGTTGATGAGATATTACTATAAGATAAGGGTATAGTCGTATGGTTAATATGAATGAGTCTATTAACTATATTAGGTTTTCTTAACCACACAAAGTTTTTAAAAATAGATTTGGTTTTCAAATCTTCGAATTAATATAATACCGAGTCTAATTAAAAAATTTGCACTGAGCCGGATTCAAAAAAATCACAAATTTACACTCGATTTCAATGCTCGAGACTGAAAGTGGGGTGAGCCAGGGCTCGGCCGGCTCCTCTAGTTCCGCCATTGATAATGACTCGACATATAAAAGGTTGATCAAGGTCAAGGATAAGATGGAAGCTGTTTCTGATTTGACTTTATGGAGAAAATGCATTCTGCTGGATTTGCTCAAAAGAGAGTCAAGGAATGGGAATAAAAATCAGGGCCTCTCCTCTCCGACCACATGCATCTTCTTCTCTATCTCAATGCTCAATAGTCAATATTCACTTTGGATGAGATGGATACATACAACTTATTAGTTGATGCGAGTTAATTACTTTTGCAGTCATTAAAGTTTGTTCTCTGTATCAACTCGGTCACTTAATCAATTAAGTTTATGTACGTAACTTAAGTTCAAACTTTATGTTAGGTTGGCCACTTTGTCTGAATTTATGTCAAATGTGGCATGCATGCACACTGGCCATGTTTCCTATTATATTTGTTTTATATTTGATCCGCGATGGGGAGATGGTAAGAAAGTGTAAATTGTGAAGCTAGAAAGCTATGGAGGAACAAGTCAAAACTTGACGTTTTAGATTAGAGGAGTAAATTGGGTGGATTAGTTTAGGAACTCGGTCTAGTTACGTTGTTTTGTTCGACTTTAAATATAAAACATAAATAGTAAGTGATGAAAAGTCTACATATCAATTTTACAATAAATCATCATGAAACTAGATCAAATGACTAAGTTGATACAAAGTTTAAACTTAAGTTACCAAATTGACTGAGTTTAAAGTTAACTGACCGAATTGACAGAAAAGACAAATTTAAGTGACCGCAAAAATATTTGAACCATTACGCCATTATGTACAATTAAATCAAAATTTTGATTTAAGGTTTGAAAAAGGTCTGAATCGAAAAGTTATAAAATAACTACCTCTACATGACTACATCCTTTTTTTTACTAAGATAGCTCCCATGGGAGATAAGGAGACAGTCAGAGTAAAAGAAAGCGTTAATTGCACAGTGCACACCCAACCCAAAAAGGTTTACCAAACTCTGACTTGGGAGGCATTGAAATGCATGGCGCCCCACAAAGTTGGCCAACGAATTAGCATATATGAGAACCACCAGTAACTTCAACTCCGAACATGTCTCCAAGTATGTGCCAATGTTAGCAACTATCGATCCATCATCTCTTCACGAGTGATCTTGATTGTTGCATGGCCATCCATATCTACGTGACTATACAAATTTATCCTGTTTCTTTCTCATCTCAGTCGGTTTGAAAAACAAGAGAGGCGGATGATGAACAAAATGCCAAGGAGGAAAGAGCTAGACCAAAATTGAGTGAAGGGTGTAGAGTAAATTACAAAAAAGGAAAAAGGAAAACCGATCATGAAGAGAATCGCTAAAAGCTAGCGCTAATGGCTAAGGGATGAAGCTCACGAGACAAGAATATATTCCAAGCATGGGGTGGGGGGTCAAACGTTTACAAACGGATATGCATGCAATGCAATGCATGAAAAAAAAGAAAAATGAAAGGCTATAAATAGCAACAAAATTAATCAACTCATTTACAATTATGGGAAATACTAGCTACAAAATTAATCAAGAAGAAGAGGAGAGGAAAGTTTTGGATAGCCAAGGATGATTTGCCGACGGCATCAGATCTCCTTTCAATCTCTATCGTTGATTGATTCAGATGAGATCCAAAGGCTGAGGATGAGAGGAGCGATCGGCAGTCAGCCTTGGCTACTCTAACACTTTATCATCTTTCTCATTTTACCACATCATCCATCAATCTCTCTTCATTTCCTTCTACCCAAGGGTACGTACGTATACATGATCTATCATTATTATTCTTACCATTTTACTAATGGGGAATATATATATATATATATATATATATATATATATTCGGGAGCAGTTGGAAACCAAGGGTAGTGTGCATCGATCAATGCTGGTTTCTGGTCATGGAAACCAACTGGGTCCAATTGCTAGTTCTACACGTATTCTATGCGACTCTTGGTTCTCGTTTTGTCTATGGATTGTATTTTAATGATTGGTATGCATGTATGTTTATGGATTTTTGTTAGATTCCGATGACCAACAAAATGAGCGAGCGAGTGCATTTAATTTATAATGTTATATATTATATGTTATGGTGAGTGCTCCGGTGCCCCCAGCTAGGTGGGGGTAATCGATATAGTCAAAATCCCGATTTTAATCTTAAAATCTTACGGTTTTACGATTTCACTGGTCTCTAGCGATCTTGATTCCACACAAAATCTATGGGTCGTAAAATCTAGTAAAATCTCGATCAAAATCTTAGAACCTTATAAAATTTACGATTTTTCTTGTATTTTACGATTTTACTTTCTAGGGGAAATTACTAGTTTGTGCAACTACATATAAGTCAGAACAAAGACAATTAAATTAAATTGATTTTTTTAAGATTTTGATTAATTAAGTTAGAAGTTATTACTAAAAAGTGTCTAAAATCTAATTATTACTTCCTCGAATGACCGCTTAAGAGCCGACATTCTCTTTTTTTTTTTTCTTATCTAGACATTTCAAAGTTGGTTAATGGTCTTCTTATTCTTAATATGTTGTTGACTTAAATGTTTTGATAGTAGTTCATAAAATCTTACGATTTTACGATTAAAAACTACCATTCTGATTTCACCCATATTTTTGATTTCACGTGGAATCACGATTTTGACTACATTGGGGGTAATAGTTTTTCCCACTTGTGTGTCGTAATCTGAACCATTCATTCTATCAATGGACCTAAAGGCTTTGAATTGATTATAACTTAAATATTTTATTTTAATGTTATTTTATTCCACCTAAAACCAAAATACAATATGCAACCTTGTATTAGATGGAAGTACTAAAAAGTCTTCGAATTTATAGAGTTAATTAAAATGACACTTGTAACTTTCAATATTAATGCCAACAACTTCATCCTTACTTCCACAACCTCATTGATAACAATGCAAGCATCTGAACGCCATGAAGGTGTGGCGTCGGCGATGGGATGGTGGAATCAACGGTCGGTTATAATTGTTCGATTGGGGATTATGCGGCGACAGAGTGAGTTGTCGATGGTGGCGCCGATAACGTCCCCTTTTAGATCGGCATTAGCCCCTTCGATTCCCCGTGATCCAGCTCGAATTCCGACTGAATCGGGTTGACTTGTGCAACTTTGCTCTTGATTGAGACAGCGGATGGTCGATGATCAAGGACAGACGGATTCTGCCGCAAGAGAGTGGAGGCGCAAGAAGTTTGTTGGTTAGGTTGGCGCCGGCGATGCTGGGGAGGTTCTGGGTCGTTAGTTGTAGGTTGTTCAGTCCGATTATTAAATCAAGGTCGGGTTTAGTGGTCAAACCTGCCTGGTTAATTAATTAACATCCGTTGGAGATTGTATTCTTTATTTTCATATTTAGCAGTTAGCTTGATATTAGCAATTATTTTTAATTTAATATTAATGTTTAGTTAAATAGTCCAACTACTTTTTGCCCTTTTTACGCTTAATAATGGATTTTGCAATATATCCATGTTCATCGGGAGTAATCAATAATAATATAATAAACAAGAATAATATTTTATTTCTTTTCAATTCATAAATGTAATACAAATAGGAAATAGGAATCAGGAACATAATCCTAATAAATCCCTAAGTCATATTCACATATAATCATTCGACTAAACCAAATCAATTATCTTACTTTCTTATTTTTTTGTCTACATTGTAAATAAATAGTATGTATAATTTTTCATATCCACCGTTAGTAGAGTGATATTAGGAGATTTTCAAGATTTAATTTTGTGAAATATACTTTATGAACAATTCATCTCAAAGAATCTATTTATAAAATATCCTAAATGAAAGAAAAAACTATCTTTTAAATTATCATAAACTATCTTTTGAATTTAGTGATATTCCCCCTGAGTTGTTATACCCTGAAGGAGTAAGTTGGCTTGCTAGTCAATTTGGGAAGCCAATTAACAGATTTGTAAGGCAAAATTTTACTGCTAAGGTGTGTGTTATGCGTGAAGATGCCCCTTTGGAGATGTCGGAGCTGGTTATTTCTAGGAGGGGTTTTGATCCTATTACTGTGAAGCTTAACTTCCCAGTTTTCAGAGGTAAGGAAGGTTCCCAGCAGAAGTTTGTAGCTGCTGGGGGTAAGCTCTCAGGCAATGATCCCGAATCTTCTTCGGAAGAGAAGGGTTCACCTGGGAGAGCTCCTGGTATGCCTGCTGGAGGGGGACAGGCAATTCTCCTGAGCCTTCTCTGGAAGGGGAGGGAGAACCTGTTCAACAAGGGGATGCTGAAACTTCTGAAGTGGAGGTTCTCCCCTTGAGCCCTGATACTTCTACCTCGGGTAAGAAGAAAAAGAAACGAAATCGTAAGGGGAAGGCTGGTGTTGATTCCCAACAGTCCTTGTTAGCTGCTGTTGCTGTCTCTTCAGGCAATGAGGTTGAAACCTCTATAGAGGGGACGACTTCACCTGGAGCAGTAATAGTATGCCTGTTGGAGGGGGATCGGTCAATGGGATTGAGTCTTCTTTGCAAGAGGAGATCCCAACCGATCAACAGGGGGGATCTGAAGCTATTGTGGAGATACAACCCCTGAGCCCTATCAAGCCTAGTAGAAGTGAGAAGGGTGTTACCTTTCAATCTGTAGTTGAGAAGTATGGGCCTTCCCGGATGGTAACATTTGGAGAATTCATTGAGCCAGTTCTTTCTCCGGTTAAGGGCAATGTGTTGACAAGGCAGCAACACAATAAAAACCGTAAGAAATGAGGGTGTGGATTTGGAACATAAGAGGGTTTAATAGCCCTGGTAAGTATGATGCTCTTTATTCTTATATAGTTAGTAGAAATATAGAGATTATTGCTTTGCTGGAGCCTCGTATTAGAGAGAAGAATGCTATTGGTATTTTTGATTCTCGGTTTAAGGGGCGGAAGCATCATTTTTGCTATGAAGGGGACCTTGGAAAAATCTGGCTTATATGGAAACCTGACATCCCTATTCAGATTGTTTGTTTTAGTTCTCAGTATGTGCACTTCAAAGTGGATCTCCCTACATGTTTTTATGGTTCTGTTGTCTATGCAAGGAATGATATGAACGGTAGGAGAGCCCTCTATGAGGATTTGACTAAGGTTCGAGTTTATAGTGAGCCTTGGTTTATTGGAGGTGATTTCAATGCAATTATGGATTCAAGTGAGGCTTCGAATAGTATCTCCTGTTTTGCTAGCATGGAGGATTTTAAGGACTTTGTTAGAAATTGCTAGCTTGAGGAGCATGTTTCAACTGGTCCGTTCTTTACCTGGATAAATAACAGGGTCCTGGAGCCGATTGCTAGGAGACTAGATAGAGTTCTTGTAAATGGTGGCTGGCATAGTAAGCACCCGAAGAGTATGGTTGAAGTGGTTGCAAATGCTGTTTTTGATCATTGTGTTTTAAATTTCTCCATTGGAGGTGATCTGAATTCACGACCAAAGCCTTTTAAATATTTCAAATGTTGGTATTATCATAGGGAGTTTGCTGCTATCTTAAGGGATGTCTGGTCGAGAAGAAATCTTAATACCTCCTTTCACAGGCTCTATGGGAAATTAAGGGATATGAAATATGAACTGAAAAAGCTGAATAAGAGGGAGTACTCTCAAATACATGAGAGGGTAATGTCAAAAAGGGCTGAAGTGGCTATTAAGCATAAGGAAGCTTTGGATGATCCTTGTTCTGCGAAGGTAGATGCTGCGAAGCTAGGACGTATTGAGCTGGTGCAGTTGGAAAAGGATGAAGAATGTTTTGTAAGGCTTAAATCTAGAGCGCTTTGGATAAAGGAAGGGGATAAAAATACCAGCTATTTTTTTAATCAAGTGAAGTCAAGGAGCTTGAGAAATACTATTAGACAGCTAAGGAATGCAGATGGTGACCTTGTAGATGATTTTGATAGTATGAAGAAGATTGCTGTTAGCTTCTATACTCAGCTTCTTGGTATTCAAGATAGTGTCGACTATAGTTCTCTGGATTGGAATGTTGCTGTTAACAGACATCTTTCTGATGATCAGCAGGATATGCTAGTTGCACCAATCTGTCCCAAGGAGATTATCCAAGCTTTAAAAAGTATAGGGCAGGACAAGGCTCCTGGCCCTGATGGTTTTCCCGCTTCCTTTTATAATCAGTGTTGGAATACGATTGGAGAGGAGGTAATTGATGCTGTCTTGTACTTCTTCAACTCTGGGAAGCTGCCTGGTTATGTTAATTCAGTCAGTCTTGCACTAGTGCCCAAGAAAAAAATGCAACAGAGATTAAGGACTATCGTCCGATCTCCTGCTGTAATGTTATCTACAAGCTGATATCAAAGGTAATTGTTAATCGTATGTGTGCTGTTCTTCCTAGCCTTATTGGACCTTCTCAGTCCGCTTTTGTTAAGGGTCGACTGATTAGTGACAACATATTATTAGCACATGAATTATTGAGAACATACAGCTCCAAGTCAGTTTCCCCTAGATTGACTGTTAAGATTGATCTAATGAAGGCATTTGATAGTGTGAACTGGGAGTTCTTACTTGAGGTTCTTAGGAATATGAAGTTTCCCTCGCTTTATATATCATGGATTGAGAAATGTCTCAGGTCTACCATGCTTTCAGTTAATCTCAATGGGACATTATGTGGGCATTTTGAAGCTAAGAAAGGGCTGCGGCAAGGTGATCCTATCTCGCCGTATCTGTTTGTGATCATCATGGAGATCCTTAGTAATCTCCTTAATGATGCAGCTGTGAAGAAGAATATCATGTATCATCCTCAATGCAAAGGTATGGTAACCCATTTGTGCTTCGCAGATGACTTGTTGGTGTTTACAAAGGGAGATGAGGAATCAAGTAAAGGGGTCATGGATGTTCTTAGTAGGTTTCATAGGCTATCTGGCCTAAAGTATAACCCGGAGAAAAGTGAGTTCTTCATTGCAGGGGAAACTCCTACTTTAGAAGAGGAGCTGGCGAGTATTAGTGGTTTTCAGAAGGGGTCTCTCCCCTTCAGATATTTGGGGGTCCCCCTTATTACTGGTAAGCTGCGCAAGGCTGATTGCAAAGTCCTATTGGACAAGATCACTCGTAGGGTTGCTGATTGGAAGTCAAGATTCCTTTCATACGCAGGTAAACTCCAGCTCATTGACTCTGTGATAGGGGGGATACTGCAGTACTGGATGTCTATTTATATTCTCCCCAAGCATCTAATGGAAGACACTGAAGAGGTTTGCAACAAATTTCTATGGGGAAAGTTGGATCATAGTAGGGTAAAGATAGCTTGGAAACATATTGCTAAACCAAAATCTGAGGGAGGTGCAGGGATCAAGGACATTCGGAGCTGGAACCTGGCCAATGCTATTAGACATCTTTGGAATATGTTTGTAAGAGGGGGATCCTTATGGGTTGCTTGGATAGGAAAGTATAGACTCAAGAGCAAGTCCTTATGGGAAATCAAAGACAGCTATGGCTCTTGGGTATGGAAGAGAATCCTGAAGCTAAGAAGTGCTGTGCAGGGCTTTATGAGTGTTAATTCTGATGGAGAACATTGCTGGAAAAACATGGTGATGGTGAAGTACAAGCCGTCTGTGATATGGGAAGATATAAGAGAGAAGTGGCCGACTATTAACTGGAGCTGTTTGACCTGGTCAGGATTTACTATACCGAGGCTCAACTTTGTAGCTTGGTTGATTATGATTGGGAGAATCTGTACGTTGGATAAAGTGAGCAAATGGAATTCAGCGATTGATGAAACTTGCGTTCTTTGCAGAAGGGAGAAAGAGAGTAAGTGGCATTTGTTTTTTGAATGCTGTACAACTCAGGTAGTAGTGCAGAATGTCCTACCGGAACTGCAGTTGCTAAATTGGGAAAGTGCAGTTGGTGCTGCTGAATCCTGGGGCTGCTCAACAGTTGCAAGGAAAGTTAAGCAGCTGAAATGGAAAATGATACTAAATGTTATTTGGAGAACTCGATGTGAAGTGATGTTTGGAGGTAAAACTGTTGATAGTAGTACTATGACTGAGAAAGTGAATAGCGATATTAGACTTTTTGTAGAAGGAAGAGTAGATGAGAGAGTGATCTTAGAGTGTATATAGGTTCTCTGGTTTTTTTGACCTAGAGTGAGGTTTTTCTCTTCTTTAGTATGTACATATTGTTTTTTGATGAAATGCAACCATTTATTCATCAAAAAAAAAAAAAATATATATATATATCATAAATGAATGTAAATTACCAATAAATTAAATGTTAATTAACTTTGATAGTATTTATACAATTTAGAGATATTCATATTTTGTTGGTATGAATTTAATTTTATCCTTATTAGTATTTTAGAATTTTTTTTTGTAAGAATTTATTTTTAAACTCCGTTTTAATGAATATTTTAGAATTTAGGTCATTGATGTCAATATAAATATGTGAACACGAGCGATGCATCAAGAGATTTATGATAAAAAAGCACAGGATTTGAGACCGGACATTTATAAAAAAAATTCAGGCCCGTATACATTAGAACTCATATGATCATGTGAAAAATGTTATATCTTGTTCCACACATCACAACAACCCTAACTCAAAATTAGGGTTTAGGACCCTATATCCTAAATCATTCAATCAACTAGAACTCACTTATTATAATTTCGAGTTTGTTTCTATCAACACTCATGCAATTTTTCCAATTTCTCATATGATAATATATTGTTTCACCAATTACTAAAACCCTAATTCAAATTAAGGTTTAGGTTTACTATATAATTTAAATTTATTTTTATCTTTGGAATTTTTTCTCCCACCTGCCTATCTTTCAGTTGCCTGCAGCGGGCCTTCAGTGACCGACCGGTGACCTTTCCGGCGATTGACCAACGACTTTTTTGTCGGCCATCATTGACTTTTTGTTGATCAATGTTGACTTTTCATTAACAAGATGTTGGCCTTTTTGGTGACTCTCGTAACTAGTTACAAGACAAAATAACTAGCTATACGACTTAGTATCTAGTTACATGCATTTGTAATAGTTGCAGAAAAATAACTAATTATTTGAGGCAAATAACTAGTTACACGTGTAAAAAGTTACACAATTTATAACTTGTAACTAGTTATAAACTCGGATAACTAGTTACAAGTTAAAATTTGGTAACGATTTATAAATTATATAACTAGTTATGAGACAAAAGTAGTGACAGTTGACAAAGGCTTTTTATTGGATTTTAGATTGGGAATATTGGACACCTTTCTATCCATTTTGAGTTAGAAAATAATTAAATGGATTAAAATTAGATCCATTAATTATTAGTGGGTTTGGATCATACCCAATTCTAAATGGGCTCACATCCAATCCAATCCAAAAGAGGCTAAATGGGTGGATATCCAAGTGTTGCACATAAATTTTGCCATCCCTATTTGTGATTGAAGTTTTGACCTAACAAACAATAAAACATCACAATTACTCGAGTAAAATAAAAATTCAAGTTGGTTTAATTAGTCTTCACATTTTTGTATAAAGTCCAAAAATCCTTTTATTTACGAACTTTCCAAGAAATTATATGTCATATTACCATATAAGTATTTTAACTTTACAAGATATTTTAAAAGTGTAACAGATGCTGAGTTAGTGATGATATTAAAAGTAAGAAATGTAATTTATAGTTATATCATAATAACATCTTAACATAATTAAAACTCTATAATGACGTAAGATATTTAATTTTATACCATGATGGGAAAACATATATAAATTATATGTGCATGACAATCAAACACAACATAATCCCTCTTTTCTGGCCTAAAATATAGTACGTAGAGATCCAATAACGTCAACAATTTCAACCACACCCTAAATCCTTGATCGCTACGTATTGTATTAACTTTATCGTATATTATTTGTTTCACCTATTATTGTTCTTCATTCAAATTCGTCATCAAAAGCATACATGAATAAATTATTGAAATGAGTAATCTGTTTTATTCATACTGAGATAATGAAATCTAAAAAAGAATTTGTGAGACTTAGACCATCTCTCATGGATTTACACTTTATATATATTTTTTTATAGATCTATATATGATGTCTTATTTTTTATAATTAAGACATATTTTTCATCATCATATTGACATTATTCGTAAAAAAAAAATTAATATTTATTCTAAATCAGAAACTGAAGTTTTGGACGGTTGTCTTGTCGTTGTATATGTGTTGTATTATAGTTCAAATTTTAGATCTATTTAATTATTTTTTTGGAAAAGCCAACACAATACATTCATCCCTAAACTCATGCATAATCAATCTAAAAATTTACGGTCTTTGTCGAAAGGGATAAATCAATTTAGATATGACATTGTTACATGTAGATCTAATTCGTCACTCATGCTTAGTTCCATCATTTTTAAAGCATCACTTATACGGCTCATACAATAGTATCAATTTGCCAATCTATAGCATCTCAAGCATCAAAGTTTTCAAAGCTTCACGATATATATGGCTTGAGCAAAAGTAGCAATTTGCCAATCTTATATTTAAAAGCTATCTTCCAAATCCCAAATGAGGGTTGATATTATCATATGGGAGAGTAGAATTTACTAATAAGTAATAACTTATGATAAGTAAAAAAAAAATCATGGCATCAGGTAGGCGTGGGTGCTATATTTTTTTTAAAGAAAATAGTTATTGGGTGGAAGCCTAGATTAAAGGGGAAGAGAGAAAATTTTAAAATTGTTGACGTGTCAACTTCAAAAACTTATTTCTCCATATATGTATTTATAGATTTACTGTCTAAAATAATTAAGAATTTAACTACGAATAATTTGCATTAATACAAGATATTAAAAAAAAATGAAAGATGTTATGGGTAAATAAAATATTGGGATGAATTATTTATTGAAACTTTGGTTTTGTTAAAACATTTAATGACTCTTTCAAAATATTATGGTAATATCACGCTGCTATAGATATAACAACTACTAAAAGTTTTAAACTACACAGGCTAATAATCAGGACATTAAATAACTATCAAATTATGTCGGAAGTTGTTCCTTGGATTCCTTGAATTCTTCAACCGATATTTAGGAAATCAACTTAAATTAAGATATTAAGCAACTTAAATTACCGAATTATTAAGGTATTAAAAAATTAAATTACGAAAAATGTTCCTTGGTTTGAACGGACAAAACCGATATCACAAAACTGATTCGACAACATAATTAATCGAACCAAGCAGGTCAGACCGAGATTGTTAGGGTTAATCATCAGGTCAAAAATCGACAGAACCGTAATAGCCTCACCATAATCGCCGAACAAGTTCAACCACCGGCGGTGGCGACTATGTGAGGACGTTGCGATTGGGCCGAGTGAGGGCGTTAGAACCGCACATAACAACGTTAGCGTCACTATCGAGAGTTACAATTCAGCAGAGATTGAGATTCGGTCGTGGACGGCCGCCGACGCCTCGAGGTTAACGTCTTCTTCCACCGCCGATCTAGGTGAAAACGACCACCCTCTATCACGATTAATCTCGTACTCTCCGAATCTCCGACCATCCTCTTTATCATTATTAAGCTCTGACTCTCATGACGGGCATCACAAAATCGAGAAATTATTCAGAAGGCAATTTAATCTTCCCTCACCAGCGATGCGGCTATTCGGATATCTGATAGAAGTGGGTTGTTGGGGAAGTTTCAACTAGCGGAGATAACAGGGGAGGTGAGTTTGTTGAGGGGAGTTGAAATGGCTGAGATGAATGAATATCAGCAAGGGAATAAAATTAGAATGGAAGTAGGTTGAAGATGACCAAAAAGTGAAAGTGGGTCATCTTGATTCACTTTAGAAATCTATGAGTTTTCTTGTACTTCTATCTAATATTAGGTATCATATTGTAATTAGTTTTAGGGGAATATAATAATAATAATAAAATAAATTATTTTAATCATAATTAATTCAAAGGGTTAAGATTCGTTGATTGAACGGATTGTTGAGATTGCGACACGCAAGTGGGGGTAACGGTTACCCCCACCTAGCTGGGGGGCACCGAAGCGGTTATTGGGGAGAAAAAGCTTTTTTATTTATAGAATAAAATATCTTTATCAGTTTACAAACACGTTTTTCTCACTTTCTTGATCATGCACAATAATAACCCACTAAATACTCATCATACTATTATTGACTAAATATTCATGAAACAAGTCCTTAGAGAGAATTTAATTACGAAAACAAACCCTACTAAAAATTGAGAAGTTTTGTGTTAAATATATATCTATAAGAATCAAGTTCAACCAAATCAACAAAATGTTGTTAAAATAGACATAACTTATGATATATAAACACCAAAATGAGCAATTATAAATAATATACTTAACAAATATAAGTAACCTAATTCATAAATACTATTCACTAAAGTAAGAGAATATTATACCAAATTGATATGAAATTGAGACATTAGCTTATGAATAATTGTTTCTTTCCGAAGCCTTCCATTCCATCTCCTAACAATCGAACCAAATCATAGATAAATTTAAAATTATGAATCCAGTTTCTTTTGGCAACAACAAAACCACATTAAAATTAAAATGCTAAACAACGTGAAAGCTAGAAAACATAAATTATGACTCACTGAAATCTGCAATCTGATTCACATCCATTTGACCATTTTCAATTGAATCTAAATGATTAGATAAATCATCGAACCAAATAATTAGCCAAGTGTGAAGGAATAATATTTTAGGATGACATGGAAAGAAAGATGACATAATAGCTTTAACGATTATAGACGACGTAATAAAGAAGAAGATGGAATTTTCATATTTATAGATAAATATAGGCGTGTTACGTATCTATTTTGAATTGGTATTGTTCTAAATTAATCACCACAAATTAAATTTTGACCGATAAATTACATAATCACTTATTAATCTCCTCAATCAACCACTACATTTACCTACAACCAATCGATGAGATATTTTTCTCATATTCTTTATTAAATCTTGTTGAAATTTTTATCTAAATATTAAGGACCATGAGAAATTAAGTATAATGGTCAAAGTCTATGAAATATTTAAAGAGTGGATATTAATAGTTGAATCACATTTAGATTACAAAATATATAGACGGGAGAGAAATTAGGAATCAAAGATGCACTAAGTCAATTTTTTTCATGAACTTAAAATTATGGAGATAATTTTAATTAGAGTATGATATAGTTACTATAAGAAAACATAATCATGAGTTGGAACCCATATTTGCATGTTGCATCCTTCATTGGTTTCTACAGCTCTTTTAATACATCGAGAAGCTAGGGCATTTACCACCTGAATTCCAATTCCATTGGATATATGAATAATGCAACTCTTAGATGAACGTAACGTAACACATGATATAGCAAGCAAGTACATTTGGCCCTTGGAAAAGCCATGATATCCATTTTTGTGATAGCATGATCTTCATGGCATCTTATTAATTATTCTTTCATGAATAGCAATTAATTGATTAGCATCTGAAAAAGAAACCTTAATTTGCAGTGTGCACTATCATTGGCCATTAACTCATGCAGCTTGGTGGATTAATTAACTCAGAGAAATCCATCTTTATAACAACGAATAAAGAAACATATCAATGGGTCTCTCGATGAATACAATGGATTTCACTTAATCACATAGACCTACATTTCCCAGTAGTACTGTATTCCTCAGTTCTCTTTTGAGCAGGTTTTTGTACACATTGTCTTGATAGTGTGCATCGATCGTTGGAATCTACGATGCGATTTACCGAGTATGGATGATACTTTAGTCGAATAGTAGAGGACTTTAGGGTGCAATCAACTCGAACCAAGTTGTGACCGGATATTTTGTAGAGTCGTGAACAAAATCACTTTCCGTGAAGAATATTTCTACCCTTTCAATAAGCCTAGGGTTACAAGAAATTTCTCCTTGGGATAAAACTACAAATTTTCAAATTCAAGGCTTAGATGAATATGAAGAAACCTTTAAGAATATGTGAGTGAGAGATAACAGATTTGATCTGTTGAGAAATGAGGAAGAGACCTCTTTAAATAGGTTATGAAAGGGTGTGAGGAATGGATCAACACACCTTTTCGTTTAAATCAAAATTTTGATTTCCCGTCTTTACTTTTTACACGCCAGCCCCTCTTTACTTTTTACCCGCCAGCAACATTTGGAGGGAAAATTCTTTTCTGATTTTATTAAAAATCAGCCCAAAAAACTAGCCTCCAAAATCGGTTAAAAACCAAACCAAGAATCAGTTCATTTGGATTTCGAATCTAACTGAATGTTCAAATCACGGAAATTGCATCTAAAAATTCAAAATTCAAAATGTCACAACTCGAGACTTCATAGCCTCTTCGAACGTTCTAGGTTCATCATCAATATTGTAAGTGTACATATATTGTGATTGGATATCTTTCCTAGATTCTTCAACAAGATATATGTGAAAGTCGGGTCCAAAGGATTTATTAATCCTTCCTCTCTTACTTTGACAAATAACTGGCAATTCCTCTTGGGAAGTGCCCTCCTCAACTTCCTCATTTATATGAGGAACTATGTCCCTTGGTCGTTGCATTGATAAAAAATGATTTTAATCAAAGATGGCATCTCTTGACGCAATAATTGAATGAATTGAGTAAGCGTCGTTTGGTTCTATAACATAGAACCTATATGCCTTAGAATTTTCAGCATAACCTACAAAGATGCAATCAATGCCTCTTTCTCCTAACGTTTTCCTTTTAGGATTCGTTAGTCTCACGACGACCCTACAACCCCAAACTCGAAGATAATCTAAGTTTGGTTTCTTTTTGTACCAAAGTTCATAAGGGGTAGTTGGATTCCTTTTATTAGGAACTCTATTTAATGGATAACAAGCCGTTAACATGGCTTCTCGCCAAAACCCATTACTCAAACCAGAGTAAGATAACATGGAATTAACCATTTCTTTCAGAGAACGATTTTTCCTCTCCGCTATTCCATTTTGTTGAGGTGTAAACGGAGCGGTGGTTTCATGTATGATTCTCATACCTTGGAAGAAAGTTGGATTAAAATATTCACCACCTCTATCGGTGCGTAAAGTTTTAATCTTCCCTTCTTGTTGCAATTCCACTTCTGTTTTGTAAACATCAAAGTGACTAAGTGCTTCATCCTTAGAATGCAGCAAATACACATAGCAAAACCTGGAGTAATCATCAACCAAAGTGATGAAATACTTTTTCCCTCCTAGCGTAGGAGTGCTATGTAGATCACAAAGATCACTACGTACAAGTTCAAGAACCTTGGATTCTCTTTGTACATTTTGAAAAGGTTGCCTAGTAATCTTAGTTAACATGCAAGTCTTGCATTTATCATGTTGAGTATCGAAAAGAGGGAGGAGACCTTTTTGGACATGGATATCATTCGTTTATAGTTAACATGGCCTAAGCGTGCATGCCATAACAACAAATTAACAGTGGTGGTTAAGTATGTAGATAAAATATTATTTTTATTAATAATATTTAGCATAAACATACCATGGTTATAATAACCAAATCTGACAAATACCCCGGATTTGGATAATATATACCTATTCGAATCATAAACTTGTCTATACCCAAGTTTATTCAATACACTACTAGAAACTAAGTTTTTGCTTATTTGAGGTACATGTATTACATCTTTAAGAACTAGAGCATTTCCTGAAGTGTATTCTAATTCCACTGTTCCTCGGCCTATGATGGGTGCGGTTGACTTGTTGCCCATGTGTAGAACGGAATCGTCCTCCAATGGTTTGTAAGTCTTGAACCACTTCCGATCCTTGCTCACATGGATGTTAGCACCAGAATCAACCCACCAAGCCTCATCATCATCCTGTACAAAATATGTTTCAGAAATTAGTGAAACATGTTTTATCACAGAATTTGAATCAATTTCAAAACTTAGGTTTTGAGATTCACCTGTAGGACCTTGATCCTTAGATCCTTGTCCTTGATGGTTACCTCCATTCTTTCCCTTCTTCGTGGGACAATCACGCTTGAAATGTCCCGCTTTTCCACGTGTCCAACAAGAAGGTTTTATCTTCTTGTCTTTTTCATCGTTCTTGGTGTCTTTGTTATCCCGTGGACGTTTCTTTCCCTTCTTGCGGGAAGAAGATTCGCCTACCTCCATCGTATGTACTGATGAAGGTTCTTTCTTTCCTCCTTCTTGCGCTATGAGGTTCTCCTCAATGCGCAAATGCGACCCGAGTTGGGTTAAATCCAACTCTTCCTTCTTGTGCTTTAACATATGTTTAAAGTCCTTTCAAGAAGGTGGCAATTTGTCGATTATACTCGACACAGAGATTGCTTCATCCATATGCAAATTGTGTTGCGCAAATTGACCCAACATATGGAGCAACTCATTGTATTGCTCCATAACAGAACGTGAATCACTCATCTTGTAAGAATTAAAGTTACTTACAAGAAATTTCTTAGTCGAGGCATCATCAGCCATATACTTCGCCTCTAGTGCCTCCCACAACGCGGCCGCATGTTCGTATGTTTCGTATTCATCGAACAAAGAGTCGGCGAAGCCATTGAGTATATGCCCAAAGCATAGAAAATTATCATTTTCTCATTTCTTCATTTTCTGAAGACGTTTCTTCTGCTCATCTTCATCATCATCATCTATCTCCATTTCATCTGGACATGGAGTGCTCAAGACATATGTTACTTTGATGGTAGTGAGGAAGAACTTCATCTTCTTTTGCCAACGATGAAAATTCGTTCCGTCGAATTTCTCCAACTTCCCATACATAGAATTAGTTTCTTTGTATGAAGCCGCTCGAGCCATTGCTAAAGAAGTATTCTTCACGACTGTTAGAACCTACGACTCGATTTACTGAGTATGAATAATACTCTAGTCGAATAGTAGAGGGCTTTAGGGCGCAATCAACTCGAACCAAGTTGTGACCGGATATTTTGTAGAGTCATGAACAAAATCACTTTCCGTGAAGAATATTTCTACCCTTTCAATAAGTCTAGGGTTACAAGAAATTTCTCCTTGGGTTAAAACTACAAACCTTCAAATTCAAGGGTTAGATGAATATGAAGAAACTTTGAGAATAGGTGAGTGAGAGATATGAGATATCTATTGAGAAATGAGGAGGAGACCTGTTTAAATAGGTTATGAAAGGGTGTGAGAAATGTATCAACACACCTTTTCGTTTAAATCAAAATTTTGATTTTCCCTCTTTACTTTTTAACCGCCAGCCCCTCTTTACTTTTTACCCGCCAGCAACATTTGGAGGGAAAATTTTGTATGATTTTATTCAAAAACCAGCCCAAAAAATCAGCCCCTAAAATTGGTTAAAAACCAAACAAAGAATCAGTTCATTTGGATTTCGAATCTAACATAATTTTTAAATCACAGAAATTGTATCTAAAAATTCATAATTCAAAAGGTCACAACTTTTGTTTATTAATATAATTTATCATTCAAGTCTTCACTAAATAAATAAATTATTGTTGCTATGAATTTATATTAATAACCAAAGTCTTCTTAACCAAACAAGTCACCCATGTGACTTTTATCATGGAATCAAATAATTCCAACATCGATCAATGCTGGTTGCTGATCATGGAAACTAGCTGGGTCCAATTGCTAATTCTACACGTATTCTATGCGACTCTTGGTTCTCGTTTTGTCTATGGATTGTATTTTAATGATTGGTATGTAAGTATGTTTATGGATTTTTGTTTAATTCCGAGGACCAACAAAATGAGCGAGCGAGTGCATTTAATTTATAATGTTATATATTATGGTGAGCGCTCTGGTGCCCCCAACTAGGTGGGGGTAATAATTATCCCCACTTGCGTGTCGTAATCTGAACCATTCATTCTATCAATGGTCCTAAAGGCTTTGAACTAATTCTAATTTAAATATTTTATTTTAATGTTATTTTATTCCACCTAAAACCAAATTACAATATGCAACCTTGTATTAGATGGAAGTACTAAAAAGTCTTCGAATTTATAGAGTTTATTAAAATGACACTCGTAACTTTCAATGTTAATGCCAACAACTTCATCCTTACTTCCACAATCTCTGTTGATAACAATGCAAGCATCTGAACGCCATGAAGGTATGGCGTCGGCGATGGGATGATGGAATCAATGGCCGGTTATAATTGTTCGATTGGGGATTATGCGGCGACAGAGTGGCCAGAAACTTGAGAATCACCAAGTCAAACACATTATACAATTCTTGTTTTGATTATATATCATATATTTACATGAAGTCTGAACTGTTGAATGTTGACACTAGTGATAGGTATGGAGGCTGGAAATGGCCAAGCCCCCAATTCTCCACTAGTCGATCCTTTGCACCAAGCTCAAGCTCAAGTGAATGGGGACCAACAACCTCCTCCTGAGCAAACTGTGGCTGCTGAAAATGGGAATCAGGCTGCTGCAGAAGAAGCTCTCATTATGCAAAGTAAGCGTAAGAGTCATGTGTGGCTTCATTTTGAAAGGATCAAAATTAATGAAGTTTGGAAAGCTAAATGTAACTATTGTAGGAAGTTATTGGGTGGTGAGTCTAATAACGGTACATCTCATCTAAAAAGTCATATTAGAACATGTATTCAGAAGAAAATTCAAGATGGTAACCAAAAAGTTCTTGGTCCTAATCTGCTAAGTAAAGGCAAAACTGAACTAGTAGCTACTGCCTACAATCCTGAGGTGTCTAGAAAGGAGCTTGCTATTGCTGTTGTTATGCATGAATATCCGATGTCAATCGTTGATCAATCTGCATTTCAAAAGATTCTGCTATTCTCTTCAACCTATGTTTACTGTTCCATCAAGCAACACATTGAAAAAGGATGTCATGGGATTGTTTTGTGATGAGAGAGTTAGGATTCAGAAGTTGATTGATTCAAATTTAGGAAGAGTGTCTGTAACAACAGATATGTGGACAGCCAGTAACCAAAGGAAAGGTTACATGGCTGTCACTGCACATTACACTGGTGCTTGAGGAGCCAATTGCCGAGGTAAATATTTACTTATTATGTTAGTTTCATGAGCACAAAATTATAGATTACAGAATATATGTTCATGTATGTTTGCATTGTTGTTTTGTAGGTTCATTTATGTCCCAGCTCCTCATACAAGTGATCGGCTTGCCAAATTTCTTGTGGAGTGTTTGATGGACTGGAATGTCGACTCTAAGGTATCAACCATAACTTTGGATAATTGTAGCACCAATGATAAGATGATTGAGAGTATAAAAAAATTTAGCATTGTCTCTGTTAATTAAAGATGTGAGTTTACTGCATATGCGATGTTCTGCTCATATTTTGAATCTCATTGTTAAGGATGGCATTGATGTTGTCAAAGATGGTATTGATAAAATTAGGGATTCTATGTCGTATTGGATTGCTACTCCAAAGCGATTGGAGTTTTTCAATGAAACTGCCAAACAGTTGAAAATTCTAAATTCAAATCGGCTTGTTTTGGACTGTCCTACTCGATGGAATTCTACACATGTCATGTTAATTGTAGCCATGCCATACAAAGATGTGTTTACCCTCAGTATACTTGTTTGCCATCGAATTCCCATTGGCAGTTTGCTGCTATTGTGTGTGATAAGATTCGAGTTTTTAGCTTGATATCAGATATGTTCTCTGGAGCTAAATACCCTACTACCAATATGTTTTTCCCTCGTATTTGTGACCCGAGGGTCAAAATTTCTGAATGGCTTTATGATTCGAAACCTATGATATCGAACATGGCTCACTCAATGTGGACCAAGTTCACAAAGTATTGGGACGTGATTCATAATGTTCTTGCTATTGTTGTTGTTCTTGACCCTCATTATAAGCTAGAGATTGTGGAGTTCTATGCTGAAAAGTTTGGCAGTGCTGATTGTGGTTTTAGTGCTGAATCTGTGAAGCAGATTTTGTGTGAACTAGTTGTAGAATACCAGTCAAGGGTTTCACAAAAGCTGTCTTATGTTGGATCATCATCTGGTTCTAGTCCATCTGCCCTAGCTTCTAATGAATTTGCAAACTGTGACGACAATGACTTTGAGTTGTTTGTGACTCAAAGGAAAAAGTCTCATACCACTGTCATTCTAACAGAGTTGGATAACTATTTGAATGAGGATGTTCTTCCTCGTACCTCTGATTTTGACATTTTGCTATGATGGAAACTAAGTGGGCCAAAGTACCCAATTTTGCAAGCAATAGCACGTGATGTGCTTGCAGTTCCTATAACTTTAGTTGCATCTGAGTTGGCCTTCAATTCAGGAGGTCGACTTATAGACCATCATCGTAGTAAATTACATATTACTACTGTGGAAGCATTCATGTGTACTAGGAGCTGGCTGATGGACAATCGAGGTAATAAACACCCTACTACTCTTTCAAATTATCTATTTCGAATGATGTTGTGGTCTAAAGTACTAACTGATTGTTAATTGTTATTGATATTAGAGTGTGAAACTGGCCAGAGGGGAACTCGGAGTTGGAGGGCTGCTTCACTGGTGCTGATTATGAAGCTGTTAGTGATGATGAACCAGCTCAAACCGACAATCAAAGTAAGCTAACCATTCAGTTTAACCGTGATTTACACTTACATTATTACGTTTAGGTGTAAGTTAACCGACTAGTTGACTGGTTCAATGGTTTTTCTGTGTAGGATCAATGACAATGAGAGCCAATCAATCTACCATTAACTACCACGACATAGACTGAAATTGAGATGTAAGATTTCTTAATGTCTATTGTTTTTCCTTGGTTCATTGTATGTGCACTTTGTATGATACACTTGATGATTTTGCTTGGTTCATTGACTTTGCACTGTAACTGTACAGGCTGAATGAAGATGGAGTTCTTCTTATCATTTTGGATGGTAGTGTGGCATGGCATGAAGATGGAGTTCTTATCACTTTGTAGTAGTTTAGTTTTGGTATAAACTTTGCACAAGTGCAGCAGCTACTTAGTTTGTTTTCAGTTTCAGTACAATACTGTATTAGTATTATCTACTTTTAGAATTCAGATTCTACTTTCAGTTTTAGTACACGACTTTTCAGTTTCTATACTAGCTATCTACTTTCAGATTCTATGAGTATTTTCTACTTTCAGTTTCAGTACAATACTGTATAACTTTTTTTTTGAAAATAATCGGGTAAAATTAACCATCGGTTAATCCGAAATCCAATCAGTCACGGGGATGGTAACCATCTCATATCCGACGGTGATGGTGAGCTGGGGATGCCCCGAACCCGGGTATAGTTCGGCCGGTGAACGGATATGGCATATCAGTCCCCGACCCGGATAAATGCCACCCCTACACCTGCCTATCTTTCAGTTGCCCGCAGCGGGCCTTCAGTGACAAACCAGTAACCTTTCCGGTGATTGACCAACGACTTTTTTGGTGGCCATCATTGACTTTTTTTTATCAATGTTGACTTTTTCATTGACAAGATGTTTGCCTTTTTGGTGACTCCCGTAACTAGTTACGAGACAAAATAACTAGCTATACGACTTAGTATCTAGTTACATGCATTTGTAATAGTTGCAGAAAAATAACTAGTTATTTGAGGCAAATAACTAGTTACACGTTTACACTAGTACGTTACACAATTTATAACTTGTAACTAGTTATAAACTCGGATAACTAGTTACAAGTTAAAATCTCGTAACGATTTATAAATTATATAACTAGTTATGAGACAAAAGTAGTGACAGTTGACAAAGGCTTTTTATTGGATTTTAGATTGGGAATATTGGACGCCTTTCTATCCATTTTGAGTTAGAAAATAATTAAATGGATTAAAATTAGATCCATTAATTATTAGTTGGTTTGGATCATACCCAATCCAAAATGGGCTCACATCCAATCCAATCCAAAAGAGGCTAAATGGGTGGATATCCAAGTGTTGCATAAATTTTGCCATCCCTATTTGTGATTGAAGTTTTGACCTAACAAACAATAAAACATCACAATTACTCGAGTAAAATAAAAATTCAAGTTGGTTTAATTAGTCTTCACATTTTTGTATAAAGTCCAAAAATCCTTTTATTTACGAACTTTCCAAGAAAGTCATATTACCATATAAGCATTTTAACTTAGTTAGTGATGATATTAAAAGTAAGAAATGTAATTTATAGTTATATCATAATAACATCTTAATATAATTAAAATTCTATAATGACGTAAGATATTTAATTTTATACCATGATGGGAAAACATATATAAATTATATGTGCATGGCAATCAAACACAACAGAATCCCTCTTTTCTGGCCTAAAATATAGTTCGTAGAGATCCAATCACTACAAAAAAAACACCATTTGGCGTCGGTCGGACACGCGTTTTAGCGTCGGTCACTGACCGATGCCAAAATATATAGCGTCAGTCAGCAAGACCGACGCCAGATTCGGTGAGGCTAAAAGTTAGCGTCGGTCGTTTGGTCAACCGACGCGAAAATAAATAACGACCGACGCTAAAAAATGGGTTGACCTAATAGGTGGCTGACCAACCCAATTTTTTCGTTTTTTGTTTTCATTTTTATTTTTCATTTTTTATTTTCGTTTTTATTTTTATTTTTTTCTAGTCTGGTTTTTTTTTCCAGATTTGGGTTTTTTCCCAGATCTCGTTTCTCTTCTCCACCGCCGTACGGGTGGAGTTGTGGTTGCGGCTGGGATGCGGCGACTGGAGGAGGAAGTGAAGGCGGACGGCGGTGGAACGGCTGACGGCGGCGGATTTGTGGTGGCGACGGAACGGCGGACGTCAGATGTGAGAGGAGAGTTGAAGAGGAGGAGGAGGGGTGGTGGTTGGGAGGGGGAGGAGAGTTTGAAGAGGAGGAGGGTGGTGGTTGGGAGGGGGGAGGAGAGTTTGAAGAGGAGGAGGAGGGGTGGTGGTTGGGAGGGGGAGGAGAGTTTGAAGAGGAGGAGGAGGGTGGTGTTGGAGAGTTTCAGGAGAGGGAGAGGATGAAGAGGTGAAAATTTGAGATTAGGGTTAGGATAAGAGTTTAAATACTTACGTGTTTTAGCGTCGGTCGATGACCGACGCTAAAACGCGTGTCAACCGACGCTATATACACGCGTTTTAGCGTCGGTCATCAACCGACGGTAATCCGTTTCTTCTGACTGACGCCGATCTACCCGTCCGGTCAACCAAAAATCGAACCAGGAACGGGTAATAGCGTCAGCTATTAGGCCTATTTTAGCGTCGGTCGTCAATCAACCAACGCTAAAACGTGAAGTCAACTTCTTAGCGTCAGTTGTTGACCGACCGACGCTAAAGTCCGTCGTTTCAACCGACGCGAAAAGGAGTTTTTTTTTGTAGTGAATAACGTCAACAATTTCAACCACACCATAAATCCTTGATCGCTACGTATTGTATTCTCTTTCTCGTATCTTATTTGTTTCACCTATTATTGTTCTTCACTCAAATTCGTCATCAAAAGCATACATGAATAAATTATTGAAATGAGTAATCTGTTTTATTCATACTAAGATAATTAAATCTAAAAAATAATTTGTGAGACTCAGACCATCTCTCATGGATTTACACTTTATATATTTTTTTATAGATCTATATGTGATGTCTTATTTTCTTATAACTAAGACATATTTTTCATCATCATATTGACATTATTCGTAAAAAAAAAATTAATATTTATTCTAAATCAGAAACTGAAGTTTTGGACGGTTGTCTTGTCGTTGTATATGTATTGTATTATAGTTCAAATTTTAGATCTATTTAATGATTTTTTGGAATAATCTTATTCTCTATTGATTTTTTATTCGACTAGATTTTGGTTAACCAAGCCAACACAATACATTCATCGCTAAACTCATGCATAATCAATCTAAAAATTCAAGGTCTTTGTCGAAAGGGATAAATCATTTAGATATGGCATTGTTACATGTAGATCTAATTCGTCACTCGAAATGAACACTCCTCCACCAACTTCGTAGAACTGACCCAATTCCAACATGATGATGCTGCTTTTCGGAGTTGAGTTGTCACGACGAAACATTGACTGCAACCTTCCTCCTCGCCCAGAGGACCCCATGCCCGACACTCATCTAACGTTGACCAGCCACGCGCGCCACTACCGCCTCAAGTTCCAAGCAACGTCCTCAGAGCGGCTGAAGCAATGATTGGTTGCATTGTTGCTTTTGGTCGTCATGTCGTTGAGTGAGAGGATGACATGAAAGTCAATCCAGCTGAGGCTGGTCATAATTCTAATCGAGCAAAATCTGAGTCAGTCTCTTTTAGCATCGTAAACAAGCCAAACTCATGATAAAAAATATTTGAAAATTAATTATTCTACAAAAATACGATATAGGTGCTACAAAATATCAGAAATATAAAAAATCATAGAATCACAATTCACAAATATTCGAATATGCTTAGTTCCCTCGTTTTTAAAGCATCACTTATACGGCTCATAAATAGTATCAATTTGCCAATCTAGCATCTCAAGCATCAAAGTTTTCAAAGCTTCACAATATATATGGATTGAGCAAAAGTAGCAATTTGCCAATCTTATATTTAAAAGCTATCTTCCAAATCCCAAATGAGGGTTGATATTATCATACGAGAGAGTAGAATTCACTAATAAGTAATAACTTATGATAATTCAAGAGTTATAATAGAGCCCGTTCGCTTGCATAACTTAACGAGCTAGCGAAACTAGTTAGCTCATGAGCCTGCCAAGCTAACCAACATATTAGCTCAAGCTTGGCTCATCTAGTTGACGACCTTGTTCATGAGCCAACTTGCTTACGATGAGCCAATCTCACAAACGAGTTTTTTTTTTAAAAAGTTCAAGCCGGCTCACGATTAGCTCGACTCATATACAACCCTAGTGTTGACATAAAAAAAATCAAAATTAAAATGAGTGAGTTATAGTAATATGAGACCAAGTCGACTTTACGATTTATGATTATTAAAATATTTTGCTACATTCCTGGTCTCATATGATATTGTTTATTATATTTAAAATTGTTTTAATCGCTATACCATTAATAGTAAATTCTAAAATATTTTATAATAACTGGATTTAAAACATAAATACATACCAACAATGTTTCCAGGTAGATGCCAACACAATTTATTCAATAATAAGAGGGTTCACAACTTAAATTCATACCAATAAACTATAAATAATATCTCTAAATTGTATACTAGATAGTTTTGGCCCATTGGTCGAGACACATTTTCATTATATAATGTAATTAACATATTTACATATGTGTATTAATATTAATTTATTTAGTTTATACAAAAATATGGGTAATAACCACATATTTATATGAAAAATTAAAGGAAAAAAGAAATCTGCAATTTGGGGTGGAGAAAAGTTGGAAGTAAATGTTTTGCTTCAAAATTAAGAAGGCAGAGATTTGGTTGAAAAAAAAAATCATGGCGTCAGGCAGGCGTGGGTGCTATTTTTTTTAAAGGAAAATAGTTATTGGGTGAAACCTAGATTAAAGGAGAAGAGAGAAAATTTTAAAATTGTTGATGTGTCAACTTCAAAAACTTATTTCTCCATATATGCATTTATAGATTTACTATCTAAAATAATTAAGAATTTAACTATGAATAATTTGCATTAATACAAGATATAAAAAAAATAAAAGATATTATGGGTAAATAAAATATTTGGATGAATTATTTATTGAAATTTTGGTTTTTGTTAAAACATTTAATGACTCTTTCAAAAAATTATGGTATAATAGGTTCCTGTAATAGTATGGGTGTAATAAGAAAATAATATTATTAAATACTTTAAATTATAGAAGTTGTTTAACTAACTTTCAAGTCAAATCTTTAACCAATATTAATAGGTAATATCACGCTGCTATAGATATAACTCACAAGGAATATAAAAGATAATATATATTATTAATTTCGAATAGAAATAAGAACTACTAAAAGTTTTAAACTACACAGGCTAATAATCAGGAACATTAAATAACTATCAAATTATGTCGGAAGTTGTTGCTTGGATTCCTTGAATTCTTCAACCGATATTTAGGAAATCAACTTAAATTAAGATATTAAGCAACTTAAATTACCGAATTATTAAGGTATTAAAAAATTAAATTACGAAAAATGTTCCTTGGTTTGAACGGACAAAACCGATATCACAAAACTGATTCGACAACATAATTAATCGAACTAAGCAGATCAGACCGAGATTGTTAGGGTTAATCATCAGGTCAAAAATCGACAGAACCGTAATAGCCCCACCATAATCGCCGAACAAGTTCAACCACCGGCGGTGGCGACTATGTGAGGACGTTGCGATTGGGCCGAGTGAGGGCGTTAGAACCCCACATAACAACGTTAGCGTCACTATCAGAGAGTTACGATTCAGCAGAGATTGAGATTCGGTCAGGGACGGCCGCCGACGCCGCGAGGTCAACGTCTTCTTCCACCACCGATCTAGGTGAAAACGACCACCCTCTATCACGATTAATCTCTGACTCTCATGACGGGCATCACAAAATCGAGAAATTATTCAGAAGGCAATTTAATCTTCCCTCACCAGCGATGCGGCTATTCGGATATCTGATAGAAGTGGGTTGTTGGGGAAGTTTCAACTAGCGGAGATAACAGGGGAGGTGAGTTTGTTGAGGGGAGTTGAAATGGCTGAGATGAATGAATATCAGCAAGGGAATAAAATTAGAATGGAAGTAGGTTGAAGATGACCAAAAAGTGAAAGTGGGTCATCTTGATTCACTTTAGAAATCTATGTGTTTTTTGTACTTCTATCTAATATTAGGTATCATATTGTAATTAGTTTTAGGGGAATATAATAATAATAATAAAATAAATTATTTTAATCATAATTAATTCAAAGGGTTAAGATTCGTTGATTGAACGGATTGTTGAGATTGCGACACGCAAGTGGGGGTAACGGTTACCCCCACCTAGCTGGGGGCACCGAAGCGGTTATTGGGGAGAAAAAGCTTTTTTATTTATAGAATAAAATATCTTTATCAGTTTACAAACACGTTTTTCTCACTTTCTTGATCATGCACAATAATAACCCACTAAATACTCATCATACTATTATTGACTAAATATTCATGAAACAAGTCCTTAGAGAGAATTTAATTACGAAAACAAACCCTACTAAAAATTGAGAAGTTTTTGTGTTAAATATATATCTATAAGAATCAAGTTCAACCAAATCAACGAAATGTTGTTAAAATAGACATAACTTATGATATATAAACACCAAAATGAGCAATTATAAATAATATACTTAACAAATATAAGTAACCTAATTCATAAATACTATTCACTAAAGTAAGAGAATATTATACCAAATTGATATGAAATTGAGACATTAGCTTATGAATAATTGTTTCTTTCCGAAGCCTTCCATTCCATCTCCTAACAATCGAACCAAATCATAGATAAATTTAAAATTATGAATCCAGTTTCTTTTGGCAACAACAAAACCACATTAAAATTAAAATGCTAAACAACGTGAAAGCTAGAAAACATAAATTATGACTCACTGAAATCTGCAATCTGATTCACATCCATTTGACCATTTTCAATTGAATCTAAATGATTAGATAAATCATCGAACCAAATAATTAGCCAAGTGTGAAGGAATAATATTTTAGGATGACATGGAAAGAAAGATGACATAATAGCTTTAACGATTATAGACGACGTAATAAAGAAGAAGATGGAATTTTCATATTTATAGATAAATATAAGCGTGTTACGTATCTATTTTGAATTGGTATTGTTCTAAATTAATCACCACAAATTAAATTTTGACCGATAAATTACATAATCACTTATTAATCTCCTCAATCAACCACTACATTTACCTACAACCAATCGATGAGATATTTTTCTCATATTCTTTATTAAATCTTGTTGAAATTTTTATCTAAATATTAAGGACCATGAGAAATTAAGTATAATGGTCAAAGTCTATGAAATATTTAAAGAGTGGATATTAATAGTTGAATCACATTTAGATTACAAAATATATAGACGGGAGAGAAATTAGGAATCAAAGATGCACTAAGTCAATTTTTTTCATGAACTTAAAATTATGGAGATAATTTTAATTAGAGTATGATATAGTTACTATAAGAAAACATAATCATGAGTTGGAACCCATATTTGCATGTTGCATCCTTCATTGGTTTCTACAGCTCTTTTAATACATCGAGAAGCTAGGGCATTTACCACCTGAATTCCAATTCCATTGGATATATGAATAATGCAACTCTTAGATGAACGTACGTAACACATGATATAGCAAGCAAGTACATTTGGCCCTTGGAAAAGCCATGATATCCATTTTTGTGATAGCATGATCTTCATGGCATCTTATTAATTATTCTTTCATGAATAGCAATTAATTAATTAGCATCTGAAAAAGAAACCTTAATTTGCAGTGTGCACTATCATTGGCCATTAACTCATGCAGCTTGGTGGATTAATTAACTCAGAGAAATCCATCTTTATAACAACGAATAAAGAAACATATCAATGGGTCTCTCGATGAATACAATGGATTTCACTTAATCACATAGACCTACATTTCCCAGTAGTACTGTATTCCTCAGTTTCTTCTTTGAGCAGGTTTTTGTACACATTGTCTTGGTAGTGTGCATCGATCGTTGGAATCTACGATGCGATTTACCGAGTATGGATGATACTTTAGTCGAATAGTAGAGGACTTTAGGGTGCAATCAACTCGAACCAAGTTGTGACCGGATATTTTGTAGAGTCGTGAACAAAATCACTTTCCGTGAAGAATATTTCTACCCTTTCAATAAGCCTAGGGTTACAAGAAATTTCTCCTTGGGATAAAACTACAAATTTTCAAATTCAAGGCTTAGATGAATATGAAGAAACCTTTAAGAATATGTGAGTGAGAGATAACAGATTTGATCTGTTGAGAAATGAGGAAGAGACCTCTTTAAATAGGTTATGAAAGGGTGTGAGGAATGCCAGGTCTATGTTGGTGAGAGATTGGACCTAAACTGCCAGAACCAAGTTAGTGCAACAATTTTATGCATGAACTGATGTGGATTTACTCTTCTATCCGTTCAAGGTGGCTGCCAGTTTCCATATAAATATAGACTCTTTTGAAAGAGTCTCATCCTTTGGCCGTGGAAAGCTTGAGTTTTTCAAGCTCCTGCACTGCACAACACCCAATCACTGCTGCAGTAGGAATAAGAAGTCCAACTGAATTTCATGTCCCCAAAATAGATCATTCACGTAGAGAACACACATAATCAAATTCATCAACTCAACCACCCAAAACTATTGGATTCAAAATCAAAATCAAGAAAAGTATAAATTAAATCAGCAACATACACAAATCAATAATCTCAATCTATAGTATATTTCTTAACACTAGTGATCAATTACTAGTTAGAATTTTGTTGCTTAATCTGACAATTGACATAAGTAGATTTGGAAGCTCATCATTCTTCATGTAAGAAGAGTGGAGAAATTTATGTGTATTGACACTCCCATAATCACCTGTTATTGTGTCTTCATGGTCATTTGGTAATCAAATCAAATCAACAGGTATGTACTGCACACAATATGTAGTGAATTATCAGTATACTTTAAAAAAATCATGAAATTCAATGAAATATATCAAAGCCTTCAAACAAAACAATAAAATCAACCAGACAACATAACCTACAACTGAAATCCAAATTACAAAATACAACATGCTTCAATCCGATTAAGCTCGAGAAAGAATCGCAAACCTGAACTTCGGAAGAAAAGCGACAGCGAAATCGGACGACTAAGGGTTTGGAACGATATTGAAATCTGGGGTGGTTTTTTCTAGTGGGGAAATTGCTAGCGAATCAAGCGAATCCTGAAGTAGTGTTGGCATATAGAAATGAGGAGAGGCAGAAGATGATGCAGGCTTTGGAACGATACTTGGCCATTTGTCGTCGAGCTAAGGTAATAATAATCTATCTCTTTCCCTCTTACCATATTTTTATACAATCGAGTGTTATACCTTTTGTACTTGTGCGATTGTGGGGTTTGCTGGAATTGATTTTTATATGCCAAGAATGCTTCTTTTCCATTACCCTTTTGTCAATTGGGCTACTTGTCAGCTATGTAGCTTTGGTGTTCATGTTCATTTCCGTGTCAAACTTAATGGTGTGGTGACACAAACTCTGTCCAAGTTGAAGCAAGTTGTGTTTCCAAGGAATTTGGGGAGCATTTGCGAATCCACATATTCAGTTTCATGGCTAATGCATTTCGGGATGCCCTCCAAATAAAGAATAAAAATTTGGGAGGGATTGAGATATTCCACATCTAGTCCAGGTTGTCGAGTTAATGTGACTCAATCTGTCTGCATCTTGTGTCGTTAACGCTCTCCTTAGCTCTTGATAACCTGTCTTCACCGTATATACCCCTCGATTGTCATGATGCCATATCCAGTGATCCTTCGAGCCCCTAGGTCCAATGGAGATCTTTAGGATTTCGTTCACCTCTGGTGACGTGCAGTTTTCTTCAATAGCTTCCTTATCCCATTCTCGTGTCTCCCCGTTAATTCATGTGCTTACTGTAGTGTCACTTCTCCCGTTCATGAGTCTGAAATTTTGTATCGTTGGCACCCGTGGATCTTGGAAGGCCATAGTGGTTGATTCGTCCATAATATTCTTCCTCCAAAAATCGGTTAAAAACCAAACCAAGAATCAGTTCATTTGGATTTCGAATCTAACTGAATGTTCAAATCACGGAAATTGCATCTAAAAATTCAAAATTCAAAATGTCACAACTTTAGTTTATTAATATAATTTATCATTCAAGCCTTCACTAAATAAATTAGTGTTGCTATGAATTTATATTAATAACCAAAGTCTTCTTTACCAAACAAGTCACCCATGTGACTTTTATCATGGAATCAAATAATTCCAACATTCCTCCCCCATTTTAGTATGTTCTTAGAATACACTAAAATTACAAACACTAATTTCCTCAAACATAAAACATATGCATAAACGAAAATATCGTGACGATTGAATTTTCATCTTAGTATATTATACTTAACAAACATTCGAATACAAGGGTGTCGAATACGATTGAACCCCGTAACTCATAAAAATATTTGAAGATAATATACACATAAGTCTTATCCTTTGTCTCAAAGGCCACCTTGACACTTTTTCCGCCATGTGTCTCAATCCATCTCATGAACGCACACGAAACCAAAGTCTAAATTTCTTGAAGCGGCTACACTTCATGCTCACGTAGGTTGATTGTTTTATCATGTACCTGCAAAATACACTTTCTCAAGAATCAATTAAGAAGTTAAAAACTTCATCCTCTTCTAATCATGCAGGAAACAAGCACATACCTCAGGATGATTCTTTCGAGTGCTTCAATTTTTAATCATCAGCTTTCCACATTGAATCCAGCCTCTAGCATTATACTAGAGGGGAATTGGGTATCCCACGATTTAGAAATTATAATGACTTTAACCCCATCCCTTTCACAGACTTAGCGACTAAGTCCCTAGCCAATCCTTTCGTCAAATGATCGGCTAAATTATCTTGAGTCCGGACGTACTATATAGACACAACACCATGAGTGATCAGTTCACGAACTTTACTGTGTCTACCACCCAAATGGCGTGACTTGCCATTATAAACTTGACTATATGCCTTAGACAATGTAGCATTACTATCACATAAGATAGAAATAGGTGAGATTGGTTCAGGCCATATTGGGATGTCATAAACCAAGTCTCTAAGCCACTCAGCCTCTCCTCCAGCAGCGGCTAAAGCTACAAATTCTGACTCCATAGTAGAGCTTGTAATGCAAGTTTGCTTCTTGGAAGCCCATGACATAGCACCTCTCCCAAGAAGAAAAACCCATCCAGATGTCGAAGTATGATCTTTGACATCAGAGATCCAACTAGCATCAGTGTATCCTTCCAAGATAGAGGGATACCCACTATAAGTGAGTCCAAAATTTATAGTTCCTTTGAGGTATCCTAACACTCGTCTTATTGCATGCCAATGATGTGCACTAGGATTACTAGTGTACCGACTCAATTATCCCACTGCATATGCAATATCATGTCTTGTACTAGTCATTGCATACATCAAACATCCAATAACTTTGGCATATTCCAATTGTGATACCGCTTGGCCAGTATTAGGCATAAGCTTCATGCTTGGATCCATCAGAGTTTTAAATATACGACATTTATCATTATGAAATTTTCCTAGCACCTTCTCAATATAATGAGATTGTGATAAAGAAATTTCCTTGCCGTTTCGCTTGATCTTGATTCCTAGAATCACATCAGCCTCCCCATGTCCTTCATGGAGATTGTGATGATAAGAACTCTTTGGTAAGATCCACTTCTCTTTGATTAGTCCCAAAGATAAGCATGTCATCGACATACAAACATATGATAACCCCATTGCTGGATTAATCAAACTTTATATACACACATTTATCAGCTTAGTTCAAGTGAAACCCACTAGACAAAACCACATCATCAAACTTTTGATGCCATTGTTTTGGAGCTTGTTTAAGTCCATACAATGATTTCATTAGTTTACACACCTTATGCTCTTGACCAGACATAATGAATCCTTCAGGTTGTTTCATGTAGACTTCTTCGTCTAAGTCTCCATTCAAGAATGCTGTCTTGGCATCCATTTGATGGATCACTAGATTGTGAATTTCTGCTAAGACAATTAACAATATAATAGTTGAGATTCGTGCAACGGGTGCGTAAGTATCAAAATAGTCAATACTATATTTTGTCTAAAACATTGGATGACCAATCGAGCTTTAAACTTGTCAATGGTTCCACATCTTCCTTTTGAAGATCCATTTAGAACCCAAAGGTTTGCAACCAGGTGGTAACTCGGCCAACACCCAAGTGTTGTTCCCCATGATGGAATCCATCTCATCATTAATTGCTTCCTTAAAAAATGCCACGTCTCGAGACTTCATAGCCTCTTCGAACGTTCTAGGTTCATCATCAATATTGTAAGTGTACATATATTGTGATTGGATATCTTTCCTAGATTCTTCAACAAGATACATGTGAAAGTCGGGTCCAAAGGATTTATTAATCCTTCCTCTCTTACTTTGACAAATAACTGGCAATTCCTCTTGGGAAGTGCCCTCCTCAACTTCCTCATTTATATGAGGAACTATGTCCCTTGGTCGTTGCATTGATAAAAAATGATTTTCATCAAAGATGGCATCTCTTGACGCAATAATTGAATGAATTGAGTAAGCGTCGTTTGGTTCTATAACATAGAACCTATATGCCTTAGAATTTTCAGCATAACCTACAAAGATGCAATCAATGCCTCTTTCTCCTAACGTTTTCCTTTTAGGATTCGTTAGTCTCACGACGACCCTACAACCCCAAACTCGAAGATAATCTAAGTTTGGTTTCTTTTTGTACCAAAGTTCATAAGGGGTAGTTGGATTCCTTTTATTAGGAACTCTATTTAATGGATAACAAGCCGTTAACATGGCTTCTCGCCAAAACCCATTACTCAAACCAGAGTAAGATAACATGGAATTAACCATTTCTTTCAGAGAACGATTTTTCCTCTCCGCTATTCCATTTTGTTGAGGTGTAAACGGAGCGGTGGTTTCATGTATGATTCTCATACCTTGGAAGAAAGTTGGATTAAAATATTCACCACCTCTATCGGTGCGTAAAGTTTTAATCTTCCCTTCTTGTTGCAATTCCACTTCTGTTTTGTAAACATCAAAGTGACTAAGTGCTTCATCCTTAGAATGCAGCAAATACACATAGCAAAACCTGGAGTAATCATCAACCAAAGTGATGAAATACTTTTTCCCTCCTAGCGTAGGAGTGCTATGTAGATCACAAAGATCACTACGTACAAGTTCAAGAACCTTGGATTCTCTTTGTACATTTTGAAAAGGTTGCCTAGTAATCTTAGTTAACATGCAAGTCTTGCATTTATCATGTTGAGTATCGAAAAGAGGGAGGAGACCTTCTTTGGACATGGATATCATTCGTTTATAGTTAACATGGCCTAAGCGTGCATGCCATAACAACAAATTAACAGTGGTGGTTAAGTATGTAGATAAAATATTATTTTTATTAATAATATTTAGCATAAACATACCATGGTTATAATAACCAAATCTGACAAATACCCCGGATTTGGATAATATATACCTATTCGAATCATAAACTTGTCTATACCCAAGTTTATTCAATACACTACTAGAAACTAAGTTTTTGCTTATTTGAGGTACATGTATTACATCTTTAAGAACTAGAGCATTTCCTGAAGTGTATTCTAATTCCACTGTTCCTCGGCCTATGATGGGTGCGGTTGACTTGTTGCCCATGTGTAGAACGGAATCGTCCTCCAATGGTTTGTAAGTCTTGAACCACTTCCGATCCTTGCTCACATGGATGTTAGCACCAGAATCAACCCACCAAGCCTCATCATCATCCTGTACAAAATATGTTTCAGAAATTAGTGAAACATGTTTTATCACAGAATTTGAATCAATTTCAAAACTTAGGTTTTGAGATTCACCTGTAGGACCTTGATCCTTAGATCCTTGTCCTTGATGGTTACCTCCATTCTTTCCCTTCTTCGTGGGACAATCACGCTTGAAATGTCCCGCTTTTCACGTGTCCAACAAGAAGGTTTTATCTTCTTGTCTTTTTCATCGTTCTTGGTGTCTTTGTTATCCCGTGGACGTTTCTTTCCCTTCTTGCGGGAAGAAGATTCGCCTACCTCCATCGTATGTACTGATGAAGGTTCTTTCTTTCCTCCTTCTTGCGCTATGAGGTTCTCCTCAATGCGCAAATGCGACCCGAGTTGGGTTAAATCCAACTCTTCCTTCTTGTGCTTTAACATATGTTTAAAGTCCTTTCAAGAAGGTGGCAATTTGTCGATTATACTCGACACAGAGATTGCTTCATCCATATGCAAATTGTGTTGCGCAAATTGACCCAACATATGGAGCAACTCATTGTATTGCTCCATAACAGAACGTGAATCACTCATCTTGTAAGAATTAAAGTTACTTACAAGAAATTTCTTAGTCGAGGCATCATCAGCCATATACTTCGCCTCTAGTGCCTCCCACAACGCGGCCGCATGTTCGTATGTTTCGTATTCATCGAACAAAGAGTCGGCGAAGCCATTGAGTATATGCCCAAAGCATAGAAAATTATCATTTTCTCATTTCTTCATTTTCTGAAGACGTTTCTTCTGCTCATCTTCATCATCATCATCTATCTCCATTTCATCTGGACATGGAGTGCTCAAGACATATGTTACTTTGATGGTAGTGAGGAAGAACTTCATCTTCTTTTGCCAACGATGAAAATTCGTTCCGTCGAATTTCTCCAACTTCCCATACATAGAATTAGTTTCTTTGTATGAAGCCGCTCGAGCCATTGCTAAAGAAGTATTCTTCACGACTGTTAGAACCTACGACTCGATTTACTGAGTATGAATAATACTCTAGTCGAATAGTAGAGGGCTTTAGGGCGCAATCAACTCGAACCAAGTTGTGACCGGATATTTTGTAGAGTCATGAACAAAATCACTTTCCGTGAAGAATATTTCTACCCTTTCAATAAGTCTAGGGTTACAAGAAATTTCTCCTTGGGTTAAAACTACAAACCTTCAAATTCAAGGGTTAGATGAATATGAAGAAACTTTGAGAATAGGTGAGTGAGAGATATGAGATATCTATTGAGAAATGAGGAGGAGACCTGTTTAAATAGGTTATGAAAGGGTGTGAGAAATGTATCAACACACCTTTTCGTTTAAATCAAAATTTTGATTTTCCCTCTTTACTTTTTAACCGCCAGCCCCTCTTTACTTTTTACCCGCCAGCAACATTTGGAGGGAAAATTTTGTATGATTTTATTCAAAAACCAGCCCAAAAAATCAGCCCCTAAAATTGGTTAAAAACCAAACAAAGAATCAGTTCATTTGGATTTCGAATCTAACATAATTTTTAAATCACAGAAATTGTATCTAAAAATTCATAATTCAAAAGGTCACAACTTTTGTTTATTAATATAATTTATCATTCAAGTCTTCACTAAATAAATAAATTATTGTTGCTATGAATTTATATTAATAACCAAAGTCTTCTTAACCAAACAAGTCACCCATGTGACTTTTATCATGGAATCAAATAATTCCAACATCGATCAATGCTGGTTGCTGATCATGGAAACTAGCTGGGTCCAATTGCTAATTCTACACGTATTCTATGCGACTCTTGGTTCTCGTTTTGTCTATGGATTGTATTTTAATGATTGGTATGTAAGTATGTTTATGGATTTTTGTTTAATTCCGAGGACCAACAAAATGAGCGAGCGAGTGCATTTAATTTATAATGTTATATATTATGGTGAGCGCTCTGGTGCCCCCAACTAGGTGGGGGTAATAATTATCCCCACTTGCGTGTCGTAATCTGAACCATTCATTCTATCAATGGTCCTAAAGGCTTTGAACTAATTCTAATTTAAATATTTTATTTTAATGTTATTTTATTCCACCTAAAACCAAATTACAATATGCAACCTTGTATTAGATGGAAGTACTAAAAAGTCTTCGAATTTATAGAGTTTATTAAAATGACACTCGTAACTTTCAATGTTAATGCCAACAACTTCATCCTTACTTCCACAATCTCTGTTGATAACAATGCAAGCATCTGAACGCCATGAAGGTATGGCGTCGGCGATGGGATGATGGAATCAATGGCCGGTTATAATTGTTCGATTGGGGATTATGCGGCGACAGAGTGGCCAGAAACTTGAGAATCACCAAGTCAAACACATTATACAATTCTTGTTTTGATTATATATCATATATTTACATGAAGTCTGAACTGTTGAATGTTGACACTAGTGATAGGTATGGAGGCTGGAAATGGCCAAGCCCCCAATTCTCCACTAGTCGATCCTTTGCACCAAGCTCAAGCTCAAGTGAATGGGGACCAACAACCTCCTCCTGAGCAAACTGTGGCTGCTGAAAATGGGAATCAGGCTGCTGCAGAAGAAGCTCTCATTATGCAAAGTAAGCGTAAGAGTCATGTGTGGCTTCATTTTGAAAGGATCAAAATTAATGAAGTTTGGAAAGCTAAATGTAACTATTGTAGGAAGTTATTGGGTGGTGAGTCTAATAACGGTACATCTCATCTAAAAAGTCATATTAGAACATGTATTCAGAAGAAAATTCAAGATGGTAACCAAAAAGTTCTTGGTCCTAATCTGCTAAGTAAAGGCAAAACTGAACTAGTAGCTACTGCCTACAATCCTGAGGTGTCTAGAAAGGAGCTTGCTATTGCTGTTGTTATGCATGAATATCCGATGTCAATCGTTGATCAATCTGCATTTCAAAAGATTCTGCTATTCTCTTCAACCTATGTTTACTGTTCCATCAAGCAACACATTGAAAAAGGATGTCATGGGATTGTTTTGTGATGAGAGAGTTAGGATTCAGAAGTTGATTGATTCAAATTTAGGAAGAGTGTCTGTAACAACAGATATGTGGACAGCCAGTAACCAAAGGAAAGGTTACATGGCTGTCACTGCACATTACACTGGTGCTTGAGGAGCCAATTGCCGAGGTAAATATTTACTTATTATGTTAGTTTCATGAGCACAAAATTATAGATTACAGAATATATGTTCATGTATGTTTGCATTGTTGTTTTGTAGGTTCATTTATGTCCCAGCTCCTCATACAAGTGATCGGCTTGCCAAATTTCTTGTGGAGTGTTTGATGGACTGGAATGTCGACTCTAAGGTATCAACCATAACTTTGGATAATTGTAGCACCAATGATAAGATGATTGAGAGTATAAAAAAATTTAGCATTGTCTCTGTTAATTAAAGATGTGAGTTTACTGCATATGCGATGTTCTGCTCATATTTTGAATCTCATTGTTAAGGATGGCATTGATGTTGTCAAAGATGGTATTGATAAAATTAGGGATTCTATGTCGTATTGGATTGCTACTCCAAAGCGATTGGAGTTTTTCAATGAAACTGCCAAACAGTTGAAAATTCTAAATTCAAATCGGCTTGTTTTGGACTGTCCTACTCGATGGAATTCTACACATGTCATGTTAATTGTAGCCATGCCATACAAAGATGTGTTTACCCTCAGTATACTTGTTTGCCATCGAATTCCCATTGGCAGTTTGCTGCTATTGTGTGTGATAAGATTCGAGTTTTTAGCTTGATATCAGATATGTTCTCTGGAGCTAAATACCCTACTACCAATATGTTTTTCCCTCGTATTTGTGACCCGAGGGTCAAAATTTCTGAATGGCTTTATGATTCGAAACCTATGATATCGAACATGGCTCACTCAATGTGGACCAAGTTCACAAAGTATTGGGACGTGATTCATAATGTTCTTGCTATTGTTGTTGTTCTTGACCCTCATTATAAGCTAGAGATTGTGGAGTTCTATGCTGAAAAGTTTGGCAGTGCTGATTGTGGTTTTAGTGCTGAATCTGTGAAGCAGATTTTGTGTGAACTAGTTGTAGAATACCAGTCAAGGGTTTCACAAAAGCTGTCTTATGTTGGATCATCATCTGGTTCTAGTCCATCTGCCCTAGCTTCTAATGAATTTGCAAACTGTGACGACAATGACTTTGAGTTGTTTGTGACTCAAAGGAAAAAGTCTCATACCACTGTCATTCTAACAGAGTTGGATAACTATTTGAATGAGGATGTTCTTCCTCGTACCTCTGATTTTGACATTTTGCTATGATGGAAACTAAGTGGGCCAAAGTACCCAATTTTGCAAGCAATAGCACGTGATGTGCTTGCAGTTCCTATAACTTTAGTTGCATCTGAGTTGGCCTTCAATTCAGGAGGTCGACTTATAGACCATCATCGTAGTAAATTACATATTACTACTGTGGAAGCATTCATGTGTACTAGGAGCTGGCTGATGGACAATCGAGGTAATAAACACCCTACTACTCTTTCAAATTATCTATTTCGAATGATGTTGTGGTCTAAAGTACTAACTGATTGTTAATTGTTATTGATATTAGAGTGTGAAACTGGCCAGAGGGGGAACTCGGAGTTGGAGGGCTGCTTCACTGGTGCTGATTATGAAGCTGTTAGTGATGATGAACCAGCTCAAACCGACAATCAAAGTAAGCTAACCATTCAGTTTAACCGTGATTTACACTTACATTATTACGTTTAGGTGTAAGTTAACTGACTAGTTGACTGGTTCAATGGTTTTTCTGTGTAGGATCAATGACAATGAGAGCCAATCAATCTACCATTAACTACCACGACATAGACTGAAATTGAGATGTAAGATTTCTTAATGTCTATTGTTTTTCCTTGGTTCATTGTTGTGCACTTTGTATGATACACTTGATGATTTTGCTTGGTTCATTGACTTTGCACTGTAACTGTACAGGCTGAATGAAGATGGAGTTCTTCTTATCATTTTGGATGGTAGTGTGGCATGGCATGAAGATGGAGTTCTTATCACTTTGTAGTAGTTTAGTTTTGGTATAAACTTTGCACAAGTGCAGCAGCTACTTAGTTTGTTTTCAGTTTCAGTACAATACTGTATTAGTATTATCTACTTTTAGAATTCAGATTCTACTTTCAGTTTTAGTACACGACTTTTCAGTTTCTATACTAGCTATCTACTTTCAGATTCTATGAGTATTTTCTACTTTCAGTTTCAGTACAATACTGTATAACTTTTTTTTTGAAAATAATCGGGTAAAATTAACCATGGTTAATCCGAAATCCAATCAGTCACGGGGATGGTAACCATCTCATATCCGACGGTGATGGTGAGCTGGGGATGCCCCGAACCCGGGTATAGTTCGGCCGGTGAACGGATATGGCATATCAGTCCCCGACCCGGATAAATGCCACCCCTACACCTGCCTATCTTTCAGTTGCCCGCAGCGGGCCTTCAGTGACAAACCAGTAACCTTTCCGGTGATTGACCAACGACTTTTTTGGTGGCCATCATTGACTTTTTTTTATCAATGTTGACTTTTTCATTGACAAGATGTTTGCCTTTTTGGTGACTCCCGTAACTAGTTACGAGACAAAATAACTAGCTATACGACTTAGTATCTAGTTACATGCATTTGTAATAGTTGCAGAAAAATAACTAGTTATTTGAGGCAAATAACTAGTTACACGTTTACACTAGTACGTTACACAATTTATAACTTGTAACTAGTTATAAACTCGGATAACTAGTTACAAGTTAAAATCTCGTAACGATTTATAAATTATATAACTAGTTATGAGACAAAAGTAGTGACAGTTGACAAAGGCTTTTTATTGGATTTTAGATTGGGAATATTGGACGCCTTTCTATCCATTTTGAGTTAGAAAATAATTAAATGGATTAAAATTAGATCCATTAATTATTAGTTGGTTTGGATCATACCCAATCCAAAATGGGCTCACATCCAATCCAATCCAAAAGAGGCTAAATGGGTGGATATCCAAGTGTTGCATAAATTTTGCCATCCCTATTTGTGATTGAAGTTTTGACCTAACAAACAATAAAACATCACAATTACTCGAGTAAAATAAAAATTCAAGTTGGTTTAATTAGTCTTCACATTTTTGTATAAAGTCCAAAAATCCTTTTATTTACGAACTTTCCAAGAAAGTCATATTACCATATAAGCATTTTAACTTAGTTAGTGATGATATTAAAAGTAAGAAATGTAATTTATAGTTATATCATAATAACATCTTAATATAATTAAAATTCTATAATGACGTAAGATATTTAATTTTATACCATGATGGGAAAACATATATAAATTATATGTGCATGGCAATCAAACACAACAGAATCCCTCTTTTCTGGCCTAAAATATAGTTCGTAGAGATCCAATCACTACAAAAAAAACACCATTTGGCGTCGGTCGGACACGCGTTTTAGCGTCGGTCACTGACCGATGCCAAAATATATAGCGTCAGTCAGCAAGACCGACGCCAGATTCGGTGAGGCTAAAAGTTAGCGTCGGTCGTTTGGTCAACCGACGCGAAAATAAATAACGACCGACGCTAAAAAATGGGTTGACCTAATAGGTGGCTGACCAACCCAATTTTTTCGTTTTTTGTTTTCATTTTTATTTTTCATTTTTTATTTTCGTTTTTATTTTTATTTTTTTCTAGTCTGGTTTTTTTTTCCAGATTTGGGTTTTTTCCCAGATCTCGTTTCTCTTCTCCACCGCCGTACGGGTGGAGTTGTGGTGCGGCTGGGATCGGCGACTGGGAGTGAAGGGGACGGCGGTGGAACGGCTGACGGGCAGATTGTGGTGGCGACGGAACGGCGGACGCAGATGTGAGAGGAGGATTGAAGAGTGAGGAGGAAGGGGTGTGTGGAGGAGAGGGAGGAGAGTTTGAAGGGAGGAGAGGAGAGGGTGGTGGTTGGGAGGGGGAGGAGAGTTTGAAGAGGAGGAGGAGGAGGAGGGGGTGGTGGTTGGGAGGGGGAGGAGAGTTTGAAGAGGAGGAGGAGGGTGGTGGTTGGGAGAGTTTCAGGAGAGAGAGGAGAGGATTGAGAGAGGTGAAAATTTGAGATTAGGGTTAGGATAAGAGTTTAAATACTTACGTGTTTTAGCGTCGGTCGATGACCGACGCTAAAACGCGTGTCAACCGACGCTATATACACGCGTTTTAGCGTCGGTCATCAACCGACGGTAATCCGTTTCTTCTGACTGACGCCGATCTACCCGTCCGGTCAACCAAAAATCGAACCAGGAACGGGTAATAGCGTCAGCTATTAGGCCTATTTTAGCGTCGGTCGTCAATCAACCAACGCTAAAACGTGAAGTCAACTTCTTAGCGTCAGTTGTTGACCGACCGACGCTAAAGTCCGTCGTTTCAACCGACGCGAAAAGGAGTTTTTTTTGTAGTGAATAACGTCAACAATTTCAACCACACCATAAATCCTTGATCGCTACGTATTGTATTCTCTTTCTCGTATCTTATTTGTTTCACCTATTATTGTTCTTCACTCAAATTCGTCATCAAAAGCATACATGAATAAATTATTGAAATGAGTAATCTGTTTTATTCATACTAAGATAATTAAATCTAAAAATAATTTGTGAGACTCAGACCATCTCTCATGGATTTACACTTTATATATTTTTTTATAGATCTATATGTGATGTCTTATTTTCTTATAACTAAGACATATTTTTCATCATCATATTGACATTATTCGTAAAAAAAAAATTAATATTTATTCTAAATCAGAAACTGAAGTTTTGGACGGTTGTCTTGTCGTTGTATATGTATTGTATTATAGTTCAAATTTAGATCTATTTAATGATTTTTTGGAATAATCTTATTCTCTATTGATTTTTTATTCGACTAGATTTTGGTTAACCAAGCCAACACAATACATTCATCGCTAAACTCATGCATAATCAATCTAAAAATTCAAGGTCTTTGTCGAAAGGGATAAATCATTTAGATATGGCATTGTTACATGTAGATCTAATTCGTCACTCGAAATGAACACTCCTCCACCAACTTCGTAGAACTGACCCAATTCCAACATGATGATGCTGCTTTTCGGAGTTGAGTTGTCACGACGAAACATTGACTGCAACCTTCCTCCTCGCCCAGAGGACCCCATGCCCGACACTCATCTAACGTTGACCAGCCACGCGCGCCACTACCGCCTCAAGTTCCAAGCAACGTCCTCAGAGCGGCTGAAGCAATGATTGGTTGCATTGTTGCTTTTGGTCGTCATGTCGTTGAGTGAGAGGATGACATGAAAGTCAATCCAGCTGAGGCTGGTCATAATTCTAATCGAGCAAAATCTGAGTCAGTCTCTTTTAGCATCGTAAACAAGCCAAACTCATGATAAAAAATATTTGAAAATTAATTATTCTACAAAAATACGATATAGGTGCTACAAAATATCAGAAATATAAAAAATCATAGAATCACAATTCACAAATATTCGAATATGCTTAGTTCCCTCGTTTTTAAAGCATCACTTATACGGCTCATAAATAGTATCAATTTGCCAATCTAGCATCTCAAGCATCAAAGTTTTCAAAGCTTCACAATATATATGGATTGAGCAAAAGTAGCAATTTGCCAATCTTATATTTAAAAGCTATCTTCCAAATCCCAAATGAGGGTTGATATTATCATACGAGAGAGTAGAATTCACTAATAAGTAATAACTTATGATAATTCAAGAGTTATAATAGAGCCCGTTCGCTTGCATAACTTAACGAGCTAGCGAAACTAGTTAGCTCATGAGCCTGCCAAGCTAACCAACATATTAGCTCAAGCTTGGCTCATCTAGTTGACGACCTTGTTCATGAGCCAACTTGCTTACGATGAGCCAATCTCACAAACGAGTTTTTTTTTAAAAAGTTCAAGCCGGCTCACGATTAGCTCGACTCATATACAACCCTAGTGTTGACATAAAAAAAATCAAAATTAAAATGAGTGAGTTATAGTAATATGAGACCAAGTCGACTTTACGATTTATGATTATTAAAATATTTTGCTACATTCCTGGTCTCATATGATATTGTTTATTATATTTAAAATTGTTTTAATCGCTATACCATTAATAGTAAATTCTAAAATATTTATAATAACTGGATTTAAAACATAAATACATACCAACAATGTTTCCAGGTAGATGCCAACACAATTTATTCAATAATAAGAGGGTTCACAACTTAAATTCATACCAATAAACTATAAATAATATCTCTAAATTGTATACTAGATAGTTTTGGCCCATTGGTCGAGACACATTTTCATTATATAATGTAATTAACATATTTACATATGTGTATTAATATTAATTTATTTAGTTTATACAAAAATATGGGTAATAACCACATATTTATATGAAAAATTAAAGGAAAAAAGAAATCTGCAATTTGGGGTGGAGAAAAGTTGGAAGTAAATGTTTTGCTTCAAAATTAAGAAGGCAGAGATTTGGTTGAAAAAAAAATCATGGCGTCAGGCAGGCGTGGGTGCTATTTTTTTTAAAGGAAAATAGTTATTGGGTGAAACCTAGATTAAAGGAGAAGAGAGAAAATTTTAAAATTGTTGATGTGTCAACTTCAAAAACTTATTTCTCCATATATGCATTTATAGATTTACTATCTAAAATAATTAAGAATTTAACTATGAATAATTTGCATTAATACAAGATATAAAAAAAATAAAAGATATTATGGGTAAATAAAATATTTGGATGAATTATTTATTGAAATTTTGGTTTTTGTTAAAACATTTAATGACTCTTTCAAAAAATTATGGTATAATAGGTTCCTGTAATAGTATGGGTGTAATAAGAAAATAATATTATTAAATACTTTAAATTATAGAAGTTGTTTAACTAACTTTCAAGTCAAATCTTTAACCAATATTAATAGGTAATATCACGCTGCTATAGATATAACTCACAAGAAATATAAAAGATATATATATATATATTAATTTCGAATAGAAATAAGAACTACTAAAAGTTTTAAACTACACAGGCTAATAATCAGGAACATTAAATAACTATCAAATTATGTCGGAAGTTGTTGCTTGGATTCCTTGAATTCTTCAACCGATATTTAGGAAATCAACTTAAATTAAGATATTAAGCAACTTAAATTACCGAATTATTAAGGTATTAAAAAATTAAATTACGAAAAATGTTCCTTGGTTTGAACGGACAAAACCGATATCACAAAACTGATTCGACAACATAATTAATCGAACTAAGCAGATCAGACCGAGATTGTTAGGGTTAATCATCAGGTCAAAAATCGACAGAACCGTAATAGCCCCACCATAATCGCCGAACAAGTTCAACCACCGGCGGTGGCGACTATGTGAGGACGTTGCGATTGGGCCGAGTGAGGGCGTTAGAACCCCACATAACAACGTTAGCGTCACTATCAGAGAGTTACGATTCAGCAGAGATTGAGATTCGGTCAGGGACGGCCGCCGACGCCGCGAGGTCAACGTCTTCTTCCACCACCGATCTAGGTGAAAACGACCACCCTCTATCACGATTAATCTCTGACTCTCATGACGGGCATCACAAAATCGAGAAATTATTCAGAAGGCAATTTAATCTTCCCTCACCAGCGATGCGGCTATTCGGATATCTGATAGAAGTGGGTTGTTGGGGGAAGTTTCAACTAGCGGAGATAACAGGGGAGGTGAGTTTGTTGAGGGGAGTTGAAATGGCTGAGATGAATGAATATCAGCAAGGGAATAAAATTAGAATGGAAGTAGGTTGAAGATGACCAAAAAGTGAAAGTGGGTCATCTTGATTCACTTTAGAAATCTATGAGTTTTCTTGTACTTCTATCTAATATTAGGTATCATATTGTAATTAGTTTTAGGGGAATATAATAATAATAATAAAATAAATTATTTTAATCATAATTAATTCAAAGGGTTAAGATTCGTTGATTGAACGGATTGTTGAGATTGCGACACGCAAGTGGGGGTAACGGTTACCCCCACCTAGCTGGGGGCACCGAAGCGGTTATTGGGGAGAAAAAGCTTTTTTATTTATAGAATAAAATATCTTTATCAGTTTACAAACACGTTTTTCTCACTTTCTTGATCATGCACAATAATAACCCACTAAATACTCATCATACTATTATTGACTAAATATTCATGAAACAAGTCCTTAGACAATGTAGCATTACTATCACATAAGATAGAAATAGGTGAGATTGGTTCAGGCCATATTGGGATGTCATAAACCAAGTCTCTAAGCCACTCAGCCTCTCCTCCAGCAGCGGCTAAAGCTACAAATTCTGACTCCATAGTAGAGCTTGTAATGCAAGTTTGCTTCTTGGAAGCCCATGACATAACACCTCTCCCAAGAAGAAAAACCCATCCAGATGTCGAAGTATGATCTTTGACATCAGAGATCCAACTAGCATCAGTGTATCCTTCCAAGATAGAGGGATACCCACTATAAGTGAGTCCAAAATTTATAGTTCCTTTGAGGTATCCTAACACTCGTCTTATTGCATGCCAATGATGTGCACTAGGATTACTAGTGTACCGACTCAATTATCCCACTGCATATGCAATATCATGTCTTGTACGAGTCATTGCATACATCAAACATCCAATAACTTTGGCATATTCCAATTGTGATACCGCTTGGCCAGTATTAGGCATAAGCTTCATGCTTGGATCCATCAGAGTTTTAAATATACGACATTTATCATTATGAAATTTTCCTAGCACCTTCTCAATATAATGAGATTGTGATAAAGAAATTTCCTTGCCGTTTCGCTTGATCTTGATTCCTAGAATCACATCAGCCTCCCCCATGTCCTTCATGGAGATTGTGATGATAAGAACTCTTTGGTAAGATCCACTTCTCTTTGATTAGTCCCAAAGATAAGCATGTCATCGACATACAAACATATGATAACCCCATTGCTGGATTAATCAAACTTTATATACACACATTTATCAGCTTAGTTCAAGCGAAACCCACTAGACAAAACCACATCATCAAACTTTTGATGCCATTGTTTTGGAGCTTGTTTAAGTCCATACAATGATTTCATTAGTTTACACACCTTATGCTCTTGACCAGACATAATGAATCCTTCAGGTTGTTTCATGTAGACTTCTTCGTCTAAGTCTCCATTCAAGAATGCTGTCTTGGCATCCATTTGATGGATCACTAGATTGTGAATTTCTGCTAAGGCAATTAACAATATAATAGTTGAGATTCGTGCAACGGGTGCGTAAGTATCAAAATAGTCAATACTATATTTTGTCTAAAACATTGGATGATCAATCGAGCTTTAAACTTGTCAATGGTTCCACATCTTCCTTTTGAAGATCCATTTAGAACCCAAAGGTTTGCAACCAGGTGGTAACTCGGCCAACACCCAAGTGTTGTTCCCCATGATGGAATCCATCTCATCATTAATTGCTTCCTTAAAAAATGCCACGTCTCGAGACTTCATAGCCTCTTCGAACGTTCTAGGTTCATCATCAATATTGTAAGTGTACATATATTGTGATTGGATATCTTTCCTAGATTCTTCAACAAGATACATGTGAAAGTCGGGTCCAAAGGATTTATTAATCCTTCCTCTCTTACTTTGACAAATAACTGGCAATTCCTCTTGGGAAGTGCCCTCCTCAACTTCCTCATTTATATGAGGAACTATGTCCCTTGGTCGTTGCATTGATAAAAAATGATTTTCATCAAAGATGGCATCTCTTGACGCAATAATTGAATGAATTGAGTAAGCGTCGTTTGGTTCTATAACATAGAACCTATATGCCTTAGAATTTTCAGCATAACCTACAAAGATGCAATCAATGCCTCTTTCTCCTAACGTTTTCCTTTTAGGATTCGTTAGTCTCACGACGACCCTACAACCCCAAACTCGAAGATAATCTAAGTTTGGTTTCTTTTTGTACCAAAGTTCATAAGGGGTAGTTGGATTCCTTTTATTAGGAACTCTATTTAATGGATAACAAGCCGTTAACATGGCTTCTCGCCAAAAACCCATTACTCAAACCAGAGTAAGATAACATGGAATTAACCATTTCTTTCAGAGAACGATTTTTCCTCTCCGCTATTCCATTTTGTTGAGGTGTAAACGGAGCGGTGGTTTCATGTATGATTCTCATACCTTGGAAGAAAGTTGGATTAAAATATTCACCACCTCTATCGGTGCGTAAAGTTTTAATCTTCCCTTCTTGTTGCAATTCCACTTCTGTTTTGTAAACATCAAAGTGACTAAGTGCTTCATCCTTAGAATGCAGCAAATACACATAGCAAAACCTGGAGTAATCATCAACCAAAGTGATGAAATACTTTTTCCCTCCTAGCGTAGGAGTGCTATGTAGATCACAAAGATCACTACGTACAAGTTCAAGAACCTTGGATTCTCTTTGTACATTTTGAAAAGGTTGCCTAGTAATCTTAGTTAACATGCAAGTCTTGCATTTATCATGTTGAGTATCGAAAAGAGGGAGGAGACCTTCTTTGGACATGGATATCATTCGTTTATAGTTAACATGGCCTAAGCGTGCATGCCATAACAACAAATTAACAGTTGTGGTTAAGTATGTAGATAAAATATTATTTTTATTAATAATATTTAGCATAAACATACCATGGGTTTTTTCCCAGATCTCGTTTCTCTTCTCCACCGTCGTACGGGTGGAGTTGTGGTGGCGGCTGGGATGCGGCGACTGGAGGAGGAAGTGAAGGCGGACGGCGGTGGAACGGCTGACGGCGGCGGATTTGTGGTGGCGACGGAACGGCGGACGTCAGATGTGAGAGGAGAGTTGAAGAGGAGGAGGAAGAGGGTGGTGGTTGGGAGGGGGGAGGAGAGTTTGAAGAGGAGGAGGGTGGTGGTTGGGAGGGGGGAGGAGAGTTTGAAGAGGAGGAGGAGGAGGAGGGGGGTGGTGGTTGGGAGGGGGGAGGAGAGTTTGAAGAGGAGGAGGAGGGTGGTGGTTGGGAGAGTTTCAGGAGAGAGAGGAGAGGATTGAGAGAGGTGAAAATTTGAGATTAGGGTTAGGATAAGAGTTTAAATACTTACGTGTTTTAGCGTCGGTCGATGACCGACGCTAAAACGCGTGTCAACCGACGCTATATACACGCGTTTTAGCGTCGGTCATCAACCGACGGTAATCCGTTTCTTCTGACTGACGCCGATCTACCCGTCCGGTCAACCAAAAATCGAACCAGGAACGGGTAATAGCGTCAGCTATTAGGCCTATTTAAGCGTCGGTCGTCAATCAACCGACGCTAAAACGTGAAGTCAACTTCTTAGCGTCAGTTGTTGACCGACCGACGCTATAGTCCGTCGTTTCAAACCGACGCGAAAAGGAGTTTTTTTTTGTAGTGAATAACGTCAACAATTTCAACCACACCATAAATCCTTGATCGCTACGTATTGTATTCTCTTTCTCGTATCTTATTTGTTTCACCTATTATTGTTCTTCACTCAAATTCGTCATCAAAAGCATACATGAATAAATTATTGAAATGAGTAATCTGTTTTATTCATACTAAGATAATTAAATCTAAAAAAGAATTTGTGAGACTCAGACCATCTCTCATGGATTTACACTTTATATATTTTTTTATAGATCTATATGTGATGTCTTATTTTCTTATAACTAAGACATATTTTTCATCATCATATTGACATTATTCGTAAAAAAAAAATTAATATTTATTCTAAATCAGAAACTGAAGTTTTGGACGGTTGTCTTGTCGTTGTATATGTATTGTATTATAGTTCAAATATTAGATCTATTTAATGATTTTTTGGAATAATCTTATTCTCTATTGATTTTTTATTCGACTAGATTTTGGTTAACCAAGCCAACACAATACATTCATCGCTAAACTCATGCATAATCAATCTAAAAATTCAAGGTCTTTGTCGAAAGGGATAAATCATTTAGATATGGCATTGTTACATGTAGATCTAATTCGTCACTCGAAATGAACACTCCTCCACCAACTTCGTAGAACTGACCCAATTCCAACATGATGATGCTGCTTTTCGGAGTTGAGTTGTCACGACGAAACATTGACTGCAACCTTCCTCCTCGCCCAGAGGACCCCATGCCCGACACTCATCTAACGTTGACCAGCCACGCGCGCCACTACCGCCTCAAGTTCCAAGCAACGTCCTCAGAGCGGCTGAAGCAATGATTGGTTGCATTGTTGCTTTTGGTCGTCATGTCGTTGAGTGAGAGGATGACATGAAAGTCAATCCAGCTGAGGCTGGTCATAATTCTAATCGAGCAAAATCTGAGTCAGTCTCTTTTAGCATCGTAAACAAGCCAAACTCATGATAACAAATATTTGAAAATTAATTATTCTACAAAAATACGATATAGGTGCTACAAAATATCAGAAATATAAAAAATCATAGAATCACAATTCACAAATATTCGAATATGCTTAGTTCCCTCGTTTTTAAAGCATCACTTATACGGCTCATAAATAGTATCAATTTGCCAATCTAGCATCTCAAGCATCAAAGTTTTCAAAGCTTCACAATATATATGGATTGAGCAAAAGTAGCAATTTGCCAATCTTATATTTAAAAGCTATCTTCCAAATCCCAAATGAGGGTTGATATTATCATACGAGAGAGTAGAATTCACTAATAAGTAATAACTTATGATAATTCAAGAGTTATAATAGAGCCCGTTCGCTTGCATAACTTAACGAGCTAGCGAAACTAGTTAGCTCATGAGCCTGCCAAGGTAACCAACATATTAGCTCAAGCTTGGCTCATCTAGTTGACGACCTTGTTCATGAGCCAACTTGCTTACGATGAGCCAATCTCACAAACGAGTTTTTTTTTTAAAAAGTTCAAGCCGGCTCACGATTAGCTCGACTCATATACAACCCTAGTGTTGACATAAAAAAAATCAAAATTAAAATGAGTGAGTTATAGTAATATGAGACCAAGTCGACTTTACGATTTATGATTATTAAAATATTTTGCTACATTCCTGGTCTCATATGATATTGTTTATTATATTTAAAATTGTTTTAATCGCTATACCATTAATAGTAAATTCTAAAATATTTTATAATAACTGGATTTAAAACATAAATACATACCAACAATGTTTCCAGGTAGATGCCAACACAATTTATTCAATAATAAGAGGGTTCACAACTTAAATTCATACCAATAAACTATAAATAATATCTCTAAATTGTATACTAGATAGTTTTGGCCCATTGGTCGAGACACATTTTCATTATATAATGTAATTAACATATTTACATATGTGTATTAATATTAATTTATTTAGTTTATACAAAAATATGGGTAATAACCACATATTTATATGAAAAATTAAAGGAAAAAAGAAATCTGCAATTTGGGGTGGATAAAAGTTGGAAGTAAATGTTTTGCTTCAAAATTAAGAAGGCAGAGATTTGGTTGAAAAAAAAAAATCATGGCGCCAGGCAGGCGTGGGTGCTATTTTTTTTAAAGGAAAATAGTTATTGGGTGAAACCTAGATTAAAGGAGAAGAGAGAAAATTTTAAAATTGTTGATGTGTCAACTTCAAAAACTTATTTCTCCATATATGCATTTATAGATTTACTATCTAAAATAATTAAGAATTTAACTATGAATAATTTGCATTAATACAAGATATAAAAAAAATAAAAGATATTATGGGTAAATAAAATATTTGGATGAATTATTTATTGAAATTTTGGTTTTTGTTAAAACATTTAATGACTCTTTCAAAAAATTATGGTATAATAGGTTCCTGTAATAGTATGGGTGTAATAAGAAAATAATATTATTAAATACTTTAAATTATAGAAGTTGTTTAACTAACTTTCAAGTCAAATCTTTAACCAATATTAATAGGTAATATCACGCTGCTATAGATATAACTCACAAGGAATATAAAAGATAATATATATTATTAATTTCGAATAGAAATAAGAACTACTAAAAGTTTTAAACTACACAGGCTAATAATCAGGAACATTAAATAACTATCAAATTATGTCGGAAGTTGTTGCTTGGATTCCTTGAATTCTTCAACCGATATTTAGGAAATCAACTTAAATTAAGATATTAAGCAACTTAAATTACCGAATTATTAAGGTATTAAAAAATTAAATTACGAAAAATGTTCCTTGGTTTGAACGGACAAAACCGATATCACAAAACTGATTCGACAACATAATTAATCGAACTAAGCAGATCAGACCGAGATTGTTAGGGTTAATCATCAGGTCAAAAATCGACAGAACCGTAATAGCCCCACCATAATCGCCGAACAAGTTCAACCACCGGCGTGGCGACTATGTGAGGACGTTGCGATTGGGCCGAGTGAGGGCGTTAGAACCCCACATAACAACGTTAGCGTCACTATCAGAGAGTTACGATTCAGCAGAGATTGAGATTCGGTCAGGGACGGCCGCCGACGCCGCGAGGTCAACGTCTTCTTCCACCACCGATCTAGGTGAAAACGACCACCCTCTATCACGATTAATCTCTGACTCTCATGACGGGCATCACAAAATCGAGAAATTATTCAGAAGGCAATTTAATCTTCCCTCACCAGCGATGCGGCTATTCGGATATCTGATAGAAGTGGGTTGTTGGGGGAAGTTTCAACTAGCGGAGATAACAGGGGAGGTGAGTTTGTTGAGGGGAGTTGAAATGGCTGAGATGAATGAATATCAGCAAGGGAATAAAATTAGAATGGAAGTAGGTTGAAGATGACCAAAAAGTGAAAGTGGGTCATCTTGATTCACTTTAGAAATCTATGAGTTTTCTTGTACTTCTATCTAATATTAGGTATCATATTGTAATTAGTTTTAGGGGAATATAATAATAATAATAAAATAAATTATTTTAATCATAATTAATTCAAAGGGTTAAGATTCGTTGATTGAACGGATTGTTGAGATTGCGACACGCAAGTGGGGGTAACGGTTACCCCCACCTAGCTGGGGGCACCGAAGCGGTTATTGGGGAGAAAAAGCTTTTTTATTTATAGAATAAAATATCTTTATCAGTTTACAAACACGTTTTTCTCACTTTCTTGATCATGCACAATAATAACCCACTAAATACTCATCATACTATTATTGACTAAATATTCATGAAACAAGTCCTTAGAGAGAATTTAATTACGAAAACAAACCCTACTAAAAATTGAGAAGTTTTTGTGTTAAATATATATCTATAAGAATCAAGTTCAACCAAATCAACAAAATGTTGTTAAAATAGACATAACTTATGATATATAAACACCAAAATGAGCAATTATAAATAATATACTTAACAAATATAAGTAACCTAATTCATAAATACTATTCACTAAAGTAAGAGAATATTATACCAAATTGATATGAAATTGAGACATTAGCTTATGAATAATTGTTTCTTTCCGAAGCCTTCCATTCCATCTCCTAACAATCGAACCAAATCATAGATAAATTTAAAATTATGAATCCAGTTTCTTTTGGCAACAACAAAACCACATTAAAATTAAAATGCTAAACAACGTGAAAGCTAGAAAACATAAATTATGACTCACTGAAATCTGCAATCTGATTCACATCCATTTGACCATTTTCAATTGAATCTAAATGATTAGATAAATCATCGAACCAAATAATTAGCCAAGTGTGAAGGAATAATATTTTAGGATGACATGGAAAGAAAGATGACATAATAGCTTTAACGATTATAGACGACGTAATAAAGAAGAAGATGGAATTTTCATATTTATAGATAAATATAAGCGTGTTACGTATCTATTTTGAATTGGTATTGTTCTAAATTAATCACCACAAATTAAATTTTGACCGATAAATTACATAATCACTTATTAATCTCCTCAATCAACCACTACATTTACCTACAACCAATCGATGAGATATTTTTCTCATATTCTTTATTAAATCTTGTTGAAATTTTTATCTAAATATTAAGGACCATGAGAAATTAAGTATAATGGTCAAAGTCTATGAAATATTTAAAGAGTGGATATTAATAGTTGAATCACATTTAGATTACAAAATATATAGACGGGAGAGAAATTAGGAATCAAAGATGCACTAAGTCAATTTTTTTCATGAACTTAAAATTATGGAGATAATTTTAATTAGAGTATGATATAGTTACTATAAGAAAACATAATCATGAGTTGGAACCCATATTTGCATGTTGCATCCTTCATTGGTTTCTACAGCTCTTTTAATACATCGAGAAGCTAGGGCATTTACCACCTGAATTCCAATTCCATTGGATATATGAATAATGCAACTCTTAGATGAACGTAACGTAACACATGATATAGCAAGCAAGTACATTTGGCCCTTGGAAAAGCCATGATATCCATTTTTGTGATAGCATGATCTTCATGGCATCTTATTAATTATTCTTTCATGAATAGCAATTAATTGATTAGCATCTGAAAAAGAAACCTTAATTTGCAGTGTGCACTATCATTGGCCATTAACTCATGCAGCTTGGTGGATTAATTAACTCAGAGAAATCCATCTTTATAACAACGAATAAAGAAACATATCAATGGGTCTCTCGATGAATACAATGGATTTCACTTAATCACATAGACCTACATTTCCCAGTAGTACTGTATTCCTCAGTTTCTTCTTTGAGCAGGTTTTTGTACACATTGTCTTGGTAGTGTGCATCGATCGTTGGAATCTACGATGCGATTTACCGAGTATGGATGATACTTTAGTCGAATAGTAGAGGACTTTAGGGTGCAATCAACTCGAACCAAGTTGTGACCGGATATTTTGTAGAGTCGTGAACAAAATCACTTTCCGTGAAGAATATTTCTACCCTTTCAATAAGCCTAGGGTTACAAGAAATTTCTCCTTGGGATAAAACTACAAATTTTCAAATTCAAGGCTTAGATGAATATGAAGAAACCTTTAAGAATATGTGAGTGAGAGATAACAGATTTGATCTGTTGAGAAATGAGGAAGAGACCTCTTTAAATAGGTTATGAAAGGGTGTGAGGAATGGATCAACACACCTTTTCGTTTAAATCAAAATTTTGATTTCCCGTCTTTACTTTTTACACGCCAGCCCCTCTTTACTTTTTACCCGCCAGCAACATTTGGAGGGAAAATTCTTTTCTGATTTTATTAAAAAATCAGCCCAAAAAACTAGCCTCCAAAATCGGTTAAAAACCAAACCAAGAATCAGTTCATTTGGATTTCGAATCTAACTGAATGTTCAAATCACGGAAATTGCATCTAAAAATTCAAAATTCAAAATGTCACAACTTTAGTTTATTAATATAATTTATCATTCAAGCCTTCACTAAATAAATTAGTGTTGCTATGAATTTATATTATAACCAAAGTCTTCTTTACCAAACAAGTCACCCATGTGACTTTTATCATGGAATCAAATAATTCCAACATTCCTCCCCCATTTTAGTGTGTTCTTAGAATACACTAAAATTACAAACACTAATTTCCTCAAACATAAAACATATGCATAAACGAAAATATCGTGACGATTGAATTTTCATCTTAGTATATTATACTTAACAAACATTCGAATACAAGGGTGTCGAATACGATTGAACCCCGTAACTCATAAAAATATTTGAAGATAATATACACATAAGTCTTATCCTTTGTCTCAAAGGCCACCTTGACACTTTTTCCGCCATGTGTCTCAATCCATCTCATGAACGCACACGAAACCAAAGTCTAAATTTCTTGAAGCGGCTACACTTCATGCTCACGTAGGTTGATTGTTTTATCATGTACCTGCAAAATACACTTTCTCAAGAATCAATTAAGAAGTTAAAAACTTCATCCTCTTCTAATCATGCAGGAAACAAGCACATACCTCAGGATGATTCTTTCGAGTGCTTCAATTTTTAATCATCAGCTTTCCACATTGAATCCAGCCTCTAGCATTATACTAGAGGGGAATTGGGTATCCCACGATTTAGAAATTATAATGACTTTAACCCCATCCCTTTCACAGACTTAGCGACTAAGTCCCTAGCCAATCCTTTCGTCAAATGATCGGCTAAATTATCTTGAGTCCGGACGTACTATATAGACACAACACCATGAGTGATCAGTTCACGAACTTTACTGTGTCTACCACCCAAATGGCGTGACTTGCCATTATAAACTTGACTATATGCCTTAGACAATGTAGCATTACTATCACATAAGATAGAAATAGGTGAGATTGGTTCAGGCCATATTGGGATGTCATAAACCAAGTCTCTAAGCCACTCAGCCTCTCCTCCAGCAGCGGCTAAAGCTACAAATTCTGACTCCATAGTAGAGCTTGTAATGCAAGTTTGCTTCTTGGAAGCCCATGACATAGCACCTCTCCCAAGAAGAAAAACCCATCCAGATGTCGAAGTATGATCTTTGACATCAGAGATCCAACTAGCATCAGTGTATCCTTCCAAGATAGAGGGATACCCACTATAAGTGAGTCCAAAATTTATAGTTCCTTTGAGGTATCCTAACACTCGTCTTATTGCATGCCAATGATGTGCACTAGGATTACTAGTGTACCGACTCAATTATCCCACTGCATATGCAATATCATGTCTTGTACTAGTCATTGCATACATCAAACATCCAATAACTTTGGCATATTCCAATTGTGATACCGCTTGGCCAGTATTAGGCATAAGCTTCATGCTTGGATCCATCAGAGTTTTAAATATACGACATTTATCATTATGAAATTTTCCTAGCACCTTCTCAATATAATGAGATTGTGATAAAGAAATTTCCTTGCTTTCGCTTGATCTTGATTCCTAGAATCACATCAGCCTCCCCCATGTCCTTCATGGAGATTGTGATGATAAGAACTCTTTGGTAAGATCCACTTCTCTTTGATTAGTCCCAAAGATAAGCATGTCATCGACATACAAACATATGATAACCCCATTGCTGGATTAATCAAACTTTATATACACACATTTATCAGCTTAGTTCAAGCGAAACCCACTAGACAAAACCACATCATCAAACTTTTGATGCCATTGTTTTGGAGCTTGTTTAAGTCCATACAATGATTTCATTAGTTTACACACCTTATGCTCTTGACCAGACATAATGAATCCTTCAGGTTGTTTCATGTAGACTTCTTCGTCTAAGTCTCCATTCAAGAATGCTGTCTTGGCATCCATTTGATGGATCACTAGATTGTGAATTTCTGCTAAGACAATTAACAATATAATAGTTGAGATTCGTGCAACGGGTGCGTAAGTATCAAAATAGTCAATACTATATTTTGTCTAAAACATTGGATGACCAATCGAGCTTTAAACTTGTCAATGGTTCCACATCTTCCTTTTGAAGATCCATTTAGAACCCAAAGGTTTGCAACCAGGTGGTAACTCGGCCAACACCCAAGTGTTGTTCCCCATGATGGAATCCATCTCATCATTAATTGCTTCCTTAAAAAATGCCACGTCTCGAGACTTCATAGCCTCTTCGAACGTTCTAGGTTCATCATCAATATTGTAAGTGTACAATATTGTGATTGGATATCTTTCCTAGATTCTTCAACAAGATACATGTGAAAGTCGGGTCCAAAGGATTTATTAATCCTTCTCTCTTACTTTGACAAATAACTGGCAATTCCTCTTGGGAAGTGCCCTCCTCAACTTCCTCATTTATATGAGGAACTATGTCCCTTGGTCGTTGCATTGATAAAAAATGATTTTCATCAAAGATGGCATCTCTTGACGCAATAATTGAATGAATTGAGTAAGCGTCGTTTGGTTCTATAACATAGAACCTATATGCCTTAGAATTTTCAGCATAACCTACAAAGATGCAATCAATGCCTCTTTCTCCTAACGTTTTCCTTTTAGGATTCGTTAGTCTCACGACGACCCTACAACCCCAAACTCGAAGATAATCTAAGTTTGGTTTCTTTTTGTACCAAAGTTCATAAGGGGTAGTTGGATTCCTTTTATTAGGAACTCTATTTAATGGATAACAAGCCGTTAACATGGCTTCTCGCCAAAACCCATTACTCAAACCAGAGTAAGATAACATGGAATTAACCATTTCTTTCAGAGAACGATTTTTCCTCTCCGCTATTCCATTTTGTTGAGGTGTAAACGGAGCGGTGGTTTCATGTATGATTCTCATACCTTGGAAGAAAGTTGGATTAAAATATTCACCACCTCTATCGGTGCGTAAAGTTTTAATCTTCCCTTCTTGTTGCAATTCCACTTCTGTTTTGTAAACATCAAAGTGACTAAGTGCTTCATCCTTAGAATGCAGCAAATACACATAGCAAAACCTGGAGTAATCATCAACCAAAGTGATGAAATACTTTTTCCCTCCTAGCGTAGGAGTGCTATGTAGATCACAAAGATCACTACGTACAAGTTCAAGAACCTTGGATTCTCTTTGTACATTTTGAAAAGGTTGCCTAGTAATCTTAGTTAACATGCAAGTCTTGCATTTATCATGTTGAGTATCGAAAAGAGGGAGGAGACCTTCTTTGGACATGGATATCATTCGTTTATAGTTAACATGGCCTAAGCGTGCATGCCATAACAACAAATTAACAGTGGTGGTTAAGTATGTAGATAAAATATTATTTTTATTAATAATATTTAGCATAAACATACCATGGTTATAATAACCAAATCTGACAAATACCCGGATTTGGATAATATATACCTATTCGAATCATAAACTTGTCTATACCCAAGTTTATTCAATACACTACTAGAAACTAAGTTTTTGCTTATTTGAGGTAC